>OX101822.2:52843440-53517741 GCA_944452925.2 Chrysolina oricalcia
GCGATGTTGAATAATCGTTATTGTGATTTATAGAAAAAACGTTGAATTAGTATTTACTTCTTTACATCTCATTGAATTCTTCTAAGCAGTTGATTCGTTATTACTCATGATTATTTAATCATTTCATCTTGATAGGATAAAAATAAAAGACATTACTGACAAAGTCTAATGGAGTTGATTTTAGCCCAGAATAACATCATACTCTAATATAATCGAAATTCTACTCCTTCCAAAAATAATTATCGTATGTTTTATACCATGGTAGAGTCTGAACAAAATGGGCATTCTTTTGTAATGAATATACATTTCCACTTGGTTATGTTTTTTTCAAATAATAATGTCAAACTGTTGTTAAAAAAATTGGTAAAACTCAAATCTGGCATTTTACCCTCATTTCTTGAAAAAATTGTATCGATTTCTGAAAAACAGTTTTGAACATCTAGAAGCATCACTCATCGGTAATCTTCAGCAGCAAAGATATTCGAATTGGTCCCAATTCGTAGACAGGGCACTCAAAAATCCAAGATGAGGTAGTGATTTTCCCCAAATTTAAAAAATGCTCATTATCTCGAAAACGGTGAGATTTTTACTAAGGTGAAATTCCGATATTCTGAATAGTCATGACCTGGTCTATCACCAGTTCCAATATTGTACAAGGTTTACCGTACACCCTGTATATCACTCAGTATAAATTACTATGTTGAATAGGTTGAAATCTCGTCATAAATTCAAGAGAGATCGGTGTGGGAACTCCCTGATCATTCGGTATGATGTCAATTGTCGGGGAATCCCATTTATTTGATGTGTGAATCCCCTTACTATGTGCGGTCGCGTGTGTCTGCTTTTCTGTTGATATTAACAAACGCAGTTCACGTTGTAGCCGTAGTAGGATCAAAATAGAAATAAACAATATGCCCAAAACTAAAAGTGCAGTGTGGCTAAAATTTGAATTGGAAGATGAAGCCAGTGATACTGGGAAATGGGCTAAATGCAAGAAATGTAAGAAATAAATGCAAAGAATTCCTTCCCGCATGGAAAATCATTTGCTCACTTGTGATATAGCCGAAGGGGGTGTTCACTTTTGGTTGTTTTGTTTAAAAATAAACAAATGAATGCTTCTACTTTTGGTATTCTCTATATCAAAAAAAAATTAATAAAAATCCAAATTTGATAAATATCGGATATATATCAATATATATCCGATATTTTGGTATTTATAAATAAATATCATGATATTTACGAACCCTGTTACTTACTTATTTTATGAGGCGAATGGTAATGGTAAACAACGTGAGTGAAAGTTGTCAATAAAACAACTGTTAATGAAGCACATAAAAATATTTTTTTTTATAAAAACTCACGTACGCCACTGTCTACATTCTCTGATTGAGAAAAATTTTGACCAAATGAAGCAATAGGTAAGTAAATTGCAGAGGTGGATACAAAAATACGAAACACACTTTACCTATCAAGAGAGTCAAAATAATATTAGTACTACTGAAATGATAAAAAAATAAGTTATCTAGCGATATCAAACATGACATAATGTTCCATTTAAAAAAATGCCGATGACGTCACTCCTCCACCAATGGCATATCTAAAAAATATTTTTCTGAAATCGTTCAAGAATGCCCACTTTCTCGGAGCAACTTCAGGCCTCAAAATACGCTAATGTAGTATTTTAGTCCGTTGCTAAGCAACGAACTTTCCCGGACCGTTTTCAGACCTAAACGGTACGGGAAAAATATTCCCGTATCGAAAGCGATACGGGAATATTTTTGCCGGCTTGTTTACATCTTAGACAGTTATTGAATTCACGCAAACAATATGAAGAATTCCTTAGTTTTTGATAATGCTGATTGCGATTTCAGAAAAAATAGTATGTGTACCTCGTGGTAAAAGCACATTCCCAGACTTCAATGCTTGTTGGCCTCGGCTTGACGCCTCGGCCAACAATTTACATTGTCGTCCGGGGATGTATTGCTTTTACTACTAGATACACAATATACTATTGAATTCATAGAAAGGTGCAAAGTAAAATACCCTTCAACTTTCATCTGAACTTTCTTTCGATAACCCTCATATTAACTGAGAAAAATAGGCGGTTTCATACATTTGACTAACTCTGTATATATATTTTAATTTGAGAATTCAAGATGGTGGGCGAGTTTTCTGATCTATGGTCCGATTTATATTCAAAACTGATAATGTTGGGTTTCTGGGGTAGCAGATCATGATTTTTTTCTTAAAATTTAATGATAGCAGATGAGTTCGTCATTTATGGTCTGATTCTAAACAAAATTGTGGGGTACTTTGTGGTTTTTGGGATCGCATTCTAATTTCATTGAAAAATTGAAGATGGAGGACAATTATTAGTATAAAGTATCTCTTTCCTACCTAGGAAAGTGTCACTTTCATCAGTTCTGATAAAATCTCACCTCTGTAACAATCGAAATTTTTGACGTACAATGGTTTATTTATGGTGTATCTATTTTGTTAATTTCACACTGATACGCCAACAATTATTATTAATAATTTTTTTCAGGTGCAAAGTGAATGAGTAGTAAATTAGTTGTTCTAATTACGAATCCGAAGACAAGTTAGACCTATTTTATTACTTTCTATTATAATTTTTCGAAAATGTCGGTGGTTTCATCGCTGCTGGCGTGTAATATATTTCACATGAAATATCCCGTTCCGAGTCATTTTGTTAATTTTTCATGTATTTATCGGATATGCAAATTTTAAAATTCTAATACAAAAATTACGGAAGTTACAGGAGCGTTTCCATGACAAGTGCGATACAATCAATAACATGTTTTTAAATGTCTACTTAATGGAAATATGTTTATTGGTTTCAATTTATTTCTTCCTCTCGTTTTTTATCCTCATTGCTTCAAAACATCTTTAATTTCCATTCCGTGGTTTGTTCTACTATCCACTAGTTCTGGAATCATGAAACTCATGTAGAAATGTATGAGTTTGTCCTTCATTTTGTTTTTCCAGAACTCATCACATCTGTCTATGATCTGATACTTGACACCTCTACTCGTCCAAACACATATTATGCAGTATTTTTTCAGCAGGTTTAGAATGATTATTTGTAAATACCATAAGTGAAAAAAAAACGTCGTTTGGATAACAGTTGCTGCTTTCATACCCGTAGAATTCGAACAAAATTCGAAAGGTTTTACCGGAGAGTATCCATTAAATGATTTTTTTTTCTTTTGTGTTTTGGCATCGACTGCTATGGTCATTAGCCGTGTGTTCTGGATAGGCCTTGTTACTAGCTCCATACGCCACCTTAGGAGCAGCACTGTTAATTATTAACGCAACAGTGAATCGTGGAGGATTATTCCCAGCCGACACGAGCTTCAATCATTCAGACTTTCACATCTGAATATGAAAAAAAGCCCTCCCGGCAGGGAACCGAACCTGGCGGGCGCTTAACCACTGCTCTAATCCCCGCCCCGTTCGCAGTCTTGTTTTGTTTACTCGACGGTTATTCGCATTATTCGGCTTCTCAAGTTTTCTTCGCGCATGCGTGATAGGTAACTCACCACTAACAAAATAAACTGATATGCTGATAAATGTTGGTATTCCCAATAAATTCCAATGCGTATAATACGCGGCGTAAGAGGGGGTAAAATTGTTTTCGAGGGGGTTTACACCGAATTCAAAATCACCGCAACCTGCTGTTTGGAAACAAGATTTATCAATGAATAATGGTTTATTTTAGTTTTTCTACTTTTGATGGTCACATATTGTTACAGATATCTAAATACAATACTTTGTATAATGATCTCATCTTAGGTGACATGTTGACATTGTATAATATATTTATTATTTCTGAATAGTAAGCGGAAAATGGTCGAGGTTCAATTATATAAATAAATAAGATTGATGACGGCACTATTCATTTTTTTAATCTTATTTTCAACTACATTTATCTTCTAACATATATCAAATATGGTGTCAGAAGTTTAACAGTATAGTTGTCGTCAAACATATAAGATAAATAAAAAAAGGCGCAAAAAAAACGGTCGATTAGCACGAAAGTGACTCCCATGCCGCCAACCAGGGTCGGACTAGTACATATATGCCACTAAATATTGTGATGCGTGCAGATTAATCAAGTTAATTCAACAAGAGCACTGTAACTTTTGTATTCAGAATAAACCAATATTACATTTCTTCAGCTTGAAAATTATCATCGTCATCCGAGTAATCATCACTATCGTCTCCTACATTTATTATGAATTTTTCACCATTATTGATATGATAAGCACCAAATTCCTTGTACTGATTTTCATATTTCTTGACTTTTTCTACTACTTTCTGCCAATCGCTTGCCTGAATTTGATGTACTTCCTCACTGATTAATTTTATAACTTCCTTATCAAATTTTGGGGTGACATTTTTTCTGCGAATCCGTTTCTTCAGTTGTCCCAAATCAGTTCTATGGGACTGAATATGCAATAATAAGGTGGTAGCCTCAGGACTGTATGTCCATTCTTACTAGCTATATCATCTATATTAAATCTTTTTTTTAATGATTTGGTACCTAAGACTTCAAGGAGTTCGCGTTTCGTTTATGTTTCTTCAAAATATAAATCATTTTCTAAAAGAAAGTTTTGTATGTCAGATTTGGGGCTGGAACTATTTGGAATTTTCAGTGACAGTCTAGAATGATAAGAAGCATTATCAAGGACAATAACACTATTCGGATCTATTGCTGGTATTAAAACTTTCTCAAACCACTCCTCAAATATATCAGAAGTCATATTCTGATGATAGTCTACCTTACAGTCTGCCAAATTTTTGCCGCACAATTTTAAAGCATTTGGAACCCACCCTTTTTCTGATCTACAATGTAATATTATCAAGCGAGTTCCCTTGTTAGGAGGTACACTAACTTGGCAGCGTGGTGAATTATCAGTCCATCCTTTTTTTGCAGTGTCATGGGTGTCATACCAAGTTTCATCTAAATAATATATAGTTCTATTTCCAATTCGAAAAGAAGTCAATTTCTCCAAATAATCTTCACGCCATTGAACAATCCGCTGACTCTCCATAATTGATGCCCTCTTATCTATAGTTTTAAATTTGAAACCCAATCGAATCAGTTTTCTTCGCATAGTTGTTTCACTAAAATTAATTGGCACTTCCATAGCTTGCAGTTTTTGAAAAATTATTTCAATTGTCGGAATTATATTAATAATAATAATAATAATAATAATAATAATAATAATAATAATAATAATAATAATAATAATAATAGTAATAATAAATCGCCTTTATTCATATGATATGAAATGGTGAAGTGTCAGCTTAAAGCTGTTTTTCAACTTCACCATTTATTCGACTTATAACAATCATATATGAGATTCTTCAATAATTTGGAGAATGAAGGATCCAAATGATTTTTCTTCCCCTTATCTGCAAGAGTTTTACGTCGTTCACTTCCATCTTTGATCAACTTATAAAGAGTTGATAGTGTTGATACAGGAATTTCTGTATAAAACGAAGTTTTTTCAATTGCATTTTCTTTCCCCTCACTGTCAACAATATTCTGATAAACTTTTAAAACAATATTTTTGGAATTTTCGCATAAATGTTGACGTGTATTATTTCTCACTGGTCTTTCATTTTGCGTATCTGAATTAATACTTGAATCTGATTCCGAACTGGATAAGTAATCTGGCGGATTTGGCCTATTAAAAGACCCATCAGTTGATTCCCAAGGCCTGAAGAATGTTTCCATATTTTTATAATTATTAATATTCTTAGATTACGTAAACAACAAAACAACTGCCCCGTCGAAATTTAATTTGCTAATAGCTGCGCGTACCGCATACAGCTGTGATTTCTATTATAACTAAGCCCGACCCTGCATTGAAAAAACACACCTAATTGCTGTGCGGGCCTTTAGATCTTCCGCGGCAAGTGTTACGGGGGGGGGCGATAAGTGTAATAATTTGAATGAATGTAGAGATTTGTCAATAATTCTGTTTGTTGATTTATTGCAATTTTTGTCTGAAAAACTGTGTTTGGTTATTGACAAAATAGGAATTAATTTCCTGAAGGTATGTAAGTATTGATATTGACTCACATTGAATTTAGCATATATTCTCATGTGATTGCCATATAAGATGCGTATGGCAAGGTACTCATTTTTGGCAGAAATGTTTATTCTGTGGTCGATTACTTGCTTAATTTTTTTAAGGAAATGTGAGGACTAGCACAATATCTGCTTATTCAGAATAATTCATAAGGTAACTACAGTATTATTATGACAACAGATTATTATGTGTCATTTTTTCCATCAGCGCCTACTATCTAAAATTGAAGAAAAACAGGTTAAGTAATCACTAAATTTCATTTTGCGCGAGAAATGGTTCTGAAATCATATTGAGTGATACGTTGCTGTATTCACAATGAAAAATGGAGTCGTATACAGGGTATACTTCAGTTTCGGCCCATATAAAAATAAGAAGTTGATGATGTTTTCTAAAAGACGAAACGTCGTAGAAAAATTCTGATTACTTTATCAGGTAGTCCTTAAAAAGTGGCCATGACAAAAGGCTATTTGTTTTATATTTCCTTTGAAAATAAACCTAGGAGAAAATAAAAACGAAATTCTCAAATTTCGGTTTTTCTCGGATATCTCCGTAACTACTCGGAATATTAAAAGTTTCTAAATGGCATATTGTTGGGCACATAAATGCGCTACTTTTCTCTAATTCAATCGACCCCGTATCTCTTACCGTTTCCGAAATCCCCATGCTGTTCATTCTTATCTTGGACACACTGTATTCCCGAATTTGATTTTAGGATATGAAAGAACATTCAATTTTATGTAAGAAATAAATATGATTGCACTAAAACTTGATAGAAATCACCGATGAAACTCGAGAAAACCATATTCGGCACCAAAATTTAATGTAATTGTGTCGCATGAAAAGTCCATTCAAGACACCCATATGATAAATATAATTTTGGAATTTTAGCACAATTGATCATTGACATACCATACTGAGAGCTTCCATCAGAGAAATTCATATAGATGGCATCATCTATTAGAAAATATTCAACCGCAAAAGTATTATTCCAGTTCAAATTAAAGTAATTTTTCGCAATAAAATCTGTATGATTTATGATAACGTGGCAACGCACTATTCGATCTGAAAACATAGGATTACAGAGAGTTCATATAAGTTAAATACAGGGCGATCATTTGGAAAGTTGAATTTATTTTCATGGAAGACCATGTAGGTATACGCACTTATTTGAGAATTCCCTTCTCTTGATTCTTTTTAAATTATATGAACAAAAACATCTGAATTCCTGACAATCCAGATGTTGAGTCGTGGAGAATGCAGTACTGAATGAACACCTTGTATATACGAGAATTTTTTAATTTTTTAATTTGTTATTCTTTTTGTTGAATAACTTTTTAATGAATGATAAATCGATTCATTATACTGGATAGGTATATTTTTCAAATTACTTGTATCTATGTACTTAGTATCAATCTCTAGTATACTCGTTTATCTAAACAAAAAGAAGTAATTAACCCTCTCTCAATAATGAATTTGAAGCAATTGAAAAAGTTTGTACCCATGGCGAATTTACCTATAATGCACTTAGCTATTTCAAACTCTTGCACCACTTGCCCCCAACATTATATGGCCCTTTCCAGGCAGAGATGGACAAGATAAGACTATTTTTTGCGCCTTTTTTTATTTATCTTATATGTTTGACGGCAACTATACCTATAAAAATGCCGCAGACCGAAAGAAGCAATCCACAAGAAAAAATGATGTACCAAAATTCGGTAGCACACATGGACATGAAAGGCAAACTTTCTTCAAACTGGACTAAATGGTTTCAAACCTTTGAAATTTTCCTGATAGCGAGTGGATTCAACTCTGAAGCAGACGAAAGAAAAGTTGCTATGCTGTTACATTTTATTGGACCACAAGGCATGGAAATTTTCAATTCCTTCAATATAGAAAGGTCTACAGTAAAATTCAAACAACTGGTAGAAAAGTTCAAAAGCCATTTCGTACCTAAAACAAACCTTACAATGGCTAGATATAAATTTTTCACAAGACACCAAGGCCAAGAAGATATTGAAGTATTCCTTACTGAACTAAAAAACCTTGCAAATCTCTGTGATTTTGCCAATCTGAAAGAATCACTCATCAAATATATTCATTTGCAACATGAATAAACGGCATCTGAAAATAAAGGAGAAATTACTGGAGAAAGAACAAACCTTGGACGAAGCT
This sequence comes from Chrysolina oricalcia, assembly GCA_944452925.2. Taxonomy (NCBI): domain Eukaryota; kingdom Metazoa; phylum Arthropoda; class Insecta; order Coleoptera; family Chrysomelidae; genus Chrysolina; species Chrysolina oricalcia. Next base: position 52,851,735 of record OX101822.2, read on the forward strand.
GTTAATACTGCAAAAGCAATGATTCTTTCTCAAGAAAATGTAGAAAGACTGGAGAACAACGAGATTCTCAGGGTAAATAAATCGAATCATCAATTCCATAATCAATATAATAGAAGACAGTTTCAAAACGTCAACCAGACAAGTACCCATGACAGAAACTTCAAGAATGACAAGAATCACTTCAAAAATTCACCAGAATGCAGGATTCCGAAATCTACTGATAATTCAAGCCCAATCAGTTCTAATCCAGCAATTTGCGGAAGATGTGGACAAATTCATCGATTCAAATGCCCAGCAGCGTTAGTTAAATGTAATTTTCCCGCTGCCGACACTGTAAATAGTCCATACATGCTTAGCAACAAAACAGGTAAATGGCCTATATCATTCGTTTACTAATTCATCTTGACAACGGAATGTAAATAGTGTCATTTACATGCCTAGGGTAATAATGACTTTGCCTTTGACAAGTAATACCTTCAGCTTCATTCATATCAATTTTTAGGTTATGAGACCTTTTGTTGTCTGCTTATTCGGTAACTTAGTTACACGCACAAGCAACTTAGAATGAAATAGCGAACGAATAATCATGAAGGAATGGTAAGAAAACAAACTTCAATTCAGGCAAATTTTGAGAAATGTCAACAAGCAGCTGGAAAAACGTAATAAGTAACACGGAATGTATCGACTGTTATCATCCTCGGCAAGCGACAAGCCTCGGCTTTGCCTCGGCTCGTACTCGCTCACCTCGAATGTTAACACGTCTTTACATTCCTTGTTACTTAAATAACTATTATGTAAAAAGGTGGGCCATTATCCAAAGTATTGTTTTAAAAGGAAAACAAACCTTGTAGAAATTCTAGATACAACTGAATCATCTAGTTCAGATTCAAATTTTTTCATAGGATCACTAAGTAGTAAATCAAGTGAATAATCATTCTTCATGGCAAATTAAGATAAAAATCAATAATATTTCTCTTACTTGCATTTTAGACAATGGAGCTGCTGTAAACGTTATGTCTTTCAATATTTACAAAAAATTGAATTTAGATAGCTCTATCATGAACAAAACCTCAATGAAATTATCAGGATTCGATGGAAATGAAATAAATGTGTTAGGAGAAGCTTTAATATCGTGTGATATCAATAATCAGATTCATGAAATCAATTTCTTTATTGTAAATTGTCATTGTACAACTTTATTTGGATTAGAAACTTGTAAAAAATTGAGTCTACTCCAAAAAGGTTACAGTATAAATGAAATTTCTCATGATTCTTTCCTAGATTCCTTTATAAAAAAATATAATGATGTTTTTGAAGGTTTAGGATGTCTTCCACACAAATATGAGATAGTTCTTAGACCAGAAATACCTGCAGTTATAGACCCCCCTAGAAAAGTGCCACTATCACTACATGAAAGATTGAAAAAAGAGCTTGGTGATATGGTAAAACAAAAAGTGATTGAGAAGGTAACACATCCAACTAAATGGGTAAGTTCTATGGTTGTAGTAGAAAAACCTTCAGGTAGGTTAAGAATCTGTCTGGATCCTAGAAAGCTCAATGAAGCTATTATGCGATCACATTAACCACTTCCTTCTATTGAACAAATTCGATTTAAACTTCAAGGCTCAAAAATATTTTCTCATCTAGATGCTAGTTCGGGTTTTTGGCAAATTCCCCTAGAAGAATCTAGTACTGATTTAACTACTTTCCAAACTCCTTTTGGAAGATATAAGTATCTAAGACTTCCTTTTGGTATAAGTAGTTCTCCTGAAGTATTCTACAGAGTGATGTGTGATATTTTCATAGATATAGAGGGTGTACTAATTTTTGCCGATGATTTTCTAATTCATTCTTCTGATGATAATTCCCATAATGAAATTCTTAAAAAGGTATTTGACAGAGCTAGACAAGTAAATTCGAAATTTAATAAATCTAAATCTAAATTTAAACTTCAAGAAGTAACTTACTTAGGAAATTCTTTCAATTCTGATGGTATGAAACCTGATATTTCAAAAGTTAAAGCTATCAAAGAAATGCCAACTCCTCAATGTGTCAAGGATTTACAAAGATTTCTAGGTATGATAAATTATTTATCTTCTTTTATAGAAAATCTTTCAGCCAAAACTGATATTTTCAGGCAACTACTTCGTAAAAATACTCCTTGGTACTGGGATTCGAATTATGATAAAGCTTTTGATGATCTGAAAGATATAATTAGTTCCGAAAAAGTTCTAGTACACTTTGATTCTAAAAAATCAATTGTTCTTTCTGTTGACTCATCTAAATCAGCGGTTGGAGCAGTAATTCTTCAAGAAAATAAACCTGTTGCATATTCTTCTAAAACTTTAACTGATTCACAGCAAAAAATGGCTCGGATTGAAAAAGAGCTGTATGCTATTCTTTTTGGATGTAAAAAATTTCATCAATTCTTATACGGTGAAGTAGTAAACGTTCAAACAGACCACAAGCCTTTGGTTACTCTTTTCAATAGATCTCTTGCCGATGTTCCTACAAGACTTCAAAGAATGATGCTTTCTTTACAACCTTACACATTAAGAGTAAAATATGTACCTGGTAAAGAGCTTATAATAGCTGATACTCTTTCAAGAGCTGCTCTTCCTGAAACTGAAATCTATGAGATGGAACAAGATATTCAAGTTCACATTAATTTTGTTTATGCAAATATTGCAGTCAATGAACAGAAAAAGCAAGAAATTTCTGCTGCCAGTAAAACTGATTCGGAACTATCCGTTCTTAAAAAAATGTATGAACAAGGGTGGCCTTCTTCATAAAATCAATGTTCTAATATTATAAAACCATACTGGAATATACAAGCTGAAATACATTCCATAAACGATTTAGTTTTTAAAGGTTCAAGTCTTATTATACCAATGTCTATGCGTTCTGAAATCCTTAAGAAGCTACATGATGGTCATTTAGGCATCAATAAAACAAAAAAATTGGTACGTGGAACAATTTATTGGCCTACTATGAACCATGATATTGAAAATTTAGTTGCTCAGTGTAGTATATGTGCAAAATTTCAACAAAATAATTCTTCAGAACCACTTCACACTTTTCCTATTTCAAATTTTCCATGGGAACGTGTTGCTATTGATTTTTTCCAATTGACAAATTTTTTATTGTTGTTGACTATTATTCAAAATATATTGAGTTTGCTGAACTTTCAGATTGTACAGCTCCTACTATTATTATTCACCTCAAGTCAATTTTTGCTCGTCATGGTATTCCTATTTATTTAGTTTCTGACAATGACGGTCCCTTTAATTCAGCAGTTTTTAAAAAATTCTTGGAACAATGGGAAATTGAGCATGTTACTACTAGTCCATATCATTCCCAAGCTAATGGTCAAGTTGAGAGTAGCGTGAAAATTATAAAAAATATGTTGTATAAGTGTTTTGAATCAAAGACAGATCCTTATATTGCCTTGCTACACTATAGAACCACTCCAAAACATAATTTACCTTCTCCATCTCAATTACTAATGGGTAGACAACTGAGATCAAATATACCTGTTACTTTTGCAATCTAAAACAATACCTATACAAGAATATATAAAAAAAGAAAAAGAAAACAAAAATAGAATGTCAAAATATTATAATAGGGATGTTAAATTTTTAAACGATCTTAGTCCAAATGATTCGGTTTTATTCAAAAAACATACAAATTCAAGATCATGGTCTAAAGCTGTAGTTCTTGATAAATTAAAAAATGTTCTTAGATCATACTTACTTAAATCTGAAGAAGGAATATACAGAAGAAATAGAAAATTCATTAGGTTAGATAAAAGCGAGGATAAAAGTAATCTTTCTGATACATCTGTATTCTTTCCGAGTGGAAATTGTACACAACCATCTGATGACAATTTACCATCAACTTCAGGTATAGCAAGTAATGTTTCTGAGTTTGAAAATGTTAATAGATCTAGATATGGCCGAGTTTACAAACCAGTTAAAAAATAATCGTATTTCTTATATCAAGAATATAACTGGATTTCTGCTTTTATTTAGAAAGGGAGATGTTACAGATATCTAAATACAATACTTTGTATAATGATCTCATCTTAGGTGACATGTTGACATTGTATAATATATTTATTATTTCTGAATAGTAAGCGGAAAATGGTCGAGGTTCAATTATATAAATAAATAAGATTGACGACGGCACTATTCATTTTTTGAATCTTATTTTCAACTACATTTATCTTCTAACATATATCAAATACATATTCAATACCATATTCACAATCATTGTTCCAGATAAGAATTCGATATTTGGGAAGAATTTCTCATTTTTTTTTGTAGTGACTGTACCATATTCATATAAATGCTTACTTCCATCAACCGTACTATTATTTTCATTCATAAGTCGTTCTCATTGATTGAAATGAAACAGGCACGCAAGAGGAGGCGCTTCACCAGAGGGCGCCATGAAACGAGCTGAATTTGAGTGTTTTTCTTAAAAGGTAGAGCTCTGGCTCGTACTTTCGTTTGGGATAACGACATAATATTTCGAGCAACAAAAAATATTTTCATGTAGATGAAGTTTCAAACTGTGCTTGTTAACAAAGAACCCCGCACCATTCTTATGGAAAATGGGTCCCGGTGAAATTCGATAAATTTTTGATATGATGTAGTTCAAGTCAAGCTGATCAAAAGTGTCCATGGGCCCAACTCAATCCTATGGCTAGTTTTCGAGATACAGGGCGTCAAAGTTGGTAAGTGGCCATTTCTTTAAAGTAGTATTGCTTTCAGGAAAACATCTGAAATAAAAATGTATTTCGCGACAGATATTGCTTACCCATACAGCAATACTTCTAGACTGGTTTTTGATAAAAAATATATTTGGATACAAGGTGAGTCCAGCATTATTCAAAATGAAATTCTCAATCAACCCTACGAAGTGAAGATGTGGCCAAACCAAGTATCACACTGATATGCTCATCATTTGAATATGTCAAAATTGATAAATTCAACATTTTGTAGAGGGTGAGTCAAGATGTGACAGTTTTTATTGTGACATTTTGTATATTTTCATTTTATATTTTGAGCTTTAGGGATACTTGACCACCAACCATTCAACATATTACTTGAACAAAATTGATATACAGTATGAGACAAACACTAGGTGATGACAAAAATTGCGAAAAGGAGATTTTTTTATAACTCATCCTGTAATTGATTTGCTGAATTTTTGATATGATGAAGTTCAAGTCAAGCTGATCGATAGTGTTCATGGACACAACCTTGAAAAATAAACAGTTTTTTCTCTACAAGGTGTTGAAGGGTACCGTATCAAACACTTTGATCTATATTTGTCGATTCGTTTCATTCATATTAAAATATTTTTACATTTCCAGCTTCTCACAAAAGGAAAATTCCTGTTACGTCCACGGAACATCGTGTGAAGCAAAAAAAATCTTATTGATTTTTAATTTTTAAACATTTCAATTCTCAGGGAACAAATATCTCGGTAAAGAATTCGAATGCTGGGTTGTTCAGTTCAGAAACAAATAGAATATAAGAGAGAGCGAGAGTGAGAGGAAAAGAGAAGAGAAAGAGAGAGAGGGTGAGAGGGTGGTACTGTGGGTCCTCAGACTTCCAACAAAGTGGTGGGAAAAGTGTATTTTTCATGTTATCGCAACGAAACTATCGATAGACTACCACATGCCTCCTTGGAAATCAAGTGTATTGTTGATGAACACTATTGATCAGCTTGACTTGAACTTCATCATATAAAAAATTCAGCAAGTCAATTACAGGATGAGTTCTAAAAAAAATCTCCTTTTCGCAATTTTTGTCATCACCTAGTGTTTGTCTCATACTGTATATCAATTTTATTCAAGAAATATATTGAATGGTTGGTGGTCAAGTATCCCTAAAGCTCAAAATATAAAATAAAAATATACAAAATGTCACCATAAAAACTGTCACATCTTGACTCACCCTGTACAAAATGTTGAATTTATCAATTTTGACATATTCAAATGATGAGCATATCAGTGTGATACTTGGTTTGGTCACATCTTCACTTCGTAGGGTTGATTGAGAATTTCATTTTGAATAATGCTGGACTCACCCTGTATCCAAAAATATTTTTTATTAAAAACCAGTCTAGAAGTATTGCTGTATGGGTAGGCAATATCTGTCGTGAAATACATTTTTATTTTGGATATTTTCCTGAAAGCAATACTACTATAAAGAAATGGCCACTTCGCAACTTTGACGCCCTGTATCTCGAAAACTAGCCATAGGATTGAGTTGGGCCCATGGACACTTTTGATCAGCTTGACTTGAACTACATCATATCAAAAATTCATCGAATTTCACCGGGACCCATTTTCCATAAGAATGGTGCGGGGTTCTTTAATATCGATAATTCATTCCTAAGGTGGTGAAAAAAAAAACCTGAATATTACCCAAAAATTACCGAAATAGAAATATTTGGTCTATATTTTTTGACTTCTCATTGGAGAATTTCGATTTCAGGAGAACTAATAAGCATCGTTTCAACCTTTGTCTATGAGCAATTCTTTACAAAAATTTACTACCACTTTTAATTCTCTCAAACAAATGTGACAGCGAAGGTTCTGCAGTACGAACTCAATTTTACTCCTTGTCTACTCTTAATATGCAAAATGTCGAAAAATGTTATCGAAAGAAGTTGTTTGCAATCGAATAATATCCCCATAGTCTAGTCAACACGTACCATTTATTAAAAAAAAAATTATAGGTAGTCACCGAAAATTATGATCATGGTGTCGTTCAATTCGTAATGTCATGTAGAAAGTTTAAGGAGAGGTTCCAAAAAGGACTGAAAAAAATTGCAAAAGTTATAAACAATTACGTGAAAAAAAGTAGATCTTACATGGTGGTTCTTCGGGTTGTAAGGCCGACGTATGTTCAGAGAAGATCTCGACGTTTCGCCAACACGAGTGGTTAGCATTTTCAAGAGATATTTTACAAATTTCTGCTTTGACAGCGACTTAACATTATACGCTCGTTGAAGAATATACTATTCTGTCCACCGAAAACGTAAGTAATTGTAATAAAGTTGTTTATACATTAATTACTTTATGTTTAATATGTCCAGTTTGAAAAAAAAAACATTACTCATCATATTAAAAAAGGCCTTTGAGATGTTTATTTTTTCCCAATAAAATAACTTTGATCTTAACCTAAATGTCAAATATCACACACAGTGCGCACGATGAATTTTTATTTTGAATTTGCCGCGTTCACAATGCGCATGCGTAACTACGGGATCAAAAGTAGAATTGGTACGGCTAGACGCTTGTCCTAATGTTGAATTCCCACTAGAAGTGAACACCGCGTCCTTTTCACGCCAAGCTAGGGCATTGGTCACTGTCCACCGATATTGGCACAAAAGTTCTAAACTTATGATAGCCAAGCGACTTTATTTTTGGCTTATTACATAGAATCATCTGAATTGGTATTATTCTTTTATAATTGGAAAAATACTGAACATTTGTTATGGCTATAATGGATTTCTTTAAATCAAGATGATTGAGCCCTCTCGGGCCCTCTGAAGTGTCCGAACCCGGGATGAATTAACCCAGCACCCCCTTCTCTTTAGGGCTGTCAGTTGATTATCGAAATACGCATCAAAAAATATATTTTTGAAAAGTGTGTGGTAAAACGTAACATCAGTGGTGTCCATTATCTCATTCTTATGAAATTTGATTGATTTTGTTTTATTTTTTGCAGATACTCATGGAAGACATCATCTCACAGAAAATTTGCACCAACTGCTACCGAACCTCCATTAAAATGTTTCAGTTTCGTATGAGAGCCAGGAAAAACAATAAGATTCTGAAGGTGACTATAATTATTGGGTACATTATTATTTTTATATGAAAAGTTCCTAGAGTTCTTCATGACAACTTAGTCCTTTCAACTCTCAGATGTTTCACTTGAGTTTTCTCAGATAAAAAACTTTCTCAACATTATTATTATTATTATTGATTTAAGGTTCTAAAACAATAATAATAATACTTTTCCTCATATACACTCATGACTCTACGCAAAGCCATAGCTTGTGCTGGTGGAGGACGACATTTCAGTCTGTTTCTCTTCACCATCTATCAATGCAGTCATGTTGAAAATCATTGTCATATATTAAAAAATCAGGTATATTTGATGGGATATCATCGAAAAAAGCCAGACTAAAATGAAGTCGAAGTTGAATATGCGTGAATATAAAACAGAAATTGTAGTTCCAAAAACATGTTTCTAAACTATTCCATGGAATAATGAAAGAGGAAACCCTCTTCATGTTTGTCATAAAACTCATTTGTTCTTCTTGTGTTCCTCCGGTAATAATATCTCTTTACATTTACAAGCTTTTATTTAACTTGCAATGTGTGTATGTTTGTTTATTTAGGTAAAATCTAGCAACTGAATTTTGACCCACTTCTAGTTGTCCGATTAACTTGAAATTTTGCAGGTGATAATGCATTATGCTAATTTTTATAGAGACAAAAATGGCGTCTCCAATATGGCAGACGAGTTTTTTTATTATGGTCTGATTCGATTCTTAATTGGTTTTTGATGGTGTTCGGGTTCATATATCGAATTTTTTTTTTCAAATTTCATAAATTCAATGTGGCGGCAACAAGATGGCGAAAGAGTTTTGTGATCATGGTTTGATTCGATTCAAAATTGGAATGTGGTGTTTTTCGGGGTCGGACGGAGATTATGAATGTTCTGTCAAAATTCATCAATTTGGCGGACGAGTTTTGTGATTATGGTCAAAATCTATTCAAAATTGCTGTGGGGATTTTGGGGGTCGGAGATTATGATTTTTCAGTACAAATATCATGAATATGATGGATGAGTTTTGTGGTGGTCCAATTTTATTGAAATAATAAAATATTATTAAAATGCACTTGAAAGTTGAAAATAATTTCTTTAGATGTGTGACGTAGATTCTGTGAGTAACATACTTATTCAAAAGCTTGTCACTTTTGTATTCAAACTCAAAACTTTGCGCGGCAGCTTTTGAATCTGTCACTCATAGAATAATCTACGTCACACATCTGAAGAAATTATTTCTTACTTTTTACTGCTTTTAAATGAAAGTTTGTCGTTGTAGCAAAACCGCTCCGATAATTCAATTTCCTCTAACAAATGCTGAAATGTGTGTAGTCTCCATTTTGCAAAATGATAATATGAAAGATGACATATCTGAAACCAAGGAGACTAAACATTATTCAACAGGAGAGTCTAATCCCCATAAGACAATAGGGACACTGATAGAAAGAGATGAAAGAACATTTGTGACGAGATGTGACGTAGTTGGACATGTCATGGCCGCCGTTCTCTATAGACAGTGACGGACTAGCTCTTGGTATATGAGAGTTACTGCTGACAGTTTTGTTGCTTGGTTCGAGTTCGACTCTGTACTAATGTCCAAGTACGTCACTATGACGCGTTGATGCTAGATTGGCTAGAGCTTATTAAACCCTCCTGTTAGTTTAGTCTCTTTGATCTGAATCCAAGGAGACTAAAATTTAACAAGGAGGGTTTAATAAGCTCTAGCCAATCAGAAACTTGTAGCATCAACGCGTCATAGTGACGTACTTGGATATGAGTACAGAGTCGAACTCGAACCAAGCAACAAAACTGTCAGCAGTAACTCTCATATACCAAGAGCTAGTCCGTCACTGTCTATAGAGAACGGCGGCCATGACACGTCCTACTACGTCAAATTTCGTCACAAATGTTCTTTCATCTCTTTCTACTAGTGTCCCCATTGTCTTATGGGAATCAAACACTCCTCGTTAAATTTTAGTTTCCTTGATCTGAATCTACATCGCTGGGCCATCTAGCGGTGCTCGTTCTACGTAATCGTAGTCTGGGTTGCATAACTTGCAGAGTCGTCCGAAAATCGGTTGTGAAGAACACTAGTTCGGTTTTCTCATAGGGTTGTGTTATCCCCAAATAGATGGCGCGCCCCATTCTACCACTGAAAATCATTTCTTTTCAGTTGAGCAGAGTTTTGTCTTTATATCCTATAAACAAAGCTCTGCAAACAGTTCACATTCCTGAGCGACAAATAGCAGCTAAACCTCTGGCTATTTCGCTTGATTGTTGCCGCAACTTAATTATTTTGTTTGGAGTTGCAAAGGAAAATTCATCATTTTTTACTTGCAACTGCAATTTTATTCTAGGTAAGAATAGACTTTCAATGCTGCTTTGAGTGATGGTAGATTCGGTCCCAGCAGGTAGCAGATTAAATTACAAATTTGTATACCCATTTATCCCCATTTATTCCCTCCCATCAGCAAATAAATAATGTAAATATCGAAAATAGTTATGCACGCCCTCAAATGTCTTCGGAAGGTTAGTTTGTTCTGGTTAGATCAGACCTAAATAAATGACTCCTCACAAAATGTATGTATTTTATCATGCAAAGGTGATTTCATTATCAAGTAGTAGTTTGTACGTAGGTAGGTACGTTTGCATTATTTTATATAACATTTTGAATTTTCCAATATTACAGTTTTATTTCACTGGTCCCGCCTTCAAAAATTTTGCACGGGACCGAATTCACCTATACAGTTTCTGGTATAAACAAAATTTGGGACCGAATTTGACCGTTATTTTTGAACCCTTTCTCCTTGGGAGGAAATTTCCCTATTCCCGCTGCTTTGTTTTCTAAATATTTCTTTACAGATTCACGCCAATGATTCAGCTCTCAGGGCCGTATTTAGTATAGGTGCCAAATAAACAATGATACTTTTCTCAAGTCCATGATTTTTGTATTTCGTATTAGAATTTAATTGAATAAGAAATATTGCAAAATCTCAGAATTTGTCTTTTAGCACCAGTCCTCTGTAAAACATGTTTTGCCCTACAGGACCGTATTTAGTAAAACTATATGTGCCAAGTGAAACTGAATTAAAATGGTTTTGTTTGAATGTTTTAGACGATGTAGTAACTTGATTACTTATATTTCGGACGTCCATCATCTTAATGGTTGAAAGATTTCTATCTCTTTCAAATTTTTTTCACAACGTTTCAATTGCTTGAATTCGCAATCGTCTACCTATTCACCGGAAGACGATTGCGAATTCAAGCAATTGAAACGTTGTGAAAAAATTTGAAAGAGATAGAAATCTTTCAACCATTAAGATGATGGACGTCCGAAATATAAGTAATTAAAATGGTTTTGTTGTAACTTTCTTATTTCTTGATCTATGTCAGTGGTTGATGGCTCGTTTGATAGATGAATGTAGCTTTTTTTGTGTACATAACAAAAGTGGTCGCTATCTTAATATACAAGATGGTCGGCCAAACCTATAATCCATATAGGACTTATCTTGTAGCATTTTGAGAAGGATGATAACAGGAAAAAATAAGAACTATAACGTTTTGATTGTTAAAATCAGTCATTTACTTTTTGAAATATCTAATTCTTTATTATAAATATAAACTCTACTGTATCTTATTAAAACTATATCTAATTCATAACAAACAACGTTGAAACCGATATTTCCAGAGTGGTGGAAGAGAATAAAAAATCAAAATCAACAAAATAATACTTGAACACTTACAGATGCGGGAGTATTGCATCTTGCACTGGACCACTTGCGGCATCTTTAAAAAGCTGTAACACAGAAGTCGATGGATAATTCGCATTTTGATTATATTGTGCAAATCTCAAATACGACAATATGCTACAAATATGTAACTGGTGTCCTTGCCACTGATAGCACTGCAGTAGTATCCTATTATCAATACATCTTCTTCATTATTCTCGTCAGGCTGGGTTTCATGCATAGTTTATTGAATACATACTTGATATTTTTCTCTCCTTCTGAATCGTGAATACACTCTATGTCTAACAAATTCAGGTTCATTAATTTCTTTTAATGTATTAAACCTTATGAAATTATTACTCTAAGATCAGATAGTAGAGTTATATTTGCATTATAGAGGATAATTCAAACAGTAAATGACCAATTTAAACAATCAAAACTTTGTAGTTCTTATTTTTTCCTGTTACTTTCTTTCTTGAAAAGCCACAAGATAAGTCCTACTTAAAGTGTATAGGTAAAGCCGGCCATCTTGGATATTAATATGGCGACCACTTTTGTTATGTACACAAAGAAAGCTACATTCATCTATCAAACGAGCCATCAACCACTGACATAGATCAATAAATAAGAAAGTCATAACAAAATCAATTTGATTCAGTTTTTTGTGGATCACTTGGAAAATACAGTTTTACTAAATACGGTTCTGCAGGGCAAAACATGTTTCACAGAGGACTTGTGCTAAAAGATAAATGCTGAGATTCTGTAATATTTCTTATTTTATTAAAATTTAATAGGATATAAAAAATTATGGACTTGAGAAAAAAGTGTCATTGTTTATCTACCACCTATACTAAATACGGGCCTGAGAGCTAAATCATTGGTCTTAGAGGATTGGGCCCATGAGAACATTTGATCAGAAACTCAATACCAATAACATATGTATATTTCAGGCAAATCCCACTGTGGGCCAATTTCCTATGGTATTGTGCGGGGTCCTTTGTGTATGGTTACAAGCATTCCTGCGAAGTGTAAGATTAAAATCCAACTGGCAAAGGCTTTCAGTCTGGATTCCTGGGATTCCCTGGGATTCGGCCAAGTCCAACCCCTGCGAGTTTTTTTGCACCTTCAAAAAATTGTTTACCTAATTTTATTATAATAGCCTCTGAAGAATACAGAATCTGAAAAAGTTATGGTTTCTGAAAAATACAAATGATATATCTGTATATAAAGTTAGCAAAAGACACTCGCGAGAAAACTGATGAAGAATATCGAGAATGTGTAGCAAACAAAAAAAATTGTCGCGCTCTTAGTTTTTTTTTATGCGTTGGCTTATAAGTTAGTATATCTTGGCAAATCTAGCTAGACATGCTTCTAAGATGCGCGAACGATAAACAGATACCTGTATCGAAAAGCAGATACAATATTTCGGACACAAATGATCCCGAATTCATGAACGACACGAAGTTCATCTTGCGCAATTTTGTTTGGTTATTCTGTTTGCGTAAGATTATTCAGGTCATGTTAGGTTGGCTAGTAATTTATGCATTTTCAACTCAGTTTGCATGCAGCTGTCTTGTCATTTTATATAAACTTTCAGGCAAGTCCCCGAAATTTACCGAACGACTCGGGATCATTTGTTTCCGAAAGCTTTTTTCTGTCAAAATAGGGAATATGCAAGTGATTTAAATTTACTTGATTTTTTTACCTCCGATACTTTATTGTCTTGACATTACACCTACACCATTAGTTTATTATTTAGTTTGTATTTAACTCCATAAAACTTTAATCAAAAAGTGCATAATAAGCGCGCAGAATTCAAATTTGCGAAATGCGTCACCATTGATCAAAACAAAGAATGGCGTCACATGGCACGTTATGACATTTATCTTTTTCATAGAAAATTAATTTTTATTTATATATTTGTAGTGTTTTCCATTACATAGTGCGATTTTGGTCTAGTGACAATTGTAAATTATCAAGAGCAATGACTGAAAGTGGTTTTGTCAAAGCACAATCCGACAATACCTGAACTGATAAGTAGTAATAGTTTATTAAATGATAGTTTTCCTTTTGTCATTTAAGTGAGGCAGGTATAAACAGAGTTATCTCCCGCTTGATATAAAAAACATTTATGCATACAAAACTTAATTCTAACAATTCACTTCATGTTAACTATCGAAATACAATGTACTCACATTGAAATGATCTTCACAACAATGTAAATATGATATTGGAGATACTTCGCCTCTTCTCATAACCTTACACCATTGTTTACGTATTTTCGCATCTCTTGGAACAGAAAAAAATACTTTATTTGGTGTACTTATAATTGTGTTTTGGTATTCCGGTACTAGACAATACCTATAAAATGGTCTTTTAGCATTTTCCATTATCGTAATAGCGATTAAAACTGAAAATCCCTAACCCAATTAATAACAACTGTCAATAGTGTCAATGGCCATAACTATAGAAAGGCTTGTTCATTGAAGACTGCTCTGGTTGATCCAGATCACTTTCACATATCTTCATCTCTCTCTAACACTTGTACTGCATTTGTCTCACTCTTTTATAAAATATCAACTTCAAGCAAGTAGAGCAATCAGAGTACGTCTCAGCGAACGTCACTGAAGAAGAACAACACTGATCGTGCCAGGTGACATCATCCACAGCGCGCGAAAATGGAGGCGTTCAATAGGTCAAATTCAATCAGTATTTTATATGTTATTTTAAAAATTAATTCCAAGACTTTCAACCGTATTTATATTTTTTACTATGTTGTAACGAAGTAAAAAATTGATTAAACAAATAAAAAAAAATGCATATTCCCTATGTCGAAGTCTATTTGACGTAAAAATAATGCAGAAAAACTGTTCTTTATAGCATAGATAATAATATGTGTTTTTTATTGCATACGCGAAAAATTCGCTTTATTGGCAACATCGCGCTTTCATATAACCATTTACACTTCTTTCGTGAATTTTCTTCATAAATATAATGTAAATTGTTTGTGGATTTTTCTTTGGAATAAATGGAAAACTTATTGTAAAAAATATTAAAATTTAATTTTCCCAAATAAAAATCCAGTTAACATGGTTAATTTTCTTTCTCCGCTACAAAATTCACTGAACAATTGTCGAAACACTAAAGCATATTTGTCGTGAAATTTTAGCGTGAAAACTACTTACGAATGCTGATTAGTGGAGATATTTTCTCAATTTTCGACAATTTTCCAATACATTTTGGACCAATTTTTTTTTTTTTAATGAATCATAAATAGCTACATATAACTTAACAAAATTAGATTGTTGATGTAAAAGTCAAAAAGTCTTACACCGTCTTACAAACAAAGGCGGATTTATGCAACGTTCATTATCATTAATATTAATAATTATTATAATAATAGGTCTTTATTTCCCAATAAAAAGTAAATAACTATGAAAAATTACATTGAGAAAAAGCCGAAGATCAGCTGGTTGTGCCTCACGACACAGTCTCTGTTTTTCATCTTAAGCTCGAAAAAATAAATAACTTATATAACTTATTACAATACAAAAAAAAACAATTTGAAAAATAGAGTTCTGTAAGTAAGTGAAGTAAAAGGTAGATATTTGTTAAACATACAAAGCATAAACATAAACAAAAATGAGAAATAAAACTTTCTATGTTTTTATACCACTTCTATTTGTAACCAACGTTACTGCAGTTTCGTCCTATATGGACATTATCAAACAATACAATAATCTGAAATAATAAATAACACTCCTTAAATACCCTTAATTCTACCCGAGGCCTGTCTTAATGACTAACGGTCATTAATGACTTTTACCTGTACCTTGTTTATTTGGGACAATGTGACTGAGCTGCCTTAAAAACCGGTGAACAGACAAAATCCAGTTGATCATTTAGTAGGTTACATCCACAATATTTGTGTTTATGAATTTCTAGGGATTCCATATAATTCAGTTTCCAACCCTTGCTTGCATAGTGCAAAATTTCCGTCTCGTTCAGACTTGGAAACTTGTGGTTGCATTCTAAGGAATGGTTTGAAAACGTCCTTTCTTGTTCAAAGATAGAATAGCAAAAATGGAAAAATCTGGAGTTTATAAGCTTAAGTGTCCAGAGTGTAACGGTGTTTATGTGGGACAATGTGGACGTAATTTTTCAAAAAGATACGCTGAACATGAAAGGTCCTTCAGACTAGGAAAAAATGATTCGACGTTTTCAAACCATTCCTTGGAATGCAACCACAAGTTTCCGAGTCTGAACGATACGGAAATTTTGCACTATGCAAGCAAGGGTTGGAAACTGAATTATTTGGAATCCCTAGAAATTCATAAACACAAGTATTGTGGATGTAACCTACTGAATGATCAACTGGATTTGGTCTATTCACCGGTTTTTAAGGCAGCTCAGTCACATTGTCGCAAATAAACAAGGTCCAGGTAAAAGTCATTAATGACCGTTAGTCATTAAGACAGGCCTCGGGTAGAATTAAGGTTATTTAAGGAGTGTTATTTATTATTTCAGATTATTGTATTGTTTGATAATGTCCATATAGGACGAAACTGCAGTAACGTTGGTTACAAATAGAAGTGGTATAAAAACAAAGAAAGTTTTATAAAACAGTTCTTTCGGTAATACTTTTTTAATCGTGTTCGTCGCTTAGGTATTTTTTGAAAGCCTTTTTGAAGTGATTGAGAGACATAGACTTCAGCTCCTCAGAAATTGAGTTGTACACCTTGCTGATTTGATATGAAAATGACCTTTTAAATAATTCCGATCGATGAGCAGGCAGCGTAAGTTTACCTTTGAACCTGACATTGATATTGTGTATGTCAGTTCGATATCTTATTTTATTGAAGAGGTATTGAGGGGACTTTTCCATAATTATTTTATGATATAAGCATGCAGCATGTAGTCTCATGCGTTGGACATATTGAGCAAATTAGTCTCTTTCAGTTTGTGAGATATACGATGACCACGTCTTATACCATGTATCAAGCGGAGACAATTATTTTGAACAACTTGTATTCTTCGCTTATCTTCTGAGTCTATAGACGGACTGAATATTGCACTTCCAAAATTAAATCTCGATAAAACGAGCGATCCGCATAAAATAGTTTTTACCTTTTTGTTGAAGCAGTGTCTGTTTGCATATATCATTTTCAGATTCATGTAGGCAATACTAATACATTTGTTGATATGGCGTTTGAATTTTAAATGTGTATCTAGTATTTACATTACATTAACTTTGGGAAAAGTTAACCACTTGTACTTCATAGGACGTGCATGCTCGTGCATACACTTTATTGCCTTACATTTACATTGATTCATCAAGAAGTTGGCCAACTTTCAACTAAGAATAATTATAACTGCACTATGATCCTAGTGAAAACAACAAATTCGCATGCTTGAAGACTTGTCAATCGCACATCGTCATGTACTGTTTCACATTCCATCTATAGATGGTGTATTAGTACACTTCCATAATTTATGCCATTTTTGTAAGGTTTTAATAGAAGAACCTAGATGTCTCGCGCGATTGCATCAAACACACTTTCCACAGAGATTAACTATCTTCTTTCTCGTTAAACAATGCTGCTAGTCAATGTGATGTGACTTAGATGAACTTTGAAAAACCTACCCTTAGTCTACGATCGTCGCCTCAAATGATCTATACTTTTTCTGTTGTCTGAATTTTTCTATTTTTCGCATAACTTTGTGTTGTTGAACCGGTATTTATAATTTTCTATTTTTTATCCGTACCTTTGTGGTGAAGATTGTTTTTTTTTTGTTTCAGGATAGATATAATGGACTGATCAAAACATCGTCTATTGAACATGAGGTTCCTAATCCTGGTGTAACAATTGAAAAGAAAGTGGAACCAGAGATGGGTATCAAAGAAGCTAAAGAACCAAATTACGAAATCCATCAAAGTGTTAGAGACATCTTAAAAAAATTCCCTCGACTGAAACTACCTTCGCCTTGGCTGTTATCTAATATTGAACCGTGCATTATAGTGGAAAGGGAAACGGTAGATAATTTTTTGAAGGAAGAAGTTAAGAATAAACAAATAAGTGTCAGTTTGTCAAATCCGGATCAGATAATTGCCAAAGAAAATACATCAGCAGGATCTATCGCAACCGATCCTTTAGACATATCTACCTTGCCCATCATTGATACTGAATTATATAGTGGTTTTGATAGCTTTAACAGGGAAATTATTATTAAAAATTCCACATTTTCAGCAATTGTCAGTGACAATTCAAATAACGACGATTCCGACTATGAATTGGATTATAATAATACGATCGATCCTGAGATAAGAAGGCACACTGGCAGTGAGTTTTCCTCGTATACCAGGATGAAGGATCCTTCGTCATCGGGACCATTTCCTAAGGATAAACCAATAGGCCTGGACAAGTCTATCCCTTTGCTCGTATGCACTGTTTGTAATTCGGTACATGACAATGTTAAAAAATTAGAACGTCATCAATTGAGGCATTTGCGCTGTCAGTTCTGTAGGTCAATGTTCAAAACGATACGCTCCATGGAGACACACATAAAAAGTTCGTGTGCCATCAAAGATATGATGAACTCACCATCAGTTAAACTAGAGAGAATTGAGTTGAATCAGAGAATGAGAACCAAATATCCAGAAGCTTTCACTGACTATCCCTTGATACCAGGACTGCAGTTAGTTCCTAGGTCTGCCAAGGAGATTTCAGATCATGTGTTGTCAGGGAAAGATAAAAAAGCTGTTGACTGTAATGTACGATGTGCCAATGATGTTATAGAAATTTTATCAGATGACGATAACGCTTTACCACCTGGAAATGATGTATCTAATAACACACCTGCGCGTAAAATAGAAATAGTGCCCGTTCGAAACACAACGCAAAGCAAAATCAACAGTTTTTTTCTTCCAACAAACTCCACGGCTAAGGAAAGAGTTTTATTGACTATTCCTTCGGTCATGGCAACATCTTCCTTGGTTATTTCAACCGCTCTTCCAGTAAGTATCATCGTTTCAGCCACTTCTCCGTCCATATCGACGCATCTTAGTTCTGCTAACGTAGTAGAACCTGATATTAGAATTAACAATAGTACTGTAATAGACAAAATTGACCCGGGTCTATCGGAAATAGAATCTGTTAAAAAAGTGCTAACCCATAGTAAAGCATTGAAGAAGGAAGGGTTCTCCCAGACAGAATTATCATACAGTACATCGATTTGTATGAATGAAAGCGATGGCACAATCGAGTTGAAACGTATGAGAAACTTATTGGTTCTATATCGAATACCCTTTTTGTTCACTAAGGGAGATTTCCAAGCTCGATATGGTGATAATTCAGTTCAGTCCAAACCACAGCAGCCAAATGAACTTTGTTTGTGGAATGACTTGTTTCCCGTCGATGTAAAAGATCTGAGTAAATCTAGTAACAATGAAGATTCAGTACGAGACAGGATTCCTGTGACTACTTCTGAAGTTGCCATTCAAAGTTACTCACCTCCTGGATTTACAGATGATTCCGCCGCAACTACGATAGAGCCATTCAATTTTTTGTTCTCTGAATTACCAATTTTACGAAAGTATAACAGAAACAACCTTTTCTTTACTCCGGTGAATTCTTCAAGTATATCGCCTAACGTTAATGTTCATCAGCAAGTTGTGTCCTCGAATTCTGGAATAGTCAATGAGGATCCGTGCTCCGAAATTCCGAAACACATACTTGTAAGAACGAATACATCTGAACAACAATCGAATAATAATACGATGGATCCCTCCACTGCATCGTATGTACAAATATGTCCTAAAGGCGCAAACCCAGAAGCGAATATAGCTGACCTGCAGAGAACTACTGTATCTTTTTTTAATGATTTGAGAAGTCCTCGTAATGTTGACCCATTCCGTATTCCACGTTTGGTGGACCCAACGACTGGTCCTTTGGTCAGTCATAATTTCATGAAGAATGTCTCAAATATCCTTAACACCAATTCGACGGGATATCATTCATACAATCCTCTGGCAATTCAAAATGTACCTGATCCGTTGTCTAATCTTGTGCCCGTTACGACTGTATCTAGTTCCAATAAAGCTGGCCTAGCTTTTGGCGGTATCAGAGTGAAAAGTCTGCGGGATCTGACGTGATGTTATGTTTATTTACTTTTTGAGTTTCCATTAATCGAGTTTTGTTGCATACCGAAAATACTGGTTGTCATAAAACTCAAATAAATCATTATTTTGTTTGAAATTGACTTTCAATTTATTACCCAAATAAGCACCGATTTCTAGTTTTGACTAGTCATGGTTGGAATTTTCCAATGGTAATGCCAGTTTCGTGAAAAAAATTAGTATTATATATATATATATATATATATATATATATATAGAGAGAGAGAGAGCGCTCCAGAAGGACATTTCGGATGCGAAATGGTATATGCTGAATACTTGTTTCAAGGAGCAATAAATGTTCCAGTGACTGTAAAACAGTCGAAAACAATCCTTTAGGAACTCACTATACCTTTGTATAGATTGTATGGCATATGTCCGACAGAAAACAACTACTTCTCCGGCTAATACCTCGACAGATATTGAATTATATCTGTCAGACATATGTGCAAAGATCCTTACTTTGAAGGAACAACTTTGCAACAGCTCTCAGAGACAGACAGCAGGCAACATCTGTTGCCGTGGTGGATCCTGTAAGCGATTGCAGTGTTCATCCCGGCGAACGATGACGGGCACCGGGCCCCCGCGTGTATATAACCGTGATAACCTGGACTGCACTGATGAGGGACTTCATCCCGAAACCGGTCTGCAGTTGGTTCCTTGTTTGGATCAGGCGGTGTCCTGCTGTCTATCTCAATCTGAAGAAAATCGATGAGGCAGTCATCCAGTCCTGTTTTTTTCCAACCCGACGCTTGCGCCAAGTTACGTGTACGAAAGTTTACGTCTACTGAATATTATTGAAAATTCCACACCTTAATATTTTCGACTAATTGAAGGCCTGTATTTTTTGTCGTTATTTTTTATCATTACCATAGCAACTAATAAAATTTCCGGAAATTTTTGTCTCCCTGGGGTAAGGAGCATGAAGTCACAGTGGAAATTTACTCTCTAATAAAAGTTCCAATCGCATTTCGTTTCTCGTTGGCATTTTTTTAAAATATTCCATAGATTTCAGCTCCAAAAGTTGAATCGTTACCCTGAGTTCAGCGAATAATATTAAACAAAGTAATGATAGTAAAACTATAAAGAATCACAATAATCTGATGCAATGCCCGCTTTCTCTTGATTCCGTGGAAATCAAACAATTGTACAGCTAAAAATCAGTGAACAAAGTGTCTGACAAATGTTTTTTCGTATCCAGGGAGTCATAATGAATCGAATGGACGCAATGAGAACCGTGTGCAAATGACTTTTCTCGTCGGTTGTGCCATCTCATGGCGACATAAAATAGATCGATTTTATAAATATATGAAAATTTACGTTTATTTATATTTGTAATGTTGGAAATGTGAATATATCGTGTTTGATCAAAAATGAATATATCGGAAAGCAAAATAAAAAATATTGAATGAGCTTTATTTAAGTAGGAATGTTACATTTATTTTCATTTATAGTTAATTAGAATCATGTTTACTCTGTACATTCAGAAAACATGCCAGAATTTGTTATGAAAAAAATTTGTTGAAATATTGCTCACTGAAGTTGGCAATAAAAGTATTTTGAGTAGTAGTTTTTAAACTTAATAAGGAATATTCTATTACACAAGAATAATAACATATTTTATCTGTAGGTACAGTAAGTAAATATACAACTAAAAATAACATTATAAGTAACCTTTAAACCTAATAATCCTTGATATTAAATTAATATTGAAATTAAGCTTAAAACAAAATAATTTTAAGATCTAATTTGGGCAACACTTCGTTTTTTGAATTCGTGGATAGTATTTGATTATTTCACATGAGCAGGTAATTTGTTATGCTCATATCTGGTCCTTTATAAAATATAGATTTCATTGCATTAAACATATTGTATTTAGGTAGGTGCAGCTGTTGATTACTGCTTCCTCTTGTCTGATAAAAATGAACTTGAGATTTATATACAATAAATTCATTAAAATATTCTGGTGATCGTCAAGATTTTGAAAATAAAAATCATGGATATTTGATACAGTCTTTGGGATATTGATAACTATTGCGAGGTGTCTAACATGAAAGAAATGTTGGTATTAGATTATTATACATCAGAATGATTCGATTTAATAGTTTTTGCAGCCGGGCCATTTTATTTGAATCAAAGGTATATAATATGCTTCTACTAATAAAAACATTGACAAAAAATTTTATGTATTTGCAAAAGTACTTTTTACTCAAACGGAGCCTAATAACTCACCTTCGAAACTATTGAAAAATCTTATGATAATCCCCAAGCTTTCTGTACATAATTCCAGGAATTCCCTCAGATTATATTATAATATAGTTGACGAGTTTGATATTTATTTGATTTAATATTATTCAATACATAATGCGATTTGAGTCAATATTAGTAGTCTGTAGAATAGACTGGATTTTATCTATCCTATAGACCACTGATATCGACTCAAGATGCTTTGAATTGAATGCTTTTGAATTCTTCTCGTTTTCGTAATTGCTCATATCCGATGAATTTCAAACTCGAAATGGATCTAGTGTTCGTAATTTCTAAAGAATTCAAAAAAATTGTTGGGAACTTGTCAACCATGCCTATTAAGAATAGCAAATAACCTAATTGCTTGAATTTTGGAAATATATAACTCGACCAACTACTCTTGCAAATCCTCTGCTAAATGGTTCGTTGACGATTGGGATTATTATTTGATAAATCATCACTGGAGTCATCAGTAGACCAATCTCTTGAATTATTTTTTTAAAAAGGCTTGATTTTCGTCAATAGGTGCCTCGTCATATTCCTGCGATTCAATACCTCAGTAAGACTATCCAAACTATCCGACATCATTACTTCATTTCTGGGATTCCGACATGCCCCCCATGCATCTCTTACTGAGCTAGATTGTCATTATCAATTGGTAAAAAATGAACAATTTAAATTCCGAGGAACATCAATTGTTATTGAATCTCATTGAATCTCAAACTCTACAATATCCTTGATAGCTCAGTCAAAGTATTGGAGTTCAATGTATTTAAAAAGGCAGTAAAAACATTTCTACTTAGTCATTGTTTTTATGATATTGGTAGCTACATTGTCTCAGCGAGCTCATTATGTATGTAATTTTAAATCTCCATGTATTTTTTTATACTGTTCTATTCTTTACTCCCTGAAAACTCAGGATTGTCAAATTCTTCGATATTTTAAATGTATTTCTGTAGTTTTGAATATTTTTTTATTTTTTATAGTTTTATATTTTTTTACTAATTTCATAATGCCATATGTCAATATTGATCTTGAATCAATATTGTTTTTGTGACTTGCCATAAATGTTTTTTATGTACATAACATGGTCAAATAAACTACTCTACTCTACTCTATAGATTTTAATTTGATATTTAAAGAAAAGAGACCGCCTTTGGCAGATGCATTCCATTGTGTTCTCTAGTCTGCAATTTCTACTTCATGGTTTGGTTAATATAGCACATTTTAGATTTAGTCGCACAGTATAGCTGAACGATTTGTATCGAAGAAGTTACCCATAAATGTTTCCAACATTAGATTGTTTGATATGTTTGAAAATATAGCATTAAAAAAATGTTATTGTATTAGTAAGGACGGATTGCCGATATCATCCGCAGTTAAATTACGAAGTGTATAAACAGGTAGAAAAATGTAATGACAAACAAAAACTTAGCACCGAATCCTTTCAGTTATCAATAACGTAAACTGGTACAAAACAGGTAAAAAAAATTGACTAGTAATTAGGTAAACAAAATCATTTACTCATTCTGAGATATCAAAATAATAATACAGGTATAGAAGGGTGTCCCACATGCCATTAGTACAAATAAAATGTGCTGGTATATATATTTGTCCACTGTCCCTCCAGGATCATTCAGTATCGTCTGACCTAGTGTGAACAATTAGTTGTGATATTGTAAGCTTGCTTTGTCTTTTAAATGGATTCCATAAACAATGTTTGCCGATTATGCTCGACCACTCAGGATCTAAAGTGGGTCTTCGACCGAAAGTTAGATTTTGCCGAGAATATTGATTTGGTAGAAGTGATATCCACCATTACAGGAATTCAGGTAAGTTCATTCTTTTATATTTTACCAAACGGGTTGCGTACATTCTCATAGTGCTGGTATTAGATAAGCCAGAAATGGTACATCTGGGAATATGTACACAAAAAGTGCACTGCATGTTCGCTCATTATCAATGAAATATTACTTTATTTTGTATTTTACTTTTTGCAGATACTAGCCGAAGATGTCATTTCACAGAAAATTTGCTACGTTTGCTACCAGATCTCCATTAGAATGAATCAGTTTCGTATGAGGGCCAGGAAAATCAATAAGATTCTTAAGGTGAGTACATATTAGTTTTTTTCCTATACAATTTTTTGTCTGCCCATTTTTCAGTTGTCACTTCAAACGTAGCCTTCATTCTTTCATCTACATGTTTCTATTATTCGTACAGCTTGAACTTGGTCCTGTAATCTGCTCATTGTTTTAACCGTACTACTGTATTGATTGAAAACATTTTTTGTTTCAGGAAACCAAAAAGGAAGTGGGACCAAGGATGGAAACCGAAGAGGTTGAAGAACCGAATTGTAAAATGCATGAAAGTGTTAAAGATCTTTTGAAACTGTATCCTCGGCTGAACGTACCTTCAGCTTGGTTGAAATCTAATATTGAACCTTACATTATATTGGAAAAGGATACTGTGGAGAATTTTTTAAGGAAAGAAGCTAAGAATGGACTGAAGTGTATCATGTTGAATTACGATTATAGTTTTGCTGAAGAAAATACATCAGCATCATCTGTCGACACTGATCCCTTATGTAATTCGTCCTTGGCCATAATGAATTCTGAAAATGAGGAAAATGCTACCACAGATTTTTTTTCGGATTCTTCGCCTTCAACACCATTTTCCAAGAAGAAACCTGTAGGTGAATTCGCGGAAGCATTATGCCTGGACAAATCTGTTCCTTTGTTCGTATGTAGTATTTGTCAGTCGGTTCATGATAATGTTAAAGAATTGAAAAGCCATCATTTCAAGCATTTACGGTGCCCGTTCTGCAAATCGAAGTTCCAAACTATAGGCTCAAAGGATGCTCACATTGAGAGTATGTGTGCAATCAAGAACATGATGATTCATTTGCCATCTGTTGAATTAGAGAAAATTGAGCAGGATCGGAGAGTTAGGGCTGAATACCCAGAAGCTTTCATTGGCTGTCCCTTGATATCAGAGCAGCAGTTATATCCTAGATCATCCGAACAGACTTCAGGGCACGAGATGACAGGTTTTTATTCTCCAACAGAATCCGCACCTACAGCAACAGTTTCATCGACTGTTCCTCCAACGCCTTCATCGGTGGTTTCGACTACTCCTGCGATCATTTCAACCACTTGTTCAGTCATTTCCACCACTTCTTCAGTTGTTTCATCCACTTCTCCAGGCATTTCGAGGCGCCTTACTTCTTCGTGTATAGTAAAACCTGATATCACAATTGAAGATTTTACTGTTTTCAACAAAATTGACCGGGGGTTGTCGGATAAAGAAGTAATTAGAAAGTTGCTAACCGATACCACGATATGGAAGAAGGAAGCATCATCCCAGAAGGGATTATCCTATAGCCAATCAATATGTGTAAATGAAAGCAGTGGCACAATCGAGTTCAAGCATTTGAGAAACTTATTGTTTGCATATCAAGTTCCTTTTTCGGTTAAAAAGGGAGATTTCCGAATTCGATACGATAATAGTTCTAGCAATAAAAAACCGCTGCAGGCAAATAAACTTTGTTTGTGGAATGACTTAACGCCTATCGATGTGAAGGAAACCAAGAGCTCTAGTAACAATGAACATTCAGTACAAGACAGGATTCCTGAAATAACTCCTGAAGGTTCCAGTAAACGTCTACAAGAGAGAGAAGCAGTGCCGTATCCACAGCAGCCAAATAAATGTGAATTTTATTCAACAAAGTCGACATATAGTAATAATGAGAGATCAGTTCAAGAAAGAATTTCTGAAGTTGCGCCTAATAATACTTCAACATCTGGAATTGCAAGTACTTATACGGAATCTACGATACATCCGTTCAATCCGTCGTTCTTCGCAGTACCAAGTCAACAAATGTGTGGTAGCATCAATCGTCATTCCACTCCGGATGGATATTCAAATGGATTGCCCGAGGTTCGTCGCCAGGTTGTCCACTCGAATTTTGGAATTGTCAATAAGGATCCGTGCTCCAAAAAAAGATTCATACTTGAAAGGACGAATACAGCTAAACAGCAATCGGATGCTAGTACCGTAAATTCATTCACTGCATCCGCATTTCAAATGTTTCCTGAGAGCGCAAGCATAACCCATGGACTGCCAAATAATCTCGTCTCCAAGGATCTAACATCCGTTCACCCAGAAGCGTCTATTACTGGATTGCAACCACATAGATCTCATACTAACGAAGCTGCAACTGCCAAGAGTTTCACCTCCTGGAACTATAGGTGATAGTACCAAACCCACGATTTGTCCTTTCAATTCGTCGTTCTCTTCAACCAACCAACGAATGTATGGCGGAATCAATCGTTTCTCATCTCCGGTAAATTATTCAAATGGATCGCCTAACGTTAACATCAGACATAAGATAAGCAACAATGAGTTTCCTTCAACAAAGTCCACAGTTATGGATAAAGTTTCCTCAGTTGGAGTTTCTCCAGCAAGTTTTATCACTAGTCCAGCCCTTGCAGCGATTTCACCAGGCATGCTAACGTCGCCCTCAGACCTTTCCACCCCCCCTTCAATCGTTTCACCCAGTCATTCAGTCAATTCCATCATTTATGATTATATTAATTATCCCAAACCACAGCAGCCAGATAACCTTTGTTTATGGAATAACGTGAACCCCGCTACGATATATCCGTTTAATCCTCCGTTCTTCGCAGTACCAATTCAACAAACCAGTAGCAGCATCAATCGTATCTCGACTCCAGCATATTTTTCATCTGATGGATTGTCCAACGTTGAAACGAATCACCAGGGCGTACCCTCGAATTTTGGGATTATCAATAGGAATCCGTGCTCCAGAATTAGATACATGCGTATACGGACAAAGGCAGCTGGACAGCAATCGAATACTAGTAGGATGCATTCCTACACTGCACCTGAATTTCAAATGGATCCTAGGAGCGCAAACACAACCTATGGACCATCAAATCATTGCGTCGCCAGAGATCCAACATCCGTTCACCTAGAAGCGACTATGGCTAGATTACAACCACCCCTATATTGTCCCGATAACATGAGAAGTACTGCAAATGTTAACCCATTTGGTATTCCAAATTTGGCGGTCCCTGAGAGGAGTCCTGTTGTCAGTTACAGCTCTGTGAATAATGCCTCAAATGTTCAGAATAAAGTGCCTGATAGGTTGCATAATCTCGTGCCCATTACATCTGCTTCGAATAAAGCAGGTCCAGGTTTTGGCAGAATTAGAGTGAAGAGTCTGCAGGAATTGATGTGATGGTATGTTTATTTAGATTAGAATATTTTGTTGTGAAAAAATTACTAATAAATCATTATTTTGTTTATAATTGACTTTTAATGTTATCGAATCATGCACCGATTTCTATGTTTATTGATCGGTTCATTAGTATCAATCATGATTGAAATATTCCAAATAGTTAGGCGTAGGAAATACTTCATCTAGTTTACGGATTGCTAGATTACCTTTTCCGTTCCTAAAATTTTTGCATAACCTAATTTTTACCGAATTTAATGAAAAATATTTGACAATAACGGATAGTTACTTTTTGTTTACTGATTCAAGTTCACTGCAATTTTCAGAACAAAATCTTACTGTAACTCTAATACAGGGTGTTTCATAATAAGGGTCAGGTAGCCGAGTGGTTAAAGCGACATAGTTTAATCACTTTGGATGCCAGTCGGCGATGGTTCAAACCACGGCGACTGCAGAATTTTTTCTGATGTCCGAGAAAGTGCTAGGAATCGCACGTAAAAAGATAAGACCTCGTTAATCCTTGGCTCGCACAAGTTTCGACTTTTGAGGGCTGCCGTTCTTAAGGGGACGACAGCTGGTTAACGGAAAAAAACAATTTCAACAATTTCAATTTCAAATGCGCAGGACTTCAGGATGTGATAGCTTGTCCAAAAATATGAAAAAAAGTTTCTATTAACTTACCCTCTAAAATGCACCATTTTCGAGATAAAGGGCGTTGAAATTTAAAAAAAATAATCGTTTTTTGCGAATATCTCTGGAACCGTTTAATGCACAGAAAACAGGTTTCGTAGGCATTTTCTACTCATAATAAGCTATGTTTTTTTTTTCAAATTCATAATTGGTGAAAATTTTGAAGGGGTAGTGGGTGTTTTTTTTCTCCAACTTCTACGCCACTGGAAAAAGTACAGTTTTGAGCCTCCTTTATGAACCGCCAATGTTTTCTGCACAAAAAAGGTATTCTTGGTCATAAGCTCTAAAGTTGACAGTTTTCAACTTTCATGTTGTTTAAATAATGTTTTTTCCTCGAAAAAATGCTGCGTGCATTGAAGCTAACGGCGGACATTTCCAACAATTCAACTGAGTATGATTGTTATTGTTTTTTTATTTTGCAATTAAGAAGTCAACGTTTGGTTTTGTCACTTGTTTTAACGTTTAAATAAATTTTGTATAATTAGGAAAAAAAATATTTAAAAAAATTTACCATGTTTTTCCAGTGGCGTAGAAGTTGGAGAAAAAAACACCCACTACCCCTTCAAAATCTTCACCAATTATGAATTTTAAAAAATAAAAAATCTGCGCAAAACATAGCTTATTATGAGTAGAAAATGCATTCAAAATCTGTTTTTTGTGCGATAAACGGTTCCAGAGATATTCGCAAAAAACTATATTTTTTTTTAAATTCAACACCCTGTATCTCGAAAATGTTGAATTTTAGAGGGTACGTTAATAGAAACTTTTTTTCATATTTTTGAACGAGCTATCACATCCGGAAGTCCTGCGCATTTATTATGAAACACCCTGTATAAGAGTTGGTAGTGAAGTTTCACATGCATCGATTACACTGCAAATGAAATATCCACTAACTCAATGGGTAGTAAAGATATCAATCCTGCTAGATAATCACAGAGATTCGACCGAATAAGTTGTGTTTTGTGTTGGAGCAAGAAGCGCAAAGTGCATTCGTTCGTTCCATTGTTATATGGCACTAGCTCTTAGCTCTACTATACTTCGCCAATATCAGAGACCTTGAGTAGGGGGCCACGCCACGTGGACCCTAAACTCACTTCTTTACCTCCCTTCTACTGGTTTGAAGAACCGCTAGCTCGCTAGCAAAATGTATGAGGATTGTGTGGTAAGTGGGAAAATTGTTATGTAAAAGGTTTCATTTGAATATAGGTATGGCCTATAAATACAGGGTGTCCCACGAAGTTTTGGAGAGGGAATATCTCGGAACTCGAAAGTAGTGGAGAATTGTAATTTTGGGGTTCTGAATTAAAGCAATTGTTGCAGATTTTTTTGATACTATGTTACCCAATGAGCCTTTTGTTTTCGGTCACGTGACATCTGATTCAAAATATTTAATGGGACACTCTGTATATTTTGAAACAATTTCAACGAACTATCACATTTGTGGTCTAAAACGATTAATTCAAGAAATACAGGTACTTCAGTATCCTTTGTCCCACGACGATTTTTAATAAAATATGGATGATTAATTTAATTTTGCCTTGTTTTAATCATCACATAAAATATAGGACTGCCCAAATACACTCCAAATACAAATACACAGGGTGACCCTAAACCTAAAAATAATTTGGCAATTGTTCGTTTCAGACGTCGTGGCACAGAGGATATTGAAGTACCTGTAATTTGTTAATTGATCGATTTAGACCACAAGTGTGATATAGAGGCTAAGTAAATCTCGGAAGTCGTCTCCACAATATATATATATATATATATATATATATATATATATATACAGTGCGGCTTTTTTTAGTCTCCCCCCCTGTTAACTTTTGAACGGTTCGACGTACAAACATGAAAAAAATCGTTTGGAGGGTTTCACTAATACTACTTTTTGAAACAAAAAATATGGTGATTGCTCCACAGGGGGCGCGGGGGGACATATCAACTCAAAATTTTTAAATGGCATGGGGAGTCGAGTGTCACATCGTTGAAAAGAGAATTCAATTCTCTATACAACCCCCCCGCGCCCACTTTCGAGCAATCACCATATTTTTTGTCTCAAAAAGTAGTATCGGTGAAACCCTCCAAACGGTTTTTTATTCATGTTTGTACGTCAAACCGTTCAAAAGTTAACAGGGGGGGGGCGGCTAAAAAAAGCCGCACTGTATATTTGACCCCTAGGGTATTGTGGAGACGACTTCGAGTTTTACTTAGCCTCTATATACTGAAACTCCACTTCGAGGATGGACTACTTCCTTCATACAAGTGTGATAGTTCGTTGAAATTGTTTCATCAGGAGGAACATAAAAATGCCAAAATATACAGGGTGTTCCATTAATAATTTTGAATCTGATGTCACGTGACCGAAAACGAAAAGATCATTGAGTAACATAGTATCAAAAATAGCTGCACCAATTGCTTTAATTCAGAACCCCAAAATTACAATTCTCTACTACTTTCGAGTTCCGAGATATTCCCTGTCCTAAACTTCGTGGGCCACCCTGTACCCTGTATTTATAGAAATACATAATCCTAAACATTGAAGGTGCATTGAAAAGTACACATATTTCCATACTTTTAACTCGTTCGAGCAGAAAGCTATATTGTGTGTTATTCTGTTGAGGGTGCTTTCACAATTGGACTCGGATAAACTAACTAACTAAAATAAATAACTCCATTTTTTGTATTGTTATGTACTATGCAGTCACAAAAAACTTGATATGGAAATAAAGTATTTTTATGCAATAGCGGGCGGTAAAGTACACTTTACCGCCCGGTTCGCCGGGCGTAAAGTGGCACTTTACCGCCCGTGGGCGCATTATGGCCCGGCGGGCCGTAAAGTAGACAAAATTCTCAAATTGTCTATACTCACACATTATTTCATGCAATTCGTAACACGAATTAGAATCATTTCAGTTCAATAGAGCAATACTCTTTCTTACATTTGTTCATAATCGTTGGCAATTTTTTCGGTGATGATCTATTCATCTACTCAGCTACTATAGTTTCACATTCCTCATATTATGTTACCCTTAATTATTGTATGCATAACGTATGAAACGTGTAGACCATTGCAATTCAAGTCAGTATTTGTGATTCGCGCTATAAAACCGCTAGTGCATAAAATTTTGTATGTATCACGTGCGTAAAATGCGTTTAAGGCCTTTGACGTGTGATGGCCCTTGGCTAACGCCATCGGGCCATAATCCACGCCTTAGGCCATAAACGCCTACTTTACGCCCTTGATACATAAATAACTATTTGCGATGGTAATCACAGTGAAGTTCACTTTGAGTGGGTAGACAGACAATTCGTACTGAATTCACATATTTAAAGTTTTCAAAGCAAACCTTAAAAATAGTAATTCCGATAGGTTAAGGTAGGTTTCTCCTAGATTAGGTAGATGTAAGTATTGAGTAATAGAGTTTTTGGTGAGATTTTGAATATGATTAATAAAGATTAAATGATTTACAAAATTAAAAAAAAAATAAAATGACAACACCTTATATATTTGATATTTATTGCGTACTGTTTACAAAGTTATCATATTTATTGAAATTGACATCAAGTACAGAAGAAAGAGCCAACTTCAACCCTCCTGAGAGAGATAATCTCCTTTACATAGGAGTCACCGATTAAGCTGAAAAAGGTAAAGAAAAAGGTACAAAAGGGTAAGGTAAAAGCCAGGCATATAAAAGATACATTTCAAAATAAAAATTTCATTTCAATAAAATAAATAAAAAGATACGTTCATATCATAATATAATATAGGAATCGAACCGAAAAGATCCCTTTTTACCGAAACAAGTTGTCCCAACTGAATAGAATTAAAATTCTGAGACCCGTAACTCAATCGTATCCGAAATTTTCACCTTGGACCCGATATTTCATTTGGGTCCGAGTCCCTGTTGCGCACGCGCTTATTATTGAGGTTATGTATACTCCTTCGTTGCAAAATATTTGTGATCGAGGAAGGATGAATTTTTTGATAAAAAAGTGTGAAATGGCCGAAATGGGCAAATTCCTGTGAGTATATTGTGCTGGTGGAGAGGAGGGGGCATTGATAAATAACCTCAAAACAACGCGCGTGCGCAAGAAGCGGATCGGCCCTTGATATTTAGGAGTTCGTGTCCTTGTCGTACCTACTGGTGATAAATGAATTACAAGTTTGTTGCATAAATTATCTTATATTTCAATATATTGGGTTGCCTATGCAATGTTTTTGACTCACATATTGCCCACAGCGTCGTCGTTCTTGACATGTATAGTACAGACTGCATGATAACTTATTAATGACCCGTATATTCACTCAAAAATTACCGTAAATTACCAACCCTGAACTGAAATGACATATGTGTGAATATTTGGAACATTTCCTGTGAAAAAAAAAGTAGAGTCGAAGAACTACCGAAACACCAAAAATACATTAACTTCACTCGGCGCGCGTTTCACTAACAAAGTTAGCATCATCAGGAGCTTAAAGCTTACACCTCCTTTTCGCTTTTTTTAAAATCATGTAATGACCCAGCAAACATTAAACAAACGGCACTGTAATGGCAAGATTCATTTTGCCAACAATCAGTTTTATTGGGCCAGAAACGGCTCCAGACAAAGGCCCGGCTAGCCCGCGTCCCGGCGGCCGATAGCTGGCCAAGGTATACAACCCCGGTGAATCCCTAACGCGCCCTGCACCGCGCCAGAGCTGGCACGTACCAAAGTCAGGCACTGGTCAGTGACTGGATCACTTGAGGTCAGTCAAAGGCAGACATGAAATAACCCGTAAATGGGTTACGCATGGAAACGGCACTTTTGCCATTGTTACACCAGCACTGGTTTCTTTCATGGATAATGAAGGCACTCAAATTTGTTCTTATGAAATGATGCCGAATGACAAAATAATTTGGTAGACCTGTCAACTTATTTGACAAATATAAAACAAACAAGTGGCATTTGTCCTCGGAATTACCTGAACTATTAAGAGGAAAATCTTTTTTTTTAATTGACCCCTAATTTAATCTGACAAACTTTTTTTTGGGACAACAAAAACTGTTATGTCAATTTCATAAAATCCTAGACATTATGCCGTTTTGGTGATACCCGCGATTAATTATGTATGTCATTCAGCATATTCAGCAACCAATGTTGAAGTGAAATTCCACACAAAATTCTACAAATTGATAACGTTAAAATTTATGATTTCGTGTCTACTCCAAGTTTTTATCTGGTTTATATACAGGTTCTTATTGGAAATGGAACATAATAATGAAAAATATTGAAATAATTATTTTATTATGAAAACATCCTACCTATACAAAAACAAACAGTTCGATTGTGACATATCTAAAACACGTTGTTGATTCTTGGATCAGTTCACACATTACTTTTCAATGGAAAAATACCTACATATCACAGTTAAAAAACGTCACAGTTCAGTTAGAATGTTAGTTTCATTTTCACCCGTCTTGGTTCGTCCTCCCTCTCTGTCTGGAGCATGGTGCAGCCAAACGTTTATGATGATGACTTAGAGTAGCCTCCAACGGTTTTTTTTAACAGTAACTGAAATGAAAATGAGAATTCCTTAAAACTAATAGAAATGGTTAATGAAATAATAAAGTTTTTTGTAATTTGTGACTTTGAATAACAGATAAATAAAGCTATATCTGTAGGTACCTACAAAGGCGTAGAAGTGTCACATAATTTTTTTAAAAATATTTTTACCAATTTCTTACTTCGAACACGGAATTTAACAAAATTCCAAGTTTAAAGTCAGAATTTAATAAAATTCCTAGTTTTAAGTCGGAATTTCAATATAATTACGAGTTTGATGTCGAAATTCAAAATATGGTAATCTCAACGTGTGTTATAAAATTCCGACTTCAAACTCCGAATTATATTGAATTCCGACTTTATACTCGGAATTTCATTAAATTCTGATTTGAAACTCGTAATTTTAATAAATTCTGATATTAAACTCGGAATTTTATTAAATTCCGAGTTCAGTTCAAAGTAGGAAATTAGAAGAAAATATTTCCAAAATATTAGGTAGCCCTTATACGCCTTCGTATGTACCACATTTTCAACAAAAGAAACAATTCCTAGTAAAAAAATATTCAATTTCCAGTGCTAATGTCATCTACTTTCAGTTGTATTTTTGAAAAATAGGGTTATTTTATCTTCTAACACTCAAATTTCATATATACTTTTATACTCAGGGCAAATGGTAATTTCAAACGATAGGTTTTTGTTGGTTCAGAAATTTGTACCAACTAAAAATGACCATGCCTGCATTTAAGTAATGCTACCAATAAAATTTAAAAAAAGTCCCATGTTTCTTGGATCACACAGTTTTCTCTCCTCTATCATTTCTGAATGTTTTAACTTCCTATAAAAGTTTGATGTAGCGGTCCTTATAAGTATTTAAAGTGAAACACACTGTATGTATTGATCTTAACCGTGGATAATCTTGAATATATGTATCATTGTTTCAAATCCAACTTTTTCATTCCATCCACTCCAGTTCGAAAAGGTTAGTTTGTGACTACTCAATAGTACTAGTATTTTCCTTATGTCTCATGAAGATCTTCTCTTACACGTTGCAATTTTATGCACTAAAAATTAAAACGTGGATATTCCAAATATGCCTATACTAAAATAAAAACCTTACAGCATTCACAAAGGTCTTTTCATCTGATAATTCGCCATTCAATTTGTATAAATCAGCTTCTTCATGTTATGGAAACTTCTCAAAAATATATCTGTACGTTTTAACTGACTAGGACTTGTTATCACTTCTATTAGTTTCAAAGTCATTATATTGTGTAGTTGACTTTTGTACTTGATGAACAGAATGAACAGCAATGATGAATTCGAGAGGCTAGACAAAGAAAGCTTCATTGATTCAAAGGTACATAAAACTAATTAAAAGCTTACCTTTTCGTCGTTGTTATCCAGCAGGAACAACACCTAATTTCTTTAAACTATTCAATCAATTATGAGATGGCAAACACATTTTATTCTCAAACTTGTTTCCCTAGATGTTTTCTGAACACATTCATTCATGAGAAGAGAGCTTTCCACCATTTTGGTATTAAACAGTAAACACACGAAACACCGATCGAAGACCGAACAAGAACGTACAACAACGATCCGCTACGAAAATGCGGGTAATTTGAAATGGAATATTAATCGCTCGTTTTATGCGGCTAAATACCAGTCAATCTGTGGCGGGCAAGTCTTGCTAAGCCGGGGACGGTAAGTTAAAGTAAATACTGCCGTGGTCCTTTGCAAATTATAATCCGCAACACCGTACCGTGAATGCCGTTACCGAATTTCAACAGGTCCAACATAGGCATGCCGATGCCATCAATTTGCCACGCTTTCCATCTGAAGGCCGATTGTTTACCGGCAGTTGATGTTTGCTGGGGAATAATAACTCCAATTTCGTCAAACTTTACTATTATCATTGTTTATATAGAAGATAGTCAACCTTATGGGATTATAATTGGATCAAAATGGATGCGACATGTAGATGGCGATAGTGAGCTCGCATCCAAGTCATGTCACTCATGTCGTATCTTCAGTGATCTGGCCTCCAAGTCATGTCGTAACTTGGTTGAAACAATGGGACAGCATTAAAATCGGGGTTTTTTGAAGGAACCTGCATTAAAATTACATCAAATATCTATGTTTGTAACTAATCACGCTAGATGTCACTCGCGTTTGGATCCGATACCTTTTCCACAGGCATTGACTAACTATGTTCTATTTAAACAATGCTATTATTCTATATTTTATTCGTCAAGAAAAATTAAAAGTCTGTTCTGTCACAATTATTGTCATTAACAAAAATATCAAAATAAATATAAATTAATACAACTAAAAATGATCATGAAAGGAAACAAATAGTGCCAATAACATCGGCATTTGTTTTGTCCGTCGTCCAGCTGCACCCTTATAAGCAATAACCCTCGAAAGTCTGAGGGAGACTTGTGCGAGCTAGGAGTGACGAGGACATTACCTTTTAACGTCTTATCTTTAGCACGGCCCAGAATACTAAAATTATCCGAATATAATGGATACATCTTCCCTTTGAGATAACTGCTGTAAATATCGTTCAAAGAGTGAAATACAAAAAATCCCTCGTAACCCCAAACTTGTATATTGGGGTTCTGTAAATCATGGAGGATATGATTATTGCAGATGATGAGTTTATGGTTTTTCTAGAGTACCTACAATTTATCTAAACTATTCCATTATAAAAACTTCATATGCACCCACAAAGGTAAGAACACTATATTGTCACAATTTTTTCAAGTCGCTAAGTTGTTTTTCCTACAAGCGTGCATGATTCACCCTGTACTGGCACGCAATTCAGTTTGGAAAGTGACAGTTTCCCGCACGCTAAAGTGAGTTTTTCTCACACTAGTGAGGAAATAGCATATTGCATTACGCGGAAGAATCTTTTTTGCACAAGTAACGTATAGTATTTTTCCTACGACCACGCGATAATTTTACCCACTAATATCGATGTTATTGACATGTGTGGAAGAAAATCGAACAAATAAATTGATTTTTTGTACTTCTATAATACCTTTACGTACAGCGCAGGTAAATCTAGATGGAAAAATTATATACTTGACAGATTGATAGCGGTAAATCTAAACAGAAATTATGCATTTGACCACGTGCGGAAAGCAACTTTTTCTACTACCGCTTACCAAAGTAGCCTTTGACACTTTTAGATCTCAACGCAAAGTTAACGTTTTCCGAGAAATGTCATTTTGTGACAGCTTTTACGCTCTAGATCGAGAATATTGAAAAAACGTTCGATCTCCCTAGCTTGTGTTGAAACCATAGCGCATAGCACTCGAAGGAACTGCGGTGGTGTTAAGGTTAGAGATTCTTACTACTAATCTGATTTATCGATCTTGGCGTGAGTTCGAACTCGGGACTCGGTAATTTTTTTTAGGCAGGTTTTTTCTTTTTTCCTTTTGTTAGAGATGTAAATTATTGGATATTTGGATATCGCATACATTTGGGAATACTATTGAATGTAGATTTTCTCATAGGTAATATTATGTGCCTATGTTGAATGAAGTGTCTATCGTTTTTATGTCTGAGAGCTGCGTTTGTAGAAAAAATCATGTGTGTATTTCGAGCACAAAGTGTCATTGCCTCTCTCCAAAGATTACTGCGCTTCGCTTCGCGTTGCGCGGTAACTCTCTTTGTCGAGCGGCAATCAATCACTTTGCGCTCTAAATACACAAATAGCTATTCCCGCACTCGACTGCTCGAGGCCGGGACACACTTATCAGACCTCCTTCCGATCCGAATCCGATCATACAGTGGGACGGGTGTATGAGAGGGAAATAAAAGCTAGAAACTGAATGTCGTAGTTCACATCTCTCCTGTAGTGTCCCATCCCACTACGATCCGTCTCAGATTTCTCGTCCGACTCCGCTCCGATTGCACAGTCTATTTGTTTTCAATGTGCAGGTCGGGTGTCGGATGACATCGACATCCTAAAATATTGATTAAACTTGGTTTCATCATCCATGAGGGCATGAGACGCGGCAAAAGTGTGAAGAACTCTACTTCTGCAGATCTTCTCTTCTCAGCAGCGGGTACCCACAGTCTTTTCATGTTCCTCCGTTTTTTCTCCCTTTCAGATCTCCGAGATTCTCATATTTTTCTTCTAGTGTAATATAGTCACCATTGCTATATCGCAGTTATTGAAATTCGTACACATTTTTCCGAACACAAGAAAACACCTTTGTAAGAAAGCGTTCGTATCAATACTTATGGCTAGTACTTATTGACAATGGACCTTTTCACGACATATGAGAGAACACTGTAATTAGAAAGTGTATACGCTAATATCACCCGGGAATTTTTATTTATTTTTTCTGACCGCTAGTTTCTCTATAATCAGAAGAAAAGTGGTTTCGTGACGTCACGTTCATCAAAACTAGACTTGGCAACGTTGTAAAAGTTGTGCACCGTGAAATCTCGAATTCTCATTTGAATATAATGTGTCTTATGACAGTTGTCATTTGATACCAGATGGGCTCGTTCGTCTGTTTCACGGAGCAACAATAAGAATCGTTTGTCTCTGTTTAACTCGTTTGTCTTCTTACCTGGTTGTCTGAACACCAGTGGAAATTCTAATAAACAATTTTTCATGCTCCTAAATACATATGAAGCGCATTGTAAAATGTGGTTTGAAGCAATGAATAAACCTTGTGTAAAAAGCGGAAATATAATTATGTTTTTGTGGAGAACATTATCAACTGAATATTATTGTATTCAAGCAGCGTTCAAGGAACGATTTTAAATTTTAGTCATTACAAAAAATGAATTCATATTTGTTAAATAGAAAGAGTCAATCATCTCATAATCTACCCTCCGAGCAATAAAAGATATAGAGGTGCCATTCCTATATAAACAACACACGTTGTTATGAAAGCTGCATATCACTATCCTTTGTGATAGATTGTGGGTGAGGGTTAACCTCCAAGTTCAGAGGGGGAGAGTTGTTATTGTTATGATATTCGGATGTAAGATTAGAACCAGTGGCGGCGTGTTGATAAATATTTTTCATGTTATATTTTTATCTCCAGACGACAGCATGCCTGGTTGGAAATCACGTGTGTTGTCAATATGTCAATCGAAAATACTGTGTTGTGCAAAAATTAGATTCTTGCTGACAAAGCATACAATAAGGTCATAAATACTGAAAAAATAAATGAAAGTGCTGAAGTAAAAAAGTAAATACATTCAAATTGTTGGATCACATCAGTAAACTATACATTATACCTACACTATATATGTATATATGATAAACATGCATTATAATACACATAAGAATTTACACATAAACTATAATACACATAATAATTTAAACATAAACTATGATACACATAACAGATTACATTCAAATTTATGTTGAGTGTATCATTGAAATACTTATCCAAAGTATAGTAAAAGCCTTAATAGCTCTTTAACTCCTTTTCTTATGTTTTTTTCTGAATTTAGATTATTGGTATCCTGGGGTAGATTATCAAAAAGTGTTTTAGAGTTGTCAAAAAGTGATGTCTCTACTTCTGTAGAGTTAGGCTCAGGGAGCGATCGAAGTCTGCCTGGTAGGAAACCGAGAATTTCTCATGTAGTTATTGTTTTACTTCTGTTTCTTAAACATCAAACAGGTGAGAGTCTTTATAGTTTATGAGTTAAATAGGGACCGACATGTATCTCTGAAGACATCTCTGCAGACATACCAAACAACAGCTCTATTTTGATTTAGTCTTGATTTGCTCACAGGGTGGAACGATGACTTGCTTATTGTAAATCGTATGTCCAGTTTGAAACAAATTAAAATTGTGTATTGCATTCTTCTATTCTTTTGCTGGAGTAGTCTAATTTTTTGTAACTGACGGATTATACGAGTAGTTCTCGTTGATACTTTTAAACACTTTCTTCTGGTATCATCTGTGTCCATATCATCGGTTTCACAATCACGAATTCCTCTAAAATAGCATACATTTCAAACACACACACACACACATAACTGCCAAGTTATTATAATGTTATAGTTGCAGAACAGTGAAGTAAATTCCATGTCCAACAAATTCAAAGTAAAAAAATATTACTTGAATGCCTATCGTCGTTGATACTGCAATACGAGCAATATTTCCAGAAACCTTCATTTTACAGAAGACTGTAGATAATAACTACTACTGACCATAGCAGTCAAACACCAAAAAAAAAATAACTACTACATAAGAAATCTATCTGTAATTGTTTTGGAATTCAAAGTATAAAATAATCGCGCGTAGAAATTTTTATGTAGTACCTATTATCATTTTACAGTCTCCTGTGAAATAAATGTTTCGTGACAGCTCGTATTGCAGTATCAACGACGCTATGTTTTAAGTACTCGAAAGACATTACAACAAGACAGAAGAGTTGAGTTTACTTATTTACTTCTCAGTGTACCTACACTGCAACAAGTTTTTCCTAATTATTGATAGGTAATCGTTTTTAAATTCGATTTAAATACTAACAATGTTTTATACAGCTATTTCAACAAATACTGTATTTTTGTCTCAAAATCGGGATTATGCCATGAATACCATGGTTTGATTTAACAAGACGATAAATAAGTCGTAAACAGACGTAAACAAACATGATCGCCAAGTTAAAAGTGAATAACATGGAAGGAATTCCAACACAGACGGCTATCGATACGCCTGCAACTTTGGACTGAGCATGCGCCAAACTCGAATTTAAGTGATGTACAACAAGAGGGTCATTTAATGGCGGAGAAGCAAGAAGAGGAAGTAAAAACAAGATTGCAAACCGTGTTGAAAATGCTTGAATTTGTATTTTCGCTCGCAATGTACACACAAACCTAACCTGAGCAAGCTAACCTAGCTTGCGATTCGAAAATTCGTTGAATTAGTTTTTCGCTCGCAATTTACACACAAACCTAACCTGAGCAAACTAACCTAGCTTGCGAGTCGAAAATGCGTGAATTATTAGCCAAACCTAACCTGACCTGACTAACCTACCTTGCGATTTGAAAATTGTTAAAAATTTTACCATATAACGACCATTTATCCAAAATTCAGAAAGAGAGCAGTGACAAAGATTAGATTAGCAAAGATGGTGCACTCTAAAAGGGTGGGAACATTTCACGATTGACCTTGAATTTTTACTACTATTTACAATTCGTCAAATGTCAAATTTTGTTCTTTTTCAGATCTAAAAGAAAGTGATTCCAAATTAGCTTAACAATTTTTGCCAAAAATTATCAAACGATAGCGAATTTATCAAAGCTCAAAAATCAGAATTGAATTAGTTTGGTGCTGGAGTTACTGTTGGACCTATTCCTAATTTGATCACAAACTTTGAAATTTTTCAAAGGCTGTTCATGCCCTTGTTCTTCGCCGTTTTTATTAGTAGCTAAAAAGTGCCAAAATGGGTGGAAATTGTGGCATTAAGTGTGCTATCATAAACTGTCCTAGCCAATATTTTTCCAGTGGTAGTTCAAAGAACACTTAAAGATTTCTCCGGTTTCCCAACCCAAAAGAAAAGGACCGTGTTCTTAAATGGAAAATTGCGTGTAATGATGAAGATATAATGTTGAAGGAACCATTAGTTTTATACAAAAATAGCATAGGATTTGTAGTCTACATTTTAAAGACAATCTTGTGCTTAAACATAAGCACACTGCAGCGCCTTCATTAAATCTGTGGCAGCCACCAAACACACTCATTTCTGAAGAACATTCTTATTTCTGAGTTGATAGTAAGGATATAACAAGTTATGTGGAAATTGGATTGGATAGTAAATATATTGATGCCAGCACTCGGACAAGAATTGAAGACACAGTGAATCAAGCAATTTTTCATTTGTATCCTTTTTTCATTGTAGCCTCTGTGAACAAGAAAATGTATGGATATGACTTGTACGGCTAGGGATGTGAAATCCCATTGTAAGTAGGTATTTACTAATTATTACATTGAAAGCATTGTGTGTTCTACCTTTTTTTTGTTTTATGGCAAGAATATTTTTTAGGAAACTGTACATTATCCCAGTAGATTATTGAAGCTTACGAACAATAATTGTGAGTGTACACATCATAAGGTTATTATATTTCACTGTATATTCTTCTCTCATTTCATGTATAAGTATTTTTGTGGAGATCGAGGAGAAGATGTCAACTCCATAGAAACCTCA
Source organism: Chrysolina oricalcia (assembly GCA_944452925.2). Taxonomy (NCBI): domain Eukaryota; kingdom Metazoa; phylum Arthropoda; class Insecta; order Coleoptera; family Chrysomelidae; genus Chrysolina; species Chrysolina oricalcia. The sequence continues at coordinate 52,893,426 of OX101822.2, forward strand.
ATATTTTTGCAAACCAGTCAGATAGAAAGAAAAATGAATGAAGTTTTAGTTTTCCTGCAGCTGAAATAGTAAATTCGCTAATATCTTAAATGCAACTGAATTTATTTTCCTCTCAGTTTTTATTGCTGTATTATCTTGAATTTCAAAATGTTTGAAATATATAAGTAATTAATTCATTTTGAATCTTTATATACTGTCATTTATATTGAAAAAAAAATAAAATAAAATGTATTGGTAATGAGAAAGTGTTTATTTCTCGTCATTCTGCAATAACTTACGAACCTAAAACGATACATTCTGTAATATTACCAGCTAAAAATAATCATGAATCGTTTTGAAAACAAGTTTGAAGTATTTGTAAAAACAGCAGTGATACTGCGATACAGAGTGAAAGTTTGATTCACCAAAAAATATATTTCATCAGTTTCTGATGAGCTTTTAACTTGGGAAAACACCACTCTTTTCGTAAGAGTAAATAGAGATGTACTTTTGTGTTTAATGCTAAGGTTGAAAATTAGTTTAATTTAGAGAAACTTCAATTAATAAATATAATAATAAATGGACTTTATTTTACTCAACGGAGTTTAGCTCATAGCTATTTTCTTCCACTTATCATTTTGTCTCTCAACATATGTAGAGTCTACTTCCTGCAGGCAGATAGAACATGAATACTTAAACAAGATCATTCGAGAATGATGATGTAAACTATGAATATTTTAAGTTTGACATACTTTTTGAATTTTAACCTTCCTCAAATATCTACAAAAAAACAAATCAGTAGTCTATTGAAGAAACGAAAAAAATATATTATTTTGTCAAATAACTTATGAATGTTTTCTGAAAAATGGAAGAAATTAGGTATATAAAATGAACTTATCATTTCTGGTTGATGGAAGACTCGTACGTCTGCTTCAATAACAAATTAATAATTATAAATATTTCTGAAAATATTTTCTTGCGAGTCCTTTTCCTTTTTTCGATCGTTTGTGGAAGATGAAAAACCCAAAAATATTTCGAACATCATAACACCACCACAATAAAATATGTTTCAAATAATTATAATTAAAAACAAAATACAAATGTGAAATATGTTTTCACTTCGTTTTTCGTCGGTTGTCCGGAATTACATTTTTTTTTAATTTCCAACCAGAATGATCTCTGTGCAGCTTTCGAAATAACATATTTTTCTTGAAAACAGTTTAAATTGCTTTCTGATAAAAATAGTCATTATAAGTTATAAGAATAATTGCTTAGAAATGATTGTGCGTTTCAACTCGAATCTTTCCGATCTGAAGCGATTTCTCAATTACGATGTTAGAATCTCGAATGACATCGACAACTGTCACTCTACAATCGCTCTGATTGGCTTAACCCATCGCTTCATCCCATTCATAAATTCGTAGTTGGGTTAGCCCAAGGTCAACGAGCAAAATTTACTATTTCATTGATGATTGGACGAAGAGTTTCCTCTTTATAACCTACTCTTTGGCAGTGATGTAGCAGCCATGGCAGCCATATTTGTCCATTGCCGCTTTAAATTCCAACCTGGTCCCCGAGTGCAAACGGATATATCCGACAATGCCCATTTTTAACATGATTCGGGCTGAGATGTTTGTAAACAACGTCGGGTATGTTGCTTTCAAGAAAGAGACAGAGAAGCCCTCTCTATATCTTTTATTGCTCGGAGAATAAACCCTCGGTAAATTATCCGAACTTCCCTTCACGAAGCCTTGTTCCATATTTTCAATACACAAATAAATTCACACCAGATCGGTCGTAATAACACCACGCTACATTAATGAATGTATCAGTTAAATCTCGATTGTAAAAAAAACAAACATTAACCTCAAATCTCGAGATCACTTTTGTCGCATGAGAACTGTCATAATGATTTGCGGTGTTGTCAATGCTCGTTCTTCATCGAAAGGATGGTCCGTTCAGGAAATTTGAAAGGTTCAAATACAATAAAAAGTAGCTAATATGTGGATTTTTTTCTATGAGTTGATCAAGTGACGAAGTTTCAATTATGTCTCAATGGCTTATACCAAGCTAGAATCTATATTTTTGAGGACAACGGTATTGAATGTTTCGGAACGTGGATTATGGTGGGGGTTCCCAGTCAACACAGAATGGTCTCAGAGGTGTTAGTGGGATTCACATTCATATTTTAGATCACACCAGTGAATCGCAAAGTGACTTCCATTATTACCGCATAAACGTCTTTTCGGTGCCCCGTTGGTCATGTCGAGACATCAAAATGTGACTCGAAATTAGCCCAATGTGACATTCCATTTATACTTCGGAATCGAATGCACATTGAGACCCTTTCGATGTAACAATGTGAAATTGAATGGACTGGTACTTATTTAAAAATGCGCTTCACTTTCTGATTCACCTGTATGTCAAGAATAAAACAAAGTTCACCATGTTTCAATATAAATAGAAATTATACCTCAATATTATTATTCTTACTAATGAATTACTGTTCATATGGATTGGAATGCTAGAAAACAACTGCGTGAGTTGATTCCGTGGTATATACTTCTCACAAACAAAAAAAATTAACAAACCATGTCCGAATCATGAAAAAAAAACATTTACAAAAATGTACAAAAATCTATAGTTCAACTCCGATCATCTGGACAGCATTTTCTTCGCGGCGAAATCAGTAGATACCTATCCTGAAAATGCCAAATTCTGTAAATCACTGAATTTACCTTCCTGTTTCTACTCACCGTTCCGGTCCTTGAAGAGATACTTTGCTTTGTTAATAAACACATTTAATTCAACTATTGAAATAAAAAGAAGCAAACAGAACACTACACACTATCAGAAGTACCTATAGAATATATAAAGAATGGCGTCAACCAAATACAAATTATACTTGACTCTCGACTCGACAAACACCTCTGGCCATTTTGTGTCGTAATGGTGATGTCACGATCAATTTTGTTACCAACCTAATTCCTTTTATACCAACAAAATCGCAATCAAACCAAAATTCATGTTAATGTGCTTCGCAATTTTCTTCACATTTTATGCTCAAAGTGACACTAATGGGAAGAGAATTGTGAACAGTTCATAACATTTGGCATCACTAAGTGGTAACAATGACGTCTAAATGCAACCATAATAATCAAGAAAGCAACATCTCCTAGACGTTTGTGTTAACTGGGTTGTTTCCGAAAAAATATAGTAGAACTCTTCGTTAAATGGACGTTTCAGACTAGAATTTATCGATTTAAAACAGTTTTACAATTCATTTTTCAAAATGTAAAGGTCCATTGACAAGATCGGAGAGGTGTCCGAGATGTGTGCCCACCCCTGCCGATACCACACCGATCCGATAACTCGGGCCAACATCGGATCGGATGGTGTATGATAAGTGTGTCCCGGCCTTTACCCGAACTCCGCTTTGCATCGTTCGGGTAAAGCCTGATTCACATAATGGCAGTAGCAGTGGCACTAAAGGCAGTGACTCCGCCCCTTTTGACGCTGTTATCCTAATGAGTGACATTGGAATGGAAATTTTCAACTAATTGTTTGTTAAAAGCAGTAGAAAGGAATCATAACAGCAATCTCGATTTCATGATGATTTTAAGGTTAGAAATGCGAACACTGCCAGATTTTACTACAAAAAGTTTAAATGAATCAAACTTTCAGCAGCGTGACCTTGAATTTTCAGCGTCGTCTAAACATGTTTGCCATTGGTTATCTTATAAATAGAGGGGGGTGACGCCACTGCTACTGCCATTATGTGAATCAGGCTCAACGCCTACTTGTTGCTATAATAACTATTATCGGGAACGTGTCAATTGCTATTGACGACGGGAGGTGAGTGAGTGAGTTACCTATCTCCCTTGGGAAACAATAGTTCATAAAATTGATGTAAATAATCGGCTGATTTGGATTATGCGGATTCGGAAAAACGAAATACTCTCATTCGAATCCAACTATTCCGCATTAATATGGTCTCCTGCGTGTGCGCAGAGTACTGTCGGATCCAAATCTGATGAATAACCAATAAAACGGGCCACACATTATACTACGATGAATTGTACTACTGGTTGTACAGCACCATGTTGATTCGACCGTTGGAACAACTGTTCGATAGTTAGTGGCGTTGTAGTACAACTTGCAGTACGACGCCGTCGTATCGTACGGAAGTATAGCATGCATAAAATCTGTTGTACAACGCAGCAGTACATACGATAGATTTGATAGTGTGCAAACTACGACCTGTTGTAGTCATTTCGCTACGTTTGTCATTGGAAGTTTGTATGAACAGGTAATAAAAATGGAGAGTAATGAAAAGTTTTTGTTAGAATTTATAGAAATATACCGTTCTATTACATGTTTGTGGGATGTACAATGTAAAGAATACATGAATAAACATAAACGAAATGCAAGTTATGTGGTTCTCTTAGAAAAATTGTTGTAACCAAGTTTTGCACCATTTTATTGTGGTAAATTCACTCTAAAATAATTTATTTGTCGAAATACAGTGCTTCAATAATTTCAACACAATACTCTAATTTATATAACAATCACTGGACTATATATGTTCGACTTCCAATACTAACTGCCTATCTGCTTCACTGACTGACTGTCCTCACTGCGTGGTTCTTTCAATATCCACAGTTCATTTCGCCGAACGCTCTAGATATTTCTAGTAAGCCTTAGGAACGTTGTTTGATTCGACGAGATTCTTCTCGATACATAGCGCCTCGTCATTCTCGCTCACACACTGTTTGCTTGAGAGTTCAGGTCTGGCTTCGCCCGCAGCATCGCCACATTATTCTTTTTTTTTGTATTTCTTCGTCTAGCAAAACTACCACAATTGCAGCTACTGCCCTTTTTGAGAAACTCGAAGCCATACAAATCGATTTGCTATTCGACAAATACCACGTCGTTTATGTTGGACGAATGCTAATCCGATCTGTCGTTCCAATGGTCGAATCAACTTGGTGGTTAAATAGACAACGGGTTTCAGAATAATTCGATTTTGAATCCATCTATTGGCAACTGTGTCATTGATATGACACTCAAATGTTTCATGGAATCGAAATGTGACGTAATATCGGTATTCTCGGTTATGATTCCCATTGTTGACTTAATTTCCCTTCTTATTACCACGACTAGTGTAGTAGACATTCATAACCTATGACATATAGTAGGCATAACATAAATATATTAGTTTATTAGTTTACCACCGGATCCGTGTGTTAGGTTGTTTACCGTTATCAAAAATGGGGAAGTTGATAGGCTGTCATCTTGAATGTACATATCTATAAAAAATTGGCATATACGGGGCCAATTTTTTATAGAATCAATCGGTTCATAATTCACAAAACTCATATAATATAATACCATGATGATTATCATAATGTTCCTTATTACATAAATAACTATTGAATAATTGAATAAGTTGAACCAGATCCACTTGTTACTTTGCGGCATTTTTGAGATAATTCACAATCTTATGGATTATTATTCGATATTTCTTCAATTTTCTGACAGAATTTTGGAAAGTGACCGGTCAACGACCTTCTTACCGTGTCTTCTTGCTCCCAAAACTTGATTGAAGGTCAGTACGAAGGCGCGTAGAAAAACTACGGTATTTTTAAAACTTTTTTTCCATTATCCAAGTCGGGATCCAGACTTCTATCTCAGGATCTCGAGATCCCGACATCTAAGTCAGGATCCCAACTTCTATATCGGATCTCGATCTCGGGATATCGACCATAATCATAAAATTCACAAATCATATTGAAGCCATCTCGAATTCTTAAATTTTGATGAATACCATGGTCCCCGACCCCAAAACCTCTACATACCAATTTTGAATGAAATCTAATCATAATCACAACACTTGTCCGTCATTTTGGAGGCATCTTGAATTTCTAAGTTCTGCTAAAAAATCATTATCTCCGATCCCAAAAAACCCGTATACACCAATTTTTTATAGAGTCAATCGGTCCATAAATCACAAAACTCATCCGCAATATTGGAGCGGCTGTCTTAAATTCTCAAGTTTTGACCTAAAGATCATGACCTCCGATCACAAAAACCCCTATTTACTAATATTTTTTTAGAATCAATTTTTCCACACATCACAAAACTCATCCGCCATCTTGAATTCCCAAGTTTTCACAAAAAATCATGTCCTCTGATCCCAAAAACCCTTATATGATATTTTTCTTAGAATCAATCTGTCCATACGTCACAAAACTCATCCGCCATTTTGGAACCGCCATATTGAATTTCTAAGTTTTTACATAAAAATCATGATCTTCGATCCCATAAACCCCTATAAACTATTTTTCTTTAGAATCATGCGGTCCATACATCACAAAACACGATCATACGTCATTTTGGAGCCGTCATCTTGAATTCCTAAATTTTGACAAAAATATCATGACCTAGCTCCGATCCCAAAAACACCTATAAACTAATTTTATTTAGAATCAATGGTGCGGCCATCTTGAATTTCTAAGTTTCGACAAAAAAAAGTATGTTCTCCGATCCCAAAAACCCATGTATACCAATTTTGTATAGACTTTATCGGCCCATAAATGACAAAACTCATCCGACATTTTGGAGCCGCCATCTTGTTTTTCTCATATATTTTTTGTCACAAATCTTCGCCGTCGGTAGCTTGAGATATAAGTCGGAAAATATTATTATTGTATCAAATTATCAAATATAAATTTAGAATTTGAAAAAAAATATGTATATATATTTATTGATGCCAGTAGATAAAATCTTCTATGTAATTCGGATCATAAACGATCATTATCGTGCACACCGTGTTATCGTGTTCGGCTATCGCCTCGCCCAATAATATTCACGGCTACCACCATAATGATCGTCATTATGTTCCTTAATTACCTTTTACATAAATAACTATTGAACAAGTTGAACCACTTCCACTTTAAGCGGCATTTTCCATACCCTAATAGCACCATGAAGTCCGATGGTAATCCATAGGACATTCCCTCAGGACATTCGGGACGTCCTTAGGCTGTGCAAAATTGGTACCGCGGACGTCCATTGGACATCCGTGGGAAGCACCAATGTCTCGACTTCTCACGTTCTATAAGGATATCCATTGGACATCCACCTGGGATGTTAATCGGACGTCCCCGAATTACATCAATCGAAAGTACATCTTGGACGTCCTTAGGACGTGCAATATTGGTACGTCCTTAGGACGTGCTGTATTGGTACCGTGGACGTCCATAGGACATCCGTGGGAAATACCAATGTTTCGACTTCTCACCAAAATTGGACGTTCTATAAGGATATTCAATCAACATCCACGTGGGATGTTCATTGGACGTCCCCGAATTACATCAATCGAAAATACATCTGGGACGTCCTTAGGATGTGCAGAATTATCAGATGTGTTTCAGGACTAAGATTATTATATTTTTGTGGATTACTGGAGATACCAATTTGGATGGAACCAGATTCACTTACTAGGTAAGCTCAGCACTCTCTCAGAGTCATTCAATTCGGTTGTACATCGGTTCGGTTGTACATGTTTAAAGAATACACACAACTCTACTTGTCTTACGGAAACACCTTTTTCAAAACAGTGTTGAATAGGTTAGTAATAACTATTGAATAGTATAACAAAACTTTTATTTTCATTTATAGATATAACTACACTGAATGAACACAAAATAACTTACAGAACAGTCACTAAACTAATCAATCACAAAAGACGATAGAAAAGCCGCCATAGCTGGTAAATACTCAACAATTGTCTGTCAATTCGTCAACACTTCACTTGAACACAGAACACAAAACACAGAAAACAACTTTATGCACGGAATCCATACATAGAGGAATTGTTCGGTTTCAATCCGTACACGAACAAGAGAGACAAACATAATTTTTTTATTTTCATTGTTGCGAAACAGTGAATCGTATTGGCACAAACTCGAGAATATGGCCCCTGATGACCTCAATGATAGTGGAAAGGGTTTTATTTCAGATGGGTTGTTTTCGCTGTAATGTTTAGCCCTATTGTAAATATGCGATTCATTTTGTACCTCTTCTATAAAACCACTAGCTGGGATGTATACACGGGTACTGGGTACATGGAGGCCTAATTATTGTAACTGTTTTCGAATTTTGTTTAATTTTTATGATCATCCATCCTTCATCTTTGGATAGATGCACCTAGGAAGCATTCCGAAAAATGTTCAATCCAGGACATCCCAAGGAAGTCCTCGCAGGGACATTTTCTGAAATTCACTGATTGGGATGACGTCCGATGTACATCCATCAAGGACGTTCCAGAATGTCCTCGTACCAGGACCACCATAGGAAGTCCTTTCGAAGACATGCCAAATACATGCCAACCAGGACATCCAATAGATATCCTAGAAAATTTTACAAAATATATCCGAACCAGGACATCCCAAGGAAGTCCTCGCAGGGAGGTATTCTAAGATTAACCAATTGGGACGTCATATATTCATTCATGCGGGATGTTCCCAAATGTCCCGTACCAGGACAACCATGGGACGTCCTTTCAAAGACATGCCAGAATACTTACTAACAAGGACGTCCGATGGATGTCCTAGGAAACATTACAAAATATATCCGACCCAGGACATCCCAAAGACGTCCTCGCAGAGAATTTTATATGATGTACCGATTGGGACATCCATAGGAAGTCCTTTGGGGAAATTCATGAAAATGCACTGAATCGGACGTCCCAAGGACAATGATTTTAAGTCCCGGACATTCGGACATGATTTGTACCAATTAGGGACGTCCCTGGGACATGGTGTGCTATTAGGGTATAATTCAAAATCTTATGGATCATTTTTCGATATTTCTTGAATATCATGATCTGAATGTCCTCATTCACAATTTGCTGGTATAATTTTAAACAGTGGTCTGTCAATGACCTTCTTACCGTGTCTTCTTGGTTCCATAGCTTGATTGAAGGTCAGTCTGGCATTTCAGTTCGTTTCAACAGTTTTTGTAGGTGTTTTACTTCTGTACATTTATTTATTCTGAAATATATTATATATCTTAACTCAGCCTTCTTGAACACTCGGTATATTTTTGATTTTGTTGAAAAAAGTTTTAGAGATTACCTGACGACTTTTTGCACATCCATCGTATATCGGTAAAAAGGGTATTTTCTTATTCAATTTCATTTGAAGCCAATGCTCAATTAACTTAACAACGACGGTAACCAATTAAAAGAACACAGTTGAGTTTACAAATCAATGTCTGAAGTAAAACAGAATTTTATATCGTGACTCCCAACATTGACTTGACATAAACGTATTGGCCGACATCCGAACACTACCCGAAACCTGCCGATCACCTTCCCTCTGCGTCACCAACCTCCGTTTGAAACGAACAGTTGTAGTAAGCCACCAGCTAGTCAAACACCGCCCGTTCTGCTTCCGAATTCCGTCAAGTGTAGACGTACAGCGGAGCCATTGCGATTGTTATTATGTAGGCTGTGAATTCAAGATTTTATGTGAATATTTACCGATAAAATGGCGTTGCTTACTAACGTTTGTCGTTTGTGTTTGGTCACGGAAGATCTCGTTTGGGTTTTCGACCGAAAGTTACCTGGGATACAGAACAATTGCCTGAAGGATATTATATTCGCAACCAGTGGAGTAGAGGTATGTCCATTTATATTCATGTAGGTACGAGGTGAAGTTTTTCGCGATGAAATTGCTACAATTGAGAGTGTATGCGCGAAGTAGGTTATGAGAGGCATTTCATTATATACGGGGTTAAGCAGCAACAAATATGTAGACACGGAAAATGTTCGAAAACGATGAAATTCTTGTTTTATTGGTTATGTACGAGGTGTTTTAAGAGTTTCATTAAAAGATCACATGTGTTTTTCAAAATAGTGTTCAGAAAGTGCGATATTCTTGTTTCACTGCTTGTATACGAGATGTGTTCAATAATTTTCTCAAATAAGGGTTTACAATGCGCAGACTCCATAGTCGGGTAATCTGCTTTGCACATGCGCACCTTGCTCCTCAACAAATGTTGATGAGATGCACAAGCCCTTTAACGAGTACTTCGGTTGTGAAAGTTCTCAAATAGCTACATGCTCATTGTATTTGAATTCAATGAAACGTTTTATGAAAGTTAATGAAATCTGCCTCCAACAGTTTTAAAAACTGAATTTACATCGTGTTGTCCTTGAAATATTTTCTATTGTTTTGTTCCGGAGAAGGTACGTAAATATAAACAAAAATTGGGTAATTCTCCTTTCATTGTTTATGTAAAATGAATTTTGGCATAAATGAAATATTTTTGAAATTCAAAGCGAATCAAAATAAAAGTGATCCGAAAACAAATCTCTTTCCGTTGTTTATATACGAGGTGTGTTCAACATGTTTCACCATAAATAATTAATTTTTCGAAGCAACACTCAAAATAGTAATAAAAGTATTCGGAAACGGGAAATTCTTAGTTCGCTGTTTAAATACGAGGTGTGTTCAATAAGTTTCGTCACAAATATATTATTCAAATTGACGTTCAAGGTGAGAAGTGACGAAAGTGTTTGAAACCTGACTGATTATTGTTTCGTGGCTCCTGTGTCACTATAACTGATTAATTTTCAAGTGTTCAAAGTTTCTTTGTTAATGTTCGTGATGTGGTTAAATTTTGGTTTGCCAAAAATAATAATAATTTGTTTTAATCGGCTTCTATAGTGAATACATCCAAGAATGTTTGGAATTCAAGATATGTTTTGAGAATCACGTCACATTTTTCAAATCAATGTTCATTATGAATAGTTACGGAAGTGTTCGTGTCCTGATGAATATTTGTGTATGTACGAGGCGTGTTCAATAAGTTTCACCACAAATGATTAATTTTTAGAAACAGCGTTCAAGAAAATAATAAAAGTATTGGGAAACGGGAAATTTTTAGTTCATTGTTTACATACGAGGTGTGTTCAATAAGTTTCGTCGCAAATAAATTATTCAAATCGGCGTTCAAGGTGAGAAGTGACGAAAGTGTTTGAAACCTGAGTGATTATTGTTTCGTTGCTCCTGTACAAGTTGTGTCACTATGACTGATTAATTTTCAAGTGTTCAGAGTTTGTTTGTTAATTTTCTTGATGTGTTAAATTTTGGTTTGCCAAAATAATAATAATAATTTGTTTTAATCGGCTTCCACATTGAATACATCCAAATATGTTTGGAAATCAAGGTATGTTTAGTCATGACGTCACATTATTCAAATCAATGTTCATGATGAATAGTTACGGAAGTGTTAGTGTCCTGGTGAATATTTGTACATGTACGAGGAGTGTTCAATGAAAAGGTTCGTCAGAAGTGATTGTCATTTTGTAAATCAGTGATTGAAGATGAATAGTGGGGAAATTTGCATGTAACTGGAAAATTTTGTTTCAATATTCATGTAAGTACTTGCTTTGGAAAAAATGAAAACAAAACTGTGCGAAATATGACTGGAAATTTTGTTTCGTTAATTTTTCATTCATTAATCGCACAAATGATGAAAGGTACCTAGACCATAGGATATGATGCGAAGATAGTAGACATTGGGTGGCGAAAGTTATGAAATATCTTGTTACTTTGTGAAATTGACGTTCTCAATTTGTTTTTGGGTAAGTAAATACTGCTATTGATAATGATTTTCAGAATTGAATCATCAATAAGTACTATTTCTCATGATAGTATGCAATGTTCGACCCGAATAGAAACATCTTGTTTATTACAAGGTCTTTCCAATTGTTACAAATCAGTAAGTATTCCAGGTGAGTAGCAGTGAAAGTGGAAGAAAAAAAACTGCGGTATTATTGTTTATATACGAGGTGTGTCCATTAATAAGTTTCATAAGTGATACGTTTTCAAAAGTGATCGTTCAGGGAACATACTTCCGATTTAGATGTATTATGTGAAAATAGATAATGTGAGTAAGGCAGAGATCAACATTGGATATGCATTTGTTCCAACTCAACAGAACTCGATAAAAAACCTCGCAGGCAACACAACACTAATTCATTCTTTGGGAAGACATTAGTGATGCGATGATTCTCAGAGTGATTAAATAGAGATCCAGTGAGGAGGTAGTGATGGTGAAATATGTTGTGCTACATTGCCATGGCATATGAATTTCAAATCAAATAACTCAAATCCAATACTTTGAATAATTTGAAGAAACTGATTTTTGGGACCATATTCGTGTGCGCTTTTTTCGGTTTCCAATAAGGATTATAAGTGAAAATGAAAGTTACGGTTTCAGTGCCTTTTTATATGGTTTTAGAGATAAAATGATTATTGTAGATCGACATTTTTATGAAGTAAGTCACATTTTGTTTTAATAATTTGATATTTTTTTATTGTACTAAATAAACTGATTAAATCGATCAGGGTTCAAATTTGAACCTTGATAGGTATGTCAGTTTGTACAGTTTTATTTTTGATTCAAATGCCGTCAAACTGTTATTGTAGTAATTTTTCATTAAATTGTGATTTCTTGTAACGTTGTTGGATTTATTCTGTGACATTCAAATTTTAACCATTAATGTCTTTCTTTTTTATCATTGCGATAAAATTACATCGTCAACTTCCTATTATTCGTCTGACGAGGTGGATACACTAAATTTTGAAGTAAGTACATTTTCAGCTAACGAATGGTTTTCGTGAAGCGGTCGGCAGTTGCAGGTAATTTTTTGGCTGATTGAAGTTCTGAGCTCCTACTTGATATGAATTGTTACATTTCTAATTCTGCCTCCTAACGTCATCTCCATTTAAGTTGTCCTTGAGATCGTCGCCTCCGTATTCTGATAACCTATCCACGTGGTCAACCTTGGGTTTGCTTCTTACCTTGGGGTGAGCTGGATCGGTATATCAGTTCGTTGATCTTCTTCATAAGAAAATAGATTCCTGTCCAATTTATCTAAAGTTTGGGTCATATTCCTTTTTTTATATCGGGTTGGTAAAGACAACGGCATCACCTGGTCCGTACATAGACCCTGTTCCTGCCAAATCTATTTTTCGAAGACGATGCCTATAAAACCCATGCACTCAATCTAGCTTTTCCCGCAATTCTTTGACATATTCTGGAAGAACTTTGTCCTCTGTATTTCTGGGTGGCATTCCAAAGAGCATATCGCATGCCAGTTTCATTTCTCTCATAATGGTTACTATCGATGGGATATATCCTTTAGACGCATTTTGGCACTTCTATAGTATAGGAGAAATATTCGTACCAGCCGAATTCTTTTGATTTTCGGAGACGAAAATCGACAGGTACTGGCTGATTGACTTATTATGTCGTTTAACCATTTCATCTGATTGTGGGCGTGGAATGTTGTTTTCTTCACAACTAAAATTTTCATTTCATGCCATAACTGAGATTCGAAGTTTGTCCTTGATCAGAATGTAATTCCAGCGAAATTACATGTTCCGCTATCGCATGATCTATGAAGGCCTTTGGAGGAATAGTCCATAGCTACCATCGAGTATTTATTTCCATGCTTACAAAAAATTTCTCGAGAAAATCGACGCTACTCTTTCGAAAGATTTGCTTTAGTGGAAGAATATAGATCAAATCCTGCACCATTCTTCAACATTTCAATTCTTCTTACTCCTTATTTCTTCTATAGTCAATCAATCAGATTATTTGGAACTGATTTGAAAGGTGGTAGCTTGCATCATTTCCTCACAATGCGCGTCAATCTAAAAGTTGGCTTCTTTGTTTTATAATTCCAATACTTCGATGTCCAGGCTTCCTTCCAGTGGGTCATAATGATGGTTTCAGCAATTTTCAGGGTATGGTTGTCTTCCTCAACAAGGATCTTCATCGTCTGGACTTTCTTATCGTTTCTGATCGGGAAGATTTCTTCTTCATTGCCTATCCGCATAATTTTCATTTTGATATTAAGGTGGAGTAGTTCTTCTCCATGATATTCCGACCCAAAACACATTCATCCATTATATCCGCAACGTAGTTGGTGCAGTTTTTCCCGTTGCCGTTTCCATCTGATTGTGAGCGTGGGGCTGTTGTTTCCTTCATACCTAAAATTTTCATCATTTCATGCCATTACTCAAATTCGAAGTTTGTCCTTGATCAGAATGTAATTCCAGCGGAACTCCATGTCCGGTTACCGCATGTTCTATGGATGCTTTTGGAGAAATAGTCTTCAAAACAATGGCATCATAATAACGACTGCTACTTTTTTTAAAGTTTCACCAAAGATATTTCGCAATCTTCCTTTTCTTTTCTTTGAAAAATATAGACCACATCTTGCACAATTCTTTAACATCTCAATTCTTCTGATACCTCATTTCTTCTATGGTCCATCAATTAGATTCTTCGGAACTGATTCGTAGGGTGGTAGCTTGCATCATTCGCACAGTGGTAACTTGCATCATTTCCTTGCAATGCTGGTTATTGTAAAAGTTGACTTCTTTATTTTCTATAATTCCAGTACTCAGATCTCCTGGCTCTCCTTCCAGCCGGGCTATAATGATGATTTCAGAAATTTTTAGAGTATAGTCGTCTTCCTCAACATGGATCTTCATGGTCTGCACTGTCTTATCGTTTTTGATCGGGAAGATTTCTTTTTCATTGCCTATCCGCAAACTTTTTTTTCTAATATTAAGGTGGAGTCGTTCTCCATGATATCCAGACCCAATACACATTCATTCATTATTTCCGCAAGAATTTTCCATAGTAATGCATCCTGTCGTGGTATGTACAAGCGTTTCCCCATGTAAATGGTACAGTTTTGCCGTTTCCGAAACCATTCTCCTTATCGGTGTCACGGATTTTTCTGGAAGAACTTTGTCCCTTGCATTTCTGGGTGGCATTCCAGAGGGCAGATCGCATGCCAGTTTCATTTCTCTCCCAATGGTCGACAAGAATGGGTTATGACTGATGCTGTGCACTTTGATAGGATATGAAAAATAGTGGCACCAACTCATCCCAACCCTTTTGATTTTCGGTGGCGAAAATCGACAGGTACTGACTGACGGTCTTATAGTGTCATTCAACCATTTAATCTGCTTGTGGGTGAGGGGCTGTCGTATTTTACGCCTGAAATTTTCATCATTTCAGGCCATAACTCAGATTCGAAGATTATCCTTGATCAGAATGTAATTCCAACGGAACTCCATCGGTAGAGATTCTCATTAGACTTTTCTCCCGGTTTGTCACATTTCCTTAGGTTTAGATTAACAGAACTATAAATAGATTTACAGATCAATTTGACTAATTGGTCATTTATCAATTCTCAAAACACAGATCATTGTTTCTAGAAGTTAATGTTCTAAGCCAAACGTCATTGTCAACTTTTGACACTATGTCAATTTCATTCATTTAGTTTGACAGTGGACTAAGCTTCAACAGACATGTGTTACTCTGCCTGTTGAAACTTTTATCCAGGTTAATCCTGGAATAAGGATTTTTAAAATGTTATTCATATGATGTCCCGTTTTTTAATTTTTACATGGTCCTCTGGACACATGATATTTTTATGGTCTGGCTCTTGCACACCTGACCAACCCTTTTGATTTTCGGTGGCGAAAATCGACAGGTACTGACTGACGGTCTTATAGTGTCATTCAACCATTTAATCTGCTTGTGGATGAGGGGCTGTCGTATTTTACGCCTGAAATTTTCATCATTTCAGGCCATAACTCAGATTCGAAGATTATCCTTGATCAGAATGTAATTCCAACGGAACTCCATCCGGATGTCCTCGCATCATCTATGAAGGCCTTTGAAGAAATAGTATATTGAAAACATCGAGTATTTATTTCCATGCTTGGTAATAATGGCCCTAGAATGTCGACTACCACTCTTTCGAAAGGTTTACCAAATATAATGCGGAATCTTTCCATGACTTCTTGTTTTGGGCCCCTTCTTTAAATAACAACATCCTGCACCATACTTCAACATCTCGATTCTTCTGAATATTCCTCATTTCCTCTATAGTCCATCAATCGAATTCTTCGGAACCACCTTTTTCAGCATTTCCTTGCAAAGCTCGTCAATCTAAAAGTTGACTTCTCTGTTTTCTATATAATCCCAATACTCAGATCTACAGGCTTTCCTTCCAGACTGGCCATTTTGATGGTTTCAGAATTTTTCAGAGTATGGTCGTCTTCCTCAACATGGATCTTCATCGTATGGACTTCCTTATCGTTTCTGACCGGAAAGATTTCTTCTTCATTGTCTATCCGCATAATTTTCATTTTGATATTAGGGTGAAGTCGTTCTCCTCCATGATATCCAGACTCAAAACACATTCATCCATTATTTCCACAACTGATATAGAATTTTCCATAGTAATGCATCCTATCTGGGTATGTACAAGCGATTCCCTCTTAATTGGTGCAGTTTTCCTCTTTTCCGTTTCCAAAACCATACTCCTTATCGGTTTCACAGATTTTTCAGGAAGAACTTTGTCCTTGAATTTCTGGGTGTTATTCCATAGGGCAGATCGCATGGAAGTGTCATATATCTTCCAATGGTCGACAAGAATGGGTTATATCCGGTAGACTAATGATTGATAGGTTAGGAATAATAGTGGCACCAACTCATCCCAACCCTTTTGATTTTCGGAGGTGAAGATCGACAGGTTCTGGTTGATGGTCTTATGATGTCATCCAATCATTCTCAGTCTGTTTGTGGATGAGGGGCTGTCGTTTTCTTCATGTCTGAAATTTTCATTATTTCATACCATAACTCGGATTCGAAGTTTGTCCTTATCAGAATGTAATTCCAGTGGAACTCCATGTCCGGTTATTTTTTGTGAGAGTTTCAAAATTTTGTGAAATTTAGGTCGACATTTTGGAAACCTGCGTCCGCCATCTTTCTAGACCAGAAAAGGCAATTGCCTGCCGGTGAAGGAAAGACACTGAATGTCGTACCGAATTAAGACTACGTTTACAGAGGTCTAGAGAGTCTTTCACCCACAATTATGGGTTGCAAGCTGGTGAAATAAGAACATCACAGCAAAATGAAAACAAACGGGTATCCGAGTATCCAAACTGGTACAGTGGTAGCTCAAGGCAGTACTAGTAGCTGAAGAAATAACATATCACAAGTTAATCAACAAAACAGTTCAACAGTGGATTCACACAGGATTTGTTTTATGACCGGACCATCGCTGGACATTTTGCATAGACAGCGATAACAGGCTAACAACGAACGACAGCAACGTTGTTTCCAGTTCTCGCGCGTTCACGTGGTAACGTCTTGGTCATACCCTCGTGAATTTCGCCATTTTTCTGCGAAAATGGCTGCCGGCATGACTGGCAGCCATTTCATTCGCAGAATAATTGCAAAATTCGCGAGGGTATGAACAAGACTTTACCACGTGAACGCGCGAGAACTTGCAACAACGTTGCACGGAGTGCAAGAGGTTAGATTACAACCTGTATATCACATCCTGCACCATTCTTCAACACCTCGATTCTTCTGACTATTTCTCATTTTTTCTATACTCCATCAATCAAATTCTTTGGAAGTAACTTCTGCAACATTTCCTTGTAATGCTCATCATTCTAAAAGTTGACTTCTTTGTTTGCTATAATTCTTATACTCAGATCTCTAGGCTCTTTTTCCAGTCGTGCCATAATGATGGTTTCAGAATTTTTCTGAGAATGGTTGTCTTCCTCAACACAGATATTTTCATCGTCTGGACTTTCTGATCAGGAAAATTTCTTCGTCATTGTCTATCCGCAAATTTTTCATTCTAATATCAGGGGAAGTCGTTCTTTTCCATGATATCCAGACCCAAAACACATTTCCGCAACTAACATAGAATGTTCCATAGTAATACAACACATCTGAATGTATACAAGCGTTTCTCCCGTAATTGGTGCAGTTTTCCCTGTTGCCGTTTCCAAAACCATACTCCTTATCGGTTTCACTGATTTTTCGGTAAGAACTTTGTCCTCTGCATTTCTGGGTGGCATTCCAAAAGGCAGATCACATGCTAGTTTAATTTGTCTCCCAATGGTCACGAAGAATTGGTAATATCCGGTTGATGCTGGGGACTTCGACAGGATATGAAAAATAGTGGATCTATCTTATCCCAACCCTTTTGATTTTCGGAGGCGAGAATCGAAAGGTACTGGCTGATGTTCTTGTGATGTTATTCAACCATTTAATCTGTTTGTGTGTGTGTCTGTTTTCTTCGCCTCTGAAATTTACATCATTTCATGCCATAACTCAGATTCGAGGTTTGTCCTTGATCAGAATGTGATTCAAACGGAACTCCATGTCCAGCCATCATCGCACGAAATACGAAGGTCTTTGGAGAAATAGTCTATTGCTACCATCGAATATTCATTATCATGCTTCGTAACAATGGCCCCAGAATGTCAACCGCCACTTTTTCGAAAGAATTACCAAATATAATGCGTAATCTTTCCATGACTTCTAGTTGTGGGTCCCTTCTTTAAAGAACATAGATCCTGCACCATTCACCAACATCTCGTTTCTTCTGACCATTTTTACTATAGTCCATCTATCAAATTCTTCGGAACTAACTAACTTTTGTAGCATTTCCTTGCAATGCTCGTCATCCTCAAAGTTGACTTCTTTATTTTCTATGATTCCAGTAATCAGATCTCCAGGCTGTCTTCCAGTCGGACCATAATGATGATTTCAACAGTTTTCAGAGAATGGTTGTCTTCCTCAACATGGATCTTCATCGTCTGGACTTTCTTATCGTTTCTGATCAGGGAGATTTCTTCTTCATTGCCTATCGTTATGTTAAATATTACCTTCGAGCATTTCCTATAATTGGTTGTATACCTGTTGGAAATAAAGAGATATCTATCTATCCATCTGTATGCAATTTTTTTTCTAATATTGAGGGAAGTCATGCTTTTCCATGATATCCAGACTCAAAACACATTTTTCCATTATTTCCACAAATAACATAGAATGTTCCATAGTAATACGACCTATCTGGATGTGTACAAGCACTTCTTCCATGATTGGTGCAGTTTTCCCCGTTGCCGTTTCCGGAACCGTACTCCTTATCCATTTCACGGGTATTTCTGGAAGAACTTTGTCCTTTGCTTTTCTGGGTGGTATTCCAAAGGGCAGATCGCGTACTAGTTTCATTTGTCTCCCAATGGTCAACTAGAATGGGTTTTTAAATGAAAATTGTCCAGCTGTGTGCACGTTCCAATGTAATTGGATGAAGAAAAGGTTTGTATTTCGTGCAGAAATTTGTTTATAAAGTCATAGCAAAGCGCTTTCGACTATAAAGTCATCATCAGTGCGTACCTGTAAGTAAGTGACATTGAATTGAATTTAAGAAATTTTGATAATGAGAATTTTGAAAATTGAAAAATCACTTACTCGTCAGGTGTACAAGAGCCAGAACATAAAAATATCATGTGTCCAGGGGACCATGTAAAAATTTGAAAACGGGACATCATATGAATAACATTTAAAAAAATCTTTATTCCAGGATTAACCTGGATAAAAGTTTCAACAGGCAGAGTAACACATGTCTGTTGAAGCTTAGTCTACTGTCAAACTAAATGAATGAAATTGACATAGTGTCAAAAGTTGACAATGACGTTTGGCTTAGAACATTAACTTCTAGAAACAATGATCTGTGTTTTGAGAATTGATAAATGACCAATTAGTCAAATTGATCTGTAAATCTATTTATAGTTCTGTTAATCTAAACCTAAGGAAATGTGACAAACCGGGAGAAAAGTCTAATGAGAACCTCTCCGATGTGCACAGAACCTTAGCAGTGACAAACCGGGAGAAAAGTCTAATGAGAACCTCTACCGATGTGCACAGAATTGGTTTCACAAATTCCCAAGAGACTGTTTCTTGAACCTGGTTCTGTGCACATCGGTAGAGATTCTCATTAGACTTTTCTCCCGGTTTGTCACATTTCCTTAGGTTTAGATTAACAGAACTATAAATAGATTTACAGATCAATTTGACTAATTGGTCATTTATCAATTCTCAAAACACAGATCATTGTTTCTAGAAGTTAATGTTCTAAGCCAAACGTCATTGTCAACTTTTGACACTATGTCAATTTCATTCATTTAGTTTGAAAGTAGACTAAGCTTCAATAGACATGTGTTACTCTGCCTGTTGAAACTTTTATCCAGGTTAATCCTGGAATAAGGATTTTTAAAATGTTATTCATATGATGTCCCGTTTTTTAATTTTTACATGGTCCTCTGGACACATGATATTTTTATGGTCTGGCTCTTGTACACCTGACGAGTAAGTAATTTTTCAATTTTCAAAATTCTCATTATCAAAATTTCTTAAATTCAATTCAATGTCACTTACAGGTACGCACTGATAATGACTTTATAGTCGAAAGCACTTTGCTATGATTTTATAAATAAATTTCTGCACGAAATAAAAACCTTTTCTTCATCCAATTAGAATGGGTTTTATCTGCTACATTGATGCTGGCACTTCGATAGGAAAAATAGTGGCACCAACTCATCCCAGCCCTTTTGATTTTCGGAGGCGAAAATCGACAGGTACTGGCTGATGGTCTTATGATGTCATTCAACCATTTAATCTGTTTATGGATAAAGGGCTGTTGTTTTCTATTCGTCTGAAATTGTCACCATTTCATGCCATAACTCAGATTCGATGTTTGTCCTTGATCAGAATGTAATTCCACCGGAGCTCCATATTCGGATGTCCTCGCATGACCCATGAAGGCCTTTGGAGAAATAGTCTATTGCTACCATCTAGTATTTATTTCCATACTTACAATGGCCCCAGTATGTCGACTGCCGCTCTTTTGAAAGGATTGCCAAATATAATGCGGAATCTTTCCACGATATTCAGACCCAAAGCACATTCATCCATCATTTCTGCAACTAACATAGAATGTTACATAGTAATACAACCTATCTGGATGTGTACAACCGTTTCCCCATGATTAGTGCCGGTTTTCCCGTTTTCGTTTCCAAAACTATCACTACTCCATTCAGTCGGTTTCCAGGATTTTTGTAAGATGTCTTGCCAAACGAATGATCTCCAAGCTCATGTATCTATGTAGAAGATACATATTATTTTCTGAGTGGACTTGGATTACTTGACTTCCTTTCGATGTCGAGATCGGGATCTTGAGCGAAATTCTTCTGTGAGGTGCTAGAGATCTCCTGTCTCGTGTGGATAGCCTTCTGAAGCTATCTCTCACGAAAATACCATGTTGCTCTCTTCCTGGATTTGGAGAATTATATCTCGATCTCGCTTAGTTACTTGTAGACCACGATCTTTCTGTCCTTGTACGTCTGAATCTTAATCTTACCCACCTCCCCTTCTGTAGATGGCCATAGTTCTTCTCCAGATAGTACAGTGTTTCTATCTATTTTTTTAGAAGTAATCTGTTTGATTAATGATGATAGAGATCCAACATCTTATTCATTAGCTCATCTCAGAATATTTGCAAAATTCAACTCGTATTATTTCGTGATGCATTTTTCATGCCACTAACGTAGGTATAACCTCTGAGTACCGGGCTCACCTATGACATAATCAACAAAAAGTCTTATGCTATAAAGTTAAAGTACAAATAAATTAATTATATTTCTAAACTCTTGAACTAAACAGTCAAAAATAATATTTAATGTATGATAAAAGATATCTGATATCGTCAACTCAGTGATCGAAAATTCTGATGATTTCATGTTTGTAGAGGATTGCCAGTGTTTGGTGATTCAAACATAAATTTAAATGCAATGTGCTCGAGAGAAATAGTCATGATTTTAACATTGGAACCTGAGCAATTTCAAAAGTACTTTCAATTCGTTAATAAATTCATATAATTTGAAACACCTAAGACAAAATACATACATATAAATAAAATATCTTAGTCAGAAACAGAAAACAATGAATACAATAGCATATCTAACTGGGTTGGCCGATATATATATATATATATATATATATATATATATATATATATATATATATATATATAGAGGTGAAAATTCGTGACTGGCTGTATATTAGTTTGTAGTATTTGTGGGGTTGCAGTCAGGGTTGCGGGCTATTTCAAAGAAAACTCTTTGATACTGTCAAGCTTTCGGTATAATTCGATAATAATAATAACATGCCTTTATTCATCACATACAACGGTTAACAATTGCAAGGGTTAACAAGTATGATGAATGGGCGGGGTTCAGCTATTAAAGCTGCTTTTAAACCCAACCTTGGACGTACACACTTAATCTATAACATCTACATATAAGTCCACAGACAAGTACAATATCATATACATATATTCATATACACACATATATACACATACACATACCTTCAATAATAATTTATGTATACATAAAACATGTAAATATATTAAGTTCCAAGAACTGAAGTAGATATAAATTGATATTTTTTTATTTTTTTTTTAATTATAGTAACCAAATGTTTTAATAATAAGATAGGGTTAGAACCTCATTACACATATACCAAAAATCATTGCAAGAGTCATCAGAATAGAAAAGACGACTTTCAAACGTTTTTTAAAATTTCTCAAGCTGAGGTCTTTGAGTTCATGTGGTAGCGTATTGTATAGTTTTGCTGCATTGTATGAGAAACTACGTGTGTATAAAGCGGTTTTGTGTTTCGGAATTAGCAAGTGGTATTTATTACGCGAATCATTCTTTCGTGACAAGAAAAACAATTTTTTCCGCAAATATGCAGGAGTTCCTGATTTCAAAATTTTATGTGTTGCGGTTAGAATGTGAGTTTCTCTTATATGATACATTTTCAACCAACCTGAGTCGTCAAATGAATTGCTAATATGGTCATACTTACGTATACCATACGCAAATCGAATACAACTGTTTTGGATTTTTTGCAACCTTGACACATTATGTTGATGTAAAGCCGGACCATAAATAATGTCGCAATACGCCATTCGTGAGAATATTAGAGACTCGCATAGATTCAATTTAAGTTTTCTTGACATCAAGTGTCTACTGGGGTATAGCTGCCGTAACACGTTATATGAAGCCTTACACAGCTGATTAACATGTTTTGTGAATCTCAGATCAGTATCGATCCATAGACCCAAATTTTTGCTCTCATCTACTAGTTTAATAGGGCTGTTATCAATTCGTAAGGTAAGTGAATTAGAAGCGGTGTTTCTCTTACCTTTGGGACCAAACAACATCACTTGGGATTTTTTTGAATTTAGCTTCAAATTGTGTGCGAGGGATGCATCAAAGATTAGTTCTAAGTTTCTATTTATAATATCCTGTGCTATGATGACTTCACTATAACTGAATGACATATATAATTGTGTGTCATCTGCGTAATGATGTATTTTAACTGATCTGACGCACTCATGAAAATCGGATATGTAGAGAGCAAAGAGTAGAGGTCCCAAGACAGAGCCTTGTGGAACTCCGTGATGTCTCATTAAGGAAGAGGATTGTCCACCATTCAAATTGACGGTTTGAGTGCGTCCAGTTAAATAACTCTCCAGGAGTGAGACTGCACCGGCAGAAAAGCCAAAATATTTCAGTTTCTTACACAAAACAGACGGATCCAAAGTATCAAAAGCCTTACTGTAATCTAATAGAATGAGACAGGTCAACTTTCCCTCATCAATTGCTTTGAATATATCATCTGTAATCAGACTCAGTGCTGTGGTTGTACTGTATTGGGGACGGAATCCAGATTGAACATCAGTCATAAGATTAGTCGTACCTGTTCTTTGATTATCATTTCGAACGCTTTCGAGAGAGTTGGAAGAATGCTGATTGGTCTTACATCAGACAGTTCAGCTGGATTGTTACATTTTGCTAAAGGTCTGACATTGGCGTGCTTCCACAGAGAGGGGAATGTATTAGATTTGATAGCGAGGTTAAAAATATATGTAATATGCTCCAATATATGAGGTACGATCAAATGTAACATACGAATAGAGATTCCATCAGACCCTACAGCATTACTTTTGATTCTATTGAGGCATTTCAAAACAGTTTCTGAACCAACGGTACTAAATTTGAAATAAGGATCGTGTAAAGGTATTGTATATTTATCAAGCAGGACTGTTTGACCTTGGGTTTTACTCAGTACTGGTGTATTAGTGAAATGTTGATTTAGTAAGTCCAAGTTTTTTAGTTGTGGAGGAATTTCAGGTGTACTTTTATCACGAAGCACTTCAAGTGATCTCAGGGTATTCCAAGTATTTTTGGAGTTCTTTTGCTTCAAAACATAATTCAGGTATGTGGCTTGCTCTCTACGTATGGCACTACCGACATAGTTCCGTAGGTCCTTATAGTAGTTCCATGATCCAATTGTTTTTAGTTTTTTATAACGACGAAAAGCTTTATGTTTGAGTTGTAGCATCTGCTTTATATTATACGTAATCCATGGTGATGGTGGCTTTGTTGCCTTTATCGTACGATAAGGCGCATGAACATCGAATATATTTATAATCTGTATATTAAAAAAAGTCAGCATTTCATCAACGTTATCATATTGATGCATGGCATTCCAGTTGACATTGCCTATGTCTAGACTGAAAGAATTCACATCAAAGTTACTGAAGTTGCGGTAAGTAATGTATTTGATGTATTTTTCTTTAGGTAAATTAATATCACAAGTAAATGCAAGGTGATCTGAGATACCATCGATATCCAGAACATTTATTGATAAAAATGTTGTGAGTTATTGACAATCATCAAATCTATGAGCGTTTGACTTATATTCGTTATTCTAGTTGGGGTATTTATTAGCTGATCCAAATTGTACGAATCTAATATATCAAGTAACAATTTCCTTTTACGATCATGCGTGAGCAAATCAATGTTGAGATCGCCGACTATGATGAATATGTCACTTTCAGGTAGATAATTAATTACCGCATCCTCTAGTTCATTTAAACAGTTCGTTACAGTGGAGGAAGGGGGGCGGTAAACCACCGATACAGTGATTGACTTCTGTTTATATTTTATTGATAGCCATAGTTGTTCAAGATAGGGACTAACGTTTGAAAATGAAATAGTACAGCTCAAATTATTCTTTATGTAGAAGGCAACTCCTCCTCCTGGGCCATCCCTGTCTACATGATGAAATTTGTATCCCATAATAGCAAACGTTTGAAAGTCACTGCGATTATTGAGCCAAGTTTCTCCCAGGGCAACGATGTCTATATTATTATCTAATATATATTTCCTTAAAGTTACAAAACCAGTAGAGAGGGACCTGACATTGAGATGTAATAAACTGAGATTTTGCTGCATATCGAAGAATGTACACAGTTGAAATACAATTATAAACTTATTTGGAATTACAAACTTATTATTTTAAAGATATTTACATATGGGGATACTCACAAGATCTACATATATATATTCTGATATAATCGTAATCATTCAGTGTCTGTTGGTATCCGGCCTATTTGAACGAAAGCTTCGTGTTCTTTCTTTCAGGGGGGGTTCAGCTGCCGGTTTAATATTCTTCTTAGTGGTTCCACTGTTTTTGGGTGTATCCGTGATTACGGTCGGTTTCTTCTTTTCTTGTTCTTTTATACAGGTGTCAGGTTCCTCTTGAAGTTCGAATTCCTTATCAAAAACTCTTATATTAGGAGTTGCTGGGGCGCTACTTATATTGCGTTCAGAGTAATTTATATCCTCAAGTTCTTCCACAGTATAAATTCTATCATTAACGTATAGTTTGTTTCCCCTGATATATGATCTATCAGCGGAATTTTGTCGAGCTTTATTTAGAAATGTTTTGAGAGTATATATATATATATTATATCAAGTGATATCACAGAAAGTAAGTTGTGACATCTACAGTCAAATCGAAAAACACTCTATTTTCATTTACATGGTGGTTCTTCGGGTTGTAAGCCTTTCACAATCTATTTTCACTTATCAAGTGATATATATCATGATACATATCACGATATATATATATATATATATATATATATATATATATATATATATATATATATATATATATATATATATATATATATATATATATATATATATATATATATCTGATATTTATCATTTACTTATTATTTTTAACGAAATAAATACCGGGGCAAAGAATCCTTGATATTTTGCGTAAAAATGAAAACTTGAAAACGAAAAAGCCAGTAAAACAGTATTCATTTTTGAATGTTAAATAAAAATACCGATAAAAAAGCCAAAAGCTTGGACTGGATCTCGTCAAATGATGAACTAGTTGCCTTAAGTGAAGATGATAATGATATTCCTCTTTCCCGATTTTGCGTTACAAAAATTTATCAATGAGAAGTTTTTTATATTATATATTTTCGGAAAAATGTCATTTTTTGTCAGCTTAAACTAGAGTTTGATTTCAGTTTATACTAGAATAAATTTTATGCATTTTTGCATCTTAGCATAGGAACAAAATCAAAATATCGGATATATATCATTCCACAATTACTAGTCTTACGATCATTTGAAACCAAAAACTGTTGGTCTGATATGCTTCGACGGTACGTCTTTCCTGGTTTCATATATTCGGTTTACAAAGGATAATATAAACTTTCGAGCACTGCCAACGCTATTTAATTGGACATGGAAAGTAAATCATATTTATTGATTTCCTTATTGTTTCTGCATCTGAATATTACTCTAGAGCCATTTTGACATATTATGTATAAATAACTCAGGAAAATATTGATTTTTTTCAAATCTTGGTAATTATTCTATATTACTGAAATTCATTTTTGAACCATCAATCACTTCCGAAATACAATCTACATGAAACATTAGAATTTCCGATAATTGAATTGACGTCTTGAGATATTTCACTCTTATTTTGTCAGAAATTTCCTAGTGTAACCATATTTCAGCAAGTCAAAGAAATCACACTTTGTTTAATTACGTCTTCATAGGTGCGCCAGGTACCCAGAGGTTGAGGTTATACGTTGGTATGCTATCCCTTGCTACCTAGCTTATCAGCACGTACCCCACTTTAATGATGATGGATATATACATTCAGGTCAAAATAAGGAAATTGTCCAACGGCACAATTTTTGTCACTACTTTTATCCAGATATAATTCCGATAATCAGTGCGAGTACATTTGTCAATCACAAATAGTCAATATTCAAAGTAAATGCTATTAACATTTCTGATAATATCCGCATTTCGATTTGACACAGCTTATCGTAAATATCGTTTCTACAAAGTCTAGTTACTTATAGTCCAGTGGAGTTTGTATTGTAGTTTACTGTAATATATTCAAACTCTAATTCACTCTAAAATAATGTATTTAACGAGATACAATGATTCACAATTCTCTAATTTATATAACAATCACTCTACTATTTATATTCGACTTTCACTTCACTGACTGTCCGTCTGTCTGCTGCATAGTTCTTTTTATATCCAACTCTCTCTTCTCCGAAGGCTCATGAAATTTCTCGAACAGCCATAGGAACGTTCTCCGATTAGACCAGATTCTTCGCGAAGCGACTCGGAAATAATTGACGGTCGGCGCTGGCTACGTAAGAGTCCAGGTCCGACATCGCCCGCAGCTTCGCCACATTACGATAGTTTATTGCATTTTTATACTTGGGTAATGTGGTGTGGCATCCTTCTCGAGATAATCAACTACCTCTACCATACATGCATGGTATGTTATGGAATAAATATTACTTTAATCATGTCTTCAAGCTGCACCAGGTACCTATACGTATGGCCCCTTGATGGACATTTAGGTCAAGTTAAGAAAATTATTCGACATCCCAATATTTTACACTATTTGTATTTATATTAATTATTCGCCAGTTTTCGTAACTTTTTTTGAGGTGGCGGACCTGGGCGCATATTCGTATCAGACGTTGCTTATTGCACAATCGGGAGTAACGATCTATGCCGATCCAGATCGGCAGAATTGTATACAAGTGTTAAAAATCTGTCGTACGATACTATACTCTTTTGTGCTACAATTCGGGTGCTACGAATCAAATAATCGTAAAGTACCGACGTATTAGACTAGTGCGTCGGCGATTTCTAGAAGTACATTAAGTTGAAAATGCGTAGGTTATTAGCTAACCTAACCTGACTAACCTTACGTAGACAGAATAACCAAAGTTGGTTCAAAACATTTATTTGCTCAAAATTAGTTTTTGTAGCATGCGCTTCCGGCGGCCAATTTGTTCTCAAACCACAGAATCAGAGTTTTACAGAAGCTTCACAGTCCCGCGATACCTTTGATAGTGATACCAAATAATAACATTGGGTGTTTTTCTGTCACCATTACTTGGCTTTTTCCTCCGTTCAGCCAGCTCGCTTGCGGGTGCTACAACTTTTACGTCTCATATTAGTTCGGTCCAAGATGTTATTTGATGAACATTGGTTGAATTATAAGTTTGACTAATTGTTTTTCTAAAAATGGTGCATAAAAAACGTTTATGGAAACAAGTTTATTATTTTCTAAATAAAAACTTATAATATCAGATGCGGAATCATCTTCGAGTTAAAATTAGCGTCTTGGGAATTATCAAGAATTAAGAAAAAATCCAGACGTGCATTGTCACTTTAAACATCGATGGGTAAAAGCACATTGGCAGCTTGAAGTTAATCAACAATTGAAATAATGGTTTGACGCTTTACCTCAAGGGGGCGTCCCCAAGCATTTAACAAAATATTAACAAAATTGCCATTGTGCTATAGTACTACAATTTATTAGTGATAAATCACTTCCAATACATTACAATCATTACAATCATTGAATAGACATCATAAGATATTTCACTCTTTTTTTGTCATAATTATCCCACATTTCTGACAGTCTACTATATGCAAGACTTTGTTAATGGCAAGTCTCTTCAATTCACTCATTGGCCTAAGGCCATCGTCAGCATCAAAAGTACCTCATGTCCTGATCATACTCCGAAATTAGTCCTTTGACATGGGACAGCTTAAAGTGCAGATATTGAAACCTCCGCCTGTTCTTTATCAGCACGCACTTATTCTCCAAGTACTCTCGTATTATCCGTTTCTTTATCTCTTTACATCTAAAGCTCTTCTTATCCTCCAATTTTAGACGTTCTTCTAACTGTGAAAACCTCTTAGAAACATTCTCTATAACGAAGTGTAAGTCTCGATATTCTGCATGATCGATTTTGAAATCGGCCCTATACTTTCTTCGCTGCTTCACTTCTCTTATGGGTCTATATTGGGTCTTGTAATCAGGAAACTCTTCGATTGTCTTCTCAGGGATGAGATGCGGACTCAAAGCTCCTCCTCGGGCACTATTCCTAGGATTTATGATGTTTACATTGCGGGAATCTATGTCATACCCTCGTTGGCTACTATTATCGACGGCTTTTTGGCAGATCTGTTCTTTGGCGTGGGCAATACGTCTTCGTTTGTACGAGAAACCGTCCAAGCCTTCGTAGAAGCCCGGACGTTTATAAGAAGTCGTCAATGCAGAAAAACCGGGATGGATGCTCCTCGTCAACTGTTCGCCACCCAATTTGTCTTCTGACACAGTCAACGAGGCTGTTTGTGGTATGCGAGTAGGTGACAGCTTCGGCAATTCCGGAATAGAAGACTTCTCGTTGAGTTGTGGCCGAGAGCTACTGATATGGTTGTTGCCAAAGTCGCTGAACAATACATTGTGAGATGAATGAAGAATTGGAGGCATGGTGTTGAAAGGTGCTTTCCAAAACGGCTGCTTTAGAAGGCACTCGCGCATCGAGGGCATCTGTTTATGGACTGTATGGTGCGGCGCTCTGTTGGTCTGCTTCACTTTGTTCATTTCTGGAAAAGTTCTTCTTGCACTAGTATTTATTTTGAATAGATATAACCGATACACTGACTGCTATAATCGGAACTATACTAAGTCACGTTGTGCTTACCCTTATATAGTAAATGTGGATTGATTAGGGTTGAGGTGGTGTACCTGATCGTAATTAACAGACTACAACTAGATTTATCTGTTTCTTTACCCAAAAACAAATTCAACAATGGATTCTGTTTCATCGTTGAGTTCTGCGGGAATTTTTTGGTCTCTTAATTCTCTTCGATTCCAAGTGTTTCGACAAGTCGAAGAAATCTGAGATAGGTTCAACCACCTCTTTCAAGGTTAAAGTTTCCCACGGACTTTCGGACGAGATCAAAGGCTAATTTCGAAGTCAACATGTGTACGAGATATCATATTTCACATGTTTCCGATTACACACAGGTCGAAGAAATTAGAAATCGGTTAATACGATTGAATCAGATTTTATACTTCAATCGAGTCCACATCAAAATACAGTTTCATGTGTAATAATGAAATTGCTATTTAGATTTCGAGAAAATGAATTACAAGAAAGTTTGATATTGCCAATATTAAAATAACCATTACTTTCAAGCACATTGTCGTATTCTTTATTGATTGAGTTCATTTTTCAATCATCACGCACCAGTCGAAATACAATCTACAAACAAGAAATCATTTTAATATCATCTGATTACAATCATATTTGGACAGGTCCAAGAAACTCGAGTTGGGCTCAGTTTCAAAATCAATAAGACCACGCGTTAGGTTTTCACGTTTCACACATTTCAATCACAAACGTGTTTCGACAAGTAAAAGACATCTGATGTGGGTTCAACGGTATACTACATATAATAATAATAATAATAATGTTTATTCATCTTCATATATCAAACATGTATACATTTTGAGCATATTTATATATAACAGTAATGTTCGATCAGTATTGACCAAAATGAGTTAACATATATAGTTATGAGAATAAACAACGAATCCACTAAGGCAGAGCCAGTGCGTGGATTGTAGACATATAAACAAACTTGTACGGTTACATCATATACAGGATAAACAGCTTACAATATTGGTATGTAGGCTTTGACGGCTGGCGCCAAAACCACAACATACCCTATAATATTAATAAAAATATACATAAGTTTGATATTAAAAATAACAATAATGTGAAGATAATAAATTACAATACAATACAATGCAATAATAAAATCAGTAATACATATGGGAAATATTTGTAATGAATCAATTGAGTGAAAAAATTGAGATAAAGGTACTATCCAAATATAGGATCAATTAATCTATGAATAGCAAATCTATCCAGACTTAAGAGATAGCATCTAGTTTTTTTCTTAAATGCATATATAGTTGGTGCTTCTCTTGTTTCCAGGGGCAAAAAATTATAAAGCCTATTCGCTAGGTAAGTGAAGGTGCGTTGGGTGATTGTCTTTGAGGAATATACTGTTGTAAGAGGTGCTTTAGCTTTATGTCTTGTATTGTGGGTGTGGTCTACATAATTAAGAATCATTCGATTTTTATACTGTTCATTGACAATTTTGACAAAATATAGTTGTCTCAGATCCAGCATTTTTGCTTCTTCAAATAATAATTTTGATGCGTATTTAACTGGTTTGCGGTAAAGAATTTTTAGGTACTTTTTCTATAATACATCTAGTTTTTTCAAATGTGTTGATGCTACCCCTCCCCAGTTGAGAATTCCATATGTTAGTCGCGATTCAATAAGTGCGTAGTAAATAATTTTCATCTGGGTGATATCTAAAATATTTCTTAGATATTTGAATTTGTATAAAGTACTGCGCAATGTTTTTGTAACTTGATCAACATGATAATTCCACCTCATATGTCTGTCAATGATCACTCCCAAGTATTTCACTTTTTCGGATGAGTGAATAGTGATATCCTTACCATGGTTGTCAATTTTTAACGAGTCATACTGAGGCAGGCTATTGGTATAACAAGAGAATGGTAAGTAAAAAGTTTTTTCATAATTTATTGATAACATTTTTTGATTGAAACAATCAAGAACTTTACTCATGTCATGTTGTGATTTTATTTTTAGTTCATCCCAGGTATCAGCATCATACAAGACAGCTGTATCATCAGCGAAGCATATTAGTGTTCCAGAGGTATCGAATGTGAGTATGCTATTCATGTAGATCGTAAAAAGAATGGGCCCTAAAACAGTTCCTTGTGGAATTCCGCACTCTACAACTTGTTTTTCACTGATGGTAGTATCAATCTTAACACACTGTTCCCGGTCACTCAGGTAACTTTTCATGAGAGTGTACGCATTTCCTCTGAAACCAAGATCATGCAAGGTCTCCAATAGTTGTGAGTGGTTCACAGTATCGAAGGCCTTAGCAAGATCCAAAAATACACATAACGATGGTTTACTTTTTTCTAGATTTTCAGATATTTTGGATGTGAGAAAGCATATGGCATCTTGAGTGGATACACCTTCTTTGAAGCCAAATTGGTTTTTTGAAATTATATTATGTTTATTGGTATATGAAACTATTCTTTTTTTGATTATTTTTTCTAATATTTTTGCTATACTTGAAATTAATGTAATAGGCCTGTAATTGGAGATTTCATTTTTATCACCCTTTTTATGGACTGGCTTAATCAAACCTATTTTCAGTTCATTGGGAAATTTTCCTGTTTCTATTACTTTATTAATAACAATCTTCAAGGGAAAAGCAATTTCATGTTTAATTTGGTGCAGTGTTTCTGTCCTAATACCATCAATACCTGGTGCTTTTTTCATCTTCAGAGATGATATTATTTCAATTATTTCTTTTTCTGTTGTAGGGGTGAGAAAAATTGATTGTGACAAGGAATTTCTTTTCATCGGAGGGACGGGAGGTTGCTGAATATTTTTTGCATGGTTCCGCCCAACAAGTGAATAATGCTTATTGAAAGAATTTGCAATATTTTTTTGATTATAGATAAGATGACCTTCCTCATTTCTAATGCGTTTTATTTTCATCTCTTTTTTGTTACCAGATACATCTTTCACCGTTTGCCATAGAGCTTTTGAATCATTTCGTGACTTTGTGATGCGATTTTTGTAGAAATTGATTTTAGAGTTTTTTATAAGTCTGTTCAATGTGTTCCGGTAATGAATATATTGGTTTTTCAGTTCTAGGTTATTTGGAGTTTTCTTCAAGTTCTTGAATAAATTGTCTCTAGTATTGATAGATTTTACTAATCCATTTGTTATCCATTGTTTGCGTTTTACATTTTTATGTTTAATTTTGACTGTTTTCGTATGTTTATTTATTAAGTTTTCTATTAGGTTCAGAAAATAAGTAGCACTTTCATCGGTGTCATGTATGGTAAGGAGGTGGGACCAGTCATAGTGTGCAAGCTCGTTCTTCAATGTTGTATAATTAGTAAATTTTTGTTGTCTTTCTTCTAGATTTGTAGTAGGTTCACAATTCTGGATAGGCAAATGTACTATAGTGGTGTAATGATCGGTTATGGAACTTTTCATTAGAATGGGTAATACTTCAGTTGAATTTAATTTATTTTTAATGAAAATATGATCGACACAAGTGCCACTCTGTGATCTAGTTACAGTATTAATGACTGAATGAAAGTTATATTCATAGAAATTGTTTAAATACTCTGTGACTGTGTCATCTTCAACTAATATATTCAAGTTCATATCCCCCAGAATGACGTGAAAATCGGCATTAAAATTCTTGTTTTCAAGGTATTCGCGAAGATTTCCGACAAAAAGATTTTCATCTGTTGATGGTGGTCGATACAGACCAGTTAAATAGACAATTTTATTTTCGACCGTAATCGAAACCTCAATAGACTTACAGTTACCTATATCAGTTATTGCAAAATTATAACATAAGTTTTCTTTTATGAAAATCACAACACCATCAGCTTTATTGATATTACCTTCATTATACAGGGTATCATAGCCATTTAGCTTAAACATATTTATGTCGTTAATGTTCCAAGTTTCTGTCAATATAATGCAATGGAATTTATCTTTTGATTCTGATAAATACACCTCAAGCTCATCCAGATTTTTAGCTATGCTCCTGATATTCTGATGGAGAATTTTAAAATTATATTTCTTATTTTCTTCCAACGATGTAAATGTATTATAGTCCTTAATATTCTCAATTTCCTCAGTTTTAATTGGCTCATATTCGTAATCTCTTATGTATGGGTTCATTTGAAGAGTTTGAGAAAATTTATATACACCTATGAAGTCTGGTTCTGGTAAGACTAAACTAACAAATTAAAACTGATGAAACAAAGAGACTGGTTCACTTTGAATTCCAAATTGTGAAATTGTTTAGTTGTATATTTTGTGATTTGTGAAGTTTTAAGTTTATAAAATGGAAAATTTGTTAAAATATAAGTTGTATTCTGGTTATATAATATAATAAATGTGTTAGATTGTAAAATGCTACATTTGAATTTGAATTTTTAAAATTCATAAATTTCTAAAATATGATATAAATGTAAATGTTCAATTATATAATTGTAGAATTGTTGCACTGAAGGATTTTCAATTTGTAAAAAAAAGAAAAAAAAATTTGTATAAGCAAAATTTGTTCTCAGTAAATATTTTCAGATTATTTATTAGATCTGAGTCTAGTTTTTCCAACTCCAGTCAAAGGCTCTAGGATTGGTTTACTCAGCTTCCTGGTCGTGCCTGTTCTTGGGGTAGTTTGGTTTCCTTCAAGTGTTGTGAAAGTTTCTCGTTCTTTTGTTGTTCCAATCGTTTTTCCTTCTTTGGGGTTTTCAAATAATTTTGGAATGGGTTCAATTGCATCAGTGGAATTCATCAAAGTTGGTGTTGGGGGGGCACTTTTGTTTTTTTGGTATAGATTATTTTCGTATTGCAAGTCTTCAACAGTATATGCAGTTTGATTCACGTAGAGTTTATTCCCTTTGATGTAGCACTGATCGTCAGTATTTGCTCTAGCCTGGAGGAGATGTGTTCTTAGAATTTTCCTCTCATTTCTTTCGTTCACTGTCAGATCCTGGGAGATGGAGATTTTTGATCCTTTCAATTTATGACAATTTTTTAGAATTTCCTGTTTCTTTTATTCAGATATCAACTCTAATTTGATTGGACTATTTTTCAGTTTACCAAGGGTGTATAGGTTGCTGATATCTGACTCATTTAGTTGAATATCCAATAGTTGTTTTAAGTGATCACATATAAAACTCACTGACACTCCTGGTAAGTTTCTTTCAATTCCAAAAAGTATCAAGTTCTTCTTCTTGTCGTTTTTCTCTAATATCTCAATTTTATTTTTGAGCTCTTCGTTTTCTTTCTCCAAAGTTTTTACTTTGGCATGTATAGATTCAATTTTCCATAACACACGAGCTTCACTTGCCTCAATAAAATTTTTCAGTTCATTTTTACTATTTATTATTTCATCAAACAGCTGCTGGACAGTGAGCTCTTGTCCAACGCTATTCATTTTATTTTTACCTATGCGCCGGTACTATAATATTCAGTCCTCTTATCAGTTTTTTTTTTTTTTTTCCTAAGTGGTGTCAGATAAGAATTTTAACTTGGTATTTTAAACTTGAGTTCGCGGCGGATCTTTATAAAATATGATGGTTGACTCACTTTTTGCTGTCCAATATGTACCACTTCACGAATATGTGTTTTGATAATGTTCACATAACTTTTGAAACAATTTAAAAAAAAATACGTGGTATATATCTCGACTTCTTAACTATTTTAACCAGAGCACAAAAAGACACAACCTTACTGTATGGGAATCTATATGTTCATGAGTATATAAAACAAATCTTGAAGCTAGAAAGGCTCCTGCATATGATGGAATGAGTTCAGAAATATTAAAAATAATAGTACCTACCTAGATAAATCATAAGTCTACAAATCAAAACTGAAAATTGAAAGTGATTTGGCCAATGTAAAAACTTGGCTAGGTAATAGGTTACTGTCAATTAATTTTATATATTTGATACGAAAACTAAGATGCATATTATATAGATATAAAAAAATAGTAGAATAGTGCCATATGAATGAGAAAATCGTAATACCGGGTGGCTACGGAAGTATTGCCTACGGAATATCTCAGTTATTGTATGGAGTAGGTTTGTGAAATTTGGAGCGTCGATATAATGACATAAGAGCTAGAATTTGAGCATATTGACATGTCGAAGTAAACTTCCGGTCTGACCGGAAGTAACATCAACTTTCTTATTTTAAATGGAAACCCTATTTTTTTTCTTTTCGCTTTATTCAGAATTCAATTCCCTTTCTAATGACATATCACAAGTTGGTATCTAACCAGAAACTAGATCAGAAAAAAATTATTATTGAAATTCATTTCTAATAATATAATAGAAAGTAATTTTTTAAAATGAAATACCAAAAAATCCAATTATTATTCTTCAAATAACGAAAAAACAGATTTATCGAAAAAAAAAAATTCAAATTGATAGGATTAAAGATAAAATAAATTCAAAACAAATGTTCGTAATGCATTCCCTCAGCGTCAATACATTTATTGACTCTGGTGATATTTTCATGTAAAACGTTTCTCAACATTTGGGGCGTGATATCTTGGAAAGCTCTACGAATTTTTACTTCTAGCTCATGTAGAGTTGTAGGCTGTGTGGAATACACCCTATTTTTAAGATGCCCTCATAGAAAAAAGTCGCACGGAGTAAGATCAGGTGACCTTGGTGGCCACCTGACTGGACCATGGGTTGTTATAAGTCTCTCTTGAAAGCGATTTTGAAGATAATTTCTCGCTATTCTTGAATTATGCGGAGGGGCGCCATCTTGCTGGAAGTACATTCTCTCAGTTATTTCCGCTGTTAGGTTGTTAATGAATTCCGAAATTTCATTCGTTAAAAAATTAAAGTATCTCTCTCCGGATAGTTGGCCTTGAAAAAGAATGGGGCCAACAATATGAGTTCCAACTATTCCTGCCCAAACATTCACACCAAATCTCTCCTGGAAGCCGCCTTGTCAAAATCGGTGCTCGTTTGCTATCGCCCAGTACCTGGAACAAAAGACCGTTCACACTTTTAGCACTTTACACTTCGACTATCGACAATAATCCAAATAAAGTACAGTACCTACCTTGTATTATTCCTGTTAAATAATCCATTGTTGGTAAATCTTGACTCGTCCGTAAACAAGATATAATAGTTAAATAGGTGATTCTCAGCATTTTGTCGAACACACCAATTACAATATTCCAGGCGCCTTTCACCGCCATTTTCATACAAATGTTGATGCAACTGATACTTGAAGGATTTCAATCGATGTTTTTTCAAAATGTTCATAGCAGAGTCCTTACTTATAGCTAATTCGGCGCCAATCTGCCTTGAGGAAATTGTGCTATCATATTGTACTAAAGCAAATACATTAATTTCAGTTTCCTCATTAATAACAAATGCTTCTTGGTCTTCGTGAACATCAGGCTCAGTTCTTAATTTTTCTTCAAGCCACTGGAAATACCTTCTTGACGGTTGCTGCCTCCCTGGATATCGATCTAAATACAATCGTTCAGCGGCATAAGAATTTTTTAAACATTCACCATAAATGAGAAGCATGTCAATTTGTTCGGTTCGTGAATAACGGGGCATTTTTTGAATATTCCACTAACTGATTTCGATTTCCAAACCCTTTTAAAATGGCAGAATCAAAAACACTACTTCGAACGTCAAAATAATATGGATAGCAGCGTTCGTGACAGCTCTCATTTCTTTTTTGTTTCATTCCAAAATACATCTTAATCAGCCTACTTGTTAATATTTTGGTTCGAATGATTATTGCAATGGAATGATTATTCTGAATAGCACAAACATCGTCCATAGGTAGATTGTAACATTATTATTTTTCCACTATCAGCTACTCAGAGTTTTAGTTATAAAAGTAAATACTATTTGTATTTATTAGATCGATGCTTGAATTGCCTACCTTAATAAAGTCTAATTGTCATTGAAACATTATTTCTTCCGTAGTGTGTTCACTTTGGATATATTTACAGCCATTTATCATCTTTCATTATCTATACTCCCTACAATCATTCGTATTTTCAGCGCTGTCTACTGTCAGAGAACAGCTGTTCAGTTCAGTGACTGTCGCTGGGGCATAGATCACTCTTTCATGTAGATGCGATACATCTACATTCTTTCAATGACCTTCAAAGGCCGACGGTGACATAAATTGGGAAGAACACCATAACGTGATAATAGTTATCTGTCCTGACGAATTCCCGTTTGTTTGAGTATTGGATGATGTTAGGTAATGAATTGTTGTACGAAACATTTTAGAATCCTTTGTTGATATTTTGACACGTCGAGGAAGGAAGTTACTTGGCAACTCCGCTGAGGCTTTAGATATCTTGGATATGTCAAAGAGTAGATGGTTTGATAACCGGGCTTAATAAAGAGGAAGAAGAGGTCTATTCTGATTTCCGATTTCCTGCGACTGTAAAAATTATTTGTGGGGAGGAGAAAGTGATGGGAATTTTGAGTTGAATATTGAATATTGATTTCTGCAATCATCCAGTTAATGGGATTATTCTTTCAACTGGATTAATGTTTTCCATAATTTGGCACGTTGATGATTTGATGGAGAGCTGATTATTTTTGGAAAACATACCCGAATAGGGGGATTATAACCTCACTTTCCAACCATATTTTTCTTTGGGTAAGCAGAATCTTCCGACTATATCCTTTGAGCCTTTGACAAGTCTATTTATCTTGTAGGCGTAATTTTGATCATCGTGAAAATCAAGTTGTTGACCCTTTGACTAGGACTATGATATTTGGACATAACATCTGTAGAGGAGCCTGCTAACAGAATCTTTCCCGCAGTTAGTACCAGGCCTTCCTAGACAAAGGTATGAGGTCTATTCAAGTTGGTATCAGACAGTCAATGATTTAATTTCAGGGTTCTTTGTACTGGCACTAAGAGGGCATCCTGAAAAACTATTCTTTGTACTGGCACTAAGAGGGCATCCTGAAAAACTATTATTTGTACTGGCATAGTCATCCTGAGGAAACTCATCGGTTGTCTCAGTATACTTATCTTCATCCTAGAGCAATAGCCGTCCTGAGGGAAATCACCTTCTGGTGTCACTGCCCCGAAGGCTGACACTTACCTCGCAGCGTTACTACTGATATCCTTCCACCTGATAGATTCCACCGTGTTGCCTGGCTGAAACCAATCCGATGTTGCACGCAAGTTAACCGGTTCAACCAATATTACCTATATACCTTTTGTTTGTTGACAATACTTACTCTGAAATTCTGTAAACGCTACAGGTAAGGTGCACCTAACTTAAGCGGCTTTATATTTAATATCCTACCCCAAAGGGGTATATTGTGTTGAGTATGATAGCTGTGGGTAACTACCCCCCTGGATAGTTTGGGTTCTGGGCTATTCTTCAATTTATTTTATATAATAATTTTTTATAATATTTCACCACTACGGTATCTCTGATAATTTCTAATGAGCCTTCAGCTAATCTGACTTCTACCTAATAACATCCTTGTAACATGATATATTATATGAATTCAATCATAAAGCTGGTAATCATTTAAGAGTGTGGCAATTGCCTAAATTATTACTATTCGTGTTATATGGGAATTAGTAAAATTATCTGTACAGGGGGCTCAGTATTCATATGACTGGCGCCTGCATTTTTAATATCACAGGACATTTTGTTTTGTTCAACCCACTCCCCTCTTCACTGGAGCTTAGCCGCGAGCCTACCCTGTCACTCTAACAGCTTTTGGATACTTGTCAAAAGCGTAAGTTGTGATCTTGTCCACTACCCTACTGAAATTGTACGAGGGGTGGCAAGATATTAGAATATCTATGGACGATGGCACAGACCAAGTACGTTTATGTTCCTATTTAATCTAGAACCTACAGGATATAATTTATCATTCCACATTATTTTTAATTTTATTTTTGCGTATGGCTATAATCTGTTTTGTTATTTGAAGAATAATAATTGGATTTTTCGGTATCTCAGTTCAAAAAATTAATTTCTATTATACCATTAGAAAGGGATGGTTATGCTGAATAGTACAGGCAAGAAAAAGTTGTATGTTCCTATTTAAGTTATGGACTTACAGAGTATTGTTTTTTTCCCAATTTTTCCAATATTTTTTTTGGCGGCTTTTTATAACGCTGACGAATGAAAATAAAATATCACAGTAGTAGCAACTGTTATCAAGTGACGTATGGTTTACATAGCCAACTTTTCAATTTTTGGCTTTCATTTTGCTTCCACGGCCTACTCGGTGAATTTCAATAATAATTTCTTTCTGATCTAGTTCCTGGTTAGATACCAACTTGTGATATGTCATTAGAAAGGGAATTGAATGCTGAATAAAGCGAAAAGAAAAAAAATAGGGTTTCCATTTAAAATAAGAAAGTTGATGTTACTTCCGGTCAGACCGGAAGTTAACTTCGACATGTCAATATGCTCCAATTCTAGCTCTTATGTCATTATATCGACGCTACAAATTTCACAAACCTACTTCATACAATAACTGAGATATTCCGTAGGCAATACTTCCGTAGCCACCCGGTATACCAAAGTCTAGTTGAATCAAATTCAAACCATTGGATGGGGAAGTGTATCCAAAACATACTGTAATGCACTGCAGGTGTCACAAAACCAATTTTTGAGAATAGTGGTAAATAAACCTAACAGATATCCCACTGATCTGCTTTTTTCCGAAACGAATATACTAGATGTCGGGAAATTATTCTATTTAGGATTAAACATGAAACAATACTCAAATACATATTAATTGAAAAGCCACACACATGACTATCAGACGAGAAATAGAAAAAAGTTTGTTATACCAACAATGAACCAGGCAGAGAGGTTACAGGTAGGTACTTGGAAATTATTCAATAGCCTACCTGAAAACATTAAACAAACAAAAACTTCAAACAAATTTAAGAATCATGTAAAAAGATACAACAGAAGTATATCAAGGAAAGATATACATGAGTTGATTGACTGAATAAAACAAACAGGATTTGTCGAGTTATCCACCAAATAGATGCCCTACTTTTTATATTTCTGTATTTACTAATTTTAAATCCGTTATTGAATGATTGAAATCACATTAATAAATTTATAACTTATATATTTTATTCTTATATTACCTAATTTGCTTTGCTTTTTTGCTTCAATACTTTTATTCTTGTACATTTGCTCCTATTTGATACCTTTAAACATCTAGTCTTATTTATAATTTTATAATATACTTGCAATATTTACCTATATGTTATATAATAAGGGCATTGGGTGTAATATGTCTGTTATGTTTCAAAATGTAGTGTTGCTCATTATTTTATTTTTGAATTCATTTTGTTAATCACGCTCAAGTTGTGTCTACAGTTTCAGTGAGTCTGTTTGTTTATTCATGAAGTTTTTGGTACATATTGTCAAATCTTTCATTAATTACTGTTTTTGATATTTCACACGTTTCCGATTACATACATACTTGTGAAGACAGGTCAAAGAAATTCGAAGATGAGTTAATGAGATCAAATTTAATTTCATTGAATCGAGCCTTAAAATTGCCTTTGTTCGCCGCATAAAAAATACAGTATCCTTTATGAGAATGACATAGCAAGTTAGACCTTGTGGACATGAATTGGAAGTTCTTTTGAAATTATGTGTTCCTCATATACTAAATGTTATTTTTGACTGTTTAATTCGGTAGTTTATAAACAGAAAGCTTACCCCACCTTAATGATAATGGATACATACATTTAGGACAAGTTACGATAATTATCAGACAGCCCAATTTAATACTTTTACGCAGGTACAATTCTGATAATCAGTACGGGTATATTTTTAATCTCAAATATTCTATAATAAATTTGAATAAGACATTTATACAAATTGTACAGAACGCACAAGTACTTCATAAGTGACAACTCGTATTAGTTCATTATTCAGAAACCGCAGAAAACGGTTGTCTCTAATGATTTCACAGAT
This sequence comes from Chrysolina oricalcia, assembly GCA_944452925.2. Lineage (NCBI taxonomy): Eukaryota > Metazoa > Arthropoda > Insecta > Coleoptera > Chrysomelidae > Chrysolina > Chrysolina oricalcia. The sequence goes on from OX101822.2 coordinate 52,935,236, forward strand.
TTTAGAGTATTGATGATAACTTTAAATTATGAAAAGTTCTCTGTGAAGGTAATTTAATACTTTTGTGTCACTTTTAAAGAACATGTGCGAGAAATGGTAAAACACTTTTATTTGCAATACTCTAATTCTACCTCACTTCAATTACTGCTCTTCTATATTATATTTACTACAACTAAATGAAATGAATCGATTAGAGAAATTGCTAAATCGAGCAATAAGAATAAAAATATTTTGTTCTAAACGGGCACCCATAAACGAAACGTTAAATTCACTGAAGTGGTTACCGATTGATAAAATGTGTCAACTTTGATTTTCATTTTCGAAATGAAAACAGGTAGTGGTCAACCCTATCTGAAAGAAAAAAAATTCTTATCATTACACCACAATTACAACACCTGAAATAAAAATGATTCATTCATGTAATATATGAAAACAAAAAAATCACAAAACTCGCTTTTCTTCAGAGTGTAAATAATTCCAATGATTTCTCAGTGGGGACAACCCCAAAATACCATAAAAGTTATTTGATGTATGATTCATTCTGTATGATACCCATTTGATTTTTCCTCTTCAATTATAGTAGAGCTCTGCCACCACTATCGTTGTATTCCACGCAGTTGGCCCTTTTCATCAGAGTCCTGGGCTACCATGACGTATAGTCAATATACAAACAATTCAATACAAATCTTCACCAGAATAAATACTGGATGTTCAGTTTATTCTGCAAATGTGGTAGTTTTCCTCAGCAAAGAAAATTGTTTCATTCCACCTAGATTTCTCGATTGTATTGGCCGTTTTGTCAACTAACATTTCCATCCTAACAAACATACATGTGGTAGACGTAGTTGATTATCTCGAGAACGATGCCACACCACATTACCTATAAAAGTAGTGCTAACAAAAAGACAAAATTTACTGGATTATAACTAGACTCGGTAGAAATTATGTTTACCATAAGCTGTGTCAATTCCATATGCGGATATTTTCAGAAATTTGAATTTATATCGAGCACTACCTGTATAATAATATTTGAGATTAAAAATGTACTAACACTGATTACCAGATAATTGTAAGTACCTGGGTAGGAATTTCCTATCTTAAAATTCTCAGTACTTAAACAAAATGGAAAACAATTTGCTTGCATCGATCCTACCTAAGAAATCGAAAGACGCCTGTGATGTGACACAATGAGATTACCTACCTGTTAAACGCCTACTCCAATATCTTCTACCTAACATTACGGGTAAACCAAAAACAATTTCAACATCGCCATCAAATTATATTTTTATTAAACTTCTTTGAAAACACCTTAACTTTCAACAATACAAGATTTCAAAAAAAAAATATTGGCCGCTTGGACCGTTGCCGCAAAAACTAAACTTTGAATTATTGATAATTTGCTTTAAATAGGGTCCCGCAATGAATCAATTCAAGAATGTTTGGAAACGAAGATAGGTATGTTTAGTAAGTAAATCGCGTCACATTATTCAAATCAATATTATATTTTTATATTTTACCAGTGGCAAATGTAGATTTATATACATATTTAAAATATTCCACAGTAAATTGTTCGAAATATTTCAGAAGAAATGTGTAAAACGAATGTGTTTTTGGAAATGCATCAATAAAATTAATCTTAAGTCTAACTACTTCAAATGAATCATCAGCAGAGGCCACTATTTTTGATATTTCCTGTATATTTTGTGTAACTTCAGAGTAACTTTTATCGTAAACGGTTGAGTTTATCACTGAGTTATCCGGAAATCCAGGCATTTGTATATATCAACAAGCAGGACGGGTGCGGCTTCATGAGAAATAGAACATCTTATATACAGGAATCCTACTTGGTTTGCCAGAAAAATAGTGTAAGAGCACTCCAACACTGCAGCAATTCGTTCCCCGATCGTGAATTACCTAATCGGCGTTTTTTTGCTGTGCTTCATCGTCGATTCAGGAACAATGAAAAAGTTTTTGGGAAGAGGAGAACTAAAAAACGTTTTGTACTATCTGAAGATACAGAAATTGACGTTTTATCCTACTTTGAGGTATATCCAAATAATTCCATCAGAGATTTATCTAGATAAATAGCTGTTTCACTGTCTGGTATTCAACGAATTCTGAAAAAACATAATATTTCTTCTTATAAGTTAAGACCAGTGCAAACACTAGAACCTGGTGATCCTGAGAGACGATTGGGGTTTTGTCGGTGGTTTATGAATAAATGCAGACAAGATCCAAACTTCTATAGAAATATTATATGGAGCGATGAGGCTAATTTTTCAAATCGTGTGATGTATAATAGAAAAAAAATTCATTATTGGAGTAGACATAATCCATTTCTAGTCCATCCCCACAATCCGAAAAGACGATTTAGTATTAATGTTTGGTGTGGTTTATTCAGAGGCAGAATTATCGGTCCATTTTCTACCATGGTTCTTTGAACGGACCCCGTTACATTAATTTATTAACAAGAGTGTTGGAAGAGTTTTTCGATGATCTTGATCTGGAGGCTCGTCAGATGATCTATTTTCAGCAGGATGGAGCACCAGCACATGTCAGTGGCGTAAAAAAGAATGCTGCGAGGCTGTTTTGGAAACAGATGGATTGCTACAAATGGTCCTGTTAGGTGGCCCCCTCGTTCACCAGACATGACACCTCTATATTTTTATTTTTGGGGATTTCTGAAAAATGAGGTGTACAAAATAAAACATTATAATGTAGATGAACTGAAAAATTATATTGAAACTATAATTAATAGAATTGATGGCCGAACTGTGTTGAATGCCACACGTAGAAGGGCCCAAATATGTGTTCAACAAGAAGGCGGTGTTTTTGAACATTTACTCGATATTTTATAGCGCTTTATGAAATCCGTTTGTTATAAATGTTTCCTATTAATAAAAATGTCTTATTTTCACCTTTACGAAAAAAAGTCAAATGAGATTTGTTGTTGAGAATGTTATAACGAATCGAATTGCATGAAAAAATATAGGGTGTTCCATTGAAAAAAATATCATTTCATGAAATATTCTGAAAAAGCGACTGTCAATTCTTTTTTTGTTTTCGGCATCGAGAAGGCCGTTAAAAATGCTACTAGTTTGACCATTTACCCGAATTCGTAGCATTAATAATGACGGAGTTGGCAATGGTGCCGACTTAATTTGGAACACCCTGTATGTCAGTCTGATTCGTCAATTGGATTTCATCTTTGTATCCTACGATATACCTATTTGGAAAAAATGAAATTCCACTTCTTAATTTTTTAGAAATCATTAAAAAACTTGCTAGCTTTGGACTCACCCTGTAAATCGTGGGTATGTGCAGGAATGATTATACTCTGTAGTGGATTTGTATCGGTCATATGAATAATCGATGCATAGATGATTTGGTTTATGTATTCGAAAAAACATCTTCACAATACAATGGACATTTGAAATTTTGGAAAACCCAATTTCGCGGTACCCTGTATAATCTAAACCGTAGAACTTGAACTTAGAGCTTTGGCGCACTGTAAACATTTGATCAGCATCACGAGTTCTACAATATACAGAGTGGTCTAACGAAAAGTATGCACCTAGCTTTTCTCCTTTTTTTGAATTCATAGCAAAAATGCTCGGTCACGTGAAGTGTGCCTTTGAGGGGGACACATTTTAGATATATTTTGCAACTTGTGCCTTCAACCTCCTAGCGAGGGGGTGTCACAACCCTAAAATTTTAAATGGAACGTGGGGTCGAGTGATACATCATTTGAACGGGCACAAAATTATCTTTCCAATGATATACCCTATTTGTTAAAATTTACTGAAAAAGTTAATGCGAAAATGGCTTTAAGAACATTAACCCGATAATTTTGGTATTAATGAAAAATACAAATCAGTTTTGGTTACTAGGAATTAAAACATTTACAAGTAGTAGTATGTTTCAATATTTGTTACTTGTAATAGTGCTTTGGAAAAAAATAAACAAGCTGTTAAATTGATTTATTAAAACGTTACTTCAACAAGTGTTCAAATTGTGACCCATTTGCTTCCATACAAAAATACAGATTGTGTTCAAATCTATGTCTAACATTATATCAAAATTTTAGAGTTGTGACACCCCCTCGCTAGGGGTTAAAGGCACAAGTTTAGAATATATATATAAAATGTGTCCACCTCAAAAGCAAACTCCACGTGTCCGATCATTTTTGCTTGCAATTCCACAAAAATGATATAAGCTCGGTGCATACTTTTCGTTGGACCACTCTGTATATAAAATTTACGACTTCAAAGTCGAAATGATAAAAAATCCTTGTCCCTCCTTCTCTCCCGTAGTTGATAGATATCTGAATAGATCGATTATTTCAATAAAAGTATCCAAATCATTCATTTCAACTAATTTATCTTTTTTAATTTCTCAAAAAGCGCTTGCACAGAGCAGAGAAAAATCAATGAGAAAACTTCAGTCATCACCAAACTCAAAATTGACCAAATTCAAACTACAGTTCTTTCTAGGTAGGTACCTATACCTACGAAGGAAAATAAATTATCAGTAGATATTTTGCGCCGACTGAATGGAACGTTTACGTCCAGTCTCAGACATCTGTCGTTTTCATAGCAACGGCACGTAGCTGACGATGACCTTCACAGTAGGGAAGGTTATGCGGAATATTCTTTCATCATCCTAGTCGGCGAATGTTATCACTAGTTGTTTCCTGTAAACGCAATTCCTTACGCAGGAGAGCATCGGTTCTCACATGGGTATTTTATTTTTCATCAATAATACGATGGCCGTGTTTCGTCTTTGACAACTCTGAACAAATAAGAATCCATATTTGTGGATCGTAATAAGCCGGACAACTAATTCTTCAGTTTGTATGGCAAAAACTTGGGTTTTAGAATGCTTTTAAGTTGAAAATTGCCTTCAAAATCTCTCGACAAAAAACTATAACATTAAACACACGAAATCGACTGTAATACCTACCTACCATGATGATTATTTCGAGAATATATCTGTGCAGTGGCGTACTTACAGAGAGAGGATACGTTTCAGTTCGTTGAAGTACTATAGGTATGTTTATACGGCAGAAAAACTGAAATTCCACTTGGGGTCGGCTTATTTTTTATGAAACAGAGGCGTCGGATATATATTTTTCAATGGGAGAATAAATATTTATAATTAATAATCCTATAAGATGGCATATGTTTTTATAAAAATTTGTTGTGTGAAGCAGAAGTTGTTTATATACCTATATTCGGTAAATAAAAAGACCTAGTTATATCTTGGTGACTTTTTATGACTTGTGTACTTAATCGTATCTATGCGAAAATAATTTTTCACCCTTGTTGGGTACCTACTTGTGAATGTCTGCATTAAGTGTAAAACTATTTTTATGTGTATAGCTATTTTTATGTGTATGACAGAGAATTTTATATATGTATATGCCCGTGAATGACAGGAGTAGGTATATCTGCAAGACTCACGATAGCCATGAGAAAATATTAGTCATATGATCCTTTTTTGTGCTAGAAAAACTCTATTGATGTCCTTTGCAAGACCGTAAACTATGATATTGTAACTTAATGTGGAATATGAGCATATTAAGCGGTCAACATCCTTTCAATACTAAGACAGCTCTTTAAATTCTTCAGGGCAAAGTACTGTTTAGGCAACTTTGAGCATTTTGACCAATTGGAAATTTTTATTTACAATGGTTCCTAGGAATCTGAAGATGTTACTGAGTGCAACGGTATTACTATTTTATTATAGTCTCCGTTGTTGTTTGGATACGTGGTTGCCATGACAAAGTGGTATTACCGGCACGAAAGGAAGGAACTGCGTATTATCGAGGCATACATCGCTTATTGGAAAGGAGGGTTTCATACGGCGAGTGGAATTATCGTAGGTAATACCACAAGTGTATCGGTGATAGCAATTCCTTTGAATTTGAGAATCAAATTATGTTGCCTAAAGCAACATAATTTGATTCGAAACCGAGAAGGAATTAACGATAATCGCCGATAACACGAGTTGTATTTGTTAAGATTATTTCATGAATAAAATCGAAACCATTTTTATTTATTTACTATTCAATTTAACTAGGAACATTAATCCCGCATTTAGTTCTGAAATTATGCAACTAACAAAACATTTACTTGATATCAAACATCCCTCTATTTCAGTTACCAATGACAGAGCGCGTCATTCGTAGTTTCGTCATTGCATGTCTAGTCTACTGCTTCTCGCTCGAGGTTATGTTTTGATAACATTTTGATTCAGTGATTTGATTAATCAACGAGTATGCAAAATTTGTCCAAAATTGTGAGGTTGATATGAATTAATAGTGAGTGCTTATTTAGTTTTGGTCAAAGTTTGGTGTTGTGTCATTTGTCATTATAGCAGCTTGTAAGTTTTGTGTTTTGATAATAACCAATCAGGAATCGAACTACAAAATCGAAAACACATCATATACATATCCAGTAGCCAATCAAGAGCCGAACTACAAAATCGAAAACATGATGTTTTCATTTATCAACACAAAAATTTCAACCAATCATAACACGCTATTTTAGCATAAGTGAAATAATCGGGGGTAATACCACGAGTTCTCGCAATACTATCGATAGTAATTCTGTAAGAAATCAACGAGATCAAATTGCTTAGTAACACCACGAGTCCTACTAACCTCAAAGCAATTTGATCGAGTTTAAGATTTCTGAAAAAATTATCGATTGCATTATGAGCACGAGTAGGATTTATTGAGATAATTTCAAGAACCAACAAATTAAAAAAAGTTCCATTGTCGTGAATTCTTCAAAAGTTATAGATAATGTGTGATAGACGTGAAGTCTGTCAGACTGACATTCATATTAGTAGCAAGATGATATTAAGTCTCCGTTGTTGTTTGGATACGAGGTTGCCATGATAAAGTGGTATTACCGGCTCGAAAGGAATTGTGTATTATCGAGGCATAAGTCCCTTATTGGTCCTAATATTGCAGAAAAGAAGTGTTTCATAAGGTGAGTGAAATTATGGATATTCATCTTGGGGATAAATGATTTATGAAATTGTATTGTCACTGTCTCAGTATTATTGATATGATTACTTGATTTTTCTGGCACTAGGTATCGAATTGGAGGAGCACGTTAGCTACTTTTGCTCGTGTTTGATCCGTAGTGTTTGGAGTTGACCAAATTTCTTGGAGAACACCACAGCAATGACCCTGGATATTCGAAGATTCTCCGCCACACAGTAAGCTAGCGCATAAGCAGCCAGCACAGTGAAAAGGTCTCGTGGCTGCGTGGCTCTTCTCGACACTCCGTATAGCACTTTCTGTCCGTTTAAGTACAAGGACATGAACTTCTGGAACGTCATCTCAACCTCCGGTGGTCTGAGGGTGTGGATTCGGTCGTGATTTCCAGCGTAAGGAGCCGACCTATTGAAGTGGACAACTTTGGTGACAGGCAACGGCGACGCCTATGGTAGTACAGTCAAACTAGGTCAGCAGTTTCAAATCCTCCAGCATCTGCCTTGCTTTCGTAGGTCTCCTTCATCTGGATGATCAAACGGACTGGATCCTATCCCAGTTATCGTCTATTGCCGTGGTTCTACAAATTGTGGCTTCCTTGTCGCCTGCTCGTTGGCAATGTGAGCAGTCATCTGGTCATGGTCTTCGCAGGGCGTCTGCATTCTCATGGCTGGTCCCCGCTCGATGATCGATCTCGAAGTCAAATTCTCGTAGTCTAACGATCCAATGTGCTATTTGACTCTCAGGATTTTTGAAGTTGCCGTTTGAGAGTTGCATTGGTCAGTTCTCAATCTTCTAACATACACGTACTTGTAGAAGTGGTCTACTCCTTTGATAACAGCCAACAGCTCCCGCTTTGTGATACAGTAATTTCGCCACGGTTTGCTGAGGGTCTTGCTGAAGTAACGAATAACTTTCTCCTGTACCACGTTGATGGCGTCCGTATCTAAAGTGAACTTTCAAAACAGGTGCGTTGATCGCTTCCTTTCAACTTCCTGAACGATTCTTGGCATTCCTCGGACTTCTGAAACTGTGTTTCCCCTTTCCTCAGTCTGGTTAGTGGTTTAGCGATATTTGCAAACCCCACCACATATCGGCGGTAGTAGGAAACTCTGAAGCTGGTGTATATCTTTTGGAATGGCCACTCCTTTACTGCTTTGATCTTCTGTTCGTCCAGTTTGTCTACTGCTACTCCTTCGCCAGAGTCAACGTGGCCGAGATATCGAACTTCTTTATGAAACAGAAGGATTTCTTGGGGCTAAGTTTCAATCCATAACTCTTCCAAATTCTTCAGGTGATCTTCGAACGATCTGGCAACTACAATGACGTCATCGAGATATACTAGACGCGTTTTCCCTGAGAGTCCCTTCAGAACTGTCTCCAATCATCTTTCGAATGTCGCTGGGGCATTACAGATCCCGAACGGCATAACGCTGAACTGCCACAATTCTGAACCGATGGTAAAATCTGCCTTTTCTGGAGCCCTACCTGCCAGTATCTACTCTTCAAGTCGTAGAGTCGGGAAAATCGTAGACCAAATATGTTTTTTTTCTGGATGAATTTTATTGACAATTCAAGTCGTAGCTCTAGCACATCGTCTATTTACAAAATTTCAGTTGACAATTTCTATGGGAGGGATACTATTCCCCCTACTGTGGGACATGGTAGTAGACGAACTTCTGGAATCTTTAAACAATCAGGGATACTACTCCCAAGGTTAGGCGGACGACATAGTAGTCCTCGTACAGGGAAAGTATGCCCACACGGAAAAAAATGGTCCAAGTAAATCGTTTTCCTGACTTTTTTTCGATTGCGGTAAGAAAATTAATACCTATTTCCAAAAAATAACGTTTTGTCTTTAAAAAAATGAGTATTCTGAACGCATGAACTTGTAGCTATAATATTGTTTACATACAGCAAGTACTTCGAACATTAGATAATTCACTTTGCATAATGTCAGGTCAACATTTTACTAGCGCTGGAAATGTGTATATTCATATTTATCTACTTTGTGTTTCTGAAAAGTATATCATAACAACAGAGACTCGTGTTACAGTCATAATACAGCAGTTTATTTGCAGTAGAGCTATGTGTTTCTAGGATAATGTAACTGTTCACTTACTTGTTGATATTCGACCAGTTCGGGATCAATCGGTAGTAACCGTCGCACCTGTTCATCAACGTTTTCGCATAAACTGACCTCATTCCAATTCTAGCATTTGAGTTAGTAGTTGTATGTGGATGTGTAACATCGTGTGCCGGAATTATACTATTATAACTGTTGTGAGTCGTGTGAATAATGTTAGTTTGATTTATTTATTTTACTTGTTGGTATGCAGAAAGTGGATTTTGACCTAACATTTCTAGAGTATTGACATTTTATGTATAATAGAATTAGGAGAATTTTCCAAAAGACTAGACAACAGTTTTGTTTCAATAAGAATATTAAAAATATACATATTTTTATTTTCTTTCTGCATTATCTTTCTTCATTATCTTTTATTTTCAATTTTCAGAACGTTCTAATTCTTCTTCATAGTTACTTCATAGTTACTTAATAGTACTTCATAGTAGCCTGCTTGTTCATTCATTCATACTGATGAATACAAACAGATTAAAAAAGTCTTGGAAATTTTAGTTATGAAACAGGTTGTACTGGGTGACCCAGTAAGGGTATGGCCAGAAGCGATGATTTGTTTAAAAGAACCATCACAGTTTTTCTTGAGTAGTGTATTTTGCTAGCCTGTATATGCCATGCAAGTACGTTTTCTCATTAAACTGAATCATTGCTTCCTTGGTGCAACCGAACCTTTCATATCATTTTAAATTCAAGAATGGAAAGAATGTATTGAAAATAAGGCTTTATAAAAAACAAATGATCGTTCTTTGAAGAACTAATAACCCTAAACTGGTGGCAAGTGGATATTTCAATCGAGTCCGGTGTATCATGATATCAAAGATGGAATGAAAGCTATTAAAGGTAAGACAATAAAACTTCCCAAAAGCGAGTCATTTGATAAGGCCAAGTAAACTAAAATTACTATAATAATCTAAAAATGTTGCTGCAGTAAAATACTGTATAGTAGCAACTAATATATTTTTTAGTAGAAGTATATGAGTAATTTGAGATTAAATCATTCGTCATCAATGGTAATTTTACTTGTCACTAGTAGTTATCAAACTGAGCATCTACTGCAAATAAAACGTAGATTGGGGCTAATAAAATAAAAAGTTTGCTTCTAATAAGGAGTTTAATATCGTTAGGTTATATTGTGTTCCTAAAATTACATCAATAACAGCAAGTGATCAAGTGCCCAAGATGTCTGTTTATCACGAGTGGTATGAATAGTGAAATGATATCAGACTACATGCTACCACAATACTCGTACGAAAAAACATTAAAATCGCAGCTCAAGTGGAACGAATAGGACTCGGGAGTAGAATCACTATCATCTGGAAACATTATCTGGTACACATATGGTTCAAAAACAGATGAAGGAACAGGAGCAGGCATATACGGGGTGAGGCCAAAAATGAACGTAATAGTCCCACTTGGCAACAACACCACAGTATTCCAAGCAGAGACACATGCCATAAGGACATGCATACAGATGAATCTAGAACGTGGCTATTAAAGAAAGCACATCCACATTCTATCTTCTATCAAAACCCGATGCGGAAACCTAACCAATGAGTGGAAGAAATCAAATCACCAAACATATTGGGACCGATTCGAAGGGCATCGACACAGCACAGCCATGAGGCACCTGAGCCAAACACTGACGGCCAGTATTGCCGCCGAGGTAAAATATTTATCGGTAGAATGAAGTGTGGAAAATCTGCAGATTCAAGAGCTTTATCGGTAGATATTTGCGCATGCGTATTATTCCATTGGAATTCCGAATGACGCTCCCTCTGGCAGCAGTTGGTGAAACCATACTTCAAAACATCATTCAGAGGGAGAGACAAAATGCTATTCGACCAATGAGATTGAGTTAAATCAAGTTGTCACTTGGAAACTGTCACTACTGTCAATTGTCACTGTTATGCGTCAATTGCGTCATAAATGTCAGAAGTCATAACAGACAGAACTTTAAATCATGTCAAGGATCTTAAAACACTCACCTGCTGTTCTATATTCAAATGGTGCCACTATTTCATGGAACGTTTATAACAGAATAGATCAAAAACTGGTTGATATTTCATTCAATAAAATGTACCCTGATTGTTTCCAAAAATCGGTAGAAATTGATTGCAAATCTGTAGATCTGTGGACGCAGGTGAAAATCGGTAGAAATACCGATAAATCGGTAGCAACGGCAACGCTGCTGACGGCTGACACACTCAACCTCAACAGATCTAAGATACGCACGATCACCGGTTTCCTAACCGGACACTGCGGCCTTAAGAAACACCTACACACCATGGGAATGAATAGAGAAACCGTGGACTGTAGACTCTGTGGTGACGAGGAGGAAACAGCCTCTCACATCATCTTCGAATGCGACGCGCTGCTCAACAAGCGCAACAGAGTATTCGGACAGATCAACCTAGAAACAGGAATGAATCCGAAAAACCTAGTAAATAGACTACTAAACCTGGTGAAAAACACAGGCCTATTTAACTAGGAACCACTGACGACAGAGCAATACAATAGATCCCAGCTGGTGTCATTGTTAAGGGAAACCTCGAAGTAAACCCGGTATCTCGCTCGTCAGCTTTTAACTAACCAACCGAGATGGATGGGATGGCGAGGATCGGTGTAATTATTTATTGACCAATATATAATATACAGTCTGTCCATAAAGTAACCGGGGCGGGGGGGTAACTTTTGAACGGAGTGAAATTTTCCTTTGAAATTTTTTTTGGTTAAATGGTAGTTCATAAGCTACTTTTTGACATTGATAAAAAAATTCTATCTTTCAAAATGGCGGCCAGGCGCCATTTTGGAATATTTTTTTAAATGGCATGTGGGGTAGAGTGATACCTCATTCGATTCGTTTTTCAATTGTCTATTCGGCAGCAAAATTTCAAACAGAAATATTGGTCCAAAACAAAATGGCGGTACATTATTTTAGAACTCTCACGAGAGGATCCTGTCGAATAAATGGCTATTAAAGAGCTTTAGTGCAATGATAAAATATTTTTTCGTTTCTGCAAGAGCTTCTTGTCACTCAAAATAGCGGATGGGTGCCATATTAGAAAAAAATTCAAATAAGTAGGTAAGAACTGTGAAAACTCGTTTTATTGAATCTCAGCAAATCTCAGAAATCATGTCCCATATACGATTCTGAGGGACAGAGAACATTTGTAGATATCAAAAAATATTTCTTCATTTCAATTGAGCCTTGTTTGAAGCCATTTGTTCATAGAAATCGCGTATAAAAGTTCTAACATAATGTGCCGCCATTTTGTTTTGGATGAATATTTTTGTCTGAAATTTTGTAGTCGTATGGAAAATCAAAAGACAATTCGAATGAGGTATCACTCGACCACCCATGCCATTTAAAAAAATATTTCAAAATGGCGCCTGGCCGCCATTTTGAAGGATAGACATTTTTTATTACTGTCAAAAAGTAGCTTATAACATACCATTTCACAAAAAAAAATTCACAAGAAACTTCCATCCCGTTCAAAAGTTAACAGGGGGGGTGTTACTTTATGGACACACTGTATAATACCTGTGTGTATATATAGGTTTCTATGTATGATGGAATATATGTATATGTATGTATATGTAAATATACTATTGTGTTAATTATTTTCTGTTTGTGATTAAGTTATTTTTTATGTATATATTTTGTCTTATTTAGATGTCTCAAATTATATTTAGAATTTATTAATTTATGTACACTAGTCTTGGACTAAATAAAGGATCCATTTTATATACACTGATGGTTGTTATTAAAAATGAAGTAAGTAATTCTGGTTTTGGTTGTTATTTCAATAATTTTATATAAAGTACGTATTACTGTTATTAGCCGACAACTGCTAAGTAGATACCATTATTGGTTTCAAACATTTCTTTTTACTCGAACTTGAAAGGTGTTCTCGATGAAATTTCATCAAATTTTTGTCGCTGATTTTATTGAATTTTGCCTCCATATCTGTTATGATATTGTCATCTATTGTTGTAAAGTAATCTTAAAAATCAGAAACAAACTACCACTTGAAAATATCGTTTGAAAATTCTGATTTTACTGATCCAAAATTCCTTAAAAATTGTTTCTTCATTAATTTTGTTTTTGTTTCAGATTTATCAAAAGGACATGATTTCGCAAAGAATCTGTACAAAATGCTGCCAGATTTCCATGAAGATGTTCCAGTTTCGGGAACAGTCTTTGAAAAACGATAAGATTCTCAAGGTAAATCAACTTTAACATTTTTATTTTTCATTGGAGAGACGTCGAAGTTTATTGAATATAGTTGGAATGTCTGCAATCCAGAAATGTATTTGCTATGATCCAACGTTCACTATTCATCGATCAAAAATGCTCTATATCAGTAGAAAATAATAAGAGGATTTCATTGTCCTTAGCATTCCATCATAAAACGTATTTTCAGAAACAGAAAAACTAACAATTGAAGTAAGAAGTGATCGAGTAGATCAGATTTCAGAAACTAGGCAAAGGTGTATCAAAAATAATCTACAAAAAGTTGATTAAATAATAAACAGATGGACTCAACCTTCTGACATGTCATATACAATAAGAATGTCAACGGGAGGTAGATATCTGACAGACGAGATCATAGTGAGATTACTTCTGCAGTGACTTCAGCGTCGAATGCTTGATGGACCATGTAGAAATAATCTGATAGAAAACAACGTCTGCATTACTATTGAATTAAATCTTTCAGAAACTCGTTAGAAAGCCCTTCAAAAATTTCTCAACTTACGAGTTTCCAAAGATGGCAGGTCTGCTCAAAATATGTATGTGCTTACAATTCCTAACCAAAGAAAGTCATTTCGAGTTTTCTATGATTGGATTCAAGAACGCAAATGGTATATATTACTATTACTTATATGTAATCTATAATCTGCTTTAATTATGTAGATGGTATCTCGTTTAGATTGCAATCCATCATAAACAGGTTTTATAACATCATTCTTGTAGAGCTAATGCCCGAGTTTCTGACAGATGTGATCTAATGCTCGTACTGAATAACAATATTTGGAAATAAGAAAAAAAATATATATACTCAACTATATCTATCCGATGAACAATGAGTAGCAATTACAGTACAAAGCTCAGATATTATTTCACACCAAATTTCACTGTCAAGAGTGTCAAGCGTCCTTCACAAAGGCTCGATCACGAGAGACTCCTAGTAGAAAGAGAACCAGCAACGTATTTCAAGTTGTCATTTCAAAAGTCATGGCAATTTAGGTACTAAATCTTGTATACCTATTGAACAAATTATTGAAATGGTAAGAAATGAAATTAGATTAGTTTGGACAACACGTAATTTTTTTTCATAAAAGCGATCCTATGCGCCTACCCGCGAAGCAAGAGGTACCATGTTCGATTTTGTTGCATGGAATTTTTTTAGGTCGAAATAAAGATGATACTATTATTTGTTACCATTTCTTACATTTTTCTCAGTTAACCAGTGAACTTTTATGCTTGAAACTATTATAAAATCACAAACCTGTATTATCTGGTTTATTCAAACACAATATGTTATATTATTGTTATTATTATCAATAATTTTTACAGATGATGCTATATTCCTACCTCAACGATTTGTGATGTAAGATGGTGAAAATTCGGATGAGGATTAACTGCCAGAATAGACTTTTCTTTCCTAAATTTTAATGACAACTCGAAATACACCCATATTGTATAGTTTTAGTGATTAAAAACACACTATTGAAAGTATCTTCACGAAATAGAAAAAAAAAGTTACCGACCAGAAGACTCGACCCGGTACCTCTTGGTCACCACGCCGGCGATATACCGCTACTCCAGTAAAGATCGCTAATTATAAAATTTACATGAGTAATTCAAATTGAGTGAATCTTATTTCTTACCATTTTGAATTTTTTGTTTTAGAAGAACCCGGCCGCTGTGGTCTGCCAGACTCGACTTTTATTGTTTAACAGGTATTTGAGATTCACTAACAAAAATCTCACGAATTATGAAATGACAAATTGAAAATCTTGAAATACGTTGCTGGCTCTTGTAAATCTCCTGCATCGAAATTCGATCGTGGTCTCTATATGCATCGTTCTTCGACATGTACTTCGACGAGAACTGGACGTGGCTACTACCCCGCAGTACGGAATTTGCAAATTGTAATTTGTGGTATAAATATAGGTATAACTGGAACGAAACATTCCTTACAATGCCGAAAACAAGACATTCGCTGATGTCGTGGTACATTTGTTACTATTATACTCTAAATAATGGAAATATTTCCTAATGTTATAAAGATGCCGGCAGTTTATAGAAAAAGTGCAAGATTCAAAGTGGCATTTAGGGGTCAAATCAATTTAGGAATAAATAAATTTATGATTGTGGCTCATGAAAATAACCCAATGCCAACTCTTATAACAGTTAGTAATATTCGCATGAAAGTGGTTGATAATGTATCAGTTTGAGTGTGATTTTTCTGAACTTCCATTTTCTGAAAAATAAAGAAAACTAATTATCTGCATATGTTTCAGTTACGACGTTTCGGTATTAACGTCTACTGCCGTTATCTAGTGTGAGAATGCGACAAGATTTCAAGATTCTCTTATAGCAATCTGTGTCATTAGTATGCGAATAATTTACCCGCCATGAGGTAATTATTGTCTGACGTGGGACCTGTCAGGTCATCAATCTTGATGTATGGGATAAATTACCTATCAGGAGATACCAATGCTCCATTCATTTCGGACATTTCAGGTATACCAATCTCAATTGCTTTATTTTATAGACTGCCCACATTCACAAGGAACACGGTAAATGCAGTTTTTGAGTCACTATTCATGTTATGTGTTCTCGTCTTTGTTAGTTGGCTACGGACGATAATACCTGACCTGAAGCATGTTCGGATGTTATACCTCGATCTAATTCGTCTTATTTTGTCCGATATACTTCTAACGTAATGAAGGCACATGGTAGGCTGTGTTGGTTCATCTGTTTTTTCGGTCTTACCTTTTCTGCGGGCAAGGACTGAATACATATGACAGAACGGGTACTTGGAAAAACATATAGGAGCATAGAAGCATTGCCCGCAGAAAAGGTAAGACCGAAAAAACAGATGAACCAACACAGCCTACTATGTGCCTTCCTTAAAGCCGGGCTCAAACGACTCGTGTACTTGGCAAATACACAATTATTTGCATACTTGGCAAGTATACGAGCTTTGCGAATTGCGATGGCAAGCAGGGCGCTCACACGACGTGTACAATGTACAAGTACGCGATCACGAACATTTGGCTTAAAAATTGCCTCTGTTTTTTGGGTATTTCTGGGTGCACAAATATGCCGCACATATAACTTCTACGGCGCCGGATCCAGTTCCAGATGTAGCCTTAACTTTTTCAATGAGAGGCCGAAATGTGGCCACTAGCGGATTTTTTTTTTCATCAGTTCATTTATAGTACACTAGACAGATATGTTATCATGTATCATTAACTGCATTACGATTTTTATGTTTAGCCATCCAAATGACCGCCTCATTTTCATAAAAATCAATAAACTCCATCATAATGTCATTTGTCCACTCCATTTCAATTTTAAAAAAACACAAACAAAACGTCTGCGTCTGTACGCTTCTGCTAGGTCTTTAAATAGTCTCAGTAGAAGACAATTATTTGTGCATTTCGTTTGAGCGCCTCTACAAGTATAGACAAGTATGTACTTGGCAATTGTACGAATAATCGTGATCCCTTTGACTCGAGCCATTTTTACCGACCACAAATGGAAAACCAACGAGTGACAAATAATTGTACAATTTAAAAGTAACCCAGTCACACGACATGGCAAGAATACGCAAGTAACGATTATTTGCAAAGTACACGAGTCGTTTGAGCCCGGCTTTATGTGAGAGGTTTATCGGATAAAATAAGACGAATTGGGTCGAGATTCACCATCCGTAGCCAACTCGCAAAACGAAACCACCTAACGTGAATAGTGCATTTACCGTGATGCTTGTGAATGTTGGATGACTTATGTTGGAGAAACTAAGAGGCCACTGATTGTCCGAATCAGTGAACACAAGAGAAGTACCCAGCGAGGAAAAACCATCGAAGTCGGGAATAGCAGATTATGTCTGGACAAGTCAACACGGTATCAATTGGTCTGAAGCCGAAGTTATCCAAACGGAAGAGCATTGGTATAAGAGAAAATTTAAAGAGTCAGCATATATTCTGAATAATAACAAGTTCAGTCAACCAAGGATGGAGATTCGGAATGTGTGGAAACCCCTGATCAGTCGACTAGACCAGTTGAAAATTCAATAAATTGCTGTATCAAGGACCATCTATTAAATAAACCAATTAAGATTGGTATACCTGAAATGTCCGAAATGAATATGCAGTCATCTCCT
Organism: Chrysolina oricalcia; assembly: GCA_944452925.2. Lineage (NCBI taxonomy): Eukaryota > Metazoa > Arthropoda > Insecta > Coleoptera > Chrysomelidae > Chrysolina > Chrysolina oricalcia. The sequence goes on from OX101822.2 coordinate 52,952,781, forward strand.
GGCAGACTATTAATCTAATCCATCAAGATTGATGACCTGACTGGCCCCACGTCAGACAATTATTACCTCATGGCGGCTAAAATGTCATAGATTGCTATATAAGAACCTTGATAACGGCAGTAGATGTCACCTGCCGAAACGTCGTGACTCAAACATATGGATATAATTAATTTTCTTTGTTTTTCAGGCAATGGAAGTCCAGAAAAATCACACTCAAAGTTAGTAATATTATTCGCAATTTAGCACCACCTAGAGGATGTGTTCAAAATTACATAAAAAAAGTACCATGAAAGAACCACTTGAACGAAAGAACTGATGAGAACATGTTGAAGGGTTATCTAAACTACTTGCCAGATGAAGTGGGACAGCCAATGAAAAAAAAATAGAACTGGAATTTTAATTTGTTTACATTACAGAATCCTCTTTTGCACGCCTCTGAATTTGTCAGCATCATGCTAATTAAAGTTATGGCACCTTTTTAACTGTAACGATCAATAAAACTGTTGAATTTTTTCAATAAAAACGAATTTTCGTTTCTGAATATCATAAACCCCTTTTTGCGCGCCACTGGTGTTAATTATCTTCAGTAGAAATATCCCTTGTTGCAGTTTGAATGATGGCTTTTATTGTTTAACTAAAAAAGTCCACATTTTAAAATAAAAACTGAATTGCATAAAATGACGATATTTTCATAACAACGCAATTTGTCAAAAATATTTCAAAGACGTCTCGAGGTATAGGCCCAAAAGTTCACCCAACATCTAAAAATAAAAATTCTAGGGTCCCTCACATTTCCCAAATTATTGGTCAAAAATTTGAAATGTTTCTGGCTCTAAATTCTCACCCTGTACAAAGAGAACGAATTGCAAAAAAAGGAAACCCGACGCCAATGACGCACATACCAATGATGACGCTTTCCACCTTTGGTTGAAAATCCAACATCGGCCAAGAAATGTCCAAGTTATAGCTAGTCAAAATGAGGCAATTTTTTGGCTGTCACACTTCATCTGGCAAGTAGTTTATTTGGAGAAAAAGAAATTATTTAGTACAAAAAAAAATCTGATAATTTCTTACATTCTGAGTCAAAAGTATCGGAAAGTCAACGTCCACTATATTCGAAGTATATTTCCTCGTTGCTGGGACAAAACTGAATTAAACATCCAAGCCAAGCAAATCAGTCGGTAGAAGCATTGTTTATATAGAAGATAGTTAGTCAACCTTATGGGATTATAATTGGATCAAAATGGATGCGACATGTAGATGGCGATAGTGAGCTCGCATCCAAGTCATGTCGCAACTTCAGTGATCTGGCCTCCAAGTCATGTCGTAACTTGATTGAAACAATGGAAAAGCATTAAAATCACGGTTTTTTGAAGAAACCTGCATTAAAATGACGTCAAATATTCATGTTTGTAACTAATCACGCTAGATGACACTCGCGTTTGTGTCCAATACCTTTTCTACAGGCATTGACTAACTATGTTGTATTTAAACAATGGTAGAAGTGACAAAATATACTTTCCTCTCTTCTCTTAATTCCCTATGTAAGGAAGAATTGTTTCCGAATCTGTAAATTCAACTAATAAATGAAGCTTTATTATCAAAAGAGGGTATCGCTAGTGTCTTCAATTTCTCCCAAGTCACGGACGATAACGTCTCTTCCATAATTAAAAACATAAAATCCAAATCATTTGGTTCAGATAATTTGAATATAAATCTCAATCTACTCTGCTGTCCGTTCATTATTGCTTTTATCACTCACGTCATGAATCAATGTGTGAAAAATGTTACTTCCCTAAAGTATGGAAGCATGCTTATGTGTTACCACTACCCAAATACTGTCTAAAGTACTAGAGAAAATTCTAGATGTACAGATAAGGTGTCACCTTGAAACGCATAATATACTTCCCCAACATCAGTCAGGATTTAGATCAGGTTTTAGTTGCGCGACAGCACTCAATTTCAGATGATATATTCCATTCACTCAACAATAACGAAGTGCTCTCATATTATTAGACTATTCGAAGGCGTTTGATACTATTTTACATTTCATTGGATTCAGTGAATCAGCTCGTTCCAGAAAGAGTTCAACAGGTCAAATTGGATAACATCACATCACATCCAATTGATTAGGGAAGTATTCTGGGCCCCTTGATGTATACCATTTATACCAATAATTTTTGCTCAAGCCTGACACACTGCAAATATCACTTCTATGCGGACGACACGCAGCTGTACTACTCATTCAGGTTTTGTGATATAATAGAAGCCAACGGTTTAATCGGATTTGAATGAACTTCATGATGTAACAAATAAGCATTTTCTGAAAATAAATTCGAAAAAATCGGTAGCACTCCTATTTGGTTCAGATAAACAGACAGAAGAGGCCTTGACTACTATGATATACAAATTGGTAATGACACAATCGAATTCAAGAATACATGTAAGAATCTAGGACTCTTCATGGATTCCAAACTGCGATTCAAATTTCATGTCACTCAAAAACTCAAAAATGCTTAGACGTCTTTGAAGCTCATTTATGGACATAGACATTTTCTCAACTCCAAATTAAAAACTAGGCTCTGTGATAGTCTAGTACTTTCGCACTTCAATCACTGTGATGTTGTTTACAGCCCATGTATCGATAGTACTGACACTAGAAGAATTAAAAAAAACACAAAACTCATATTTGAGATTGATATATGGGATAAGAAGACCACAGCGTATTTCTTATAAATTGAAGGACACTGGATGGCTTAGCATGTTTAATCGCCGAAGACACCACATGGCAAGCTTTTTCTATAAAGTCTTGAAAAGTAAAATACCAAACTACTTATATAGGAAAGTTACATTCAGAACGGATATACATAACCTAAATTTGCGGCGTAGAAAGATAATGATTTCAAAGCACAAGAAGCAATTATTTAAATGGTCTTTCTCCTACAATATAACACTTTTTAGCGATATAATGGATATTCCAAATTTTGTCTATCAAAGATTATTTATAGCCATTGTTAATCATCTTTGATAGACAACCTTCTGACCAAGAAGAAATACAAAAAAGCTATTCAAGAAGTTTATCCTACTACAAAAGACCACCAAAGGTTCAAAACAATTACATATATCGGTGAACCAAGCAATAAAATAGGTAATTTCTTGAAAAAGCAAGGTTTAAATATTGCATTTAAGACAGACAATAGTTTGGGCAGAAATATTAAAAATAATAAAGATAGGGTGGATAAACCAGAAAAATGTGGAGTCTATAAATTAAACTGTGGTAGTTGCCCCAAGTTTTATCTTGGCCAAACAGGTAGAACCTTCAAACAACGCCTAGCCGAGCACAGAAGTAGTTTTGTAAATGGGAAAACAAATTCCACGTATGCTAACCATTTATTAATTGAAAACCATACTTTCGACCATGATTTTGAAATCCTTCATGTCGAAAACAAAGGTAAGAAGCTAAATCTTTTAGAAAGTATGGAGATTAATAAATGGAAAAATTCTCAGTACTTGCTCAATGACCAACTAGAATTAAATTCGTCACCACTAATCAATTTGTTGTCCTGGAAAGGTTAGATTTAAATAATAGAAATGTAAAAGTACCTATCGGGAATTAACTGGGAGTTAGGTATACAACCGAACCCTAATTAATTTTGGATAAGTATTGAAGGTAACATAGCAAATATGTAATTTAGTATATCTTCACCACTTGAAGAAGCTTTTGTAAAGCGAAACAATTGTCGTGGTTTTGTAAACCCTCTTTATGTGAAAATCATTTGAACCATAGTTTCATTATATCGAGTATAATGGATTTTCATCAAGTATCGGCTATATCAATTCAAAAGTTCTCCTATTATTTACCATTGTACATTTCTTCTCTTCGTGTTTCTGTATTTATGGTGAATAATAAATGTATCATTATTATTAAAAATTCGAATCGATTTATAATAATTTTAGATTACAAATAAAAATATTAGTATTATTTTAATGTTGATTTTCATTTTCAGAACCAATATGCAGAATTACTGAAAAATGCGAAGGTCAAACTCAAGATTCCTAATACAGACATAACAATTACATCGGAAAAAGTGGAGGCAAAAAAAGAAGTAAAAAATGACACCAGTAATGCAAGGTACAGAATTCATCCTAGCGTAACAGCTCTTTTCAAAGATAACCCCCAAATAAGACTGCCATCAGTATGCTTAAAATTAAATATAGCTCCCTGCGTATCCTTGGAAATGGACGCAGTGGAGAAATATTTCAGAAATCGAAGATTAAGTATACAGAAATTCTCTCAATTGGCAATGAAAAGTACTAGTAAGGTCGCCAAAAAGAAAGGTTCTGCGAAACCTATAAACAAGCCGAAAACTTTTGAAGTTCTAAAAGTAACCCCAGTCGGTAGTGACAGAAGCGTTGACCCCTTACAAGTAGTGTCTACTAGGGCCGCTGTGAAATTAGGATCTACCAAAGAAAACACTGATAAACTCCTTCCTGTTAACATGAAAAAATATCCAGAAAAAAGTTATAAAATAGTCAACATGTCCAAAATAGTTGCCCAAGATAATTCCAAATCGTCAGATGATTCAGATACTAGCATACGACGAAAACATCTTGGACTTAAAAGAAAACTATCCACGGATGATTCATCCTCAGAAGTGGAACCAAAAAAACCCGTATTCATTGAATCTTTGGGTCTGACGCCTAAGATGAAATCAAATGGCGATTCCACAGGTACATTGTACGTTGATAGTAATAAGTCTGTACCATTACACATATGTGATATCTGTAACTCAGTGCAGTACAACGCCAAAGATCTGAAGAGACACCAGCTGAAACATCTACGATGTCAATTTTGCAAAATGAAGTTCAAAACAATGGTCGGTAAAGACAGTCACATTGCAAGATATTGCAGAATAAAAAATATGATGAACAACTTACCCGCAGTCGATTTAGAAAAAATTGAATTCAAGTTGAAAGTGCGGCGTAAATATCCAGAAGCTTTTTGTAACTTTCCTTCGTTGCCTGGACTGGAATTGGAAAAGAAAAATGATTCTGATAATTACCTGAACGTCGAAAAGTCGACGTCCCTTAACGTCGAAAAGTCAACGTCCGTTGAATTGGAAAAGAAAAACGATTCTAATACATGTCTTAACGACGAGAACTCGACGTCACTTGAATCTACTCAGAAATGCGCCGAAAACCCTGTTCTCCAATCCTCAGACGTTATTGAAATAATCTCTGATGATGAAGATTCCACCCCGATACGAGCATCTGAACTCGCTGCGGTAGTTGGTGAAACATTGATCGGATCTTCTAAGGAAAAGGCAGTTTCTGCAGCTGTTTCTTCTGCATTGTCTACCGGCACAAAGGTTATCAGCAAAAGTTCTGCTGTCACTATTGTTAACACTCCGACTGTGTCTACTGCAGTTCCAATTGCGAATACCACATCACTTCCAACATCGACTAAGAGGAATCTTTCCGAGTCGATTATTCAAAGAAATTCTGTTCCAGTCACTATTCAAAATAAGCCAGCTTCATATTTGGAGCAGAACAGTCCATCATATGTAGTCAAACCTGAAATTCTAATTAAAAATGTATCCATCTTAGACAAGTTTGGTCCTAAAGCAACGGATACGAACGTAGTGAAACACCTTTTAAGTCAGCTTGGGCGGTTACACTCCGATGTAACTAGCCAAACTGAGTTGCCGAAAAATGATTCAATAATTGTAAATAAAGGAAACCGCACTATTGAACTGAAAAATCTGAGGTACCTCCTGTTTATATACAAAATACCCGTTCATATCAATAGAGGTGATTTCAAAATATCTTACAAGTATGAAGCACCTGTTGTTCGAGAAAAGAAGCTATGTCTTTGGAACGATTTGGTGGCTATCGATTTGAGGAGCAGTAGTGTTAATGTTGATAGAATTTCTTCAAGAACCACCTCTCGAATTCCCGACAGTAAAAGGACAACTGCGTCATTGAACAGCAACAGTCGTCTAACAATTCCAAACCCTCCAGAACTCAATAATCAGATTGCTACAGTGATGCCATTCAGTCAAACTAATACTAACAGCTCCGGTGCACCAATAATTGATTTATTGGACACTAGAAACACCATCATAAGTCCTTCTGTACCTTCTATAATGAGCTGTATTCGAACGCCAAATAGAACTAGTATCACCAACGACCCATGTTCATTTAACTCTGTTAGTGTCGATGCTGGAAACGCTGCCGTGATGACATCTTGTCAAATTAACTCTAACCGCTCCGGTGCTCTAGTAATTGATACATTGGGCACTAGAAACACCATCATAAGTTCTTCCGTACCTTCTGTAATTAGCTGCATTCAAACGCCGAGTATTTCATTCACTCCAAACAGTACTAGTATCACACTCGACCCTTGTTCAGTCGACTCCGTCATTGTCGATGCTGGAAACGCTGCCATTAGTACTCCCGTCTCTTCAGAAGTAAGCGATACCCAAAAGTCCACTACAAATAGAATTGACACTTCTGGACCGCCAGTATTTTCCATCGACGCAATGAATACTGATGCTGGACACGTTACTGTCGGTAGCCCCATGTCTTCAGGAACGAGCCGCTTCCAACCGTCGGGTATTTCATTAACTTCAAACAGCTCTAGTGTATCCAGACCACTACCATTTTTCATCGATACCGTCGTTGGAAATGCTGATATTAGTACTCTCAATCTCTCAGAAATGAGCTGCATCCAACTACAGAATATTTCATCTGATCCACCTAGCATCTCCAGCCCTGCGGCATTTTCTGTCAACGTCAATGTCACCGCTGGAAACACGACCACATCTACATCTTTAGGCTGTACGATAGCGGCAACAACTATTTCAGAAATGAGCTGTTTCCAACCGCCGAATATCTCACTTATTCCAAATAGTCCAAGCACCTCCAGCCCATCAGCAGGTTCCACCAACAACATCAATGCCATCGCTGAAAATACTACTACCGATACTTCTATCTCTTCAGGGATAGGCTGCATTCCACCATCAACGAGTATTCCACTCAGTTTTCCCACCACGACAGATCACCAAATCCCCCCCATCAGTGTCGAAGGAGCTTGTATCCCTACCAATGCCGGCGCTGCAACGAACACTGGTCCTAATATCTCTACGTCTTGCGAGAATAGTAAGGCAATAAACGTTCCTTTCACAGTTCAGAATGCTTTACCAATCAGTTCGTCGCTAACGCCCATCAGTGACCCGGTAACGCCTATCAGTGCCGCGCTCACTCCCATCTGTGCACCGGTAACGCCTATCAGTGCCACGCTGACGCCTATCAGTGCACCGGTGACGGTAACGCCTTTCAGTGCACCGGTAACGCCTATCTGTGTACCGGTAACGGTAACGCCAATCAGTGACCTGCTGACGCCAGTTAGTGCTCCATTGGATAGTTCTCCAGCATTACCCTCGAATGCTTTGCCCACTGCAACTGTTACTGAAGCGAATAGTGTCTCAACAGATATTAGTGTTCCAGTAGCTAGCAGTGGTGCAGTAGCTGGCAGAATCGGTATTAGGGTAAAAAATTTGTGCGAGCTCACATAATGTGTATTTATTTAATTGACTGAATCGTTGAATTGCTTTAAATGTTAAGATTTTGTTTCTGTTATAAATCTATTGAAATAAATATTTGTATTACTTTTTTATAGGAGTGATTTTCATTTCCTTACCGTAATTTTGTAGCAGTTTTAGAAATCCATTTTTGATTCAGTTTCAGATGTGGCAACTGCCTTTATTCTAAAGAAGTAACCTTTTCAACGAGAAAGCAGTTTGAAACCGAAAGACTTTGAGGTTATGTGATTCGAGCTGTCTAACACGTGACTTTGACAGGTCGGCTATATTTGCTGGAGGGCACACATATAGATTAGTTGGCGTTTAACCTTGTGTTCAGTTTAAAAGTTTATTTTTCTGGTGTTATTTTGATAAAATTGTAACAAATATGCCTCGAAGTACTTATTATTTATCCCTTAGCGGTGCCAGTACGATGAAAAATTCGTATTATAGACAATACGCGATCCGTACCAAAATTAACTGATGATATACACTAACTTTCTATAAAATGTCGAGGACAAGAAGCTGCAGACTCATCTGGTTTCCCACTTGTGGTGTAGCCCTTATTTTGGGTAGGAATCCTGCCAGGATGCATGTTTGCCTTCAAGGCACTGGGTTTTCCTAAAATGATTTTTGAGACTCATTTATGTACAAAAATCAACTGATATACACTAACTAACCTTCGATAAAATGTCGAGAACACACACGCCAAGTTTTAAGTTGTGATTTACTGAGGGGCCCCCGTTTTGAAACATTAATCCAAGCATCGCGGCGTTGTGCAAATAGAACATTTAAATAGTCACCATGCTTCGTTAAAACTATCGGAAATCGAAAAAAAGATTCCTCGTCACTTTCTCCCCGCATTCCACACTCAACAACACTACAAAACGATGGAATATTAATACATTTAAGAACTAATTACTAATTAAATTCTAACTATTGACAGTTGTTTACCAGTAAACAATGAAAACTAAATTCTGGAATGATATTAATCCTTTTGGTCGCGCATTTTCAATTTTCGTTCTAAAATTATTATATTCAGAGTATACTGTAGCACACGATGTGACCGTAGGGCCCCCACATGACCGGTGCTACTGGTGCCACGACAACGGGGCCCTCAAAGGATAGAAATAAATAACAAAAACACGCATCATCTGACTTGACACCTTGCAGAACGCTGGAATACTAAATTGATTTTCCTTCATTAAAACTGTTGATTAATAAACATTCATTTGTTTTAATTTTTTACCTAAAAGTCTTCTTTAATATAGTGCTATTTCTTCAATGATAACAAACATAGGAAACAAAGGATGTGTTTTGAACGCATCAGAACAGGTATAATATTGATTTCATTGAAAATATGAACAGGATATTCATAAAGTCAGTTGTGGAATCATCTGCGAATGAAAGTTGGAGTTTAGTCGCTGTTTTTCATCGTACAAGATAACCTCTCTTGGAAGGGATTCATGTTTTAAAGAGAAACATTATCAATTGAAAATTGAATCAATACATGACTTCTCTGGAAATGGAAAAACCCTACGATAAAATTGAAGGTACTTTTTTGTAATATCTAACAGAAAACAACTACTTCCCCGGCAAAAGCCACGCTGGACATTGAACTACATCTGATAGATATTGAGAAAGACCCTATATAACTTGAGAGAAAAAATCTGAAAGTGAAAATTTGCATTTTCATTCAGATAGTTGATTATTTATTAAATGTCCAGTTTCCATTGGAGATTCTTATCTATGAATGAGATAAGGGAGAATGTTATACAGAGTTGAGTTTTATATTCCGAAGCGAGTAGACGTGTTGACTCGGTGTGCTCCAAAAGTGATTGATATAGTCCTGGATGTACGCATGAAAAAGTGAAAATATTATCTCTCGACAAAGCCGAAAATTTCTTAGGAACTGTTTCATAAAATGCCAGGAAGTGGAGAACTATCATTACATCAAATTCTCAAAGAAATAGTGCAGAGCAAGAACGAGTTGAAAAATGCGATTCAGGCAAGTGAAACTAGAGTAAGGCTAGATTTGGAGACACTCAAAAATAAAGTTCAATACTTAGAACAGGAAAACTCAGAACTTACACGAAAAGTTGAACAACTAGATAGAAATTCCAAAAAAAATAACTTTCTGATATTTGGGCTACGGAAAAAATTAAATGAGATTACACCTAAAATTATTTGCGAAGACATCAGAAATATCCTTGAAATAAACTTAGCTGAATCCGACATAAAAGATCTCTATCCCCTTGGTAATTCTATCGATAGTCCCATAAAGGTAGAATTAATATCCCATATCAAGAAAAAGTTGGTTTTCGAAAACTGTCGAAAGTTAAAGGGGACAAATATCCATTTTGTTCACGACTTAACTGAGAGCCAGAGGACAGAGATAAAAATATTGCGTAAACATCTGAGCCAAGCCAAAGAAACTGCATCTAATACAGCCTACATAAAGGGAAACAAACTGTTTGTGAATAATATCGCTTATACCGTTGAGCAACTAGAAGAACAAGAAGAAGAGGAAGTCACCAACAAAAAAACAATCAGTGCTCCACCAACACCGGATTTCGACCGAAATATTGCACCCGATACTTTAAAGTTCACACCTATTCAAGAAACCTCAAAAGTGAAAAAAATTGGTAGACAAGATAGCAACACTACAAAGCCTCCCGCGAACAAAGAGAAATTAAGAAGTTACACTACAAAGGAAACAAGCAGGTAGCCGTCTAAATTGTGCTCATCAAAGTCAAACCGAACATTTTGTATCAGTGTTTTTCAAAAACAATTAGTTATATACAGGGTGTCAATTTGAAAACTTCCCACCCTTAATATCTTCCTTCCAGTAAACAATATGAGTAATCGAAAAAACAGGTCAATTTTATTGTCAAGGGGGACACTTTCACGGACTATTTGTAGCCCTCGTGGTTCAACCCCCTAGGAGGGGTAGATGTTACCCTTAGAATTTTAAATGGGAAGGGGGGTCAAGTGGCACATCATTTTGATGGGCGTTCAATTCTTGTTCCAATGGTACCCTGACTTATTATTTTGTGATGAGCATTTTCCGAAAAATTGCGTTCTAAACTAACAGAAGTAATTATTAGAACGCCTATACTGAGATGCATTATTGTATTGACTCCCTTTAATAAAAATGGTTAGAAGAGTAGGTGGCACCGCTCCAACCCTTGAATGACAGGAATAAATTTATTACGCATGGGATTTTTTATTTGGTGGTTATTTTCCTTCTACACAATAAAATTTAATTTGCGAGAAAGACATTTCCAACATAAAATCTACTTACGCTTATCTTATTAGCTGTTCGAAATGTTGTCCATTTTGCTCTAAACAGTAATACAGTCTGTTTTCGAACTCCCCTCTAACATTACGGAAAACTTCACTAGGAATTGACCGGCATGCTGCTGTAATTCGTCTTTTAAGTTCGTCAATATCAGAAGGTTGTGTTTTATAAACAACGGATTTAAGATGCCCCCAAAGAAAGAAATCTAAGGGTGTTAAATCCGGTGATCTCGGAGGCCATTCAACTGCTCCCCTTCTGCCAATACATCTACCCGGAAATCTCTCGTTTAACCACTGTCGGACGGGAAGAAAATAATGAGGTGGAGCACCGTCCTGCTGGAAATGTAACAGATCCTCCTGCAAAAGTTCATTACCTTCTGCATCAATTTGAGTTTCTAGCTCGTGAGTTATAAGAGGATCGATAGTCTCTTCAAGCATATCAAGGTACAGATTGCCAGTCAAGTTTTCTTCCAGAAATAATGGACCAAGAATGGCATTTCCAAGAATACCAGCCCAAACATTAACTTTATGTGGGTGTTGTGTATGCCCTTCCCTAAAAATATGTGGGTTTTCGTCACTCCAATAGCGACAATTTTGTCTATTAACATTGCCATTCAGAAAAAATGAACACTCATCGCTGAAACAGATGTTTAACAGAAGATTAGGGATGGTATTGACTCGATGAGACATGATTTCACAAAACTCTATTCTTCTATCATAATCATCCTCGTGGAGCTCTTGAAGAATCTGCATTTTATATGGATGAAATGTATGCATTTTCAATGCTTTTCTTATAGTCTCGCGTGACATTCCCGTCTGTTCTGATACTGATCGTAAGGAGCTCGTGGGCTCTGCAGCAAATGTTCCCAAAACTTCAATTTGAGTTATTAATAGGAGGAATTTTATTTGCTAGATTTTTTCCCAGATCACTATAATAATTATTGAATGTATTAGCAATTTGTAATGTATCAGATATATGATCCCCATTTTTTGCTTCGATAATTTTAATACTTGTTTCAGTTTGTGTTTTCCCACTGACCTCATTTATACACTCCCATAGGGCTTTCGAACTATTTTGATTTTTTTCAATTAATTTTCTACAATAGTGTTTTTGCATTTTTCATTTCTCTATTCAATAGTTTCCTACAATTTTTATACTGTTCTTTCATCTCAATATTATTTGGATACTTTGTGGTTAATGAATAAAGATTGTTTTTTTCATCGATACGATTCAGCAGAGATTTAGTCAACCATTTTTTTTTTTAATAAGTTGTGTTTTTTCGTAGTTTGTACAGTTCTTGTGTATTTTTCAATGTAGTGCCTCAGTTTATAAATTATGTTTTCTGCCATAGTGTTTACATCATTTTGTTGATATACACATTCCCAGTTCTCTGTAGCCAAGTCAGATCTCAATTTGTTGTAATCTGTATACTATTTACATTCTTTTATTTTTTTTGTTGAAGTTTCATCGGTTTTGAAGGTAAGTGCAATTGGGGCATGATCAGTAATGTAATATCGAAAAATGAATGATTTAATATTTATTTGATTTGTAGGTATCTTACTGTAAACAAAAAAATTATCCAAACAGGAGTCACTAGGTATCCTTGTTGGATCATTTATGTAGGAAATATACCCAAAACAGCTCATGATGTTTTTATATTCTTCTATGTAGTCGTCGTGTCCTAACAAATTTATGTTCATATCATCAGTGAAAATATCTAATTCATATTTCTCAGATTTTTCCAAGTATTTCAAAAGTTCTTTATTGAAAATTTTGGGACAAGTACTAGGTGAACGATATACTGATGTGATTGATATTTTTTGTCTTGTGGTGATAGTAATTTTCATAGCTGTTAGATCTCCTAATTTGAATACACATTTTTGAAATTGCCAGTTTTCTTTAATAAATGTAATAATCCCGTCATTTTGATTCAAACACCCTTCATTATATAAAGTGACATATCCCTTAACAGTGAATATATCAACATTTTGACATTGATGAGTTTCAGTCAAAATAATAATATCAAAATCTGTAGCCAGTTTACCCAAAAAAATAGTTAGTTCATCGATATTTTTTGCAATACTACGTATATTTATATGACAGATTTTGAAATTATGTGATTCGACAGAGAATTTGAAATCTTCTAAATTTTCAATTATTTGTGCAGAAATAGGTTCATTTTCGTAATCACGTATGAAAGAATCCATGTTTATTACAATCTTCAACAGATATGAAAGTCACAGTAAAAACCAAGTTCATATACGATATCCAATCATTTATATTTCATGCATTTTTTCACTCACTTCTTATTATTTCTAGTGTTTCTTGGGCTGTATCTGCTATTGTTCTTTTTTGCCTTCTTAGATATAGGACTGGAATACGTTTCCACCGCAGGTCGTTTTGTAATTTCGGGAATTGTTTTACTCTTCTCTGATATTGCTTTGTGTTCCTCTTCTAAATTCTCTTCCCCACTTGACACTTCCTCTCGATTGTTTTCCAGTTCATTTAATTCTTGTGCTGTGTATGGCCTATCGTTTATTATCAGTTTCAATCCTTTTATTTTAGCGCTGTGGTTCTGGGATCGGGCAATTTTCATATGATTTCTCAGCACTCTCAACTCATCTCTATCTTCTTTGGACAAGTCGTCAGATATTGATAAGCCCTCCTCCCTCAGTTTCTTCAGCTTATTAGAATCAGAAAATAATGTTCTCTTTTTCAAGTTTGATATAAATTCAATAAGAACTGGTGCGTTTTTTCCTTTTCCCAGCTTATAGATATTTTTGATATCAGTTCCTATAATTCTATTCAGTAGTGAAAGTGTTTTGTCCAGTAAATTTTCATCAGCGGAGGTTTCAATTCCGAAGATGACTACGTTATTGGATTTGGCTGTTCTTTCTAATTCCGTGCACTTTTTCCTTATTTGATCAATTTCCTGCTGGGCTTGATCGACTTTCTCAGTAATGCTATCAACGGTTTGTTTGAATTCGGCACGTAACTGGTTTGTTTGCACTTGATTTGCTTTCAGCAGCAACTTGTATCAATCCCTATGATCTGGATTTATATCGTTGAAATCATCCATAATTCAAACGACTGTTGGCGAAATAGTACTCGCCACCATTTAAAATGTATGCACTTGCAAAGTATGTTTTTTGTTTGCGTTTTGTTTATTAATTCTTCCACGGGTTGAATCAGCGACACTTATTTCACACTTTATAAGTTTTCCATAAAAATTTCTACAACGTTTCCACTAATATTTGATTTAATTTACAGAGCTCTCTACTAACGTGTTACTCCAAACGTGTTTACAACAGACTGAAGAAGAACAACACTGATCGCGCCATGTGACGTCATCCACAGCGCGCGAAAATGGAGGCGTCCAAATAGGTCAAATTCAATCGGTATTTCATATATTATTTTAAAAATTAATTCCAAGACTTTCAACCGTATTTATATTTTTTACTATGTTGTAACGAAGTAAAAAATTGATTAAACAAATTTTAAAAAAATTATGAATATTCCCTATTGGGAACATCGAAAACTTCTAAGGAACCGATTACTTACCTCATAATTTCTGGTAAATGAACATTCCTGTACCCATCCCAGATAACACAGGATATCCTATGGATATCCATTTTATGTCCAATTCTGGTTGGGATATCCTTGGATCTGAAATGGATATTCATGGGATATCCATCGAAGGATTTGAAATGGACATCCTTCAGCAAATATCCTATGGATATCCATAAAATATCCACAGTTATTCTGGATGTGATTGAATTGCAAGACTGATTTTGATATTATCAATTTCTGAGTTTCTTCCATTCTCCTACACGAATAGAAGTATTTCAAGAATACTCTTATCTTTCGTTTTCCGGCTGGATTTGAAATGGATATCCATAAGATATCCGTAGAGATTATTTTATGGATTATTATTATTATATGGATATCCTATGGATATAGTTCAGGAATCTTATGGATATCCTTGAAGGATATCTTATGGATGTACAGGTTGGTACTCCCCGAACATCCATTGGACGTCGATAGGATATTTCCTGGACGTCCATAGTACATCCAGCATATCCATAACAGATGTCCAGTGGATGTCCATTAGATATCTGGGAAATGTCGAGCTGAATTTTGGATATCGATGTTTTTTTCTCTCTTCAACGTACACAAATTGTATCTTTATGAAAATAATCTTTTTCCTGGACCGTTGGAAGATATTCTACAGATGGCCATAAAATATCCGAAGCAAATATAAAATAATGAATGTTTTGCATTCTTAAGTTCTGTACTAAAATGCACTATATGAGAGCTCCGACCAACGCTGCTGTTATTAACAATTTTGGAAGAATATTCGATAAATCGCTAACATTCTATCTACGTAAGATTACCCTGCCAAAAATGTCTCATAGAGACTGATAAAAAAATATTAAAGAGAATTTATGAGATCCAAGTTGGATAGTGAAACCGCAAATCCGTATGGAGCCATATTCGATATTCATCAGTATTTAAAAGACATTCCAGATATATATTCCTTCAATTTCTAACGTGTTCTTAGACATAACTGTTATCCGTTTCTATCAGCTATTACTGGGATGGATGCTACATGTTTCTAAGAGGTTTTAGTATAAATTAGAACATATGAGATTTCATCGCAGTAACTTGATTATTTAAAAAAAAATCATTGATAATCTGCGAGGTCTGCCAGATTGTTCCTGACACGTTCCATATGAAGATTGAAATAATCCAATGGATTCTATAATTTAATATGCACTTATGCACATACAGAATTAAGTCATTTTCAAATTAGAAAAAATATTTAAATTATACATTCATTTCTAACAGAAACGAAACGAAAGTAGATCTGTGCAGCCAGTTTTAACAACATTTGTTCCTCGTCTGTATTATCACAACTCTCATCCTACCGTGGTTGGTATTTACTTACTCTGATCCCGCTCTATGAAACGTGTTCTAGGCTGCACCATCTTCCGAGTAGCGGAAGAAGCTCTCTGAGTAGCCGGTTAGAGATTCATTCATTTCATACATTCAGACGTTGTATGAGGATTACCCCTCATACAACGATTCAGACATTCAGAGCTCACGACTTGCGAGAGAACCATGCAGTTCATTCAAAAAGAAACGAAAACTGTTTATCAGCGAATACATTTGGCATACGAGGGAAATTATAAGTAAATAAATTTATTCTCGATTATCCGATTATGATAAAAAAAATGATAATTTGCAATTGAAGTCATTTTGAAATATATATCATTATTTGTAGGCGTAGATGAAATGACCTAGGGTACATTATGATTCTTCTGATATGTTTTGAAAATCTGGAGTAATGTGATAATAATAATCTATTCGAATATTTCAGCAATATTCTAAAAAAAAATTCCTGGAATGTTGCATTACGTTGATCTTGTGTTGATCTTTCTGAAATATTTTTGAAATATTCTGGCACGATATGATAATAATAATCTATTCGAATATTCTTAAGGATATTTTGTTTAGAATATTCCATTTGGTTTCGTAATGTTCCTACTGTTGGATCTCATGAAATCTCATAGAATTCGCATAAAATTGGATACGGAATTCCAAATACAGAATGGACCATCAAGTCCTGAACACATTTTTTTAAACGATACCGAATGAGATTATAAATTGTGTTTTTCCACACATAGATTCTCAAGATTTTAGATGAGGATAAAACATTATTTTCTTTGGCATTGGAATACTTCATCGAATCGTGTATATAGTCTCTTTGCACCACTATTGCCTAAAACAAACTCTTATACTCTGTATCCTTGTTTTCTTATCGACACTTGTGAATTCTCAGTGATTTTGAGTTGTATGAAAACTTATAGGAATCGCATAAATTTAGATAAGGAATTCCTGATCCAAACCATCACATCGTGATCCCACTTTTTCCACAAGAAACCCAATAAAATTTGATACGGAATTTCTGATACAGATCATCGAATAATGAATCCACTTTCTTCATACGATACCAAATAAGATTAGTAATTATGAATTTCCACACATTTCTCATACGTTGACAAGCTTGTGAATGAGCATATAATATCGTTGTGATCGAAAGTGGAATACCTCATCAAATCTCATAGTCCTTTCAAACAACCAGTGCCTGATACAAACTTGTATGACATGTATTCGGGTATACTTATAAATTACACCTACTTATAAATCCTCGTACATACTTCCAAAAAGTGTATATGCCAGGGATTACGTACGTGTAGGTTACAGACTTTCCACGTAGATCTTTATAAATTCTCATAATTCGTCTATATTTTTTTGAGATTATATGTTATATTTTTGGCAGGGTAGTTAGGTTAGGTTGACTGGTTATTTACTCATTTTTAAAGGTCCCATCAAACCAAAGCGGGAACGCGGGTGCCGGGAACGCAGGAGCGGGAACGGAACTTTAGAACCGTGCAACTTGCTAGAAAAACAGTACACGTAGCAAACCATATATTTTTCGTTGCTTGTATGCATTTCGGAATACGAATAATCACATCTGTGAGGCCCACTACAGAATTTAGTCTCGCATTCATCTCGCTCCCGCATTTCCGCGTTGGTTTGAGGAAACCTTAACTCAGTTTGTCTTCTTCTTGTCTTGTCATTCAAACTTACCGCCATGACAGTGACCAATCACAGAGCGCGTATGTCGTGCAGTTTATTTGGCGTCAGTTCTGTGATTGCATGCTGTGCGAAAGAGAAACTTAACCTTACTTGTTTACTTTTGTGGTTTTACTGGTTTTTCATTATACATGGTGTTTCTTAAGTACGTGTAGATACTTCAAGATCATGTTGCTGACGTCGAAATAAGAAAGAAGTTTCCATAAACACATGTCCGCAAGTTATTCGTTTCTAAGATACAGAGTGTCAAAGTTTGATTAGGTATTGTATTTGTTTTTTATGAATAAATGCCAAAATATTTGTGATATTCGAGTCAAGTTTGGTACCTGGGATGGTTTTTCAATGATAAAATAAAATTTTGTGTTAATTGTAAAAAAAAACTAATTTGTAATTGAATTTATTTTGAATTAAAAAATCTTGTCATTCGAAATCACTTGAATCGATCATTTCAAATCTCAATAACTCGAATACAGTTGCTCGCAGTGACCTCTACCAAGAATATATTTTTTACACAAACTATACAATAAATATTCCCAGGTACCAAACTTTACCCAAATATTAAAATTATTTTGATATAATTCACAAAAAATTAAAATATGAATTCAACTTTGACACTCTGTATCTCAGAAACGAATAACTTGTGGACATATGTTTATAGGAACTTTTCTTCCTATTTTGATGTCAGCAAAACGCTCCTAAATTTTCTACACGTACTTAAGAAACACCCTGTATACATTTGTATAAGTCTGTATATTTATATGTGAATGTGTGTATATGTGTATAATACGAGTATGTATGTATATATCAAATTTTTTAGGCTCATGTGTGTTTTTTAAATTTTTATACCATATGACTTAATTTACAATTATTGTTGACGTTTTCTTTGTTTATTGTGCACGGTTTTTTCAAACTGTACTTTTCAACCAAAGAAATAAATATTATTTGATTTGATTTGATTTGATTTGATTTATATGTCTCTGATTCGGTTTAATTCACGTGAATTTTGAGGATTTTGGTTTTGGGCAATTGGTTTTTTTCATTCCTTCGAATACATTTTGGGGGTGTTAGAAATATAATATTTAAACTATTTTCAATCAATGCCTTTGTGCCAATTAGATGAGAGAAAATAGATATCATCAAGATCTAAATATCAAACAAAAAGGTTGATGTACTTATAAAAAATAAAAATTGGAATCCGAACGAGTATTCGCTTAAGAGTCTACAAACTTCACCAATGACGCCTGTTCCATCTCGTCAATGGTCAACTTTAACATCGCGCATTCCTGATAATGTCTATTGAAAATAATAATTCTGATTATTCATTAACTCTTGTTACAGAATTTGATAGTTCTGCAGACGAGGATTCGTATTCAATTCAGTTACAGAAAATACTTTTCATGAAACTAATAGAGTCGCTATAAGTGTGAACAGATGAGATGGATAATATAACTGCACCATGTAGGGATGTTTTATCGATATTTGTAGAATGTTTCCACATTGATTGCTTGAGAAAATCAAACAATTGGTGGAGTATTTGGACAACATGGATAAATTCAGAGCTATTGTGAATGAATAATGTTTTCCCCATCTTTTTATCAAAAATATCTTTTTCAGGTCGATGGAGTTTCAAAAATTGGGGGTTCATCACCCAGCAAACACAGTTACATCACAGATGCATTGCAGCGATGTAACAATGTGACCTGCGATATCGCATTCTATGTCGAATAGACGTCGCTGCGATGTCGGAGGGATGTTATTTTGTCCCACTCAAGATTCATCCATGCGACGTCGCTGCAACAAGTTCTGCGATGTAACAACGATATACTTTTTTAGATGTAACTGCGATGTATACGAGATGATTCCATATTGATATCGCAGGTATGTGAACATGTGACATATCACAGCGATATACGTTTGTCACGCAGGGGTTAGGTGATACAAAGAAAAATATGTCAATGAAAAATATGTATTTAAACATTTCATTTTCAATAAATATAATGTACTCAAAATGAAACATTGTTCTAATCGAAGCATTTTCCAACAGTAAAAAATAATGATACCTAAAACAATAAAACTTTATAATCCGGCTTTTATGACTATAAGAGAAAAAGGGAAATGACTTTGCCATAGTTTCAAGTGAAAAATTATTGTAACTTACTTTTATCCTGGGAACTATTCCTAGAAAAAGTTATTTCCACAGCTTTGTCACAGGATATTAAAAATGTATTAAATTACTATGACCATTATAAGTTAATCAAACTTGGTGCAACAAGCCATTTTTGGTTATGTTAAATGTTCTTCTTCTTCTTAATCCTTTAATGAGCTATGCTTGCGCAATTTACTCCGAATCCCCATATGTGTTATGCAAGAATCCGTCTCGCCCCGGCCTCTAACCGGCGTAAATAACACGGTCTTCGTCGAGGGATGAGGATTGTCTTGCTCGAAGCAATATCCTCACCCTGGTCTATTGTTTGATTACACTTCATGCACATTAGATATTAGATGGACTAAGACCTAATGGCAAACATTCACTAACATTTACATACACTTCATGCACATTATCTATAATTGCGGACATTTACTTCTACATTAACTTGACTTCCAACACGAGGCCACCGTCTGACCTCAACCTCTGCCGGAAATCGAATCTATGTTCAATGTTTATGATCCAGAAGTAAAATGAACGAATATAGAAATTTACGAATCTCAGGCGCATGTGCAATGGCGTTCATTGTTGACATCGCAAAAAACACATATGATGATAACATCATCGCGGCGAGGAGAAATTTGTAAAATCGCAACTGTGACATCTTAGAAATGACAAGTCATAGATTAGCTTTTGTACATCGCAGCGATGCAACGTATGTAATATCGTACTGTTGTCTCATTGCGACATCTCAGAGATGTCATGTCACAGATGTATTTGATTCTGTACATCGCAGCGATGCAACCTTTTTGACATCGCCGTGTTACCTCATTGCGACATCTCAGAGATGTCATGTCACAGAGGTGTGTTTGCTGTGCATTATATGATTTTATAAAACGTTGTCTTTCTTCCAATATAACAAATGATTTTAAATCGGAATATAGCTGGTATAACTCAAATTGGCTGAACTTTTACTAGGTAATGAGAATATATTTTATATAAAGTTCTGCCTATAATGAAGAATACACATGGTAAATTCTTCAATAGAATTTGATTTTATTCCCAATCTTTAGAAAATTAATTCCTTATTTCGACTTGAATTTTCATCACTTATGTATAGGTATAGGATTAGTGTTTACTCAATTAATTTCAGACGCAGCTAATTCCAACGGTCTGGCAGCAAATATAGGAAAATGTCAGAAGAGACAATAAAAAGTTGGCCACGAATGGCCAAAGAAAGGCATCTGTTAGCTTCGAAAACACAGGAAAAACCCCTAGAAGAAACCGAGATTGTCATTCTCTGAGTGGCCTGTTATTAATTTATTTTTGGTTTCATTAAGAATATTTCATTACTACAATAAAATATATTCACATTTTTCATTCTTTTAATATCATAATTTGTTATTTCATCAATATGAGTATAAACAAGTCTAGAGCTCGGAAGTTGAGGGGTTCAAAACTATAATTGATGGTCATCAATAATAATAGTAATATTTTTTCACCAATTAAAAGTTAGTACACATCAGTAAAAGAAAAAAACATGAACGGCAAATAAATATAGGAGACCCACAGGAGGACAGGACCTCGAGCGTGGGAAAAAATAATAATATGAATACACGACTTCAAGCGGAATTCGTTTAAAACTATAATTGATGGTCATCAATAATATACACGACTGGTTACGGCACTCGACGTAATCGAATTTCAGAAAAAGTTTCAAATTATATTTTTTTGATATCTTGTTTCATTTTCGAATTGTCGGTATTTATCACAAAAAAACAGAAATCCGTATCTCAAATTTTTTTTTTCAAGCTATGAAAAAATTTCATTCGAACTCTTTGTTGATCAGTTCGAGTACAATGTACAATGAAAGTGTTGGAATACATTCTTTAGATATCTCGTTTGGTTTTCAAATTTTTGTTGTATAAAGAAAACAAAAAAAACGGATATTTCTTCCAAGTCCACATCTCAAATATTTTTTTTCAAGATATGAAAATATTTCATGGGAATTTTTTGTAGACCTGTTTGAGTAAAATGGAAGTGTCCATATACATTTTTTCGATATCTTGTTTCGTTTCCGAGTTTTTATTGTTTGAAATCCAAAAAAAACGAAAATTTCTTCAAAGTCCACATCCCAAATTTTTTTTTTCAAGATATGGAAAAAATTTATTCGAACTTTTTGTTAATCCGTTCGAGTACAATGGAATTATTCGTGACCTTTTTTGATATCTTCCAATTTTTTATTTTTGTTCAAAATTTTCTCGACCTCAATTTGTTTTTTTCTCAAAATTTGAAGAAAATTCACTGGAACTTTTTATAGATCTGTTCCAGTACAATGAAACTGTACATATACATTTTTTCGATATCTCGTTTCATTTTCGAAAGTCCGTATCTCAAATTTTTTTTTCAAGATATGAAAAAACTCTTCAAACACTTTTTGTTAGTCTGTTCGAGTACAATAAAACTGTTCATTTACATTTTTTCGATATCTTGTTTCGTTCTCGATTTTTTGGTGTTTGAAAACCCAAAAAGGGCGATTTTTCTCCCACGTCCACATTTCAATTTTTTTTCTTCGAAATATGAAAAAATTTCATTTAAACTTTTTGTTAATCTCTTCGAGGACAATAAAATTGTTCAGATACATTTTTTGATATCATTCAATTTTTGATTTTTTCAAATTTTTTTTTCAAGATATCAAAAAATTTCATGAAAAGTTTTTGTTAATCTGGTCGAGTACAATGAAGTTTCGGGATTCATTTTTTGATATCTCTCAATTTTTTTTTTATTATTTTTTTTAAGTCCCGTCATAAAATGGTAATTTTTTTAGGTTCATTCGGTTTTCACAAGCTTATCTATCGAGATATGGAAAAAGTTGATTTAACTTTTTTGTAGAACTGTTCAAGGAAAACAAAATTGTGTTCATATATTTTTGTGATATCTAGCACCGTTTTCGAGTTTTTGGCGATAATGGACACATAATACACACTTTTAATTTTTTTTTCAGTTTTTCCAACATTTTTCCACTTTCTAATGGAGTCGGAGAAAAACGATTCGGAGCGTGAGTAGAGTTCGTAGAGACTTATACGAGGCCATTTGAAGAATTTCAATATTATCATTAGTACGGTCAATATATCAGTTTTCCCGTTTTTCTGGAATATTTCCTGGGCCATTGATTTTTCCGAAATTTTTTTCAAACATTTCGGTATATTTTCTCAAGGCGATCAAAAAAGATGACTTAGTGAATTATGATGGTATCAACCGTTCGTGAGATATTTCGTTTCTTTGAAAATTTAAATTTTCATTTTCAGATTTGAGGGATTTTCACCATTTTCCGATCGGTTTTTGGAAAAAAGGTGCCTTTAAGAATTGTACGTTGGTAGAAGTTCTATCAAGTGCATTTTTCAAATATTGGTTTGTTCATTCGGTTTAGCCGCAATTTGACTTTGAAATATGTCAGTTTTTTCGGAAAATCGCCCGGAAAAGTCTGTTACCATTTTCCGATCTCTCTCAGAAACTATACAGAAACAGCATATTGAAGTATATCTTCGTGAAATATGAAATGGATCAAATCACTTGCCTGACCTGTATCGAATTCCATACGAAAAACAGAAAAAAGGCCGTAAAAATTTTCCAGATTTTCCGATCGGAAAAAATTTTTTTTTTTGAAAAATATAATTTTTGTTTTATTGACGTAATTCAAATTTCAAAGCGATATCTCCAAGGGTACGGAAATGCGAGCTTTTCGAAGTGTTCACAGAAAAAAGCTACGGACTCCGGACAGACAGACTTTTTTTTTGGTCTTTTTTCGTCAATTTTTTTCCCATTCCTACCTACTTTTTGACGATGATAATTTTCTTTCAAATAACTTTTTCGCTATTTCTACGAATAAGAAACATGATCGCCAAGTTAAGAGTGAATATAATACGGAATTCCAACCTCATCAACGAGTACAAACGGAAATGTCCTACAATGCCCTTTTTTAACATGACTCGGGCATTGATGTTTGTAAACAACGTCGGGTATGTTGCTTTCAAGAAAGAGATAGAAAAACCCTCTTTATATCTTTTGTTGCTCGGAGATGTGATCACACCGATATTTTTATTTATTTATACGGGATAATCCCCATTACAATGTAAAAATATCACAAAATATAACAATATAAGTTCTTAATTAAAAAAAAATAATTAAAAAATAAATACAGAATGTTTTAGCAGCAAGCAACAAAATTAGGTACTGTTACAATACGACATTCATAAACAATCACCATCTTATACTATTCAATGATTTTTTTAAAGTATCATAGGATACTCCAAATAAACTGATATCTTTGTCATTCAATAACTTTAGGGATCTTTCTAAGGGTGTATGTTTGCCATAATTTGTTTTATTAACGGTGTTCCGACACATTAGCCGCTCGGAACAATTCGGGTGCTGCGAATCAGGTTAGCTTGCTCAGGTTAGGTTTGAGTGTGAATTCGTCGCCGGAGGCACAAGCTTTAAAAACTAATTTTGGATGAATAGTCTTTATATCGAAGCAATTTTGATATCTGGGAATAAAAACAGTTCGAAACATTTATGGGGTATAATTCAGCAAATAGGTAAAGGTGGATTTCCACTCATCCGATTCGGATATAGTATATATTTTGTCGGATGGACGAGACTGTCAATTTCCATCCATCCGAAATCTCAAAACGTGGTCGTGTATTTTAAGTGATGAAAATGTGTGGAATTATAAAGTTTTATGTCAACTATTAACTATTGTTTATACATGTTCCACCATAGCCCCAACACAATTTGGAAGAAGCCATTTTTCTAAAAAATCATCTGGTTTTTTCAACCACAATTGTTCTGAGGGGGTTAATAATAGAACTATACCACTTAAATAGTCCCATAACACATCACAAGTTTCTCTAATTTTTGAAACAGTGCTTCTCCCAAAGCGAAAAGCCTTTGCACTCCACTTTGTCAAATTACAAATAACCTCACCGTCAAAGCTAGTCTTTCAGCCGGCAAGATGGTTTGTAAACGATAGGTTTTTATCAGCAATGGTCCTACGATACTCAATAATTTGTTGAATGTGTGATTGCTCATTCTCAAATAATTGAAATACTTTTCGCTATAGGGCAACCATTGGATTCGATATAGGCGGTTTCAATAAATTTGTGTTTGAACCAATGTTCCTCTCTATGAAGAGCACTAGCCTCGTCCTAAAGAATTCGGTGGTGCTCTGTCCATGGATGGTCGGCAATTCCCGATTTAGATGGTTCCCCCCATTGAGTCCACTTTTTGTGTTCAGCTATTCTTACAGATAATGGCCGCTTGGTCTCTCCGATATGGGAATCTCCACATTCACATGGGACCTCGTAAATACAATTTTTGCTAGATTCTGATTTGTTCTCTGAAATTCTAGATGTTGTATTTGTTTCCGATTCTTCTGATCTTCTCGGATGTAGGGAAGAACAAGAGCGGGGTTTTGTCCTTCTCTACATCAGTTCTTGTCCTTCCCTACATATCAGGGGTATCTTTGGATATGTTTCTTAGTCTGTTTATTTCAATCAATGCGTCATATTGTTGCAGATAGGGGGGTAAAATTTTTCAAAATTACATTATTTGATGGTTAAATATTTTTCACTATTTTTACGGATTTTTTCGATTTTGTTTTCGCAAGTTTTCGCAACTTTTTTGAAAAGAGGGGAGGGAGCGACCCCACCGGCAGACATATTTTTTGTCGTAATTTTCCATGCATGAAACCGTTGGAAATTTTTCCGAATTTATAAGCGTTCTCTACCTAGCTTTTGAAGGGGGAAGAGTGGTGAATCTTTTTGAGACCGTATTATTCAATGATGAGATAATTTTCACTATTTTTAAGGATTTTTTTGATTACTATTTCGCGAATTTTCCTATTTTTTTTTTCGTGACAGGAAAGGGGAGCGAGCCCTCCGATCTAATTTTTAATCATCATTATTTTCCATGAACATTTGAAACATTTTTCCAAATTTCTTTGCATTCTCTATCTAGCTTTTGAGGGGTTAAACTTTTTTTAAACCATGATATTCGACGGTCAGATATTTTTTACTATTTTAATTTCGCGAGTTTTCCATTTTTTTTTCGACCAAACGGTTTTTTTTGCTGTAATTTTTGACGTCCAAATCCGTCAAGAAAACTTCCGAAACCCTACGCGTTCTCTATCTAGGTTCCGGCGGGTAGGGGGATCATTTCTTCGACAGTATTGTCATCGGAACTGAACCAACATGTAAAATTTCAATTCCATAGGAAAAGAGGAAGCGTATCTAATTCAGCTTGCAAGATTTGTACCCATCTAACACACATACAGAGCAAGTTAAAATATAAAAGCTTTAAAAAAAAGTGATTCTATGTCGCCGTTACCCAGATAACACACGATATCCTATGGATATCCATTTTATGTCCAATTCTGGTCGGAATATCCTTGGATCTGAAATGGATATTCATTGGATATCCATCGAAGGATTTGGAATGGATATCCTTCAACAAATATCCTATGGATATCCATAAAATATCCACAGTTATTATGGATGTGACTGAATTGCAAGACTTATTTTGATATTATCAATTTCTGAGTTTCTTCCATGCTCGTACACGAATAGAAGCATTTCAAGAATACTCTCATCTTTCGTTTTCCGACTGGATCTGAAATGGATATCCATAAGATATCCGTAGAGATTATCCATAAGATATATTATATGGATATAGTTAAGGAATATCTTATGGATGTACAGGTTGGTACCCCCCGAACATCCATTGGACGTCCATAGTATATGCTTTGGATATTTCCTGACGTCCATAGTACATCCAGCATATCCATAACAGATGTCCAGTGGATTGTAACGATAATTCGTTTCATTCAAATAATTTTAACAATTCCATTCAAATAATCTTATTAAATGGGTTAGGAATTGTCAACTATGTTATACACTAGCCTACTCTTATAATTATACTTTCATTCATCTGTCATCACAAATACACCAACATGTATACTCCGATATCAACCATATTAATTCAGAACTTTATCCCATCTAACCGCTACGCCACTGCTAAGTCACTGCTAGTTCGTAGGGCGAATGAGATCGACGATCGGTTGGTCTTGCGCGAAGGGCAAAAATATGAGTTTCGGACGTGGAATGCGGGGAATTGCTCTCTTGATTTCCGACATCGTTAGCGAAAGGTTGTGGGTTTGTTTGATTGAACTTGGAATACATTTTCTGGTAGGCCATCTTAAATTGTTTATAATATCTCTATTGGATTTAACAGATATTAGTTCTGGTTGAGTATATTGTTTTTTATTTAAATAATAGTGCTTAATTAGCATGAGATCGCTGTATCAAAGTTTATTTGCATGATTTTGGTAACGCCATACTGCATGGTTTGAAGAAATATTTTTGATTATTCATTGTGTTCTATTAGCCATCGATCAATTTCAAATGTGTTTTCGTAATTTAGAGGTCCTAGTCCGACTTTTTAATATCATATTTTTGGTCTTTTCATATTAAAAGTAAATTTCATATATTTTCACTTTTAGAGGTTAAAAATCCTATTTTTCCATTTATTTAAGTAATCGCTACATAGTATTAAATTTAGAGGCTTTTAATAACTTCAGGACTCAATAAATAAATTATTCAATAACATATTTTTGTCCTAATTGATTTTTGGAAGACAGTGTACCTGTAGAGAGGTTAGAGTTGTATTTGCTGATTCAGTTTCTACGCTCTGTCAAATTTCAGGTACCAGATAATTGGTAATTTCTTCTTGTGGATGACTCCCATCAACTAGCAGTGTGACGATACTATTACCACCAAGAGATAGGGTAGAGTTGAACCTTGTAGAGGAGAAGTGGGTTGATTGCTTGTGACTTCCAGGCGGAACGTTGTCAGAACAATTCTTCAGGTGAGCATTTCTTTCTATACTGCTTGTTCAGTTATTATCTTTGAGAAATAAATGCAAGCTTGACAGAGTTTGTTCTCTGGCCTGTGGAGTTGCACCACACTCGACCACGATTCTGCCTTTGTAGACGAAAGCACTTATTTCTGCTTCGTAGACCAGGGTATCGTCTCTTGGTTCAATTGTTTGTTAATTACAATCGTACTCAATCAGATATCTGTAGATTAGGTATCTTCAAGGTCTACCAGGTAGTATTTCCTTTTAGTCAACCAAACGTGCACCAACCTTCACTTATCGAGCATAGTTTTATGTAGGACTTGCCACCTACTTTATCTTTCTTTCTCTTACATATTTGAAAGTCAGAAACCATAGAGCGTAGTTTCTTTGAATTCAGAATAAGTATTCAATCTTTGCGAAGGACTTATCACCTTCAATTCTTTCTTTATATCTCTATATTACTGTTTTTCCCCTTTCTTTTCGAAAGGGTGTAATTATCATTTATAAGTATTGTTATCTAGTACTCTTATGGTACATTAAATTATTTATCATTATTACCCTTCTGGTACATACATTTCGGGTAAATTAACAATTTATCAAGGATATTTCTTTATCTTCTATTATTATACTGTAATAATTCCTTGGAAGGATTTCCAATGTTTTTCTTTTAAATATTTCATCTACAAATATTAATTATCAACTTTAAATAGCTTCACAACTATTATTTCCATTTATTTGGAGAATAGTTATTTTTTTATTGATATTTATTTAACTATATTGAGCATTCTGAGTTGAATGTTTGAGTAGTTTTCCCAATCATATTTCAAGTGTTGAAATTTTGTTTTTTCATAAAATTCAGAATATAATCTTGCGGTACTAAGGATATCCTTGTCCCCCACCATATTGTAACTATCAAATCTGATTCCTTTCGTCTGCTTCTCATGTCTTCGAGGAAACCATACATTGGATGAAGGACTGGTACCACTAGGAGATTCCATAGTTGTCAAACACAGATCCGAGGGCTCAATTCTCAGTCAAGCCAAGTCAACGGGCAATCTTCGTGAAGACCAACCATAACTAGTAAGGTCGAAGTCCATACGAGACAACCACCAAGTCTCTGACTGACTAAGCCAAAGACGATCCAACAACAACTCGTCGTAGGGATCATCGACGCTAACCCAGCCTCCAGGTATTATCAAACAGGACCATCTTCGGTTGAATCAGATTTGTTTTCAAAAGTGTAAATGTTCTGAATTTTGTAGCCTTCAGCTTGTTAATTTTGTAGCCTTCAGCTTGTTAATTTTGTAGCCTTCAGCTTGTTAATTTTGTAGCCTTCAGCTTGTTAATTTTGTAGCCTTCAGCTTTTATAAAGTTTTTTGGAAATAAAGTTGTTAATTGTTTCTTTGCATATTTATTCTGCCTTCACAATCAAGCTAGATACAAATATCTCCTATCTTCGGTTTTGTCTTTTACAACCTGGCGCCCAGATTATCTGAACTAGTCAGGTCAACTGGTGCCCTATTTGTTCAATAGTTAAAAAATCTCTGTAGTACGCTATTGAGCAATCAGTAGTTGAAACTTATCCACACCCTCACCGTATCGATCTGAGCAGCCTATCAGCCTAAGTGTTAACTTTCCATAATTTAAAATCAGGATTTATTCCAAATTTGTAAATTGAAAATTTATGAGGTTACAGGATATCCATTGGATGTCCATGTGTTATCTGGGAAATGTCGAGCTGAATTTTGGATATCGATGTTTTTTTCTCTCTTCAACGTACACAATTTGTATCTTTATGAAAATAATCATTTTCCTGAACAGTTGGAAGATATTCTACAGATGGCTATAAAATATCCGAAGCAAATATAAAATAATGAATGTTTTGCACTCTTAAGTTCTGTACTGAAATGCACTATATGAGAGGACCAACGCTGCTTTTATTAACAATTTTGGAAGAATATTCGATAAATCGCTAACATTATATGTACGTAAGATTAGTTAGGTTAGGTTGACTGGTGATTCACTCATTTTTAACTCAGTTTTTCTTCTTTCTTGTCTTGTCATTTAAACTTACCGCCATGACAGTGACCAATCGCAGAGCGCGTATATCATATCATGCACGTCATGCAGTTTATTTGTCATGTTCTGTGATTGCTGGCTGTGCGATTTGTGCAAAAGAGAAACTTAACCTTACTTGCTTACTTTTGTGGTTTTACTGTTTTTCCATTACATAGTTATGTCTCTGATTCCTGGTTTAATTCACGTGGATTTTGAGGATTTTGGTTTTGTGCAATTGGATTTTTTCATTCCTTCAAATACATTTTGATGGTAAGTGGTAGAAATATAATATTTAAACTATTTTCAAGCAATGCATTTGTGCCAAAATTAGGTGAGAGAAAATGGATAACATCAAAAGAAATATCAAACAAAAAGGCTGATATGTACTTATAAAAAATAAAAATTGGAACCCGAACGAGTATTATAAAGTCTACAAACTTCACTAAATGACGCCTGTTCCATTTCGTCAATGGTCGACTTCAACATCATGCATTCCTGATAATGAAATAATGTCTATTGAAAATAATAATTCTGATTATTCATCAACTCTTTTGTTATAGAATTTGATAGTTCTGCAGACGAGGTTTCCTCTTTGGATAATGGATTCGTATTCAATTCAGTTACAGAAAATACTTTTCATGAAACTAATATACTCGCTAACAGATATGAAACATGTGAACAGATAAGATGAATAATATAACTGCACCATGTAGGGATGTTTTATCGATATTTGTAGAAATTGATCATTTCCACATTGGTTTCTTGAGAAAATCAAACAATTGGTGGAGTATTTGGACAACAGGGAGAAATTCAGAGCTGTTGTGAGTGAATAATGTTTTACCTATCTTTTTATCAAAAATATCTTTTTCAGGTCGATGAAGTTTCAAAAATTGGAGGTTCTCCATTATATGATTTTATAAAACGTTGTCTTTCATCCAATATAACAAATGATTTTGCATCAGAATATAGCTGGTATGGGGCAAAAAAAAGAGTTTTTGTTGAACTCAAATTGGCTAAACTTTTACTAGGTAATGAGAACATTTTTCATATAAAGTTCTGCCTATAATGAAGAATACACATAGTAAATTCTTCAATAGAATTTGATTTTATTCCCAATCTTTAGAAAATTTATTCCTTATTCCGGCTTGAATTTTCTTCCCTTATGTGGTATATAGGATTAGTGTTTACTCAATTAATTTCAGACGCAGCTAATTCCAATGGTCTGGCAGCAAATATAGGAAAATGTCAGAAGAGGCAATAAAAAGTTGGCTACGAATGGCCAAACAAAGTCATCTGCTAGCTTCGAAAAAAACAGGAAAAACCCCAAGAAGAAACCGAGATTGTCATTCTCTGAGTGGCCTGTTTTTAATTTATTTTTGGTATCAAAAAGAATATTTTATTATTACAATATAATATATTCACATTTTTTATTCTTTTAATATCATAATGTTATTTCATCAATAAGAGTATAAATACATTTCTTTATCCTCTCGTTTTTATTTAATTGAAATTATTATTGTTTTGTCATAATTGTAATTTTTATTTATTTAAAAAAATCCCTAAAAGATATCTTTTGGATATCTGTGAACAATATCTTATGGATATCCCAGAAGGATATCTCATGGATATCCCAGATTTTGGACATTTGGGATATCCAGAGGACATCCAGTTGACATCCGGTGGATATTTTATGGACGTTCGATGGATGTTCCGAGTGGAACAAGCTGGACGTCCATGAGATATCCTTCTGGGATATCCATGAGATATTTTTCTGGGATATCTCATGGACGTCCAGCTTGTTCCACTCGGAACATCCATCGGACGTCCATAAAATGTCCACCGGATGTCAACTGGATGTCCTCTGGATATCCCAAATGTCCAAAATGAATGTCCAGTGGATATCCATCGAATGTCCGTGTGTTGACTGGGTATTTTGTTTACTTGTGGAAAATTCCCGCAAATCTGGCCAGGCGAGACCACAGTGGTACAGCCTCTACATAGGCCAAGTACCTATATTCACCACTTCAGGCCACCTATTTTCTTATGCCATAACAACCACATGGATATAGCGCGCCACTTTGGTGTCAGCTCTAGAAAATTTTATTCTTTACGGCGCGAGACCTTTGACCTTTCTAGTATTGCTGGGCCATATAATTCCAAAAGTCAGCGTCGTCAGCGAGACCACTAAATTTCGATTGGCTTACGTTAACTAAACAAAAATGATAATATGAAAACATTGAAAATATTCTATTGAAAAATTCGTGAGAACCGAACGCCACCAACTAAATTTGCTTGGACTTGAGATTCTCGAGAATATTGGCCTCAGTCGCAGATACCTACTCGGTTGTTTTCGCTTTCGAGACGTTTCATACCGACACCCGTGCTGTGGCGTTTGTGAATCAGTACCGACAACGATACTTTTGCAAGTCCCTGAAATACGAAATTATTACTGTACTAAAATGGCATCGGAAAACAATATTTGTAGATTATGTTTAGCAACTGATAACCTTCTGTGGATTTTTGACGAGAGGTTGAAAGGTGCAAATAATATGAACATGAAAGATGTCATATTCATCGCGACAGGAATAAAGGTACGTACCTACAATATTTTGTTTTTATGCAAATACCAGCCTATCACAAGTTTTTCTCATTATAGGTAGTTAGGCCCATCTGTAAATATGAAAGTGTAAAACCCGTAACAATTAGGTATTTTGTAATCGTTTGTATTTTTGTTTCGTTCCTTGATTTTTCGTTAAATGTGCAATTTGGTTTGTGTACTGCAAACTATCTCATATTTCGGCGAATATTTGAGTACCAATTTTTAAATAAGAACTACGAGAAATAAACAAAACATTAACGGTTTTAGGAAAGTAATTATTCATTCGGAAATATGCGCGCCGTGTCCTGTTTTTGTTAGGTTAGGCTGATTTTGTATATGGCCCAGGTATAGTTTATTCGAAGTCGGTTGAGACAGCAGAAAAACTGAAATACACCAAGCAATAGAGCATAAAATGAGTGAGTTTTTAACAAAAGTACTTACTAGTAGGAAACCAACTATGTCAGTTATATTCTGTTATGTTTTTGACTCGCAACTGTCATTTATGAATTTGTTATAAACATTTAAATAACAAAAAACGTGTTTTTTTTAAAAATTGTTTTGCTTATAAAATGAAAACTAATTGATTATGATTATTAAAAAGATATGATATTAAAAAAATAAAATTATGATATTAAAAAAATAAAAAATGTGAATATATTATATGTATAGTAATAATAAAATATTCTTTTTGAAACCAAAAATAAATTAAAAACAGGCCACTCAGAGAATGGCAATATTGGTTTTTTCTTGGGGTTTTTCCTGTTTTTTCGAAGCTAGCAGATGTCTTTCTTTGGCCATTCGTAGCCAACTTCTTATTGCCTCTTCTGGCATTTTCCTATAATTGCTACCAGTCCATTGGAATTAGCTGCGTCTGAAATTAATGGAGTAAACACTAATCCTATACCACATAAGTGAAGAAAATTCAAGCCGGAATATGGAATCAATTTTCTAAAGATTGGGAATAAAATCAAATTCTATTGAAGAATTTACTATGTGTATTCTTCATTATAGGCAGAACTTTATTATTTTCATTACCTAGTAAAAGCTCAGCCAATTTAAGTTCAACAAAACCTTTTTTTTGCCCCATACCAGCTATATTCCGATGCAAAATCATTTGTTATATTGGAAGAAAGAGAACGTTTTATAAAATCATGTAATGATGAACCCCCAATTTTTGAAACTTCATCGACCTGAAAAAGATATTTTTGATAAAAAGATAGGGAAAGCATTATTCACTCACAAGCTCTGAATTTCTCCCTGTTGTCGAAATACTCCACCAATTGTTTGATTTTCTCAAGGAATCAATGTGGAAATGATCAAATTCTACAAATATCGATAAAACATCCCTACATGGTTTTAATCTAGGCTTCTATCAACTTTTATTCAAGAAAAAGAGGAAACTACCCAACACCAAAGCTACGTCACAATCACACTCGACGCGCGTTTCGCCAACAAAGTTAGCATTTTCAGAAGCTAAAAGTAAGATTTTAAAATTGTGACGTAGTTTTGGTGTTTGGGTATTTTATTTTTTTCTTGAATTGTATTTACACCAAAGGTTTCAAAACATTCATTTATTTGGTCAACTTTTATACTTACGCCCAAAAATGATTTTATTTAGATCTTATTAAGATAAAATGTGGAAATTATTATTGATAATAAAGAATAGACTGCTTGGT
Source organism: Chrysolina oricalcia (assembly GCA_944452925.2). Lineage (NCBI taxonomy): Eukaryota > Metazoa > Arthropoda > Insecta > Coleoptera > Chrysomelidae > Chrysolina > Chrysolina oricalcia. The sequence continues at coordinate 52,986,718 of OX101822.2, forward strand.
AGCATTAAATAATATGTCAATAAAATTAACTTTTCATGTAATTAGGCCTAATAAAATTATCGAAATGAAATGTCGATTATCCGACATGGCACCGATTAATACGATTTCTTGTGATAAATGTCGCAATTGTCCAACATCCAGATTCCAACGATGTTTCAGAGACCGACAGATATACAGGATGTAACCAAATAAGTGCAAACTTTTTTAAGAGATGAATCCTTGTCGAAAATTAAAAACTTTTGTTTGAACAACTTGTGACTTCTATCGTCGTTTTTTGAAATTATACTGCTTGTTTCATTCAGTGGTATTTATTTCTTTGTCATGCCGTACATACTTTATACTCCCCGAGAATATGCGCATATGCACAACATTTATGGTGAATGTGAGGGTAGTGCTACTACTGCAGCAGCGCTTCATACAGAACTATATCCGATTGCACAATGCCGCTCATAGAATCGCTCATTTGGGGGCTATAACCTATAAGGCATTTGAAAAGGTTCTTCTTGAAAATATGTCGTCTCTGCGTACGAGTGGATGGAAAATAACATTTTTGTAATATCATTCAGTGCGATGTTGAATAATCGTTATTGTGGTTTATAGTGTATGTTGATTAAAAAAAAAACGTTGAATTCGTATTTACTTCATTACATCTTATTGAATGCTTCTAAGCAGTTGATTCGTTATTACTCATAATTATTTAATCATTTCATCTTGATAGGATAAAAATAAAAGACATTATTGACAAAGTCTAATGGAGTTGATTTTAGCTCAGAATAACATCACACTCTAATATTATCGAAATTCTACTCCTTCCAAAAATAATGATCGTATGTTTTATACCATAGTAAAGCCTGGACAAAATGTGCATTCTTTTGTAATGAATATCCAGTTCCACTTGGTTATATTTTTTCAAACAATAATGAAACTGTTGTTAAAAAAATTGGTGTAACTCAAATCTATCATTTTACCCTCATTTCTTGAAAAATTGTATTGTTTTCTGAAAAACTGTTCCGTACGTCTGAAAGCATCACTCATCAGTAATCTTCAGCAGCAAAGATATTTAAATTCGTCCCAATTTGTATACATGGCATTAAAAAATCCAAGGTGAGGTAGTGATTTTCCAGAAATTAAAAAATGCTCATTATATCGAAAACAGTGAGATTTTTAGTAAGGTAATATTCCGATATTCTGAACAGTCATGATCTGGTCTATCACCAGTTTCAATATTGTACAAGGTTTACCGGACACCCTGTTTATCTGTTAGCCACTCTATTAGTTTCATGCAAAGTATTTTCTGTAACTGAATTGAATACGAATCCATTATCCAAAGAGGCAACCTCGTCTGCAGAACTATCAACAGAACATAACTGTAACAAGAGTTGATGAATAATCAGAATTATTATTTTCAATAGACATTATTTCATGATCAGGAATCCATGATGATGAAGTCTACCATTGACGAGATGGAACAGGCGTCATTAGTGAAGTTTGTAGACTCTAGCTAATACTCGTTCGGATTCCAATTTTTATTTTTTATAAGTACATCAGCCTTTTTGTTTGATATTTTCTGATGTTATCCATTTTCTCTCACCTAATTGGCACAAATGCATTGATTGAAAATAGTTTAAATATTATATTTCTACCACTTACCATCAAAATGTATTTGAAGGAATGAAAAAAACCAATTGCCCAAAACCAAAATCTTCAAAATCCACGTGAATTAAACCGGGAATCGACATGTGTAATGGAAAACCAGTAAAACCACAAAAGTAAGAAAGTAAGGTTAAGTTTCTCTTTCGCACGAATCGCACAGCCAGGAATCACAGAACTGACGACAAATAAACTGCACGATATACGCGCTCGGTAAGTTTAAATGACAAGACAAGAAGAAGGCAAACTGAGTTAAAAATGAGTGAATCACCAGTCAACCTAACCTTAACCTGACTAATCTTACGTAGATAGAATGTTAACGATTTATCGAATATTCGCCCAAAATTGTTAATAACAGCAGCGTTGGTCGGAGCTCTCATACAGTGCTTTTTAGTACAGAACTTAAGAATGCGAAACATTCATTATTTTATATTTGCTTCGTATATTTTATGGCCATCTGTAGAATATCTTCCAACAGACCAGGGAAAAGATTATTTTCATAAAGATACAATTTGTGTACGTTGAAGAGAGAAAAAAACATCGATATCCAAAATTCAGCTCGACATTTCCCAGAGAACACATGGACATCCAATGGATATCCACTGGACATCTGTTATGGATATGCTGTATGTACTATGGACGTCAGGAAATATCCAAAGGATATACCATAGACGTCCAATGGATGTTCGGGGGGTACCAACCTGTACATCCCTAAGATATCCTTCAAGGATATCCATAAGATATTCCTGAACTATATCTATAGGATATCCATATAATATATCTTATGGATAATCTCTACGGATATCTTACGGATATCCATTTCAAATCCAGTCGGAAAACGAAAGATAAGAGTATTCCTCAAATGCTTCAATTCGTGTACGAGCATGGAAGAAACTCAGAAATTGATAATATCAAAATCAGTCTTGCAATTCAATCACATCCATAATAACTGTAGATATTTTATGGACATCCATAGGATATTTGCTGAAGGATATCCATTTCAAATCCTTCGATGGATATCCCATGAATATCCATTTCAGATCCAGGGTTATCACGACCAGAATTGGACATAAAATGGATATCCATAGAATATCCTGTGTTATCTGGGGTGTAGTTTATGTGTGCACAAAACAGGCGCTGTCGGATCGTTAGTTCTGGCACAATTTCAATTTAATTTTTTTTTGCTCTATCTTGCAGCGTGCCAGGATGCTCTAGTGATATACCGATTCCAATTTCTCAAACAGATGGAAGTAGAAGTATATAGTACTACAAAACGTATATTCTCATTTTTTGCTACAATGGTGCGAAATGGGTGAAAAATGCATGCAAACATGACTGAAAACGGCCGAGTCCGCGTTAGCTGCCGAGTGGTAGGAGAGTACGGGAGATGAGAGGAATTATTCTTCTAATGAACGGGTTGCGTGATAATACGCTTCCCCTTATCTCCCGCTCACTCCTACCACTCGACCGCTTCTACCAGCTCAGCCTTTTTCAGTCATGTTTGCAAGCATTTTTCACCCATTTTGCAGCATTTTAGCGCAAAATGAGAAAATACATTTTGTGGTACTGTAATTCTACTTTCCAAATCTGTTTAAGGAATTGAAATCGGACTATCACTAGAGCAAAAAAATTCAAATTGCAATTGTGCCAAAACGAATGATCCGTCAGAGCCGATTTTATGCACACATAAAGTACACATAATTCAATACTTTCATGAGAAGGGCCAACTCTAATTGTTTGAAAATGGCGGAGTTATGGATTTTTTTTTAAATCTTCATATTTTCCGGTTTTTCTCCATTACTAATAATCCGATCGGGTCATAAAACATTCCATTTTGTTCGTATTTCAATTATCTACAATTCTGTCCATTGGAGCAACCAGATTGCTGTATTAGTATTCATTTTATAAGCAAAATAATTTTAAATGTTTATAACAAATTAATAAATGACAGTTGCGAGTCGAACACATAACAGAATATAACTACGGACTATTTTCCATGTGATGGCACAGTCGGTTTTCTACTATTATTTTTGTTGGAAAAAATGCTCTACTGATTGGCCTTAAATTCTATTTAGTGTCGACATATCTTTTATGAAACAGTGCCGGCGGATATTTTATTGTTTATGGTTTAATGAATATTTATTATTTGAGGCATAAGATGTCCGGAGGACTGCTCATTGCTAATATCCTATACAATAGGAAAAGTTGGGTCGAAAATCCATCAGAAAACAACTACTTTCCTGGCTAATGCCACGACGAATATTGAATTACATCTGATGAAATTTCCGTGCAGAGTTCCTACACGGTTATCTCTGCAATTGCTTGTTGCATGGAAATGTTCATCGAAACATTCGGACCACCTATATATCGATTTCGGGGTGTTGCCCCTCATCAGTATAGGGTAGCTCTAGCAGTCAATAACTAATGACTGCAACGAATGAATCGATAACCAAATCCATTTCAGGACCGAAACTGAGATCGCGCACGCACAGTGGATAACTCCAATACTGCGAGCGCCATCCCAGCGCCGGCCACCCAACTAAGCAATACCCATGAACCACGATCGTCAAGACGGTATAAAACGAAGAAGAAAACTGTAGTTCACAAACAATGAGCTTATGACTTGAGGCATAAGATGTCCGGAGGACTGGTCATTGCTAATATCCTATACAATAGGAAAAGTTGGGTCGAAAATCCATCAGAAAACAACTACTTTCCTGGCTAATGCCACGACGAACATTGAATTACATCTGATGAAATTTCCGTGCAGAGTTCCTACAAGGTTATCTTTCTCTCTCTATATATAATATTTATTATAACTAATCCAATAAGATGGCTAAGGATTTTATAAAAATTTCTGGGGAAAAATAAAACGACCTAGCTCGATTTAAAAAAAAATATATAACGTAAGATCTTCCGGTAGAAACCAATGACATTACGGCTAGACTCCGTTATTTACATTTCGAGCTGCGGTTCCATTCTAAGCACAATTTTTATTGTCGCTCGTTTCGCGGAAAATAGTTGCCAGTCAACACAAAAGTCGGCAAAGCTGAGTTTCTGCTGAATTATCTGCTTGTATACAACATATATTAGCAGATAATTACCGCGAAATAAGCGGCACTAAAAATTGTGCTTAGAATTTGACTCTGTGTTGAGCGCAGATCTAAATGTAAATAACGAAGTCTAAAGGTAATATGCCATTGGTAGAAACGGGGCTGCCAGACGTGAAATGAGCTCTTAATCGCGCCTTATTCGATTTTTTTGAGAAGAACGAAATTTCAAAGCAAAAACCTGACGTAAATTCATGGAATATTCGGTAAGAGCTGTTGCTCTGCCTATATGTTTCAAACAATACGTCGGTCATGTCCTCATGATAATCAGCAGATGATTGCTTAATATTTTTTGCAGACAACAACAGCGCATTAGCAACATATCCTTTTTCCTTTCCGGCATGAAGAATTATTATTCTTTATCCTCTAGAACGTGGAGCTTTCAAGGTACACTTGTTGCTTTCATCTACCTAACAGTATTGAACGATATCATAGGTACCAAACCACGTCTCGTCAAGATATATTAGGTGGTCACCCTGTCCAAATCAAAACATAATTCTGATAGAAAACAGGGTTCTTTGGGAGATTGTTTAGCAACGAACAGTCGTTACCGACCGATGATGAACCCTTTACTCCCATATACACCTGCTAAGTAGGCTTATTATGGCAAGTACCTGTCAGAAAACAACTACTCCCCTGGCTAGTACCACGACGGGTATTGAATTGAATCTAACAGATACTTGTGCAACGTTCCTCAAAGCATCAGAGGACGCAGTTGCAATAAGTGCCCGCTATGACCAACTAGCAGAATTATGTTTTGATTTGGACAGGGTGATCACCTGCAGACTAATTTCGAGGTTGTTGCCTCTCATCAGTGCAAGGGTAGGTCAACACAGACAGCACTGAAGCCATCTGATCCCCGTCCAAATCATTACACACTCCTGTCAACATCCGCCGACGCTCGGGTTCCGGAAATAACGACAGGTTTCTTCCGACTAGCTCAGTCTTTGTCCTCGAAGCGCCGGCATTGAAGCAAAATTTGTTTGTTCCCCTTTTGCAGCCTCGGATTGTCCTTGGATTCAGACTATTGTAGACTGGTAGCAGCAACACTATGCACTAGAGTCCTGAAAAGAACTCAGGCATAGTTCGTAGTGGAGTTTCTTTACGAAATCCGAATTCTTTTATAATCTCGTTGTTGTTCCCAACGAATTTCCAAACCAATTCAATCAGGGCAGGCCGGAGATTCCTATACTCGCCGAAAATGAACTGTCTACCGTGAGACTAGCTCGGAGCTCAGTTTGATTACTTACAAAAGTATCAAATATAACTTGTAAAGTCGGGTGAGTCACCCGGGTAGGGTGCACTCACCAGGTATACTACGTACCTCTCGGAAGCTCCCGAGTGACTGCTTATTCCAGCCAAAACGGGCTTCTTAAATAGGAAAAGCTGACATTTGCTCCGGCCAATGCCGAAGCAAAGCCGCGGTGGGCGGGGCCTACTGGAGTCTTCCCTCCAGATATGGTCTCGCCAAATAATTTTTCAATCTTCATTTATTGTTCATTTGTCGGCAAAAGATAACACTCCGCTGGTTTGGTCAACTCTGGTTCACGCGGTGAAGCGGTTTGTAGGCCGCTCCACCTAGAGAGCACAGGGAGAACACTCCGAATATCCGGGTTAAGAGATTTAATCGAAGAAAACAGAGTTCTTTGGGAGATCGTTTAGCAACGAACAGTCGTTACCGACCGATGATTAACCCTTTACTCCCATAAACACCTACCACGTAGGCTTATCATGGCAAGTACCTGTCAGAAAACAACTACTCGCCTGGCTAAGACCACGACGGGTATTCTGCTAGTTGGTCATAGAAGGAACTTGCAACTGCGTCCTCTGATGATTTGAGGAACGTTGCACAAGTATCTGTTAGATTTAATTCAATACCCGTCGTGGTCTTGGCCAGGAGAGTAGTTGTTCTCTGACAGGTACTTGCCATAATAAGCCAACGTAGTAGGTGTGTATGGGAGTAAAGGGTTCATCATCGGTCGGAAACGACTGTTCGTTTCTAAACGATCTCCCAAAGAACTCTGTTTTCCAAGATATATTATGTCTCTATTCTAATTTCTATATTCTTTTATTTTTCTTAGGTAATCTTGTCGATGGACAACGATTCGTGCTGACTCCATTATAACCATGCGTTTATCCAATTTTTTGTATTTGAAACCGTATTTAAGTAAAATGTTTCGCAAAGTATCTAAAAAAATATAAACAAAATCTGGATATTCACGTAATTTATCATGAATAATTTTTAAAGTCGGCACTTTATTTTCTTGATAAAACATCTGCGAATGTGTTCTTTGGAAGCTGAATCAAGTTTCTTGAGTTTCTGTCAGTCTCTTTTTCGTTTGACAGAATGGTCGACAACGTCTCCTGTTTGAATTACTCTAAACACAGTAGCTCTGCTAATCTTGGTTAATTCGCATATTCTTTAACAATTTGATTGTCTGAAGAACAACTACTATTCTCATATTTCAAACGCGAATACATATTCAAAATAACCCTTTCAGTTTGAATGTGTCAGGCTTTATTAAAAAATTCCATATGTCGCGTCTCTAGATCAGCTCCTACTTGGAGACGTAATGAATTAGCATCAAAATCTTCTTTCTTAACTACATCAACATAGAAAGGACTCCAGAATGACATACCGCACGGATAATCAATCTAATTAGACAACTAAATAACGATAATTGTAAATATGCGTCTGAACTCTGAGCCTAGCTGCACCACACTGTCTAGTAAATGAATCCTGTAGCAAATAGAAACTGATTGTATTTCCACAGCGGTCTGTAACCAATTAGAATTTGACAGCGGTCAATCAAAGGCTTTCTTTTGGCATTTCGCCCGCCCCTTTTATGTGACCAATTACATCATCTCCACGTGGACTACCAATCGAGTTTAGACTAGGAGCGTTAGATAATAACGTGGTATTTATGCCTATGCATGCCAGATTCGGATCCGCAACGCCGTTTTGTGGACCGTAGGATCGCAGGAAGCCAAACCTCTTCAGCTCTCGACGAGTGGGCGGAAGAAGAGTTGAATAAACTTTGGAGGGATAATACCGGCTGCAGGCAGTCGAAAGACTTTGTGGCCGGCTCCAGTAAGTCAAGGACGACATGACTCTTAGGCAGAAACCGCCAACGCTACGCCTCCTTATAGAAATATCACCAGGACATAACAAGTTAGGCAGACACCTATCACTTATAGGTATAGTCTTTACAAAATCAATTGCAACAACTTGTATAGGTTCAAAGAAAATGCCGCGGTCCACATGACCTTAATTGACGTGCGGCAAAATGCAAAATATTTGACTGGAGTGTCATAAATCATCATGTAAATGAGGTGTCGGCGTATCAAACGAAATTGTCGGTAGAGTTTTTATACAACGACCTCTTAGGAAGTTGTATTTCCTACCGTCTTCCTAGACGGACATCAACTTTTTTATTTGACGTTTTAGACCCATAGTTACTTCTAGGAAAATGATCCTCGTCGAAAAAAAAAACATTTTTTGGAAATTCTGTCTGTCGGTCTGTCTGTCTGTCGTGGCATTTCAAAACGCTCGCATTTCCATACCTTTGAAGATATCACTTTGAAATTTGAACCATATCAATTACTCGAGGACAATATTTCTCAAAAATTTTTTTTTGCGATAGGAAAATCAGAAAAATGTTTACGGCGTTTTTCCGGTCTTTCATAGTTTCCTCGATAGCGGTTCAGGAATTGATTTTTTTTTGTTCCACATTTTTCAAATTCATACGCTCATTTGTCCTACAGAAGTGTATAGTTTTTGGGAAGGATCGGAAAATACTTACGGCTTTTCCGGGCGATTTTCCGAAAAGTGAAAGTTTCAAAAATACGCCAAACCGATCATTGAAACTCAATTTTCAAAACTGCGATAGGTAGAGCTGAAATAGGGGAATAAAATATATGTGGACCATTTTTCACCAAAACGCTCGGAAAACTGGGAAAACTCGAGAAAACTGAAAATAAAATTTTAATTTTAGAAAATAAAATACGGAGCGCCAGGATTTTTGAATATCCACTTACCCCCCCCCCACTTCGAATTTTCCTGGGCGCAAAGCGCATGGATTCCACTTACCCCCCCCCCCCTTTGAATTTTCCATTAGTCAAGACAGTCATGTACTGAAAACACGTATTTTTGTGGGAAATTATTCAAGACAGTCATGTATTGAAAACGCGTATTTTTGTGGGAAATTAGTAAAGACAGTCATGTATTGATAACGCGAATTTTTGTGGGAAATTATTCTAGACAGTCATGTATTGAAAACACGTTTTTTTGTGGGAAATTAGTCAAGACAGTCATGTATTGAAAACGCGTATTTTTGTGGGAAATTATTCAAGCCAGTCATGTATTGAAAACGCGTATTTTTGTGGGAAATTAATCAAGACAGTCATGTATTGATAACGCGAATTTTTGTGGGAAATTATTCAAGACAGTCATGTATTGAAAACGCTTTTTTTTTTCTGGGAAATTAGTCAAGACAGTCATGTATTAAAAACACGTATTTTTGTGGGAAATCAGTCAAGACAGTCATGTATTGAAAACGTGTATTTTTATGGGAAATTAGTCAAGACATTCATGTATTGAAAACGCGTATTTTTATGGGAAATTAGTCAAGACAATCATGTATTGAAAACGCGTAATTTTGCGGGAAATTAGTCAAGACAGTCATGTATTGAAAACGCGTATTTTTGTGGGAAATTATTCAAGCCAGTCATGTATTGAAAACGCGTATTTTTGTGGGAAATTAGTCAAGACAGTCATGTATTGATAACGCGAATTTTTGTGGGAAATTATTCAAGACAGTCATGTATTGAAAACGCGTTTTTTTTGTGGGAAATTAGTCAAGACAGTCATGTATTAAAAACACGTATTTTTGTGGGAAATTAGTCAAGACAGTCATGTACTGAAAACACGTATTTTTGTGGGAAATTATTCAAGACAGTCATGTATTGAAAACGCGTATTTTTGTGGGAAATCAGTCAAGACAGCCATGTTTTGATAACGCGAATTTTTGTGGGAAATTATTCTAGACAGTCATGTATTGAAAACACGTTTTTTTGTGGGAAATTAGTCAAGACAGTCATGTATTGAAAACGCGTATTTTTGTGGGAAATTATTCAAGCCAGTCATGTATTGAAAACGCGTATTTTTGTGGGAAATTAATCAAGACAGTCATGTATTGATAACGCGAATTTTTGTGGGAAATTATTCAAGACAGTCATGTATTGAAAACGCTTTTTTTTTTATGGGAAATTAGTCAAGACAATCATGTATTGAAAACGCGTAATTTTGCGGGAAATTAGTCAAGACAGTCATGTATTGAAAACGCGTATTTTTGTGGGAAATTATTCAAGCCAGTCATGTATTGAAAACGCGTATTTTTGTGGGAAATTAGTCAAGACAGTCATGTATTGATAACGCGAATTTTTGTGGGAAATTATTCAAGACAGTCATGTATTGAAAACGCGTTTTTTTTGTGGGAAATTAGTCAAGACAGTCATGTATTAAAAACACGTATTTTTGTGGGAAATTAGTCAAGACAGTCATGTACTGAAAACACGTATTTTTGTGGGAAATTATTCAAGACAGTCATGTATTGAAAACGCGTATTTTTGTGGGAAATCAGTCAAGACAGCCATGTTTTGATAACGCGAATTTTTGTGGGAAATTATTCTAGACAGTCATGTATTGAAAACACGTTTTTTTGTGGGAAATTAGTCAAGACAGTCATGTATTAAAAACACGTATTTTTGTGGGAAATTAGTCAAGACAGTCATGTATTGAAAACGTGTATTTTTATGGGAAATTAGTCAAGACATTCATGTATTGAAAACGCGTATTTTTATGGGAAATTAGTCAAGACAATCATGTATTGAAAACGCGTAATTTTGCGGGAAATTAGTCAAGACAGTCATGTATTGAAAACGCGTATTTTTGTGGGAAATTATTCAAGCCAGTCATGTATTGAAAACGCGTATTTTTATGGGAAATTAGTTAAGACAGTCATGTATTGATAACGCGAATTTTTGTGGGAAATTATTCAAGACAGTCATGTATTGAAAACGCTTTTTTTTTGTGGGAAATTAGTCAAGACAGTCATGTATTAAAAACACGTATTTTTGTGGGAAATTAGTCAAGACAGTCATGTACTGAAAACACGTATTTTTGTGGGAAATTATTCAAGACAGTCATGTATTGAAAACGCGTATTTTTGTGGGAAATCAGTCAAGACAGCCATGTTTTGATAACGCGAATTTTTGTGGGAAATTATTCAAGACAGTCATGTATTGAAAACGCGTTTTTTTGTGGGAAATTAGTCAAGACAGTCGTATATTGAAAACGCGTATTTTTGTGAGAAATTATTCAAGCCAGTCATGTATTGAAAACGCGTATTTTTGTGGGAAATTAGTCAAGACAGTCATGTATTGATAACGCGAATTTTTGTGGGAAATTATTCAAAACAGTCATGTATTGAAAACGCGTTTTTTTTGTGGGAAATTAGTCAAGACATGTATTGAAAACGCGTATTTTTATGGGAAATTAGTCATGTATTGAAAACGCGTATTTTTATGGGAAATTAGTCAAGACAATCATGTATTGAAAACGCGTAATTTTGCGGGAAATTAGTCAAGACAGTCATGTATTGAAAACGCGTATTTTTGTGGGAAATTATTCAAGCCAGTCATGTATTGAAAACGCGTATTTTTGTGGGAAATTAGTCAAGACAGTCATGTATTGATAACGCGAATTTTTGTGGGAAATTATTCAAGACAGTCATGTATTGAAAACGCGTTTTTTTTGTGGGAAATTAGTCAAGACAGTCATTTACTAAAAACACGTATTTTTGTGGGAAATTGGTCAAGACAGTCATGTATTGAAAACGCATATTTTTATGGGAAATTAGTCAAGACAATCATGTATTGAAAACACGTAATTTTGTGGGAAATTAGAAGCCAGTCATGTAATGAAAATACGTATTTTTGTGGGAAATTAGTCAATACAGTCATGTATTGAAAACGCGTATTTTTATGGGAAATTAGTCAAGACAATCATGTATTGAAAACACGTAATTTTGTGGGAAATTAGAAGACAGTCATGTATTGAAAACGCGTATTTTTGTGTGAAATTAGTCAAGACAGTCATGTATTGAAAACGCGTATTTTTATGGGAAATTAGTCATGACAGTCATGTATTGAAAACGCGTATTTTTATGGGAAATTAGTCAAGACAATCATGTATTGAAAACGCGTAATTTTGTGGGAAATTAGTCAAGACAGTCGTATATTGAAAACGCGTATTTTTGTGAGAAATTATTCAAGCCAGTCATGTATTGAAAACGCGTATTTTTGTGGGAAATTAGTCAAGACAGTCATGTATTGATAACGCGAATTTTTGTGGGAAATTATTCAAAACAGTCATGTATTGAAAACGCGTTTTTTTTGTGGGAAATTAGTCAAGACATGTATTGAAAACGCGTATTTTTATGGGAAATTAGTCATGTATTGAAAACGCGTATTTTTATGGGAAATTAGTCAAGACAATCATGTATTGAAAACGCGTAATTTTGCGGGAAATTAGTCAAGACAGTCATGTATTGAAAACGCGTATTTTTGTGGGAAATTATTCAAGCCAGTCATGTATTGAAAACGCGTATTTTTGTGGGAAATTAGTCAAGACAGTCATGTATTGATAACGCGAATTTTTGTGGGAAATTATTCAAGACAGTCATGTATTGAAAACGCGTTTTTTTTGTGGGAAATTAGTCAAGACAGTCATCTACTAAAAACACGTATTTTTGTGGGAAATTGGTCAAGACAGTCATGTATTGAAAACGCGTATTTTTATGGGAAATTAGTCAAGACAATCATGTATTGAAAACACGTAATTTTGTGGGAAATTAGAAGCCAGTCATGTAATGAAAATACGTATTTTTGTGGGAAATTAGTCAATACAGTCATGTATTGAAAACGCGTATTTTTATGGGAAATTAGTCAAGACAATCATGTATTGAAAACACGTAATTTTGTGGGAAATTAGAAGACAGTCATGTATTGAAAACGCGTATTTTTGTGTGAAATTAGTCAAGACAGTCATGTATTGAAAACGCGTATTTTTATGGGAAATTAGTCATGACAGTCATGTATTGAAAACGCGTATTTTTATGGGAAATTAGTCAAGACAATCATGTATTGAAAACGCGTAATTTTGTGGGAAATTAGTCAAGACAGTCATGTATTGAAAACGCGTATTTTTGTGGGAAATTATTCAAGCCAGTCATGTATTGAAAACGCGTATTTTTGTGGGAAATTAGTCAAGACAGTCATGTATTGATAACGCGAATTTTTGTGGGAAATTATTCAAGACAGTCATGTATTGAAAACGCGTATTTTTGTGGGAAATTGGTCAAGACAGTCATGTATTGAAAACGTGTATTTTTATGGGAAATTAGTCAAGACAATCATGTATTGAAAACACGTAATTTTGTGGGAAATTAGAAGACAGTCATGTAATGAAAATACGTATTTTTGTGGGAAATTAGTCAATACAGTCATGTATTGAAAACGCGTATTTTTGTGGGAAATTAGTCAAGACAGTCATGTATTGATAAGGCGAATTTTTGTGGGAAATTATTCAAGACAGTCATCTATTGAAAACGCGTACTTTTATGGGAAATTATTCAAGGCAGTCATGTATTGAAAACGCGTATTTTTATGGAAAATTATTCAAGACAGCCATGTATTGAAAACACGTATTTTTATGGGAAATTAGTCAAGACAGTCATGTATTGAAAACGCGTATTTTTATGGGATATTAGTCAAGCCAGTCATGTATAGAAAACACTTTTTTGTGGAAAATTAGTCAACAGAGTCAAGCATTGAAAACGCGAATTTTTGTGAGAAATCAGTCAAGACATTCATGTCTTGGATTTTTTCTCAAGTCCAATTATAGTTTAAATGCATAAAGGTCGTTGTATTCATATTATTGTTATCCAATTATACTTCTAGGCCATTCAACTTTACGAGATTTCCGCAAAGTGTTCGCGCGAAGCGCGAATCCGAGCGCGTAGCGCGAGAGTCAATCAGTTGTACAACTTCTAGTCCCTTCAACTTCCGAGCATCTCAACTTCCGAGCTCCTCAAATTCCGAGCTCCTCAACTTCCGAGCACTTAGCTTGTTATGATCTGCAATTGATAATGGAAAGACTATATAGAAGACAGCCCCACTTGCTGCAAATACAAAGAAGACGAAGAAACCTCGTGACACTTCCTCGGCGAGTGGGGCGTACGGGAGGCTAAAGCCGGCGCTACACGATGCGTCGAACATTGGCTCCAACGCTGGGCCGAACATTTGAGTCAAAAAGTTCGACAGTTGGTTCGACAAATATTTCTACTACACGGTGTAACAAATGTTTGAAGCATAAACGCTTGAAGCAAGTGTGATACTAACATTTGCGTCCATATCACCATGGAGGATATATTTATAAGAAGTCGACCTCCTTAATGATTTTGTTTTATCAGTTGTGTTTGTCACAGGTTACTCGATTCATTCAAATCTTATTTTAGTACCAAGAGATGCTTTATTTTATAAAACGTCTAACGTAGTTTTTTGAGTTATTTAACGGAACTTAGTTTGAAACGTATTAGTGTGGGGAATCAAATTAATCGTAATAAAATGGTAGTTTTTCCTAACCCGACAAGCCACCATGTTTCCATCTGAAAAAAAAAATGGTAATTCCAATTTTAAAATTAAATTTCATATAGCACATACAATTTGACCGAAAACAGGGAGGTTGTATTCTTCCCAAAAGTTTAGGACTTCAATTAGTGATTTGAACGTATCCATAGCATTCTAGATTAAAAAATTAAATTCAAAATAAAAAAAATTGGTTTCAAAAAGTGACAAATGATACATGGTCATGTGGGACAAAAGAGGGGAAAATATACTGGGTGTCCCATTTAAAAATCGGTGAAACCGGAAGTTCCATGAACTTGAGTTTCTTGTCAATAAACGCAGTTTTATGTCTTATGCAGATCCTCCAAATTTCATTTCAGTATCTTCAAAACAAAAAAGTTATAGGGGCGAGCCACCTTCCGCGGACACACGGTATAAAGTTGACGAATCCCGGAAAAAAGCGCACAGGAAAGGAGCGCACGGGAAATAAGCGCACGGAAAAAAGCGCACAGAAATATAAGCGCACATGAAATAACCGCACTCGGAAAAAAGCACATCGTAAAAAGCGCACTTGGAAAAAACCGCACGTACATTAATGCGCACATTGAAAAATGCGTGCACGCAATAGTTTCTAATCTAACCTAATCTAACCTAAACAAACTAACCTAGCTCGAAAGTTGGGAGCTTGGAAGTTGAAGAAAAATTCATTTTGAGGGTAGTATTTTATTAGTCTGGTCTAACCTGAACGAACTAACCTAGCTCGCAACTTATAGAAATATAGAAAACTTTACGCGATTGTAGCCAATTAATGAAAGTGTTAATGACTATCCGACAGCTTACTACACCATTTAGCAAATGTCTTTACCGAACAATTATATAAATTAATTTATTTTCATATATTATATAATACCTTTTCAACTTTGCTTATATCGCCCTTGCATGTGCGCATTTTTCAATGTGCGCATTAATCTACGTGCGGTTTTTTCCAAGTGCGCTTTTTACGATGTGCGCATTTTTCCGAGTGCGGTTATTTCATGTGCGCTTATATGTCTGTGCGCTTTTTTCCGTGCGCATATTTCCTGTGCGCTTTTTTCTTTTGCGCTTATTTCCGGTCACCAAAGTTGACGAAGAGCCTAGTACGACGGTCAGTCAGGCAGTTAGTATTGACTTTCTGAGTTTTGCTAATCGACTTGAAAAATATTCAAATCGTGAATTATCTTGTAATAAAATACACGAGTTTTTATACTGAGTTTTTATTTTTGAAAGCACCACGGAAGATTCGAGTAATATCGAGTAATGCCCTTTGAATTGTTTTAGTGCATTGATCCATTCACTCTTGTTATTTATTAATTCTATCACGATAGAAGTTCATTGTCATATACGACCGAAATTGAAATTAGCAAAGTCGCGTGACCGAATGATATAAACATTTCCTTATATAAATACAGGAGGAATGGAATGACAAGATAGTTAGTAATAGACTCCTATAGAGGAGAGAGCCCTAGCGCTCAGTTAGCCTTATAGGCTAGGCCCTTTCGGTCTTAGCTATAAGTATTGGTTTAGTGATGGTTTTAGGTAAGAGTTTTATTTGTCCCATATTGAATATTCCTTATTTAACACCTTGACTGCTAAAAAATCCATACACCCATGGTGCCACAACAAATAGGTACCGTGTAACAATGATACATGATATGAGCCTACCATTCAGTTATCGGTTCACATATAGATTTCAAATTTGACGTAGTGGTATAGGATTGAAATATACGTGATTTTATTGAAACTATCCGGACATAACTCTACAGGACGAGTCAGAAGAGTTGACAACGTCTTTATGGCAAATTACAACTTGTCTATTTTCATCAGTATCAACCATGTTCTCAGAACACTCATCACAAAAATGTATGGTTTGATAATATTCTTCCACTAGATGGAGCTGAAATCGAAAAATGTTGATACTCGAATCGAACAATTCGGATGTATCGAAGTGAATGGAGATTTTTTACTCCGAAATAATAATAACAATAACAATAATATTCATTTACTGCCAAATGTGAAAGAATAAATAGTTTACACAAAGGAAAAAATTCATAAACGTAAATGAATTATTAACCGGAAGTGAATTAGAACTGATTTAGTACTATGAAATAATGAATTCTGATCAGTTTTATGGATGAATAGACACTTAGGTCACATTTAACACTTTCGAACGAATATAGAAACACGTTTTGATTGAAATTTTGATTTTATTGAGAAAATTCGTTTTTTGACATGGCATTTGTGGGTATGTACAATACAATCATTTATAAAGAGTTCGTCAAAGCTAAAACTGAGTTAAAATGGGAATGGATTTTCGCAATAAATTGAAATATCAAATTTCAAAGGTGGGCAAATTTGCACTAAGTGGTAACCGGCAAGAAATTCGCCCAATGCAATATTTTCATCAAATACAGACAGTTTTTAATGAATTTAAAAAAAAAATTGAATCAATAGGTAATAATTTGAATAGAGAATGATCCATATATTCTCAATGATGTAACTAACCAACTTCCAATTTGAGTCTTCTAAGTTGATGGTGTTTCAATTGGAGCATAAAAAATATATGTTCATACTCAATTCATGTGTTGATTCATCCCGACTCATCACTTGAATAAAAAATTACGAGTTCGATAAGATGACGTTTATTCTATATCATCCGGTGCAGTGACAGAGTTTTATGGAATACTAATCCAAGAATATATGTATTGATTTACCACTGTTGAATGTTAAAATGTATGTTGGTAGTAATGACTCTACAATTTTGTTATCAAAGTTGGTATCACTGAGACGTAAATGAAGAATAAAGATAGTTGACAAGTAATGAAAAAAAAATGTAAATGTGTTGTTTTATTACTTTATTAAATATACAAAATTACAAACAAAACCAAGCAAAATATTAACAGGTTGTGGGCCCAGCAAGCTAAAATAAAATTCAAAAATCTAGGAGTTTCTTTTAAAAGTAAAAAAAAACAATGGCCACTAAAGAAGAAATGGAGGAGATCCAAAGTATCTCGAAACTGAAGAATGCCGCCACTTTCCCAATGTGGGAATTTGAGCTAAAGATTCTGTTCGAAGCAAAAAACCTGTTGGATATTGTATCCGGAGATGAAGAACTACCTACTGGATCTGAAAATCAAGCACAAGCTAAAAAGTGGAAACAAAGGGATGCCCAAGCCAAAAGTTACATCCTTAGAACAGTGGATAAAAGTGCTAAAATTCACCTGATCGCTTGTGAGTCATCAAAGGACATGTTTTCAATGCTTGTGAAAATATACAAGAAAGACACTTCCCAGCAAAAATGTACACTCCTGCAAGAATTCCACACTTTCAAATTTGAGTCCAACAAGGATGTGCCAACAAACATAAGTGTACTTCTAAGTATCACACACAAACTCAAGACTTTAAATGAAGAAGTTAAAGACTCCATGATAATTGCTAAAATTCTATCGAGTTTACCAGTGGAGTACAAGCACTTCAGCAGTGCTTGGGACTCTGTTGCTGAAAGGGAAAAGACACTAGAAAACTTGTGTGCAAGACTGAGTGCAGAAGAAGATAAGTTGAAAAAAGGTACTAATCAGAATGAAAGTGTAGCCTTCAAAACCACAATTAAAAAGAACAATAAATTTAAAGGAAGATGTTTCAACTGTGACAGATTTGGACACACCGTTGACAAATGCCGAAAGCCTAGTTATGAAAAATGTACCATTTGCAAAAAATCAAATCACAAAGAAGATGACTGCTGGTTCAAGCCAGAAAAGATGGAACAGCACTCAAATTCAAGACTCAACTGCTCTATCTGCAAGAAGGATGGACATGATGAAAATCATTGTTTTTCTAAAAAGAAAAACCAAAAAGTTAGTTTTCTTACTGAAGTTGAAAAAATCATCAATGTTGAAGAAAGTCTGCTCACTGAAGGGGAAGAAGAAGATATATTCATTGTAGACAGCGGATGCAATAGTCATATGGTTACAAAGAGATCTGTGCTGAGCCACACTCGAGAAGAACAAAATAGCGTTAAAAGTGCTAAAAAAGGAGTTGTTATGAAAACAGTAGCAGTAGGTGACTATGAATCAAACAATGTTGACTTGACCAATGTATCAGTTGTGCCTGAACTTAGCAGAAACCTGATGTCAGTTAATGCCGTAACTGAAAAAAATGGAGAAGTGCTATTCACAAAAAACTCAGTTAAATTTTTTTACAATGAAAATGTCATTATAGAAGGTCTGAAGTCAGAAAATGGGCTTTATCAAATAAGCCTCAATAAAAGAAAAACAGCCCTTCTAGCAGAAACAAATGAAACAATGGAATGTCAACGCAGGTTAGGACATCTAAGTTTTGAAAACATGGCAAAGTTGAGCAACATGGCTGACGGAATACCAAACCTAAAAATAATCAAAGAAGTTTGTGAAGTTTGCTTGTCATCAAGACAGACCAGACTGCCTTTCAATGAAAAAAGAACAAGGGCAGAAAGACCACTGGAAATCATACATGCTGATCTATGTGGAGATATTGACCCACCCACATATGATGGAAAAAACTATTTTATGACAGTTGTTGATGACTTCACCCATTTTACCAAAGTGTTTCTGTTAAAATACAAATCTGAAGCAGAAGAAATATTGAAAGCCTACATAAATGCATCAGAGGCTCACTTTAATTTAAAAGTGTCAAAATTGAGATGTGACCGAGGAGGGTAATTCAGAAGCAATACCTTCAGATCCTGGTGCTGGAAAAGAGGTGTTGAAATAAATTATACCATTCCTCATACCTCACAACACAACGGTACAGCAGAAAGAATGCATCTGACTCTCATGATAAAAGCAAGAGCAATGGTTTTTGAATCTGGTATGGAAAAAGAAATGTGGGGAGAAGCTGTGCTTACCGCAGCACATCTAACAAATAGAAGCCCCACTGTTATCACAGATGCACTACCTGCTGAAAAATGGTTCAGAAAGAAACAAGATCTTTCAAGACTTCAAACATTTGGTTGCACAGCGTATGCCAACCGACTTGGATATCTGAAAAAACTGGATTCGAGAAGCAAGAAGTATAGATTTGTTGGATATGCTGAAAACGGGTATAGACTATGGAACGAAGAAGAAAGGGAAATCACTGTACACCGAGATGTTGTTTTTGGCCAACTCAATGAAAAAGAATGTCAAAACATAGATCAAGAAGAAATAAACATGACAAGAAATAAAACAGAGGAAGATCAAGATCCTGATCCAAAACCAAACATGAATCAACACAAAAGAGAAAATCAGCATCAAGTATACTAAGAAGAAGAAAATGAAAACCCAAAAGAAAAAGACAAACATGTTCAAGGAGAAGAAAATCATCAAGACCAAAGGTATGGGCTGAGAAACAAGAAATATTAATAAACCAAAGAAATATGATGACTATATAATGCATTCTGAAGATGAAGAAGAAACTTTACTTGTGTACCAAAATCCCCTAACATACCAAGACTGTTTGAACGATGAAGCTAAAGATAAATGGTTGGCTGCCATCGAAGAAGAAAAAGAAGCGTTGGAACAAAATAATACCTGGAATTTTGTGGACATTGAAAAAGCTAGAGGAAAAGAAATATTGGATAGTCGATGGATCTTCAGAGTAAAAGATGATGGTAGAAACAAGGCAAGATTGGTGGTGAGAGGCTGTCAGCAAAAGTCAGACATGGACTTCAAAGACATATTTAGTCCAGTGGTAGAAACCAGTTCTCTCAGACTACTTGCAATAACCTCACAACAATATCTGCATATACAAACTTTTGATGTAAAATCTGCCTTTCTCAACGGAAATTTAAATGAAGAAATTTTTATGAAAGTGCCAGAAGGATATAATATGCCTGGAGTGTGTCTTCTCAAAAAGGCACTTTATGGCTTAAAACAAGCACCACATCAGTGGAATAAAAGGCTTACAACGTTCCTACTTAAAGAAGATATGCTACAACTGAAATCAGATCAATGCATTTTCAAGAAAAAGGCCAACAAACTTTATTTAGGAATTCATGTGGATTGACGGGATTATTGTAGGAGAAAATATTAAAGAAATTGAGTCCCTTCTGAAAAAGCTTGGAGATGAATTCCAAATATCTGTTACAAATCTACAAAATTATTTGGGCATGGAAATCATCAAGAAAGAAGATGGAATATACCTGAGTCAAAAAACCTATGCTGAAAAAGTTCTGAAAAAATACAACATGGAAGAATGTAAACCAATGAAAACTCCAATTGTACTGCAAGAAAATGAGACTACAAAAGACAAAAACAAAAGCTATCTCCCTTATGATAAAACAGTGGGAAGTCTTATGTATCTCTCATGTAAAACCAGACCGGATAAGACATTTGCAGTTAACTACGAAAGTCGATTCATTCAAGATCCGAAGAAAGAAAATTATGAGAACATAAAGAGAACTCTGAGATATTTGAGAGGAACAACAAACACATCTATCTGCTACTCATCACAGAAAATGGAAGAAAACATGACGATGCATGTATACTGCGATGCTGATTATGCAGGCGATAAAGAAGAAAGAAAAAGTACAACAGGATTCATCATCATTCTGGCCGGTGGACCTATATCATGGTGTTACCGAAAACAAAGCATTGTTGCTCTGTCGACAACCGAAGCAGAGTACATTGCTGCAGCTGAATGCTGCAAAGAAGTGAAGTACCTGAAAACTGTGTTTCAGGAATTGACAGAGACTGAAATCAAAGTCATTATGCATGTAGACAATCAAAGTGCTATCAAATTGATTAAATCAGGACAGATGAGCCGAAATAGCAAGCACATTGATGTCCGCTATCATTTCATCAGTGAACAATTTAAAGCAGGCTGGTTCGATTTGAAATATTGCAGTTCAGAAGATCAGTTAGCTGATATTCTCACAAAACCATTGTCAAACATCAAATTTGATTATTTCAAAAATTTAATCATGTTCAATCATTCTCAAATCTAATACAGTCTGATCTGTATATGAGTGTTATTGGTAATATTTTGTATTTTTTTATTTTATGAATTTTTATGTCAAAAACTTTTTTGTAACATTGTTGTGCAAAGGTTATCAAAATTGTATTGCCATTAAGGGGAAATGTTGAATGTTAAAATGTATGTTGGTAATAATGACTCTACAATTTTGTTATCAATGTTGCTATCACTGAGACGTAAATGAAGAATAAAGATAGTTGACAAGTAATGAAAAAAAAATGTAAATGTGTTGTTTTATTACTTTATTAAATATACAAAATTACAAACAAAACCAAGCAAAATATTAACAACCACGACCCCTTGGTAGAGAAGGTGTTTAAAGCAGCCGCAGTAGAGGTCCAAAATCGGCTGTCATTATAACCGCTATGGCACCACAGGAAAGTATCGCAGGGGTCATAATGACCACCATGAAACTCAAGGTGTTAAAATATGTATATAGCTTTCCCCCCGTATCCCAGTTGTCGTTTAATAAATGTTTATGTTCTGTTGTTACTCCTCGAGTTGCTATAGCTACCATCTGTAGCTACACCCCAAGTCGCACTTCGTATAGGGGCAAAAATCCCTAATACGACTCAGGATGCTACCCTAGCAGCGCTAGTCGCGACAACATATTCAAAACTGACATAAACACCGTGATGATTCAATCACAAGCTGATTTACCTTTGGAAAATGTAACACTTTCTTTTTTTTTGCAGATACATAGTAATGATATCATATCGCAGAATATATGTTCAAATTGCTGCCAGATATGTAAGGTTATATTTAAATTCCGAGAGATGTCTGTGAAAAGCAATAAGGTTCTAGAGGTAATTAATATTCTATTGAAATCTGTAGATTTCTTTCACAAAATTTCATCCTGCAATATTTGATTAATCATTTTCTTGGATTGAACAAAATAGTAATGAGTGGGCTTTGAGAAAGATGTTACTTATGTCCTTCGATGTTTCAAATTAATTCTTGTAAATTAGTCGAAAATATTTTACTTCATTAATAATTGAAAATAAATCTCACAATATGTGATAATTCCCACAAACTCAGTAGGTATGGCTTCGGAGGAGCGATGCTGAAGTGGATTGTGGATTATCTGACAGGCAGGTACCAAATAGTGAGATTCAAGCACCATTACTCTTTTGACTTTCCTGCAACCTAGGGCGTTCCCCAAGGTTCACATTTGGGCCCCTTACTTTTCAACATGTTCATTAATGACAGCACTTCATGCTTTCACAACAGAAATGCCTTACTATTCGCTGACGACCTAAAGCTCTATCGTATTGTGAATTGTGTAGATGACGCCGCTGAGTTGCAGAGCGATATCTGCAGACTTGCTGCTTGTCAAACGGTATGGACTTAAAACATAAACAAATGTTATATCATACGTTTTACTCGTTCCCATCAATCTGTCATTTTCGACTATACCATCAATGGACAACCCCTGGATGTTTTGGTTGGTTTCCGGGTTTTGCCGTGGTCTTCTTTGGTTTAAATCTCCAAACGTTTCAACTGCAACTGCGGCAGTCATCTTCAGTGGCGTGGTCGAAGTACTCTTCTAGACGTGTCAACTGAAACTGAAGCTTTCGAGTTTGCGAGTTATTTATAGTAATGTTTTTGCGCGCACTTTCTGTAATGGCGGGTTCGCGCGCACTTTCCGCGCGATTCGGGTGACATGGCTTCGTTTTGGTCCCTCTCAATGCTGTGTGCCAGATCTTTGGTAAATATGTCCTCTCTTCTTTTCTGTTGAAGTTATCTTGGTGTTTGTGTATTTCTATGGCTTCCAAATACATTCTTGTTGAATAATGATTCGACGTTGCTGGTCTCTCGGTATTTTCGAAAATGATCTTGTGTTCTCCGTCAGACAATGTATGCTCAGCGACTGCGTACTTCTCGGTTTGTCCCAAACGACAACTCCGCTTGTGCTCGACTAGGCGGGTATAGTTGTCGTCAAACATATAAGATAAATAAAAAAAAGCGCAAAAAATGGTCGATTAGCATGAAATTGACTCCCATGCCGCCAACCAGGGTCGGACTTGTACATATGCCGCTAAATATTGTGATGCGTGCAGATTATTCAAGTTAATTTAACAAAAGCACTGTAACTTTTGTATTCAGAATAATCCATTTTTATAATTATTAGTATCATTAGATTGGGTAAACAACTGCCCCGTCGAAATCTAATTTGCTAATAGCTGGGCGTACCGCAAACAGCTGTGATTTCTATTATAACTACGCCCGACCCTGCATGGAAAAAACATTCCTAATTGCTGTGCGGGCCTTTACATCTTCCGCGCTAAGTGTTACGTGGGGGCGATAGGTGGAATAATTTGAATAAAGGTAGAGATGTCAATAATTTTATTTATTGATTTAGTGCGATTTTAGTCTGAAAAACTGTTTGGTTATTGACAAAATAGGAATTAATTTCCTGGTAATTTCCTGAAGTTATGTAAGTATTGATATTGACTCACACTGATTTTAGCCAATATTCTCATGTGATTACCATATAAGGTGTGTATGGCGTGGTACTATGCATTTTTGGCAGAAATATATATTTTGTGATTGGTTTTTTTGGAGGAAATGTGAGGACTAGCACAATATTTGCTCATACAGGATGATTCCTAAGGTGGACCGGTCCTTTCATTAATTTCTCACATTGCACAGAAAATAATGGCTATAGGTGAACATGTAAAAGACAACAATTCGTTTTTGAGATGCACGGCGTTAAAGTTGAAAATTAATATTGAATTTACTTTATTTACCGAAGGATCACCAATCACATACTATTCAAGATATCCAACGAAGGCGATCCATTACATCCAGTGGAAATGAGATATAACCGGATGGTGGGAGTTAGACTGTATGTTTTTCACCCACCCAGCTATTCAGAATATTTTAGGTAGTCACAAAATACCCAAGAGCAGATGAATAACAATATAATTGTACGAAACAGAATGCCAGTGTCCAATATTGATTATATTCCCAAATTTGATTTTAGGATATGAAAGTACATTAAATTTTATGTAAGAAATAAATATATGATTGCACTAAAACTTGATAGAAATCACCGATAAAAATCGAGAAAACTATATTTGGCACCAAAATTTAATGTAATTGTGTCGGATGAAAAGTCCGTTCAAGACACCCATATAATTTTGGAATTTTAGCACAATTGATCATTGACATACCACACTGAGAGCTTCAATCAGAAAAAAATCACACATTGTGCATATCATCTATAAGAAAATCTTCAAACACGAAAGTATTATTCCAGTTCAAAGTGAAGTGATTTTTCGCAATAAAATCTGTATAAATGATGATAGCGTGGCATCGCACTATTCAATCTGAAAACATAGAATTACAGAGAGTTCATATAAATGAAACACAGAGCGATCAATTGGAAAGTGCAGTTTTTCGTGACTTCCAAAGTGACACTCCATCGCTCCACTCCAAATTCGAACGTGAAGTGTCAACATGCGCCTGGCGCTTCTCGCATCTGACGCGGCGCGAGACGTTCCAACCTTCTTAAACTGCTAGCGCGATTCGAACAGAGGAGTCATCCAAAACTGAAAGTGATGGGACAATTCCCGCGCCGCTCCGACTGTAGAGAAGAACAGTCGAATTGAATTGTAACGAGAAGACAAGTATAGTTGCTTCGAGTAGTCTTAAAGTGATTTCGGCGCAAGTACCATTTTTGGACCAATACTCTGTGTCTTTCTTCTGGAATCTTCATTTTCTAATTTTATACATGCAATTTTTCTCTTTGAATTTAAAGAACACATCTCGAAAAAAGGCCCACTAGCTATTGAGAAGCTTCGAGGAATGAAGTTGGCGTACTATATTTGAATGTGCGTGTAGTTTGGCATGCAACTTCGCTCCGAGAGTGACGCGAAGGGAGTGCGAGTCGGGAATCGAAAAATAACTGCACGTGAAGCTGGCCCTTTTTATTTTCATGGAAGACCATGTTGGTATATGCACTTATTTGAGAATTCCCTTCTCTAGATCAATTTTAAATTATCTGAACAAAAATATCTGAATTCCTGACAATCCAGATGTTGAGTCGTGAAGAATGCAGTACTGAATGAACACCCTGTATATACAAGAATGTCTTTTATTTGTAATTTTTTTGTTGAATAACTTTTACATTAATGATAAATTGAATCATTACACTGCATATATTTTTTGAATTACTCGTATCTATGTACTTATTATCGATCTCTAGTATACTCATTAATCTAAATAAAATTGGATTAATTAATCCTCTGTCAATAATGAATTTGATGCAATTAAAAAAATCTTTACCCATGGCGAAGTTACCTATAATGCACTAGCTATTTCAAACTCTTGCACCACTTGCCCCCACATTATGTGGCACGTTCCAGGAAAAGATAAGACCATTTTTTGCGGCTTTTTTTATTTATCTTATATGTTTGACGACAACTATACCAATGCTTCTTTTCGTTTGACCGATATAGACCTTCCCACACAGTAACATAGAATTCGGTAGACTCCCGGTGATTTGAGTGGATCTCTGCTGTCTTTGGCTGATCTTAGATATTCCGATATCTTCTTCGTTGGTTTGAAGACGGTGTTGATTTTCTCCTTCTTTAGAATTTTCCCAATTCTGTTGGTGACACCTTCTATGTATGGCAGATAGACAGTGCCTTGGGGTTGCTCTTCATTGGTGTTCCTTTTCTTCGACCTTGGGCGCGTAGCACGGATGATGTCTTTCTTGTTGTACCCATTGGCTTGTAACACAGTTGTAAGGTGTTTCATTTCCTCGTCGATGTGCCTTGGTTCACATATTCTCAAAGCTCTGTTCACTAGTGTGTTGATGACGGTTCACACACACAGATCGATATCTACACTATGGATCCAACCATCATCCAAAACAGAAACGATCCGTCATCAACACACTAGTGGAAATGAAACACCTTACAACTGTGTTACAAGCCAATGGGTACAACAAGAAAGACATCATCTCTGCTACGCGCCCAAGGGAGAAGAAAAGGAACACCAATGAAGAGCAACCCCAAGGCACTGTCTATCTGCCATACATAGAAGGTGTCACCAACAGAATTGGGAAAAGGAGAAAATCAACACCGTCTTCAAACCAACGAAGAAGATATCGGAATATCTAAGATCAGCCAAAGACAGCAGAGATCCACTCAAATCAGCGGGAGTCTACCGAATTCCATGTTACTGTGGGAAGGTCTATATCGGTCAAACTCTCCTCCTACTAAAATAATTACATTAATTACAAGTCCAATTTAGTGGGGGGTTTTTATGATTCTTCCAGAACGACTTGTGCGTGGAGTTATGGAAACCGGTTGAGGTGGAACAATACCTGCATTCTCAGCACTTATAGGCTCAGAGTTTGAACTTGATCTATTTTCACGAGGACTGGCCATAACTTCAATCACAGGTCTTACAATTTCTGGTGAAGTTCTCAATTTAGGTACTAACATAGTATCTTTCAATTGTTCATTCTTGTCAGGATACGTTTTGCTAAACGTGGAATCATCTTCTACATCATTAGGATTAGAGCGAAGGCTATCAGAATGAACATGTTTTATAGTATCTCCAATTTTTACAAGATATGTACAGTAACTTAGAACTTTAACAATTTTTCCTTTCTCCCAAAGTTTACTCCTGATATTTTTTACATACACAGATTCATTTAAGGAATATAATTTAGTGTTTCTTATCAATTCATCAACATTTTTATTCTGGTTTCTATTGCTGAATGTAGGTTTTATCAAGTCAAATCGAGATCTTGGTCGCTTTTTAAATATCATCTCAGCTGGTGATATAGATGTTGAAGTACACGGAGTCATTCTATAAGTAAAGAGGAAATTTATCAATCTGCTCTGGATGATGCTATCAGATAGATCACTACCTCCGCTTGAAAAAATATTTTTATTTAATGATTGCTTGACTGTTTGAACGGCTCTTTCGGCTATGCCGTTACTTTGGGGATGATACGGTGGAGACTTGATGATTTTTATACCATTAGCTTGGCAGAACATAAGAAATTCCGATGAGTTGAATGGGGGCCCGTTGTCTGACACAAGTTCAACTGGTAAGCCAAAAATACAAAATATCTCTTTCAATTTAGAGATTGTTTCTTTCGCAGTGGTTCCATTAGACATTAATTTAACATCAATCCACTTTGATCTATTATCCACCAAGATTAAAAAAGTATGATTGTATTTGTGGAGAAAGTCAATGTTAACACGATAGAAGTTGTTAGGGGCTGTGGGCCATGGTAAGAGTGATGTGCTATTTGAAAAATTCTGATTCTCCTGACATATATCACAAGAACTTATGAATTTTTCAATGTCATTACCTATTTATATTTGGCCACCAGCAATATGACCGTATTAACATTTTTGTTCGTACTATACCTATATGTTGTTCGTGAAAAAGATTCAATATATTAACTCTCAGAACAGTAGGGACAACAACTTTGCTTCCAAATAACAAACAATTTTGCTCAATGGAAAGTTCATGTCTCCTATGAAAATAAGGTTTGAGGTCATCTGAATCAA
The DNA here is from genome assembly GCA_944452925.2 of Chrysolina oricalcia. NCBI lineage: Eukaryota > Metazoa > Arthropoda > Insecta > Coleoptera > Chrysomelidae > Chrysolina > Chrysolina oricalcia. The sequence continues at coordinate 53,014,730 of OX101822.2, forward strand.
CTGATTGTGGCCATCCACAAATGGTCATCTCCATGGCTTTTGTTATGGTTATATCTCTTCTAGATGCATTAGCTATTTCTTTGCTATTCAGTGGAGCATCATTCACCAAGTTAAATGAAAAAATAGAATCCGATATTTCAGTGAAACTTTGAATAGGTAACCTAGACAACCCATCTGCGTTTGCAACCAGACAACCTTTTTTATACTCAATTTCATAGTCATACCCTGAAAGCGTTATAGCCCATCTAGTAATTCGCGCAGCGGCCGTAATAGGAATGCCTTTATTACGACTGAAAATAAATTTCAATGGCTCGTGGTCACTGACTAATATAAATTTTCTTCCAAATATGTACTTATGAAATTTTTTTATTCCGAACATAATAGCAAGTGCTTCACGCTCTAGGTTTGAATAACGTTCAGTGGGTGTTAAAGTACTCGAAACAAATGATACAGGACGTTCTTTGCCTTCTATTATATGGCTTAAAACAGCGCCAACGCCATAACCACTAGAATCAGCTGTTACATATATAGGCAGTGTTGGGTTGTAATGAGTGAGGACATGATTTGATGTCAACAACTCTTTGCTTGATTGGAAAACATTCTCACACTCTTCTGTCCACTCAAATTTAGCATCTGCTCTACAGAGATCATACAGGGGTTTTAGTTTTGTCGATAACATGGGTATGAATTTTCCATAATAATTCAAAAGGCCCAGGTATGATTTGAGTTGGGTTAGATTTTTAGGTGATGGAGCCTTTTTTATGCTTATTATTTTTTCTTCCGTAGGGTGTATGCCTTCTTCATCTAAAACATGGCCTAAAAACTCGACATTTTTTTCAAAAAATTTACATTTCTTTTCATTTATTTTCTCATTATATTCTACTAACCGAAAAAGTACTTTAACCAATGCTTGGTAACAAGAATCTATGGTTTTACCATAAACCAAAATATCATCTAGATAGCACTTGGTGTTTTCCAATCCAGATAAAATTGTATCCATAATGGATTGAAAAATTCCTGGTGCTGTACTAATGCCGAAAGTTAAACGATTGTATGTGAAAAGACCCATGTGGGTATTGATGGTAAGTAGCTGTTTAGATGAATCACTAACCATCAGCTGTTGATATGCACCTTTCAAGTCTAAGACTGAAAAATAGCAATTGCCACTAAGGCTTGCATAAATATCTTCAGGAAGTGGCAATAAACAGTGTTCTGACTCGAGTACACGATTCAAGGTTTTCTTAAAATCGACACAAATTCTTATATTGTCAGAATTTTTTTTAGGTACTACTACTATGGGACTAGCCCATTCACTATGTTTCACTTTTGATAAAATTCCATCACTAACCATTTTTCCTAATTCTTCCTCTACTTTTGGTTTTAACGCATATGGTATTTCATATGCCCTATGAAAAATTGGTTTGGCATCATCTTTTAATTTAAAATCAACTTTAAAATGTAAAATATGACTATTAGTCTCATCTTTGAAAACTTTCGAAAACTTTGTTTTCAACTCAGAAATTAAATTCTTACGTTTAACTTCTAACTGTGCATCAACTTCCTCAATGCATTCCGACTTTGACTTCCTAGCTTTACGATCATGATTTACTTGACCTGACACAACCTCACTTGACTTGACTGACTCGCCTGACATTGTTATTACATTTACGTTTACCAAATTTTTCCAATTTGGATTCAACACACTTAGCCAATTTCTACCTAAAAGTGGGGTGAATTTATGTTTACTATCTAGAACAACTAGAGGTAATACAAAATTATTATTGTCACATATAACATTGACATTAATTTGACCCATTATTTTAACATGCTCTCCTGTTACTACTTTCAATTTGAAATTTACAGGTTCCAGCTGCAAATTTCCAAATAATGCATAGTAATCATTAAGTTGTATAACAGACTTACAAGCACCTGAATCAACTTCCATTAATAGTTGCTTATTTTCCACAGGTAGAGTAACTTTAAGACTTTCATTTTCACTGAGTGATCCTACTAAAACATTGTTCAAGAACCCAAGCTCTAATGGTTCATCTTCTTCTTCTGCAGCCTCTGGCTCTTCATAATAGGTGGACTTTGTTTCTGCACATGACGGACTTCGCTGTATGGCCTGTTTGGTTGCAAGCATAGCATTTCCAATTGATCGCTGGACAACTATTTGGGTTTATATGCTCTCTGACACATCTTCTACATGTCTTTGTACGTGCTTGATCACCAACTTTTTTATTTTCATGGTGGGGCTGACTTGATGGTTGACTGGACTTATTGTGACTGTGACTTTTAGACCAATTATTCGTCTTTCGACTCTGACTAAACTTATTGATAATTCCTGTATCTGATGTCATAACCTTCAACTGCCCTTCAGCCAATTCCATTGCAATGGCAGTTTGATAGGCTTTTTCAAATGTTAAATTTTCCTCAGACAGCAATTTACGTTTAATACCCTCGGAACGTGATCCGCAAACTAGTTTGTCTCGACAGGCTTCATTTAGGAACGCGCCAAACTGGCAGTATTTGGCAAGACTTTGTAGCTTAGCACTGAAGGCTTTCATATCTTCATCTGCTTCTTGCTTTGCTGAATAAAACTTATAACGCTCAGCTATTACAAGTCGTTTGGGGCTGTAATGACCCAACAATACATCTTTCAGCTCTACATAAGATTTTATACTTGGCAAAACTGGTGATAGCAAATCTTTCAGTACATTATATGCTATTCCTCCGATCAAGGTTAAAAATAAAGATACCTTTTTTTGGTCTTCTATATCATTGCATACGAATAACTGTTCCATACGCTCCAGATAACTGGTTATTTCAGTTTCTTTAGGATCGAATGCCTCTATATTTCCTGTTAGCGGCATTTTTCTCAAAGACTGGTACTGGACACACTTGAGATTCTGGACTTGACTTTACACACTCGACTGGACTTTGGACGCAGGTTCTTTCTTTTATCAATCGTCTCCAAAATGTTATGTATTTCTGCTACTCACGACACTTAAGAAAAATACATAAGACTAGTATTTATCAGATAAGAGACTTTTATTGATCGTTTTTAACAATGGCTACCTGACGACGCTATCTTTGACAAATGACATGGATCGAAAAGTAATGACAGTGATAGTTGAACAAACCTAAAGCACAGTTTGTATTTCGCGAGTAGAATTCACAACAGTTATCTTTTATCTTTTCAACTAAGAATGAATTGTCTTAGTTGAAAATGGAAACGGGCATGCGCAAAATCGGTGAATGAATGTTTGAAAATGAATTTGTTTATATTTTGGAGTGATTTGGTCGAATATTTTCTTGCAATAACAATACAATGGATCGAGAAGAAATGTTGACCAAGACGGCTTTCATTATAGTTGTAACGATTTTCTCCACATGACATAATTCTTAATTTCTTAGTTGACGTTTATAAACACCTTCTCAATTGCTTATTGTTGATTCTTAATTGATAATTTTGAATTCTTAGTTTAGTTGAGTTTATAAATCCACCATAACCCATATTTCCAAGATTGATCGTGTTCAAAAAAGTTTTCTTAGATATGTTTCTTTCAAATCTAACATCTTTAGTGATTACGCCTCAGTTGAGAGTTATCTCAATATTCTAACTTTGGAGAATAGTCAGCGAGATCTATTGACTCTACAAGATATTAAATGGTGAATATGACTGTCCAGATCTTCTATCTCAAATCAGTTTAGTAGTCCCCACTCGCCTTACTAGACAGATAGCTGCTTTTCATACTCCCTACCATCGTACCAACATTGCTTATTTCAGCTATATCCCAAGATCCCTTAGAGCGGCAAATTGCCTCGATATTGACATCTTCTCAACACCTCTTCCAAGTTTAAAAATCAACTGTGTCAGTAACCATCTTGTCATTTTATTCTCCACTTTTACACTGACTGTACTTGTACTTTTACTTTTTATTGATCTTTTTAATGTCTTCATTATTATAAATATCATATATGTTATTACTGTTGCTGTATTATTCACATAATGTATATCTTGTAATTCCTTTAATTGGGCTTGCCCGTATAAATAAATAAATAAATAATTATTTTGAATTACAGGACAGATACAAAACAGTACATCAAAACTCCAGCGTGAAATACAATATATCTGACTCGATCTTTCCAATAAAGGAGGAAAAGGTGGAGCCAAAAGAGAAGATTAAAAACAACATCGGTGGTTATACAATATATAATATTCACCCAACAGTATCGGCTATCTTCAAATTGTATCCTCAAATCAGATTGCCAAGCGGGTGCTTAAAATCTCATATTGCTCCTTATGTTTATATGGAACTTGGTTTTATAGAGAATTACCTGAAACAGGCAAAACTCAAAAAGCAATATTTTAGACAGATAGGACTGAAATCAAAACAAGAGGCTATGGCACAGGATTCCACACCATGCATAAGAACAAATACCACTCAAGAAACAACATCGTGCCTCGAACGATCTGATATAATTGAACAATCACAAAAAGTCCCTAGTGTTTCATGTATTATCGAAAATATAATCGACCCGAGTACTTCTATAAACATCGAAAGAAATCGAGAAACGAAATTTGATGCTAATATCTCTCAAATATTGCCAAAAAAACCTTCGAAGACATATTCCAAATCAGAAACCTCTTCAGGTTTGGGTATCAATGACAAATCTATGAAGAAAAACAAGAGAAAGTCTTCCGGCGATGATGCATATCCAGAACAGGTTTCAAAAAAATCTGTGTCCATTCAACCGCCAAGACCGATATTTGGAACCAAACAAAATAGTGACTGTCCTGACATGCTATGTATTGGCAAATCCCTGACCCGATTGATATGTCATATTTGCGATTCTATTCATAATAATCCAAGACATCTCAAAAGGCATATGCGAAAGCATTTGTTTTGTCAGTTTTGTAAGTCGAAATTCAAATCGCTGGAAACGAAGAATCACCACGTACAGAGTTTATGTACGATAAAAAATATGACAAAAAATGCCCCTGTAGTGAATTTGGAAAGACTTGAATTGAATATTCAAATGCGTTCTCGATATCCAGAAGCATTTGATAATGTCCCTTCTTTGTCGAGAATTACATATCTGGAGGGCAAATCAAGAAAAATTACGAACAAAAATTATAGCCACTTTGAAACATCGGTGATTTGTACAGACGATGTAGATAATTGTATTCAGATAAGTAATACTCAGAAAAATATCCTGCCTATGATCCCAAATAATGAGCAGCTCCTTCCATTTCCATAAAAGTTGAGGACTAAAAACACTAGTATCTTGCCTCTACATCGAACGAAACGTTTGAAAAACAATCAACTGTATTGGTATCGATAGCTAATATTATAATAAAAATTCTGTCTGCGTTAGATATGTTGGATCTCCAATCTAAAAGTAATCCTCGAATGATTCAATGTTGGGGAAATCCTGAGGTGAGGTGTTTCCAAGTGATTTGCAATAATTAAATATTCCATGGCCAATGAATCTCAAGTTTTTTAAATAAGTTCTCTACTCCTATTGACATTTGACACATGTCTTCAGTAGTGATGCAAGTTCTACCATTTCTAATTCTCCTAGAACTTCAATTCCGTGAAAGGAATAGTGCCGTATTCCATAGTCAATTTTGGATCTATTGTGATAGAAAAGACAAGGATAAGTTTTGTGTTATACGTTTTTTCGTTTAGCATATACTCCTGCTGACGCCAAATGCAATAATACCTACATCCAGTAATTACAAAACTACTTAGATCTTTATCAAAAACACATTAATGTTTTTTTTATTTATTCACAGAGCTTCTAATGTTTTTTTATTTTATTTTTGTTAAGTTTTTTTTAATTTTTGTGTGTTAATGTGTGTAGAATGTTGTGGGTTGTTGGATATAGAATCGTTTGAAAATTCATATTGGCAGAGACGCTTTTTTCCGGTCCTGAAAGATTTCAGTTTATTTTACGTTCGTCTCTAAGGAAGTCCAATTTATTTCAATAAGTTATGGTCGCATTTTATGTGGATATTTTGACATGGTTGATTTTTTAGAAATTATGTTAACATAATGGAAGCAGATTTGTCTATTAGGTGATACATGTTATGAATGCAATGAATATTTTTATCAACTGCCACATGAATATGAAGAAAATGTAGCCCTGAATATGTGCATCATTTCTAAAATTCACAACCTAAATTTAAAAAATACTGAAAATCTCGATACAACACCTATAGAAGAGATCCATCAGAAATGATACACATAGAAAAACAATGCTATCAATTACAGGAAACGTAATTATTTTTCGTTACATCCATATATGATTCAACGGAACGACAGGGTCATTTCGACTACATCGAAATATATATCAACTAAGTTCGTGAAATGGTAACTGAACTTTACTCATTATAAACTACTCAACACTAATTTCGTCGCACCCCAAAATTTTGACCCTATTAAAATCTGAATAACTTTTTTCTGCATTGAACAATTTGAATTCTGTAAATACTGTTCGCTAGCCCAGTCCTTCAGCTATAATCTCGTACTTCTTCAAAACATAAGGTTTTCCGCATAAAATCACTACAGGGTATTATCTGAAACTGCAAAATTTCTGAATTTTCAAAAGGATCCCAAATGAAGAATTTTTTTTTTCAAATTTGACAGCAGTGGCATGAAGATGAACTCATTACCTCAAGATATTTTTCGAATTGTCTTATTATCTCTTTTGTTTACAGGGTGATCTCAAAAAATTAACTTTTTGGTTTTGCAGTCATAACTTTTTTCCTCGTCAACCGATTTTCAAAATCTCCGGCTCATTTTGAAGCTGAAACTTTGGATGAAGAGATAAGAAGATCAGAATAGACTCAAGATGAAGATTGAAGATCAAGGGTTTCCTCAAAGGTAACCTAAATCTGAAACACCCTCAAAATCCTTTTGGGAGGAGAATTAAATGAAAATCAACTTGTTTTCGGAATGATCATCCATTCTGAATACGTCCAGATCTTTCTTGCTGTCAGTAGTCAAGAATTGTGCATGAAAAAACCCAATTGTAACGGCAGGATTTTGGGAAAAAAAAAATCAACCCATTGTTCGCCTGAAATGCATGGCCCGTAACCAAGGTAACAAGAATCACATTCAGTGACTGACAAGCCAGACCAGCTGAAGCTCATTCCACAATAGCGGTTTTTTTCTCAATCGTGAAGCATTAATCGTGTTAGTAAGCAAGAACAAGAAAACAAGTTTTATTGAGTTTTTATTGGACAACAACAAACTTGGATAACATTAGAATTGAAAAATATTTATGATATTCAGTATTTAGTGGGCCCTTTTGGCAATTACTTCATTGACCCTTTCCGGCATGCTGTCTATCAGACTATCAATGAACTCCTGTGATACAGCTGTCCATTCTTGTTGTACCGCATTCACCAAGTCATCCAAATTTTCCATTCGCCCTTCCCTTTCTTTCAATTTCAATTTCATACGACTCCAGACATGTTCCATCGGATTCATATCCGGAGAGAAAGGCGGCCAGTTCATTCGCTCAATACCGTGATCCCTCAAAAACTCGTTGACGATGTGAGCCCTATGCGGTCTCGCATTGTCACCAACGTGAAGAAAGTTGTTGCCGATATTTGCGGCGTAAGGGACCACGATTTCTCTCATACATAAATCTCTATACCTCTCACCGTTCATACTCAGAATCACCAATTCACTCCTCCCATTCATCGATATTCCACCCCACACAGTCACTCTTCCACTTCAAAAAGCCACCCTCGCCTCCATATTTCCTTCCAAAAACCTTTCATTCCTCCCTCTCCAAACCAACACACGACCATCCTATCGAAACAAGTTGAACCTACTCTCATCCGTAAACATACACTCTGCTATTCCCCAGTTTTGATGTTCTTCCCCCCATAATCGTCTTGCTGCTCGATGTACAGGTTTCAGTAAGGGGCAGGCAGTTCGTCTCCTTGCGTGTAATCCAAGATCGTGGATCCGGCGTCGGATTGTCTGACTTGAAACCTGAATTCCCGTAGCATCGATCAATTCACGACGAATTTTGGGGGCGGTTGAAGTCCGAGTCCGCCGTACCAATCTTCCAATAAGGCGGTCTTGAGCGGGAGTTGTTCTTCTTCTTGTACCCCTTCTTGACCCCCTCGGTCGATACTGAATATCCCCAGCGTTAGCTCGGACGTGGGCCCTTTGGACGGATCTAACTGTTGTTCCAAGCAGATTGGCAATTTGGAGGGTAGATAATCCTTGTTCCGTCATTCGTGGAATCAGTTCCAGCTGGTCGGGCGTCAGATGCGGCATCGATATGATAATTTTTTTTACAAACGAATCAAAATTGACGTCTAACCTAGCTTATATGATAATTTTTTTTACAAACGAATCAAAATTGACGTCTAACCTAGCTTGTCAGTCATTGATTGTGATTCTTGTTACCTTGGTTACGGGCCATGCATTTCAGGCGAACAATGGGTTGATTTAATTTTTTTTTCAAAACCCTGCCGTTACAATTGGGTTTTTTCATGCGCAATTCTTGACTACTGACAGCAAGAAAGATCTGGACGTATTCAGAATGGATGATCATTACGAAAACAAGTTGATTTTCATTTAATTCTCCACCCAACCGGATTTTGAGGGTGTTTCCGATTTGGGTCACCTTTGAGGAAACCCTTGATCTATCTTCATCTTGAGTCTATTCTGATCTTCTTATCTCTTCATCTAAAGTTTCAGCTTCAAAATAAGCCGGAGATTTTGAAAATCGGTTGACGAGGAAAAAATTTATGACTGCAAAACCAAAAAGTAAATTTTTTGAGATCACCCTGTAAACAAAAGAGATAGACAATTCGAAAAATATCTTGAGGTAATGAGTTCATCTTCATGCCACTGCTGTCAAATTTGAAAAAAAAATTTTTCTTCATTTGGGATCCTTTTTAAAAATCAGAAATTTTGCACAGTTTCAGATAACACCCTGTAGCGATTTTATGCGGAAAACCTTATGTTTGAAAGGCACCGTACTCAGCCAAGTGTTTGCCCAAAATTCCGAATAATGTTCTATCCGGCTGTTGTCTTTCCGGATATAATTCAAAATAAATTCGTGCTCTTTTCGTACTATTCCTATCAAATTTATAATAAAGTTTCAACATATCTCGTTTTTCTGCATTTGAGAATGAGGACATTTCGACTGAAGTATTTGTGCAAACTTATGATGTTTATTGAGTTCTGACAACTAGTGTTTATTAAACAAAATTTTTCGATGGAGTCATGACCATCTCAGATGAAGTTGTTTTTTTTAATACCTGTTATAAAAATGTCCTAATCTTCAATGATACGATAAATTAAGTTAATGACTAATCATGAGATGTGATCTTGGTTTCACAAGTGCAAATCATAACAAATTATACATCAATGAAATCAGAATGAGAATCACAATTTTTCTGTATAAAAAAACAATATGGCGCCCATAACAGAAAAAAAGTTGTTGATGAATGCCAGAAGACGAAACGTCGGATAGTAAATCTGAACATGAAAACGTGTAGCTGAAAAAAAGTTTCAATGAAAATGTACTTTTGGTTTTGAGCTATGTTGTCAAATAACGATAGAAAAAAAAACGAAAATTCCGTTTTTCAGTTTTTTCCTGATATTTCCGGAAATACTCGGAATTTTCCAAGTTTCGAAACAGTATTTTATTAATCACCAGAATACGCAACTTTGCCCCAATTTAAGCTTCGACGTATCTCCTGTAGTTTAGGAGATCCCAATGGTGGGGGTCGAATTTGAATTGCCCTGTATAATATAACTTCATTCACAAAACACTATATAAAGTGAATAAAGTAGATTGGCAATAAGTGTTATATGTTGTTCCGCAAAAAATGCAATGGAATAAAATAACAGGTTTAAATTTTAATATAAATAAAAATCATTATAAATAAATATCAACATAAATAAATACTCCATAAAAATAAAAACTCCATAAATAATATGTATAAAATTGGACCAATGACACAAGGAATTATAAGTTCAATTTGATTCAAGTAGGCCTAGTTTCAGTAAATTTTAAAACTAATCTATTGGAGTAGAGTGAATACAAAAATGTCCAATACTCCACAACAATATGAATAAACTGCTACTCCACAATATGAATATAAGTGTAGTGAAATTATAATAAAGATAGATATTTATTTAACAACTATTTATAAAATATCAACCTAAAATTAGTCAGTTAAAATAGTGTGCGTTAAAATAGGAAGTAGTATATTATAAATAAAATTCTAATAAATTATTTGAAACAACATTCAGTTCAGGTATAAAATTTTTAGCATGTATGCGGATTATCATACACACTTACACTCGCCCAAATACCCACACATTCATACATACAAGTATAATTTTCATGATGCGAAGATTGAAACCAATATTAAGCTTCACAACTCTTAACATTGCTTATTTTTCATTGTTCCATTCGCATATATGCTACTCGATAAATTTATGGGGGGCATCGTCCCATGCTGCTAAAGCTTTCATTATACAAAAAAGCCATAAGGATTTTAAGAGGTGCTTACAGGCGTGATTCATTTCGACCTCTTTTCAAAAAACTAGAAATTATGACTGATCCATCACTTTACATTTGCAATTGCGTATTGGAAATCCACAAAAAACAAAAAAGATTCATTAACCAGAAATTCTGACTACCATAATTATCCAACAACACACATTTTCAAACATTCAAGAATTTTTCACTTCCACCAAGTCAGCAATTTTTTTCCGTTGTTGGCTGAATATGAATGATTTCAATTCTTTCTTATAAGAAGTCAGATAATTGATTCTCTGTATAATATCATCAGTAAATTATATGAAGGGACAGTGTTATACATTTTTGGCGACATGTAGTTGTAAGACCGTTGACCAATAGATTTGTTCCTGGTTGGAACTATACGTTGTTTTTTTGACTTGTATGGTAAGGGTGACTCGGTAAGTTGAAATTATCCTTATTTTTGTGATATCTAATATCGATATAGTAATAAAAAAGTTGGCAAATGTCAAATACTTGTGCTGCAGAAAATAGTGCATAGGTTGGATTTTTAAATTCTTTAGAAATTATCAGCTTGAGGATTTTTTTTTTGTTGAATTTCCAGGAGATAAATTGGGGTCTTCAGGGCTCCTCCCCAGCCGATTATACCATATCATAGACTATTCGAGAAAAGTTCGTCTTTTGTTTGTTTCATTAGTCGAAATTTTGACAGTCATTCGTTTCAAACAATGTTATGCAGATATTTCATTTCAATAAAAAAGGCGATAGTCATTGCCAATAAGGTTTTGTATATTACTGCATGCTATAAATTACATTGAACAACTTTCAAGGCATCTGAATGATATTAATCTAACATTTCACAGTATTCTTGTTTTTCTCAAACATAACAGATATAAAGTTTCTACGCCGCTTAGAAGTGAAGCACCAATGAAGAGTCCTGCTGTTCCTCCAATAGAGACTGTGAAAAGACACAACATATCAAGTTATGCTATATGTATTGACACTTGACTTCGTTTCAATTAATAATTTAGAAAATATTCCGGATTGACGTTATTGAAAAAATTTCTATAGTTACCGAATCTTACATGATTCCGGTACATCAATTACTTAACCTTTGATCTTATGCTTTTCTACAAATGGGTGAGAAAATGGTGAGTCATTTATTCCGTCGCTATTCTATACTATTTAAAAGATCATTTTTTATGAATAATAATATTGGGTGGATATCCAAGATTTGTGTACGTAGATACTCCCTCCTTCCAAGTTTTTAGGCTTTTTCTTGCAAAATGAAAGATACTTTATTTACTTTTTTCTAAATATTGACGGTTTTCGAGATTTTCAGCAAAACAGGTTTTTTTTTCTCCAATATTCCTCACCTATATTATTTGAAATTACAATGTTGTGCCAAATCTCATTAAAATAGATTTTCGGTAAAATATTTCTTATTGGTAACTGTCTTAAATCTTTAGCGAATGAATATACTGTTGAATAGTGAAGTTGAATTTTCGATATTATTTTAATCAAGATGTTGATTTTTGAAACTGATTTAATTGATATTATTTTCAGATAGGAATTGTTCATTGCAAGTAGAATTTATTCTCAACGGTCTCCAGAAAGAAGGCATCCAAAAGGTCTTGACTATAGATTTGTTAAAACTAGATGTATCAATTATTCTAAACATGAACACATCAAAAACGTCACTAATGAAGATAATTAATTGCTGTTGAATAGTTGGATATTGACAATTTCTGATTTCCTGGGTCTTTGAGATGTACTGAAGGCAAGACTGTTTGAAAAATTTCATTGGAAAGACACGTCAACAAAACGGAAATTGTAGGAATCCTACTCTCATTGAGTTTCAAAGAACATTTAAAAAAATGTTTGCATTAAATTATTTTGAGAGCTCCGAAGGTTCTTATTGTTTGGAAGAATTTGATTATATTCTAGGGACAATTACTCCAGAACTCATTCAGGACAGCTCTATATTATTTTCAAAACCAGGAACATTTATGCCACTAAAAGAACATAGCACTGATTACAATGAATTGGACATTATTTGGGAAGACTGATTATGGAGATTATGGTCTCAGTGTTAATAAGGTAGACCTCAAAGGTAAACCCGGTATCTAGCTCGTCAGCCTTTAACCAACCAACCAACCATGTGGAGCAGTGAAGATTCATGTGTCAAGGAGTGTATAAAAACCCCAGCAAGACCTCGCCATAGTTGCGCGTGGGAACAAGCGCAATACAAACTTTATACCATCAACATCACAGTGCCGACTCCAAACTCCAAAGTGCAATTACTGTTCTTTAGTCACTATACTGTGGTATGGATAGATCGTCTTCATCGAGTTCTGTATTATAAGCTGTTCGAAAGAAGTTGCGAAAACAACTCAGTATTAAATCCCTTAAATTTTAATTATCAAAGAATTTTAAAGACATTTATACCATTATTTGGCAAAGGTCGTATTTAGAGACAAGGTAAGAAAAACTGTCGGAAAAAGAAAATGGATTCTTTTATCTTGGTATATAAAGTAAAGTTACCACTTGATACGCCGTCAATCCATTATCTGCAGTAATATTTTGAAATAATTGTGAGTTTCCCATTCAATATTTTAGGAAAAGAAACTTCATTTACCAACTAAATCCAGAGTTGTCCTCACAACAATTCTTTTGAATCTTGAGGTCGGCAAAGATTGCATCTTTATATTTATTTCGCTCTGAGTAGTCTTCAATCTGAAAAAAAAACATATTTGCTGAATATGGAATCTGGATCTGGAAACAAAATAGGCCCAACGGATGACAACTGATAAAGATTGAAGATTCTTGTCAACTACAACGTTGTGAAGTACAAATACCTGGATCAGTAAATTCCTGGATAATCAGGACACGAATTTGTAGCAGGAACAACATGAAAGCCTGGAAAGGACAATGGGGAAGACTTGGATCGAAAGGCAACCTAGGAGAAAGGTAATTCATTAAACCACTCTTTTAGAATTTGAAATTTTTCTCCGCGATATCTCAGTTTGACAATAAATGATATCACATCTCAAGGTGTAGGCTATCATTTCTCAAGAACTTTTGTCACAATAATTATAAAAATAGATGATTTTATTGAACAGACATAAAAGTACATAATATGACACTATTACTAAATATGCCACTCAAATGGCAGAGTTCAATATTACGATTAAATCGATAATTGCTCTTCCATTCAACTATTACGAGAACATTTCGATGACACAAGATGAACTTTAAATAATTTACAGAAAATATGAATGCAAAACAAAATCAAAAAGAAAAAAAGGAACCCACCTTAAATCAAATTACAGTAAAAGAGAATGAGGTATGAAGCAGATACCAACATAATATTGATGTGAAGGGGAAACGGTGTTGGTGTTAAAATGGATCACTGCGTAACACCCGCATTTATAGGTACAGTGTCGGATCAACCACCACGTGGAGATATCTGTCTGAGAGAAACCTAGATAGCAAAGATCACAACTGGGGGGGGGGGGGCAAGCCATAAGATGGAAGCTTGGCGAGGAGGCCCTGGTGCCAAACGCAGTCAAGCGCCTTGGCAGAGAGGTTGAACAACTTGCAAAAAACTAGTATTAGTTTCAGGGCTCAGGGCACATTGCTTAAGAACGATTGGAAGAATTCCATCAGACCCAGTAGCTTTGTTGGTGTTAAAATTCCCAGCAAAATGCGTCTGATACTTCGTTGGCAAAAGGTAATCTCATGTCAATGGGTGTGATACTAATGTTCTGGGGGTTTTCCAATTGAATTGAGAGTGGAATTTGCAGCGAACATTTTGGCAACTACCTTAATACGGTCATATGAATTAAATTTTGTAGAAATTAAGAGGTACAACTTCCTCCGTTGTCATCATTTCAAAACATATTGCGTCAAACAGAGAAAATCAAAATAATTCTCGAAAAACTTTCTACCCACTTATACAGAGAACGAATTAGACTTTTACCCATCATGTACTTTATACTTCCACCTACTCAAATCCCGGATTTCTGCTGTTCATGATTTTTCCCACACAAATGTCTCAATTGACTGCGCTAATAAATCTTTTGATTTGGGTTTCGGTACTCACACAGATACATTTACAAGATCTCGCATTAATTAAATCCTCACAGCACTTTTGTCTCTAATGTGATAGGTATATCCCATGTACATCGCGGTGATGTAACAATGTGATATCGCTGTAAAACTTCAATGTTACATTTCAGAGATATCGAATCCTTCAGATACATCGATAGCTACAGTGCCAAGGGTCCACCACGTTTCCTCGGCGCTAGTGTCGGGAAAGGGCAGCCCGCGGTGACTCGGGGAAACTTGTTAAAGCAACTTTGTTGAAACCTGAGGGTCATCGCTCGAGGTTAAACTCGTTTCCTTCCACATGGTGTTGGCCTCCAGTGGGCGTGGTTCCCGAGAAATAGCACCGAACTAGGAAAGAGGTCCCTGGTCGGTTGGTTGGTTAAATAAGGTTGACGAGCGAGATACCCTTTACACTGAGACCAGCTGGGATCTATTGTATTGTTCTGTCGTCATTGGTTCCTAGTTAGATAGGCCCGTGTTTTTCACCAGGTTTACTGTCTAGTTACTAGGTGTTTCGTATTCATGCCTGTTTCTAGGTTCATCTGTCCGAATATTCTGTTGCGCTTGATGAGCAGCGCGTCGCATTCGAAGATGATGTGAGAGGTTGTTTCCTCCCCGCCACCACAGAGTCTACAGTCCACGGTTTCCTTATTTATCCCCTTATTTGGTCCCAATATGTTTGGTGTTTTGATTTCTTCCACTCATTGATTAGAGTTCCGCATCGGGTTTTTCTAATTCCAAACGCTGGTTCTGGACCTATGAATGGTGATTCAGATGCTTTCTTTGCAAGTTGCTCTGCTTTTTCAATGATTTCAATTCTCATATGTCCGGGTACCCACACAAGTGTAACCTTGTTGCGTTTTGACAGTTCATTGAAGACATCTGAAGACATTCCCAGACTTGCTTTGACTTTATCTGTATTGAAATCAGAGCTTTTATAGTGCTCTGGCTGTTAGATAGAATGTAGATGTGTTTTCTTTCATACCCACGGTCTAGATTCAACTGTACGCATGTCCTTATGGCATGTGTCTCTACTTGGAATACTTGTGTTGTTGCCAAGTGAGACTATTACGTTCCTTTTTGGCCTCACCCCGTATATTCCTGCTCCTGTTCCTTCATCTGTTTTTGAACCATCTGTTTACCATATAATGTTTTCAGATGATAATGTTTCTACTCCCGATGAGTTCCCGTTCCACTTGAACTGCGTTTTGAATGGTTTTTTGTACGAGTATTGTGGTAGCATGTAGTCTGATATCATTTCCAGTTCGGTAATGTTGACTTCATGGATGATTTTGGTGTTGCGAGTTTGTGGTTGGGTTATCCAATTACCTGTTTGTGTAAGTCTGTATGCACTCATCCTCGCCTCCCCATGACTGTGATTTCTAAAGGAGGGATATTTGGGATAATTTCCATAGCAGCGGTTGGAGTGCTACTCATACCACTCGTGATATACAGACTGTACTTTATTTATCTGTATTTTACCAAGGTTGGTTTTTGACTGCCTCTGTTCCATCTTGGGCCACCACAAAAGTGAGACATATTGATTTTGGGTCTTATGATCGCGGTGTAAAGCCAGTGCATGACTTTCGGTTTCAGTCCCCATGTTTTTCCAAAAGCTCTTCTGCACATCATGAACGATGCTTTGCTTTTGTTGTAGATGCCTGTTCCAGGTTAGTCTCTTGTCCAAGAACAGCCCTAAATATTTGACATTATCAGCAAATTGTATAGTGTTACGCCAAAGAATTTGGGTGAATTCAAATCCCCCTGAAACCCTTTGCGTGTGAAGGAAATGAGTGTGGTTTTGCTCGGGTTTGCCCTCAGTCCTTCTCTTTTGCACCATTCCTCTACGGTCCTGAGTGCATTTTGCATTAGCTCAGAGGTTATTTGGGCATATTTTCCCTGTACGAGAACTACTATGTCGTCCGCATAACCTTGGGAGTAGTATCCCTGATTGTTTAAAGATTCCAGAAGTTCGTCCAACTACCATGTCCCACAGTAGGGGGATAGTATACCTCCCTGTGGGGTTCCTCTGGCCATTTCCTGGGCCTGTCGATTTGGGAGCATTGACGTTATTCACCTGCAGGTTGTTGCGTCCCTACTCTATAGGTTAAGGGTTAGGAGATCTTGGTTACTTCTGTGGGTGAGTAGCGCTAATCTGCTCGGGTACAGACACTGCACAGCAAGTAGTTTGTGAAATCAAACCATCTTTCCATTGGATAATGAAATTGTAGCTGGGTGCATTCTGTCCATTGGGACAGATATTACCTTAGCGCGCTGATTTGGTTGAACAAAATCTGCAACTTACCCAATTCCACCAGGGGACTGAAATTGTTGATGATGATGATGATGATGATGATGATGTTGATATCGAAATCTACAGCAAAAGCCGTCATATATTCCAATTCAACCCTGCCTGCCTAAATGGGTGACAAAGACAAGCAATCAATCAATCAACTATGATGATTCATACATACCCTTTTGTATCAGTTACCACCTTATATTCGGGTTCTACACATGAGGGTAGACAATCACAAACGAGACCTGGTTTATCCAATCCTGTACCCTTGGCATGTAAACGGTTAACTGTTTCTATAATAAAAAAATAGTATTCACATCTATACAGGGTGTCCCATATAAAACTCCGCGGGCAAATATCTGGGAAATGAAAGATGATATCCATATTTTGTGACAGCAGATGATATTGATGTCAAAGGATCCTCTTATTTAGGTAGATATCCATCACTGGGCGTCATCCGTAAGGGCGTCGCGACACCGACGCCAAATTTTTCAAATGGAATCCCAGACTTTTTAATGCTTTTTTGAATTCTGCATAAAATTCTGAATTCAGGCATATAGCACACTCATGGTTTCCCTTGAATACTGACGAAATACAGCAACTTTATTGCATATTATAAAGAGAATGTATTACATTCGCTTGAAAAAGATACAGTGTATCGAAACATGTCGCGAAGACAATAAATCTGTGGAAATTTAATCGTGTTTACCTTAGTGTCATATTATAAAGAGGGCCATGAAAGCGTCAAAATAAATGCAATAATACGAGTCTTCATCAATCTGTCAGAAAACCTGTCAGATTTTACAAAAGTGTATTTAGTTTCGTGTTGTTTTTTCCTAAAATTGAAAATTTTAGCATGCAGAGAAGTTGGATATGATATGTATTTATGGCGAAGCAAGAAGGAATGCAAAAGAAGCAGTGAGAATATACGCCAATCGGTGACAGAAGATTACCGTCAGACAAAACATCCACTAGCTTAGCCAAATCTTTGGCTCAAAATGGATATTTTATAGAACGGAATCGAAAGAAACAAAAAACGGCTACAAATGAGGATCACACTGTTGCAGTGCTAGGTCAAATGGTATTGGAACCACATAGTTCTACCAGACAATTAGCAATGGAATGTGAAATCGTCAATACAACGTATTTTGCCAGAAAACAAATTCCATCCCTACAAAATACATCTGGTTCATAGCTATAATCTATTCCCATATTTAGGAGATGCTGATAGGAGATTGAACTTCATTGCATAGTTGTCCACCCGTATTCATGGTGATGATCAGTTTCTGAACAAAATATTATGGAGTGATGAAAGCCGTTTCCATAACAACGGTATAGTAAACAAACATAAGTGTCACTATTGGTCTGACGTGAACCCTCATTGGATTCAAGAAACGAGATATCAGACTGTGTGGGGATTTAATGTTTGGTGTGGAATCATGAATGGTTATTTGATAGACCTCATGTTTTCGAAGGAATCCTTAATGGAGAGAGGTATTTGCTTTTCCTCCAACATGTATTGCCGAATCTCTTGGAGAATTTACCAATACAAAACTGAATATGTGGTGGCAACAAGATGGGGCACCTCCGCATAATAATAGAATAATTACCCAATATTTGGATGATACTTTCAATGAGAAATGGATTGGAAATAAGGGTCCAACACCATGGCCAGCTCGAAGTCCAGATATGACACTACTGGATTTTTTTGTAAGGATATATGAAAGACTTAGTTTATATGCAACATCCACAAAATGTAGATGATTTCAAAAATATTATCACAAATGTTTATGCTTCCTTATCGCGAGAGACACTTTTAGCTGTGACGAATCGAGAAATAAATAAAAAGATACAATATGTGTATTCTACGTGAAGGGAGGCAGTTCGAACACTCACTGAAATGATTCATGCTATCACTTTTATTTTTTTAGTTATTATCATCATGTTTGCTGATTTTTGGTCAAATTGAATTATATTTTGGTAATTTGAAACATTTATTTTAGTTTGCATTGTCTGCAATTTTACAGAAACACATAACTAGATGATTCTGAACAGGTAACGCAATTATCACTGATAGATCAATTTTATCAAACTCGTATAAGTGTTTTTTGACTCATTCATGGCCCTCTTTATACTATGCAATAAAGTTGCTGTATTTCATCAGTATTCAAGGGAAACCATTAGTGTGCTATATGCCTGAATTCAGAATTTTATGCAGAATTCAAAAAAGCATCAAAAAGTCTGGGATGCCATTTGAAAAAATTGGCGTCGGTGTCGCGACGCCCTTACGAATGACGCCCAGTGATGGATATCTACCTAAATAAGAGTATCCGTTGACATCAATATCATCTGCTTTCACAAAATATGGATATCATCTTTCATTTCCCAGATATTTGCCCGCGAAGTTTTATATGGGACACCCTGTATTTCATAACAACATAGCTTACCGAAGTTGTCAGTTAGGCACTTCAATCCCTCCATATCGCAGTATTCTAGTTTATCTGAAATAAAAATGAACATTTGTGTCAACAGGTTGTAGTGATAATGTAGCTTTGGTATCAAAGTATCCAGGATTTTCTTTCGTTCTTGGTTATGGCGTTTCATTTGACGATAATTTTCAACCGTCATCAGATCATACCTGTTTTAGTGTTTGTGCTGTTAATAGTGCTAGATATTAGTGACACTCAAATAATGTATACTATATAATATTCTGGTGAAAACTTGGAGGAGAGTAGGCATGTCCAATAAAATCATATTGGACGTGTTGGCGGACAATTTATCTAATAGTCCAGGGCATTTAGATCAAAATCAGCCGGAATAACTAAATTTGGCCGTCACACAGAGATGCGGTTTTCTGCATTGTGTTCAGGAAGGTCTCAGCAAATGAGTCTATAGGGTGTGGTTTCTCGCTTTTTTGAAAAATGCTTTCTGGACCGGAAAATGCATTTTCCAATTGCATCACTACTTGCACCATTACAGGAATGACTGGAAACTCGGAAAAATCGCTCGGAAATTGTTACTCGGGGGTTGTCGGGGGCATTGGAATTACCCGGGGGTGCACGGGGGTGGCTCTGTGGTGGTGCGCGGGGGTGGAATTGGGGAGAAATGGCAGCGTGCATGAAAATCGATCCAAACTCGCTACTCGGGGGTTTTCAGGGATGCCGAATTCAATTCTGGCATCGGACATCCCCGCAGGCCTTTGGGGTCCCCCAGGCTGTGACACGAGATGCGTGCAGGTATAAAATTTAAATAATTGAAGAAGAGAAGAAAAATCGTATAATTCAAGATTAATAAGAACTTCAATCTGTTATTTTAAATAAGTATTATTTTCATAATTTGCGGCACGGAGAGGAAGAAGAGTTCGAACATGATGTTTAGTATTTAAGTTAAGAATTGCCATTTATGAGTCAAGATTAATAAAAACTCCTATCTGTTACTTGAATAAAGTATTCTTTTCATAATTTGTGATTTTTCACCTTCTCCTTTACCATTTGCCACGAGCGCCCCCGGGGGAGTGTTTTCATGGACGCTGCCATTCCCCCCCATACAACCCCACAGAGGTGCCCGCGAGCGCCCTCGGGTAATTTCAATGCCAGAATTGAATTCGGCATCCCCGAAAACCCCCGAGTAGCGAGTTTGGATCGATTTTCATGCACGCTGCCATTTCTCCCCAATTCCACCCCCGCGCACCCCCACAGAGGCACCCCCGGCTAATTCCAATGCTAGAATTGAATTTTGCATCCCCGAAAACCCCCCGAGTAGCGAGTTTGGATCGATTTTCATTCACGCTGCCGTTTCTCCCCAAATTGACCACCCCCGCAACCCCCAGGGAACCGCCCCCGAGGAATTCCAATGCCAGAATTGAATTCGGCATCCCCGAAAACCCCCGAGTAACGAGTTTGGATCGATTTTCATGCACGCTGCCGTTTCTCCCCCAATTGACCACCCCCGCAACCCCCATGGAGCCGCCCCCGAAAACCCCCCAGTAACGAGTTTGGAGCGAGTTTCCTGTAAGCTGCCATTTTCCCCCAATTCACCCCCACAGAGCCACCCTCGTTCACCCCCGGGTGATTCTAATGCCAGAATCGAGTTCGGCAGCCCCGACAACCCCCGAGTAACAATTTTCGAGCGATTTTTCCGAGTTTCCAGTCGTTCCTCTAATGGTGCAAGTAGTGATGCAATTGGAAAATGCATTTTCCGGGCCAGAAAGCATTTTTCAAAAAAGCGAGAAACCACAACCTAGCTATAGACTCATTTGCTGTGACCTTCCTGAGCACAATGCAGAAAACCGCATCTCGTTATCTGTGTGACGGCCAAATTTAGTTATTTTTTTCTATCCTCCCTGAACTATAAATGTGATTATCTTAATTGGTTTATTAAGCTCGAATGTAAGAAAAAAAAAATATACAAAATTTGTCCTTTCCGTCAACCGGCAGCACCCTCACGAGCAACCCTCAGAAGTATTGGAGAGACTATGAAAACGAGAATATCAGCCATCAACACACCCTTTCATGGAAGAACCACATGAGATCTATTTCCAAAACTACCTCTCAAAGACATGTTATCTAGTGTGCCAATCTCTTCAGCTGCTTGCCAAAGATTAAAAGTACAGCTGCTATAAAGGTTATTGGGATGTCTAGTTCGCGAGAAGTTGATGATCTTTCCTTCCTATGCAAATGTTTATTTCTAATTAGTTTCCACCATAGAAGCATAATAAACACCAATTAGTTCAGAATAACGTTCAGAATAACGTGGTCCCCCTACTAACCTATGAGTTTGCGCAATAGAGCGCAAGTGTTGCCAGGGATGGTCTTAGGATTTTTGAATTCCTGTTTCTGAATCTGGTATAAGTTTTCGTTAAAAGCATTTGCAATATAATAGAGTTTTCCTTCAATGATATATACAGAAAACCAATAATTGACTTCTTGAAAATAGAAATATTGAGTGGTCTTCTATTTTGTGCTTTCTAGCGACCAAGTAGGGAGAAATTATTGTGATCGTCAAAAAATTCAAATTTGAAATTTTGATGGGAATTGATTCTATTCTACTCAGTCTGTAAATAAAAAAAAAACTCAATTTCTGTGTCCATCGGCCTCGCGCCTAAACCATTGAGCCTATTATACTCGAAACACATTAGAGTGAGGAAACACTTTCTTAAGGTAGGCATATTTTTGATTTTCGAAATTCTGAATAGTGAAGTTGGTTTTCATGAATATTTGAGTAATTTCGGTATAGTGTGCCAGTTCACCTCTTATTTTCTGTTTGCGACATTGCAATATTGGAAAATCTAATTCTGGTATAAATTCTTGTTGTTGCTTTTATCATTTTCATTTTGTGACTCACCTCATAGGGAGATATACCAACAAAAAAAATTGTATTGAGATGAATAATTTTTCATCCTGAAATAATATTGATGAAGTTTGCTGTATGAAAGGTTTCCAAAAAAATTAGTTTCATTTGGCATAAAATTATCGGTAATTGCAAGAACCTGCCGGATTTTTCGCTCAAGGAGAATACAAATATCTATAACAGTTTGTGATGGCCTTATGAGGCCACCTCTATTTTTTCTATTCAATAATTTGAAGTTTTCTGCATCTGCAGAAGATTCTGTAATGTCTTCAAGAGTAGACAAACATACTCTACATTTGATAATTTTTTTTACAGATTTAACGACAAATCCTGATATATGTGAAATCATATTTTCAGTCAGAGTACTCAAAGAAGGGAGAATTAACGTGTCGTTGACATAAGTGTCGTATTTTTTTTATTATGGACATATCCAAATTCAAGTCCGCATAGATTCTTTTTGCCTGTGTCATTGTCAATATATTGGTGTTATCCAGATTCACACAGTTTCCCTGAACAACAACTGCTAACACCTAACAATGCCAAAACTCAGAAGCCGACACTGTTATCTTTCTTTGCTTGATACGCCACGATAGAATTTTAAGGCGGTGTTGCCCAGTTTACTAGACTTCCCACAATCACCTGCCCTAATCACAGATGACATTACGAACTTCATTTGGTACACGAAAAAAAAAACTTGGCAACGACGTGAACAGAAACAGCAATGTTGCGCAAGTGCAAAGGTTGGTGAGTTGAATCAATTAAAAACTCAATGTATGAGGTGATTTTGAATCATATTATGGGATGAGAGAATCTACTACAAATTGACAAGACATTACAATTTTTTTACAAAGTTCAAACTACTTGTTGTGAGGGGTCATTCAACTGAATCTCGAACAACTTGTTTGGCGTTCTAGTGTTTATTATACTTCTATGGTTTCCACCGACAGCAGTTTAGGCAAGATGGAAAATGTACTTTTGGTTTTGAGCTATGTTGTTAAATAACGATAGAAAAAAATAAAAACGAAAATTCCGATTTTCAGTTTTTTCCCGATATTTCCGGAAATACTCGGAACTTTCCAAGTTTCAAAACAGTATTTTGTTAAGCACCAGAATACGCAACTTTGCCCCAATTTAAGCTTCGACGTATCTCCTGTAGTTTAGGAGATCCCAATGGTGAGGGTCGAATTTGAATTGCCCTGTATACATAAAAAACAATACCCTCAAATATTTGCTGAAAATGAAAAGTATAGTTATGTTATACGACCTGTACTCGAAAACACTAGTGGCACAATCAATAGCGCAATAAAAACCCTCAAGGAAATACACAAACACTGCACTGCAATAATCGCAAACAGCAATAATATTCGCACAATAATTAAGCTGGGGCTAGAATTCTTTTCGTTGACGGAAAAAATAGTTACTCAAACTAAATGCGCTAATCTGAAACGTCGCTACGTCGCGACGTCTACTATGTCCGTCTTGTCCGAATCGACGCTAAGTGTTCTTTTTCACCATTCTAAAAGTCTCTCATGCCCTTCCGAACAGGGACTCAACATCAAATCGTGTAAGTTAATGTATTGCACTTCTCACGAAAAACCACGAGCAGTTATACAGCTCGCTCCCAGTATTAATTCTTTCCTGTTCCAGAGTTGATAACTGGATATTTGGCAATCGTCATAGTGGACCATCAGTTCATTAGATTCGACTTGGATACATCAGAGGCACGGTACGAGGGACATAGAGTACCAAAATTGACCAACTGGGATGTCGTGCAAATTATGTAAACCACTTTCACTCTCCCATCAACATAATTTGTAGACAAGCTAATAAATTATGTAATGTAGACATATTTTTCTTGAACATTAATCAATTTATACGTCATGTACATGTGGCATTGCCTAATTAAGTATTTCACCTTTTGTGTATAAATCATGTACTTCCTGTAATAGGGTTTAACCTGCGGGATATAAATAAATAAACTGAATAATAATCCAGTCTCGCGTAATACGAATTGACCTATTGTATAGGTTGAACTGGATCATATAATCAATTTCTCATTACCTATTAGATTAATGGTCTTTGTCAATTAGCTATTTTATTTTCTCATGAAAGTTGCACTTCGGAAGAAGTAATTGCTGAAGTCGGAGTGCTTCTTGCTCTCTAGAACCTAGAAATGGCACTGGAGTCATAGTTCAGTGTTTATCTTAGGAATTCCCAACAAATGCCAAATTTATTTTATTGATTTATTTGGGAGAACTAGCCTTCGCTGATGATTGACAAGAACCATATGAAACCGGCAATTGAATCAAAAAATAATTTCAGCTGGTATTTAAAGAGCACTGCAAAGAAGTTCCTGTACAAAACTCTGCCAAGATTCTAATAGTTATAATTCAACAGTCGTAGGGGACAATACATGTTTTCTGTTAGAGACTAGCCGATGAATATACCTACTGTATAGGTTGAAGCAGAAGACTATTCATTATAATCCATTTTTCATCATTAGAAAAATATTTAATTTTCTCATAAAAATAAAGAAGGTAACCTACTGTATTTTGGCATCAAATGATGAGTGCAATTACAAAGTGCAATGTGATTTTCTGCATGGCATTGTACAACACACGTAGAGTAACTATAGTAGTTATGCACTAGTAGTTCGTCGTTTTCCGAAGGAAATTTGCATTTTCGTTTATAAACCGGTAAATCATTTACATTCTCGTCATTGTTTATTTCGATTACCTGAAAATAAAATAAACAATTCATCTGTCCTACAGAAAAATACCAAAAAAATCTTCAATACAAAAACTTTGATGAAAAGATAAATCATCTGCTCAAGTGAACAAACTTACATTTATAGAAATATTGAATGCTTCTCCTAACATGACATCTTTTCTTTGATCTGGATCTGAGTTTATAAAAGGAACATCCTCCGGTGCATGGAAAAACACCTTGAAAATTAACATTTTAGATATTTGTGAGTTTTTCATCATGATTGATGACATGTATGATGATGCTTTTTATAAAAAATAAATACTTAATACCCTAATATCTTCGTTGGTTTGTATCCAAAGTTCACCTGGTCCAGTTTTTCTGTTCATTGTTAAATCTATTTTAGGGCCGTTATATTTCCTAAAATAATAAATAAATATCAGTCATTTAAAAGATAAGCTAGTAATCATTCATCCAATAGCTCTCTTAGTAAAACTAAATGTCAACAAAACAAAAGCAATGATCATAGCATCAGAATATAAGTTGCAAAATCTGAGTAATTTGAATAGAATCAATATCAATGGTGAATGTATCGAAATTGTATCTGAAATCAAATACCTCGGATGGAGTTATATGCATCTTGCCTCGGCAACCTCGGATTTATTATTGACAGCTCTTTGACATTAAACAAACATGCTGAGTATATTATCAAAAAAATATCAAAAAAGCTTTTTTCTTTTCTAGAGTTTCGAACTGTTTGAGCACTTATGCTGAAATAACGACTTACAACTGCATTATCAAACCACATTTTGATTACTGCGCTTCTCTATTTCTACTCAATCAAAATAAATTGTCTCAGATGCAAAAACTCCAAAATGCAGTCGGTATACTTCAATTTTTTATATGCTGAATTCTCTTCAGTGGTTATCAGTAATGAAAAGGTTATACTTTTTAACAATGGTTTTTATTTTTAAGATTGTCAAGGGTTTGCAATCAGCGTATTTTAATGATTATGTGATTTTAAATAGAGGTATTCATCATCATAACACTAGAAACAATAACAACTTCCATATTAGTGGAACAAATTCGAGAAGATGCATGGATAACCTATTTTTAAGGTTTGAATGAATTCAACAAACTCCCGATATATCTGAAAAATTTCAATAATGTTGTTAATTTTAAGAAGAGTCTAGTGGCATTTTTAGATGATTTGTAATGTAATATTTTTTAATGTTATTTATATTTTTATTACTTCAATAGTTTTAATATTATCTTTATAAATTTATGTATATCTTTATTGATTATTTTATTTATTTCAAATAAGCTACTACTACTACTACTAGTATCTGAACAATTATACTATTTTCGGAAGATGGTGTAAGTAAAAAAAATGTGTCACCTGAAATCTGCCAGCTACTGTATTTTTGATAAAATTTTACACGGAAAAAATGGTCCAAGTAAATCGTTTTCCTGACTTTTTCGATTGTGGTAAGAAAATTAATGAATACTAAAAGAAAACGTTTTGTCTCTAAAAAAATTGAGAATTCTGAACGCATGAGCTTGTAGCTATAATATTTTTTACATGTAGCAGGTACTTCGAATATCAGATAATTCACTTTATATAATGTCTGGTATACATTTTACTAGCGCTGGAAAAATGTATATTCATATTTATCAACTTTGGGTTTCTAAAAAGTATATCTTAACAACAGAGACTCGTGTTACAGGCATAATACAACAATTCATTTGCAGTAGAGCTAGGTGTTCCTACGATAATGAAACTGTTCACGTACTTGTTGATATGCGACCAGTTCGGGATCCATCGGTAGTAACCGTTGCACTGATCATCAACGTTTTCGCAAAACTGGCCTCGTTCCAATTCCAGCATTTGAGTTAGTAGTTATATGTGGACATGTTACATCGTGTGCCGGAATTATACTATTATTACTGTTATGAGTTGTGTGAATAGTGTTAGTTTGATTTATGTATTTTACTTGTTGACGTTTTATGTATACTAGGATCAGGAGAATTTTCCAAAGGACTAAACAACAGTTTTGTTTCAATAAATATATTAAAAATTTACAATTTTTATTTCCTTTCTTCATTAGGAGGTACCATTTATTTTTAATTTTCAGAATGTTCTATTTCTACTTTATGTTTTACATAATTTGAATTTGTTATGACCATAATGAGAAAATACATCAGTTGCCTGCTTGTTCATATTCATACTGATGAATACAAACAGATTCAACAAAGTTCCGAAATTCTTAATTTTGGAAAAGGTTGTACTGATGGGTTATCAAGTAAGGG
Organism: Chrysolina oricalcia; assembly: GCA_944452925.2. NCBI lineage: Eukaryota > Metazoa > Arthropoda > Insecta > Coleoptera > Chrysomelidae > Chrysolina > Chrysolina oricalcia. The sequence goes on from OX101822.2 coordinate 53,042,031, forward strand.
TGGCCAGAGGCGATGATTTAATTAAAAGAACCGTCAAAATGCTGTATACTTCTTTCAACATCATCTTATAGTTCACGAAAAAAAATTGTCATAAAAACTTTAAGTAATCTCTTTGTCCAGTTTTTCTTAGGTAGTGTATTTTGCTAGCCTGTATTTGCTAAGCAAGTACGTTTTCTTAGAGTATAAACTGAATCATTGCTTCCTTGGTGCAACCGAACCTTTCATATCGTTTTAAATTCAAGAATGAAATTAATGTATTGAAAATAATGCTTTATAAAATACAAATGACCCTTCTTTGAAGAACTAATAACTCTGAACTGAGGGCAATTGAGTCCGGTGTATCCTGATACCAAAGATGGAATGAAAGTAACAACAAATGCGTGCACTCGGACAGTAAGAAGACAGGGCACATTGTCTCCTATGGCTAGGTCAATACCACCTGTCCGAAGTACAGCATCGTCGCTTAATCCCAGCAACTCCGGAACTCCTCATCTATTTGGAAAAACCAGCAGGCCGTAGATACCTAAAAAAACCAGAAATACTATTTACACGGGCACTTAACTCTACTGAGCCATCCAGAAGTGAGGGCTTCACCCCTGGAACTGTCCGAGCCCTCGGGCGACTCCTGGATGACTGACTAAAACAGCCATTTGAGCCTTTATTTATACCATTGCCGAACATTTAAGTCGGCCAATGGTATCGCAGAAACACCGGTAGGCGGAGCCTATTAGAGCTCTCGCCTCCAGATATACTCCAGTGAGTATTTTCAAAAACTGTAGTATTTCTGGCAAAAGATTAAGATAACAAAAGCTTTTAAAGGTAAGACAATGATAAACTGCCCAGAAGTGATTTGATAAGGCCAAGTGAACCGAAATTACCCTAATAATCTAAAAATGTTGCTGCAGTAAAATACTTTATAGTAGCAACTAATATAGTTTTTTAGTAGATTTAAGTATATGAGTTATTAGAGAAAATCATTCTTCATGAATGGTAAATTTACTTGACACTAGTAGTTATCAAACTGAGCACCTACTGCAAATAAAACGTAGAGTGAGGCTAATGAAATGACAAGTTTGCTTCTAATAAAGAGTTTAATATCCGTGTACTTGTCCCATATAGTATGCAAATTTTCACTTGGTGGTATACAAATATTACTTGCTACTATTATTTTTTTTCCTTGCACATAACCACACATGTGCTACATCTTATTTTCTTTTTTCAACAGGAAGTAACGATAAGAATGAAATTGTACTAGCATGAAATGATTCTTACTTTGTATGCAATGAATTTATTGAATAACAAAATCCGTATTCAGTTTCAAGAGGTATAATTTCATCGCAACAGCTGAAACTGATATCATTCCATTTACATGATAATATCATCCGGTTGCACTTTTTCCTATACTGAAATGAAAAAAAATCTGTTAGTAAATTTTGGTGGACTGTCCAAACTTTGGAGAATATTTTTGAAAAGATAACCTTCACAAATTTCTACATAAAAAGACTTTTACCCTGAAACTTAATAATTGGAACTCCTTTGAAAAATCTTTGAATGCCTTCTTTGTGAAAATATTTGAATATGGTTCCAGAATGATTGAAATAAAATTACGTTTAGATTGATGACGCTAAGATTGAACGAAAATACGAAATAGGACGTCAAGTGGGGTAACTTCGAACGAATTATGAAGTTTTGCTTCAAATACAAAAAAGTGAAAGGTGAAAAAATATTTAAAAAATTAATATAGATTCTTTGGTATCTCTTTTGAACATATTTCACATAAACAATATTCAAAATGAGGGTGAATATTTTATTATTTAAATGGTGTCCGAAGTTCTTCGCACAGGTGGGGTAATTTCGGTCAGCATATAAATTGCATACGTAAATTGATACCTCGTGTGTTTAGTAAATTTGGACACCAAAACTACTAAAATAAGCATATTTTAGCGGGTTTCATCGAAAAATTTTAATAAAAAAAACATGTTTCGATATTTTTAATACACTTTTAATGCCCAGAAAATAAATATATATATATATTATATATATATATATATATATATATATATATATATATATAATAAGGATGGATTTAGCGAGGGGAAATATATGAAAATATAAGTAGAAAAGTTATTGGGTATAACCCTCAAAATGTTCTGCAACCGTAGACACGTGTTTCGAGCTTAAGCTCTCATCAGTACGGTAAAATCAAGTGCGAAGATGTACAACACTTGGATGTAAAAATTGAAACAAAGGAAGTCAACAATAGGAAGCCAACCACACATTTGTGGCTTCGGTTAGCTCAAACACGTGTCTACGGTTGCAGAACATTTTGAGGGTTATACCCAATAACTTTTCTACTTATATATATATATATATATATATATATATATATATATATATATATATATATATATATATATATATATATATATGTACATTACTAAGTTCATGGGTTGAGCCGCGTTGAGAGTTTATAACTCGACGTTTCGGCTCCTGCTTTGGAGCCATTTTCAAGAGTGTGACTGCGAGGCCTCTATCTGCCTACTCCTTGAGTCGTGGTCTTGAGAGATATCAAGGTCTCAACCTGCCTACTCCTTGATCTCAAAAGACGATCCGATGTTGGTTGCACTGTAGTATTTATAGGTGGTTGGCTACCTGGAGGTGGGCGGGTCTTACGGGTTTTCTCGTTTGTCTTGTCTGCTGGTGCCTGCTGTGTAGTTGGAGTTAATGGGATAATAATTGATTGCGGATAAGTTTCACGTGGCCTGGTAATTACGGTTGGAAGAAGGGGCTTCCAAATGGGGTTCAATTTACGGCTATCATCTTTAATGTTCAGGCAATCAGGCCGTTTTTCGATTTCGATGGCTTCTCTGATAAAACGAGAAGTTCTTGAACGTACTGGGGCGATGGTTTTCGTTTTCTTGAAATCTATGGGGTGACCCGTTTGGATGAAATGAAGAGCTAAAGCGGAGCTGGTGTCTCGATTTCTAACTGAAAGGGAGTGTTGATAGGATCGAAAATGGATCTGTTTCGAAGTTTCTCCTATATAAGAGTGGGGGCAGATAGAACAGGGAATTTCGTAAATACCATGGTCTTCGTTGGGAATTTTGTCTTTTGTTGGTCTGATGAGGTGTGATAGTTTTTGTTCTGTGGTAAAGATGGTTTTGATATTTGCTTTTCTGAAAAGTCGACTGATTTTGTCCGTCACCCCTTTGATGTAAGGGAAGAAGACTTTGGATGGACGGTCTTCAACAAAACGGATACAGACCAGACCACATAGACAGAAACATCCAAAAACAGCTTCAGAAACCATTAGTAACCAAAAACGAACCACAAGTTGAAGACCGTCCATCCAAAGTCTTCTTCCCTTACATCAAAGGGGTGACAGACAAAATCAGTCGACTTTTCAGAAAGGCAAATATCAAAACCATCTTTACCACAGAACAAAAACTATCACACCTCATCAGACCAACAAAAGACAAAATTCCCAACGAAGACCATGGTATTTACGAAATTCCCTGTTCTATCTGCCCCCACTCTTACATAGGAGAAACTTCGAAACAGATCCATTTTCGATCCTATCTACACTCCCTTTCAGTTAGAAATCGAGACACCAGCTCCGCATTAGCTCTTCATTTCATCCAAACGGGTCACCCCATAGATTTCGAGAAAACGAAAACCATCGCCCGTTCAAGAACTTCTCGTTTTATCAGAGAAGCCATCGAAATCGAAAAACGGCCTGATTGCCTGAACATTAAAGATGATAGCCGTAAATTGAACCCCATTTGGAAGCCCCTTCTTCCAACCGTAATTACCAGGCCACGTGAAACTTATCCGCAATCAATTATTATCCCATTAACTCCAACTACACAGCAGGCACCAGCAGACAAGACAAACGAGAAAACCCGTAAGACCCGCCCACCTCCAGGTAGCCAACCACCTATAAATACTACAGTGCAACCAACATCGGATCGTCTTTTGAGATCAAGGAGTAGGCAGGTTGAGACCTTGATATCTCTCAAGACCACGACTCGAGGAGTAGGCAGATAGAGGCCTCGCAGTCACACTCTTGAAAATGGCTCCAAAGCAGGAGCCGAAACGTCGAGTTATAAACTCTCAACGCGGTTCAACCCATGAACTTAGTAATGTACATATTTCTGACCGCGGAAACCTTTCCGAACATATATATATATAATATATATATATATATATATATATATATATATATATATATTACAACTGAAAACTCATCCTTTTTTAAGTGAAAACCCTAATTTATTCTAAAGTTTTATCTGTTACCAAAACACAGTTCAGCGATTGTTCCTGGAAGAGTAGTAGTAGCAAATTGATTAGTTTATTATTTGTTTTTTCTAATATTTTATTATTAAAAAAACATCCCCTTTTTGAATCTCACAGTATCCTGAAGATGTTAAAGTAAATTAACGAAACGGTGACTTTAAAGAATTAGAGTTTTCTTTAATTTAAGACCTCGATTCCCAAAATATGAAAACAAAACCCGTCTGTATTCTTAATGTCCCTAATATTATGTTGAATTTTATTTCTAGGATGAAAAGCTAGATCAATTCAGACCCTTCAATGTCCTTTTACTAAAAATAATGCACTTAGAGTCATCATATGCAATAAGAGAGAGCACATTAGAAAGACTAGAAGAAATTAAGGATCTTGGAATTAGTTTCATCTCTTCACTTAATTTTGGTATACATACTGAATGTCGTTAAAGATGCCCATAGAAAACTGGTTTCATACTATGAAATTCCAACAAATTTAAATGGAACACTACTAATTAAGGATCTTGGAATTAGTTTCATCTCTTCACTTAATTTTGGTATGCATACTGAATGTTGTTAAAGACGCCCATAGAAAACTAGGTTTCATACTATGAAATTCCAACAAATTGGCCTCGCAGTCACACTCTTGAAAATGGCTCCAAAGCAGGAGCCGAAACGTCGAGTTATAAACTCTCAACGCGGTTCAACCCATGAACTTAGTAATGTACATATATATATATATATATATATATATATATATATATATATATATATATATAGTGACCGCCAAAAAGTATGTACCATATGGGAAAATTTTTTATTATTGGAGTATTGGAAAAAATATTCTGGGGAAAAGTTTGTGAATGTCCGATAACCTAAAAATCGATTTTGACACAAGTCACGTGATCGCTAGAATGGCGGCAAAATGAAAAAAATTGTAATGCAAATGCAAAAAAGGGGTAAGATGGCAAGATATCAAAAAAAGTTATTTGAAAAAGTCACTTAGAATTCAATTTTATACACATAAACGAAGTTTCAAGAGATAATTCAAAAAAATTGAAAATAGCAATTTTTTAAAAATATTTTCCCATCTATTTAAAAATATTATTTTTTTTCTTATGAATAGCTTGACTATACTGAAACATTTGCATCTTGATGATAATGACAGAACTTTCTCATTTTCTCCACACCAGAGGGCACTAAATTAAAAAAAATTGGTTTTTGCCAGAACCCTCGCTGTTACATTGGTTCTTATCTAACAGTTATATCAGAATTCCAAGACTATTGTGTTGATATGGCAATCTAGAAACACCATGTTTCCTGATTTTAATCAAGTTTCAATAATAATGCTGTATGAGCGTTTTACTTTGCACATAAACTTTAAGAATCTTTAATTTGACGCACTATTTTCAAGTTTATGTGCGAAGTGAAACGCTCATGCACGATTATCATCGGAACTTGATTATAATCTGGAAATAACCATGTTTTTGGAGTGTCATGTCATCACAATGGTCGTGGAATTCGGATATAACTGTTAGATACGAACCGATGTAACAGCAAGGGTTCTGACAAATTCCCATTTTTTCAATTTAGTGCTCTCTGGTGTGTAGAAAATGAGAAAGTTTTGTCATTATCATTAAAATGCAAATGTTTTAGTATAGTCAAGCTATTCATAAGAAAAAAAAAATATTTTTAAATAGATGGGAAAATATTTTTAAAAAATTGCTATTTTCAATTTTTTTGAATTATCTCTTGAAACTTCGTTTATGTGTATAAAATTGAATTCTAAGTGACTTTTTCAAATAACTTTTTTTGATATCTTGCCATCTTACCTCTTTTTTTGCCTTTGCATTGCAATTTTTTTCATTTTGCCGCCATTCTAGCGATCACGTGACATGTGTCAAAATCGATTTTTAGGTTATCGGACATGCACAAACTTTTCCCCAGAATATTTTTTCCAATACTCCAATAATAAAAATTTTTCCCATATGGTACATACTTTTTGGCGGTCACTGTATATATATATATATATATATATATATATATATATATATATATATATATATATATATATATATATATATATATATATATATATTTAAGTGAAAATAGAGTATATTTCGTTTTAATTCCGAGAGTTCCAACCTTTGACAGCTGTTTCGTGCTCACGCACTCATCAGAAAGGATTTATGGAGCTCTCGAAATCTAGTGACTGTAGATGTCATAATTAACTTTCTGTTATATACATTTATATAACAGAAAGTTACTTATGACATCTACAGTTACTAGAGCACGAAACAGCTGTCAAAGGTTGGAGCTCTCGGAATTAGAACGAAATATACTCTATTTTCACTTATATTTATATATAAATGAATCTGAAACTTTAAAATATTAGAAATAACTTGTTGGGACATATTATGCATACCAACATTCGCAACTTCGAATATATCTATTTCTTCTTAAATTTTTGGGTGCTTCTAAAACCCCAATAACTTGTTTTTTGCAACAATTGTCTTATCTTCGATATTCGGATACAAAAAGTATTTTCCTATCTTGCTGCTCTCTGTTTTTCTCAAAAATTCAACAAAAAGATCATTTTTAAGAATATCGATAATTTTTCCTATTTTTCCTACAAAAATTAATATTAGAATCGACTAATAACACAAAATCGAAATGTCCGTTTTTTTCATAAGATTTCCAGTGAACCAAATTTTTACCAATATTGCAATGTCATTCAGTTCTGAGTTACGTTCAAAATTTCAAGTATCTTACTCATCGGGACGTTAGTTTAAAATCGTTTGCAAAATTTGTAGCGAACAGACAAATAAATAAACAGACGCACAAGACAGCGAGTTAATAATAAAAAATATAATAATAAATTTTAAACTCACCTTCTCCACCTTTTCGGTGAAATTCATTAATTTGCATGACTTACAGTCATCGAAGCATGAATAACAGCTCCCAGTAAAATATACCAAGTCAATAATGAATTGCTTTTGCAGATCAATTTCATCTTTATCAAAATCTTCGTTTCTGAAAAAATAATAACTCTTGCCACCTATTTGTTTCAAAACATGGAAAATGGCCCGGCGCAATAAGTTTATTTTGAAATTCTGAGATAACGGACGCAACAAATAAGTTTTAAAGAGTTTATTAAGACAACTTTAAGGAGAGATTAAACAGCAAATAAAATTAAATAAGGAACAAAATAAAATAAATTGAGAAAGTTGAACATGTACATTTCTATGAAAGCGTTTATTTAAGAAATAAGATAAAACAAGAAATAAGAATAACAGCAAGAGATGGCCAACTTTTATCTTTTTGTCTTATTTTATTTTGTTTGGAAACTGATACTGCGCATGACCGAAATCTTTTCTGTTCTAAATGTTCCTAATTCACCTAACCTTAAAATGACATTTGTTGTTGATTGTAATTGTTGACATTTTCTGGTGATATTGAAGTTGAAATGAATAGAAATACTAAGCTCGGGGCGATGATGTTGTTGGTGGCAGGCACTGCGGCTGTAGCCTTATTACATATAAAGCGAAATAGGCGTTTCAAAGTTCGTCCCTTGAATAGGAACAAAGAGTTTAATGTGTGCAAGAATTTGTTGGAATATGCAAAAACGTATGATAGGGAGCAATTTTTTAAATATACGAGGATGTCTGCAGAGATGTTCGACCATCTATACAGTACGGCTTTTTTTAGCCCCCCCCCCCCTGTTAACTTTTGAACGGTTCGACGTAGAAACATGAATGAAAAAAAGGGGCGCGGGGGGAGGGCACATCAACTCAAAAATTTTAAATGGCATGGGGAGTCAAGTTCACATCGTTGAAAAGAGAATTCAATTCTCTTCACAACCATCTGAATATTTTCAAATTTTGTTGAGAAATTTTTTCTCAATATCGATTTATATGCCTTTCGAAATTTTCAAGTTGATCTGTCCCAAGCGCCATCTGTCGAGTAATTTCAATGTTTCTTCTCTCAAAGAGTACCGTAAAATGGGGTGAAACGCAACTATTGTACCAATCGCAACAGTTTTCAGGAAAACAACGTTATATTTTTTTCACCTCTCTGTATGCTTTTCAGGCGGTTGAAATATTTTTTGTATATATATATATATATGGGAACTTTACCTAATACATGAAGCACAAAAACCAAATTTCTGAAAGAATAATGTTTGAGGTTATAATATTTAATTAATCATCAATTTTCAATAAGATTTTGTCCCTGAAAAAACTTTATCTGACAAACTTCCTTAACATTTGAATTTGAGGTAAAGCTCGATAACACATGTCTTTGATACATTTCTACTTATAATTTTTAAACTTGGCAACACCTAAACTAAAATGCCTGGAATCTATGAATTTTTAAATTTTATTGATTGATTGGTCACAAATGGCGGAAAAGTGGGGTCAAATGCAACAACAGGTTAACGCTTGTCGGTCCGCCGCATATCACGGAGTTTTGTTTTTCGCTTAGTGACAAAGATGCCTCGTGAGTATAAGCGTGATCCGAGGGCTAAACCTTGCCGTAGGGTGTCAGAAGATGTTTACAAAAAAGCGATTGAGGAAGTTCAAAATGGTGTTTCACTTAGAGTAGCAGCAGCTAAATATAAAATTGATTATACAGTATTGTGTAGACGCAAAAACAAAGAAGAAAGGGGTGAAAAGTGTCTTTCCAAAGGTGGTCAAACTGTGTTGTCTGCAGAAGTTGAGCTCCAAATTGTAAACAGATTAGTTCAGTGCTCCGAATGGGGACAACCATTGGATTTATATGATCTGAGAGTTATAGTGAAAAATTATCTGGACAAAATCGGCCGATGAGTTGAACGGTTTCAAAACAATATGCCGGGGATGGAGTTTGCTTTGGGTTTCGTTAAGCGTCACAAAGAAAGACTCTCGATGAGGTTCTGTCAAAACATTAAAAGGTCAAGGGCTGGACTAACTACTGAACAAGTCAGGTGTTATTTTGAAAATCTTCGAAACTCAATAGATGGTGTCAGTCCGTCCAATATCGTCAATTACGACGAAACCAATTTGACTGACGACCCAGGTCGAAAAAGAGTAATTTCAAAACGGGGAATGAAATACCCGGAAAGGGTAATGAACCACAGTAAGTCGGCCACCTCCCTTATGTTTGCAGCCGCAGCAGACGGAACAATTTTACCTCCTTCCGTGTTGTATAAGGCCAAACATATGTACGAAACTTGGAAGATAGGGGGGCCACGAGGTGCTCGTTTCAGTTCAACCCCTTCTGGATGGTTCGACAGCAACTGCTTCCAGGATTGGATTGAAACCATTGCCATTCCGTATTTTCGAAACTTGCCCGGAAAAAAAGTGTTAATAGGGGACAATCTCTCTTCGCACATCTCTTTGGAAGCTGTAGAAAGATGTGAAGAGCACAACATATCATTCGTGTTTCTACCAGCGAATTCCAGCCACATGACTCAGCCTTTGGATGTGGCTTTTTTTCGCCCATTTAAGGAGGCTTGGCGTAAGATATTAACCGACTGGAAAAAAGGCCCGGGCCGAAGAGAATCGAGCATCCCAAAGACCACATTTCCTCATCTGCTTGAATTATTGTTGGAAGCCATTAAACCAAATGCGGCAGAAAATGTTATCGGGTTTTCGAAAATGTGGAATTGTTCCAATAAATCCAGATGAAATATTATCAAGACTACCATCAGATTCACAAGTTCCTGAAAATGATACGGAAGCTTTAACAGATTCTGTAGTTGATATTTTGAAAGAACTAAGATACGAGAATCTCCCTAAACCAAGGCAACAGCGAAAAAAAGTTAACGTTTTACCAGGGCGAAGTGTAGCAGGAACATATTTTAATGAAACCAAATGTAGTGATTCCAATGAAGAAGATGATAAAATGGAAGATCATATGGAAGATGACGAAGAAAGTCTCCCTGATTTTTCTCAAGGACCAAGCACCAGTAGTGTCAATGAACACCTTTGCCCCATTGAGTGTTTTGTTACCAAGAACGGTAAAACGTTTGAAGGTGTATTTCCAGTTACTATTCAGTCTATAAAAATAGACGATTGGATATTGGTTGAATTTTTTAGTCAGAAATACATTGGTAGAGTTCAATCCATCGATGAAAATTACACCGCAAATTTTCTTCGGGTGATGCCTTCGATGAAAAGACCACCAAATAAAACATATTTTGTTTATCCAGACATTCCAGATCTGACCGAATTCAGTTTCAACCAAATTATTGGCAAAGTTAAGGACCCTGAAAAGGGCCGAAGAGGCATTTTGATATTTCAAGTGGACGTCACCAAGTGGAAGTAACTTTTGTACCTATACCTATGTGTTTTTTTAAGAAAATGAATATTTTGTTTTGAAGAAAAAATTTTTTGTTTATTTATAAATGTTCCCCTTTGAATATACGAAGTTAATTTATTTTGTAGTGTACAATGTTTTTTTTATATATAAAATGTGTTGCCTTCCACCTCTTAGACAGTTTATTTATAAATTTTCACTTTTAAATATATGAAGTTAATTTTTTTTTTAGTGTACAATGTTTTTTTAAAATATAAGATGTGTTGTCTTCCACCTCTTAGACAGTGTGAAAGCCAAAACACGTAAAATCAAGCAGGTGTTGTTATTCACACCGGATGTAAGGTGAATCGCAACACACCCTATTTTTTTAAAAAAAGGGCATTTACAAAAAAAATTGAAAAATTTCGATTTGCAGAGATGAGGGTGAAGTTAAGAAAAGAGTTTTGCGATAAGAACAAGTTTTCTAAGTCAAACCGTTTTGAAGTTGTACAACCGGAAATGTTGAATATTGTTGTTATTCACCCCATTTTACGGTAGTATCGGTAATACCCTTCAAAATATTTTTGGTTTCATTATTCCACAACAAACCGTTCAAATTTATCGAGGTATGAGTAGTTTTCAGATCCGCATTTATTTTTGATATTTCGAATTTGGATTGTGAAAAAAATTTCAACTAAATTAAAAATTAGATGGTTGTAAAGAGAATTGAATTCTCTTTTCAACGATGTGACGACTGACCCCCCATGCTATTTAAATTTTTTGAGTTGATGTGCCCCCCCCCCCCCCGCGCCCCCTGTCGAGCAATCACCATATTTTTTATTTCAAAAAGTAGTATCGGTGAAACCCTCCAAACGGTTTTTTATTCATGTTTCTACGTCGAACCGTTCAGAAGTTAACATGGGGGGGACTAAAAAAAGCCGCACTGTATATTGAGATACACCCACCACCACTGAGAATATATTATAGGTACACTATAACTAATCTCCAAAGTTTAAAACTTCAATATAGAATTTTCAAATAAAGTGGATGTTATTTTTGGCATCTTTCAAAACGAAAAAGTAAAATTCACAGAACTTGCAAAAAACACAAAAATGTTTTTTGCCTTTATTCTTAATTTAATTTTAATTGGTTTCTTATGTTATTCTATTTGCTGAAAAGTTATTCAATTCTTACTCAAACCATTCGGGTTCTGATCCAGCAATAGGGCATAATGTAACGGCAGGAAATGTTGTATTCCATTCCAAGTAAGTGGTTTCCGTAACAAAACTCACCGACTTCTCTTCGAAAGCTTTGTACGAATTTTTGAAGACTAGTAACATTACTCCAAAATTCAGTATGAAGGTGACGATCCAAAATATCCTGAAAATATTTAGCTTTACTATTTCTTTAGCACTAGCGCATCTTTTGACAAATTTGTTCATACGGATCTCATAGGTTTTCTGAAAAAGAAACCCTCAGAAGCTCATCTGATACTGCTGCGAGCAAAGGAGAACCGGGACTTACGCTTACGTAAAATTGGATTCAGAACCACCACCATTTGGGTCAGAGGAAAACGCTCTAGTATCACGGCCACTTATGTAAATAACTTGTGTGATCTGGGTTCAAATCCCAGTTGGTCAACATTGTGAATTCAGTTTTTCTTTTTTTGGTTTGAATATCGGATGAGGAGCTCAATTCCTTGAACCGTACTTTCATGGCCCTTCGAGTCTGGCCCAAATACTTCTTCTCAAAAATCGAGTTGCCCAACATGCTCTGGATCACGACCACCGATTTGATGTCACAATTTCAAAATTAATTAGACAGGTTCATGACCATAGACTTCTCGATGCATTCGAGAGTCTGGAGGTTGCCAAGTGTAGAAATAGTGTTGTGAAGTACCCTTCACACCCTCTACGAGGTGCTACTGTTATTACTGTTTAAATATTATATTTTCAATCATGATTTCATATTGCAAACAATCCTATTTTTCTACTTATAGCTGATACTCTTTATTTTCAAAAACGAACTTCAAACTGCTGACTATTATTGTGCTACATATATTACTATGCATGTCAAATTTCTATTGGTCAGAATCACCACGCGACAGCGTCCTAATGACGAACATGCGTCTCTTGAGCGTCAGCTATAAAATAGAATTTCTTCGTTGAAACGGGGATTATTACATTATCGATACCGTACCTGTGTAGGGTGAATGCACCAGTGAGTGACCAGCCCCCAATGAATGACCGATAACTCCAATATTGCCTTTTAGTAAGTAAATGTAAAGGAATCCTCATTCAACCAATTTAAATTTTAGCAGATCTGTAATTAATAGTTCCGAAATTTGTCGCTAGATGGCACCACAACATATACAATTATTTCAAATATGGCTGCAAATTGTGCTTAGTCTGTGAGCGTGTAAGAGTTTGATGAAAATAGTAAGGTAAGTGATGTAACACTTTTATTTGGGGTGATTTTTTTTCAAAGTGGGATCGATGATTCACTCTTATTTATATATTTATGCATGATAAACTGTCATAAGAGCACATTTATCAAATAAAACATGCAATTTAGTAGTGTGAGGTTAGATTATTAAAGTGGTCATACACTGGATCTCCATTTAATTAATTTTCTAGTGAATGACTCCTACCGGTCATTCACTGGATTCACGTTATTGACGCTTTTTTATAAATATTATTTATTAGATTTATTGAATATAATAATATATACTATAATTCAATCATATGGCTGTACTCTAACTCTAGACCAACTAATGACCGATTTAGGAAAAAGTGGTCATTTACTAGATGCAATATAATTTGGTGAATCTAGTAAATGACCGTACATTTTTTGATACATCTTATACCGTTTGTTACAATTTTTAACTGTATTATTTGGGTATCAAGTTCTTATACAAAGTTATTTTCCAGATGGCAGACCTAAGTCAGACAAGAAAACGGAAATATGAGCGTTTTAAGTACAGCCTAACCGCATTGAAACTTGCAATAGAAGCTGTTCAAGGGCCACGGCAGCTTTCAATAAATAAAGCATGTCAAGAATTTAATATTCCAAAAGGAACATTAGTCAACCGACTCCATGGACGAGGTTCTGTTGATGAAAGAAAAATGGGACCAATGCCAGTACTATCTGCAGAGGAAGAAAATAAACTAGAGAAGTGGATACTAGACAAAGCACGTTTTGGATTTCCTATGCATGAAAACGAAATCAAAGATGTCGTACAAAAAGTTATTGTGGAAACAAAGAGACCAAATCCATTCACAGATAATCGCCCTGGTAAGAAATGGCTAGAATTGTTCCTAAAACGTAAACCTGCAATAAGCAAAAGAAATGCTGAGGTAATCTCTAAAGCAAGAGCAAGTGTCACTGAAAACCAAATAAGGCAATGGTTTGAAGAAGTCAGGCAATTTCTGGAAGAAGAGCACTGTTTGGATATTTTACAGGATGCTGATCGTATTTTTAATGCGGATGAGACAGGTGTACAATTATGTCCCAAAACGGGAAAGGTTTTAGGACCTAAACAATACAGAAACTTTTACGATGTAGCTGCAGGAAAAAAAAAGGAATGTATTACAGTTTTGGCGAATTTTTCAGCAAGCGGAAAAGCTGTTCCCCCGATGATTGTATTACCTTATAAGAGGATCCCTCAAGATATATCAAACTCGTTACCCGATGATTACTTCGTTGGAAGAAGTGACTCAGGGTGGATGGTTGGTTCAACTTTCTTTGAATATGTTGCCGATTGTTTCTGTCCTTGGCTAGAACAGAACAACATTAAATTTCCAGTCCTGTTTTTCTTAGATGGCCACAAAAGTCATATCAGCCTTGAACTTGCCGAACTATGCACCAAGAAAAAGATTTTTATCTATTGTCTCTTGCCCAACGCAACCCACATTTTACAACCATGTGATGTTGGTATTTTTCGACCACTAAAAGTCAATTGGCGAAAATCAGTCCAACGTTTTAAGCAAGGCACAAGTAAAAGTTTGACAAAAAGAACATTCGCTCCTGTATTTAAGGAAGCTTTTGATGCTACTTCAAAAGAAGAAACTATTAAAAATGCCTTCAAAGCTTGTGGTTTATTCCCATTTAATGCTGACAGCATAGACTATGAGAAGTGTATGAGCAATAGACATAAAACCGAAACTACAGTAGAAGATGACGAAGGCAATAATGATGAATCAACGGTTATCAAAAATGCTAAGATTTTTTTAAAAATTCTAGAGCACGACATGAATCCAGAAACTCTGTCAAAGTATAAATCTGATTCCATGGCTACAGGAACTGATAACATTGAAGATTCTGATGATCTGTACAAGATCTGGCATAAGTACCATCAAATTGTATGCAAGTCTTCATCAGAAAAGATACCTACAGATAAAATAAATGTTTTACAGAATGTTATTATTGCTCCTGTTGATTCTGTGAATACTAGGATGGAAATTGAAGTTATTGGGGATCTTACTCAGGAAGAGATTGCCGAAGGACTAAAAGAAATTGAAAACGGAAATTTCATAGATCTACTGGAGAACCAAGTAAACGTGGAATCAGATGAGAATCAAAAGCAAGAAAACGTAAAACATAGCGACGATATATTTCCACAAAATCAGGAAAATGTTGAATTAAATAAATTGCCAGAGATGCCGCAGTTCATTGAGTCCACTTAATTTACAAATAATACAAGCAACGTACTGAAGGAGATCAATTGCGAGAAAGTAATGAAACCGTTAAATTATACTGAAGTATGGGATAAACACCTCCACTATCCAAAAATTGAAAAGGGGAACAATAGAAAGAAAGAAAAAGTGCCTCTTGCGATTGTGTCTAAAAAATGGAAAGATTACTATGAATGTAAGAACAAAGAAAAGGAGGTTAAAGAACTAACCAAGCAAAAAAAGAAAGCTGAAAGAGATTTAAAGAAAGCACAATCAGCAAAAGAAAATAATGATAAAATTAAGAGGCGATATGTAAAGACAAATAGCAACAAAAACGAGACAATAAAGAATAAAAATAACAACACAGACCAGAAAAAAAAGGTGCAAGTACAGAAAAATGAAAGTGCATCTTCTGATGAAAGTTCAGATGATTACAAATTGAGCGAAATTAGAGATGGGATGCAGAAGTTGCAAGAACTGAGAAAACTCAGTTATGATTTGAGTTCATCAGATTCCTCCGAAAGGTCGAGTAATGAGTTGGAAGAAGGTGAAACAGAAATTTCAGTTTTAGAAAAAAATAGCCAAGGAATATCTGTTGCCGATTTTGTTATAGTACAATATGACCAACAGTATTATCCAGGAATTGTAGTCAAAACTTGTTTGAATGAGGCTGAAGTAAGAGTGATGATGAAAACTGACGGTGATAAATGGAAATGGCCCAAAAAAGTGGACCAGATTTGGTACAACAACGAAAATATTGTTGAGAAAATCGAAGCTCCTATCTTGGTATCGAAAGAAAGCAGCAATAATTATGTAGTACGTGAAATTGAAAAATATCAAAAAAGTGTTTTTTGATCTCTTCTTGAATTGGTCATTTACTGGGTCTGGTGTAGTCAATAACTGGAAGTCAGCGGTCATTCATTAGGGAAAAGGGTTTGAATCGATTTAGAAAGAGACTGAATAAAAACGGTTATATTAAGTGAAATCTGAAAACATTTTATTGAAATTTTAATGAATGTTTCATTTAATAAAACGTTAAACCAGTATCAAACCCCATTTCAATAATTACAACTTGGAATCTAACTTCAAGAATTCCTTAATCAGTCATTCACTGGTGCATTCACCCTACTTCTGTTATTTTTGCCTACCGTCATTTTGTAACTTGCTAAATTCTGAGTTGTCAATAGACGACCTAAAGTGAAGATAGCTGAACAAGTTTTATTTCTGATCTCCAAACCCCAAATTACAACAATAGTATATGAATGCCGATAAGGGCCCTATTATTCTATAGCCCATTGTTAAAGTTCGTAGTTCAATGAAGGTGTCTCCTCTTCACAATAAAGTCCATTAGTAATTAATTTCCAAGAAAACAGTTTTTGTCATCAAATCCAAAACAAGTAGGATAGAATCAATTCAGAGCAGGTATAAGATAAGAAGTAGAGTAGGTAAATTAGGTAAAAAAAATTTAAATTTGATTTGTAAAAGAACGTAAACAATTAGATTAGATAATTTGATATAGGCATAGAAATATAGTCTATTCTGAACATGGTATGAGTTTAACGCCCCCTAGCATCAAAACTATTAATTTTTGGGGGTTTTCACCCATTTGATTTCTATTCGAAATAACCTTAATTGCATCACATTAGAAATTCAGAAAAATCCACAATCATTTTTTTTGTTATGTGACCTTCAGGGGTAGGAGGATACCTACTAAACATGTAATGTTACAAAATATTGCCACAATATTATGTATGGCTTGCCATCGTAAAATGATAATATAATATTGCATAAGGCTCAATGCTATATTTAAGTTTTTAACATAACAGAAGAAACTACAGACAAGTTGTTTGTAAGTTATAAAGCAAGCTATTGATTGAGTTTCAAGTGCAATGTTACTTGATCCATGGAAGTTCATGTAAATGCATAATACAGAAACTATCTACGAACAATGTGAGTGCAAGTTACATTTGGAAGTATCGAAAAAATTCAAATCGCAATGTTGCACTGAGTTTGAAATTCCATGATATTTACAACCATACATGAGCTAACTACAAACAATATTGACAGTATTTAGAAAACACAATATATTTTCAATTTTCGATTGCATCATAGCAGAAATATAGAAAATGATTCGCTAGGACTATTTTAAATAGTAAGTATACAGAAACTTGAAATAATGTTTCATCTATCAGGAAACCAACCAATTTTGAATTTCCCGGTCTTGATGAAATGCCACCTAACGGGGCGACACATAGAAATCATATAATATCTAGAATGCCAATTCAATGGGACGAAAGTGTTATCAAAAGTTCAAGGCATGATTCAGTGCACATGATCACAACCAGCTTCATTCATAACAGGGTAGGTTTCAGTAAGATTTTTAAATGATTCGTGACATTAAGTAAAATCGATTTAATAGTACTTTGGTGTCAGGCTTACAAATTTGTATGGAATATAAAATGCATTTTGGAGATGTTTTGTTAAGAAACTGATTATATTCAAGAAATGCATCTAATAAAAGAATGACATGAAAAAAAATTATTTCTCAAGTCGGTCACTATATTGGTGAAGTTTCTGAAATATGTTTATGAAAGATTCATCTAGAAGTATCACGGTTATATTTTTCAAAATATATAATAATAATAATAATTTAATTGATTTCGAAGATAAAATAGTTAAAAGAATATAAGGAACAAAGGGAGCCCACTATGATGAAAGGAACTCTTCCATTGTATAAAACAAATTGTTAAATAAATATTCCTTCAAAGCTTTTCGGAATTTGAAGTAGGATACTTCTTTGTTTGATATTAAAGAGTAAGTGATTGTATACCTTAATCCCATTAGAAACAGGGCCATTCTGGCATATATTCAAGTGATTTTGAGGTGCGTACAGATGATGGCTAAACCTTGTTGGGTAATTGTGTATGTCATTATGACAGGGAATGATATTTCTGCTTTTGTGTATGTAGCAAGAGATTTCCAGTATGTATATGTAGCATAATGGAATATTTTTAATTTTTTGAAGAGAGGTCTGCACGATTCTCTTTGATTTTTCTTCAGCATTGCACGTATGCATTTCTTCTGGAGCACAAATAGTTTTTGTACTGAAGAAGACATGCCCCAGAATAATATGCCATACGATAGTCGAGACTGTATTTCAGCAAAATAAATATTTTTTTAGAACATGAAGGTTGAGCACTATGTGATTTGATACAGCTTACAGTTCAGAGTTTTTCTTGTATTGCTTATATGTGGTTCCCAGTCAAGTGTGTCGTTTATAGTTATACTTAGAAATTTAATATTGTGACATTTCTCTAGAGTCATTTCCCCTAAATTTATTTCTATGTTTTCGGCTGTTCTCTGTTTTGTGTGGTAAATCAAAAATTGGGAAAACCATAGAATAATTTTTTCCATGAGGTTATTACATGCTTGTTGATGGAGATTGAGTGAGTGTTTTGATACCAGTATAGAGAGATAATCAGCATATAATGTTAATTTAAAAGGTGCAAGATATTTTACGATATCTGCTACATAAATTTAGAACAAAACTGGCGCAAGCACACTTCCCTGAGGGACTCCAACTTCCACATGGGCCAGACGAGAACGAGATACTATGTTTTGACCTCCTTCTTCATTGCAAGATATCTGAACGTATTGCTTTCTATTTGTCAAAAAGGACCTGAACCAGCTTAACACAGGACCTCTAATTCCATATGACCAAAGCTTATCAAGCAGCCGATCATGTGGAACACAATCGAAAGCTTTACTTAAATCACAGTATATGCAGACAGGACTTTTTTTGCATCTAAATCATTGAGAATATTATTATAGGTTTCTATTGTTGCTGTAGGTGTAGATTTTGATTTCCTAAGCTTGAATCTTGCAATGAAGGAGTTTAACCTCTCAAGCATGCAGTATTCAAAGAGTTTGGAGAAAACTGATGTTATTGATATGGGTCTGCAGTTGTTCATAATATTTTTATCTTTTTTTTTGTGAAGTGGGATTACTTTCGCCATTTTGAGAGCATCAGGGAACGTACCTGTTTCTAATGAAAATTTATTATGTTACTTATGGGTTTTAACAGCTCATTTTCAAATTATTTTATAATATTGTTGGGTAGGTCATCAGGCCCAAAGGAACGTTTATTTTTGAGTTTTGAGAAAATTGTTAGCATTTCTTCCATTGAAGAAAGATGCAGTTGAGGCTATGTTCAAACTTATTGTGGTCAATTTGTGGGATCTCGTCTATGACTTGTTTTAGAGCATCTATAAAAAAACTATTGAAGATATTGGCAATGTCCTCTGGCACGATTCTATAAGAACAATATCAGAATGCTATCCAGACTAAAACAGGATACAGCATACATACACATTTTAATCTAAAGGTTTAATCAAGCTATGAGAATATAAGTATCTGTATATAAATTATTTTTCAAGCAAACCGTCGGTACAAGTTTCGAGCTTTTTGGTTCTCATCAGTACGGCGCAGCCAAGTATGAGGATAAGCAATACTTGGTTGCACTCAACAGAAGCTTCTGGTTCTGACTCCGTTTGTTTGCTGTTTTTGCATGCAATCAAGTATTGTTTATCCTCACACTTCGCTACACCGTACTGATAAAAGCCAAAAAATTCGACATAGCCGATAGAACTCCATAGAATTTCATTCATAAAAAAAATGATCGTTTGATCTGAATCTGTATCGTTGAGATGGAAAGAGGATGATAGTGAGATCTATAGTAATTTGAGTAATTACTAGTCGAGAGCATATTTCATATAGCTTTCCTATTTCCAATGTATTCCATCAATAAGTGAATGTTTCAGATATTTTCAGAATTTTGCTTGATTAGTTGAATTACATGAAGGAATGAAATGTTTATAAGGAATACATATTTTATTGAGTTGACCGGTAACTTTATGAATTAATTTTTCACAAAGAAATCCGAAGAAAGTAACAAAATTCAAAACGTCAATTATTACAAATATAGTTTACTTAAAATATTGTGTACAGTAGTATTCCAGAATATAACAAAATAATTGTACAATCCCGAATGTACATAGGTAAACAGTTCAGCAACATAGCAACAATTCGAGATATTCATTGAATAAATAAAAGAAACACTTTCTAAATTGAATAACATGTCACTACTAGAACCAGCAGATATTTGGAAATTTTTATATACTCATCGCTGGTTCACATCATTTCTGTGAAGTTTGGTTCCCCTGGGAAAAACCTAGCCATAAAGTATTGTGAAGATGGTTTACGGACAGTGGTCACCACTGAATTTCTCTCTCAATTTTTTCCTTACAATCCATTCTATTTTGATTTCTATAGTCCGTTTCATCAAGGATAGCGGGACACCTGTCAGGGATTTTTCCAAGAAGTCGATATTATCTGCTTCAAGGTTGTGACTCTTTTCTTCAGGCGATTGATTTTCACTGTCATGGCTTTTACTTTTTTCTGGGCTATGGATTTTTTAAAAATTTGCTTGTTTGAGTTTAAGATGAAGTTTTGAGGGAGATGCACTGAAAATATAAAATACATGAAATGAGAAAATATAAAAATAAAAATACATAAAATAAAATACTTCCATGGAAATTATTAAACAAAACTCAAATCCAATTTCCAAACTACTTCAAGTGATGTTTATTTTTCACTTCTCAGTTCAATCAAAGTGAGTACTGTCACCAGTCAATTGTATGCAAAGAAAAATAATTACTAGTATGTCTGTGATATTAATTTGGAAATAATAGAAAATATCGCATATATGTCATTTATATTAAAATTTGATAGTTTTCTTGTAAAAAGTTGGCTTCATCAGACCTAAAATAAATATTTCAGTAGAATGGAAGAGTTCAATTGATATTAAACGGATTCTAAGTGTATTCAACATCCAACAAATATGATACATGCATAATAAAAATAAGCATTGAAATCAACTAACCTGTAATTGTGTCTCGTTTTGATATCTCTTCTTGCTCTTTTAATTTGTCCACTATTACCTTCACTGTTGATGTTTCTCCATGTGTCCTTTTGAAACTTCTGGGGGAGTCCACAGATGAAGTGGTAGCACTTGAAGGTGAGCTGAAATAGAATTATCATTGACTTATATTAAAATTATCCATAGATAAAAGGTGCGTTATATCAAAAACTATTGCTAATAACTTGAAACAATAGAATTCCTACCAGACGATGAGAAGTTAAAAACAAAAAAAAATCGCAATATCGACATAAAATATGTAATAAGTTTGGTGGGTCAATAACAATTTACTTTGGAGGTAAGTTGGGGTTACAAAAATTGAGTAAAGTATCAAATTCAGAGATCTTAGTTCAAGTCTTATTTGGAATCTTAAAATAATATTTGATAACAGGGGGCTTTCGAAAAATTATGAGAACATAAGTACTTGTTTTGACAAATAATAATAATAATGTCATAATGGGCTGAAGGACCTAGGTCAATGGCCTATTGGATCAATGTAATTGGTTCAATAAAGTTCATTTATTATATGTTTATTTAATAATAATACCTATTCCCTTCTCTACCTCCACAGGCTGTGTCTTGGATACAACACTCATAGGAGTGTTTATAAGGGAGTATTAATATTATTACATTACTATTATCATATCACATCATATATATCATGAATATATAAATTTCAAAATATAATCTTGCCCAAATGTTCACAAGTAAATTTTATGAGTATTATAAATTTAATATCTTACCTCACTGCAATTTCAATAGTAGGAGTGCAAGAAACTTGAAGAGTAACACCTGAAACATTGTCCTTGTTTTCAATAAAAAGTACTTCCAAGTTATCATCCATTTCGATGCGTTGGGGAATTCATGAAGAGTTCTGAAAAAAGTGTAAAATAGTTTGCATAATTTCAGAAGTAACACTATAAATTATCTGAATTCCTTAAAAACTACAAACCTTTATAAATCGTACATCATGAATGAATTGCACAAATTCTAAAGACTTGTTCATACCCTCGCGAATTTTGCAATTTTTCTGCAATTAAAATAGCTGCCAGTCCTGCCGAACCAATCGTTGATGCAGAACCATGTTGGCAGCTATTTTATTCGCAGAAAAATTGCGAAATTCGCGCTGGTATGAACGAGACTTTAAGTTTCAGGATTCCTACCTAGTACCTATGTGGTTAGGTTAGATTTTGTATATGACTCACCTTTCTTGGGTGGAAACTTCATCATGTTTTCGTACAAAAAGGCTTGGAACTGCATTTGGTTTCAACAACATTCGACTACCCTGAATATATACATCGTTTGGAGAAAAATTTTTGCTATAAATGATATTTTTTTCACCCAGATGCTCCGCAGTAGGATCTCTTCCCAATGCTCTCATCCAAATGTCATGCATTGCTCTTTGCTCTCGTCAAACTAGAAATAATGTGCATAAGTCAGACATGAAGAAATAATAAGTATTAGTAGGTACTCAGTTTTATCAACGATATAATATTCCATTTACTTACTAAAAATAATGGATTCCAGGAATTTTTCCTTTGTTTCCACTCCATAGCACCAAGCACGTAATCATAGTAAAAATTAAAAACTGTAATTTACCACAGAAAAACTCGAAAACTAATAACACAATACACACTACTGACAGAGTACTAATATGTAAACCACATTTAAAATGACCACAATAAAATAAAACCGTCCCTGCCAAACTCAAATCCCTTCTCTTTGAACAATGGAAACTATTAACGCTGTTGAACGATCTAAAGAATTCCACGGAACTTTGAGCACGCTTCGCACTTTCGCAGTAATGCTAGATCATCTTTGCCCGAATCGCAACAACAAAGATAAAAGTTGCTGAAATTTGTCATCGCTGTAGCTGGTTATGAGCATGCGCATTGTCGCAATCATTCGACTTTTTATAACACTTTTCAGACAAAACGTAGACGGGATTAGCGATCTAGAGTAAGTATATATAATATATATCTATGGGGCGACACCCAGATCCCAGACAAGCACGCGCCTCGCGCCATTTTGCAATTGTCACAGAATATATATTCTGTGCAATTGTATATTGCATTGTTGTTGCGTGTCGTGCTGTCGTGCCTTTGCGTTAGTTTCGTTTTGGATACTTTCATTCGTTCTTAACCTAGGTACCTAAGTAAAATACATATTCTTCTGCAATGTTGAAGTGTTGAAGCAGCACAATGGATAATACTAATAAATTTAAGGCACCTTCATGTAAGGTAGGCGATAGATCATTTATTATTTTAGGTTAGGATGGTCTGGCATGCTCATTCTGCGTTTAGTGTTTCTTTATATTGCGAATAAATTTGGTAGTAGTGTCAATTTGAAAGGTACTTCTACATTTGTAAATGATGTGGAATACTTTTACATTTCGATTTTAGTTGCAGATTCTCCAATATATTGGTGGCTTGAATGAAAAGTCTTGTGTTGGAAGAAGTCTTGAACGTTTTTTCACAAAATCATTATGCTATGTTTTGGAATTGGACCAGCAAAAAAGACAATTTCAGAATCAAAGAATTGAAATCTATACAAATGTTAAAACTTGAGTAAATGCAATTTGAATATAAAGCAAATATAGTGTCATAATCAAGGACAAGTTCAATTGTACATTCTTTATTGAAATAAGAGTTGACTAATTATATATTTAATTATAATATTTTGGTTCCAGATGCAGTGAGAAATTCATTTCCATGCAACAGAGATGATGCATTTGAAATAAATGTGACGGCTTCGCTACAATTCGCAAAAACACGTTACTTGTAGGGTTAGGTAGTAGATCGAGATGTCGATATTTAAGCTGCACATTCAATTCAATGATTATTTTGTTTCAGGTACCCGATAAGGCCAAACAGATTTATTTTTTAATTTTGACATTTTAATATGAGTACTTATTTGTTTTTTTGTGATATTTTAATTAAAGGTTTCATTATCAAATTTTTGTATTTTTGACATTCAAGACTTAAATGGACATTTAAATTAATAGGTATCATTTCAGAAGATTTTTTGGGTTTTCACTGATATGTTATGGAAATGAATAGACAATATTGGTGGTAAGTTGCTGCTATATACCAATATTGAATATGTTATTTTCTACTAATTTATATTCTATGTTGCGGTAAACTTGTTGCAATTACTAATTATAAAAGATTACATCCATCAATCCATTTCAGTAGTTGCTGCAACATTGTCATAAGACGTCATTTTTAATATCACATTTGCAATTTTCCTGTATATTATCTGCAATGTTGCAGTAACCTAGCTGGAATAATTGATAATGGCATATACCATTTGTAATATTGCTGAACGTCCGTTTCAGTAGTTGCTGAACCTTTGCAGTAAGGTAGCAGAAAACTCTGATGTAACATTACACATTACCATGAAAGGTTACTGAAATATTGAATGAATGTTACTTTGCTTAGTGGGTAATCATAAAAAAGTGCTAATTCCCTAATTCGAGCATATTTAAACATGCATTTAACGGTGCATTTAAAAGTTATCAAGAAGTAATTTTCACCGACGTAAGTAGATTTAGTAATCAGGGCTTATTCAACCGTGATAATACCAGACATTGTGCACCACATGACGAACATTGCAAACCGCTATTCAAACAGTTCAACATCTTAACATTTCCTTCACTATTAATCTTGAATATATTGATACATTTCCGCAGTAACATCGACTCGTGAGTAACCCATGCAAGCATTCACAATTACCCAACAAGAAATGCAAGACACCTCCGACCAACAAGGCTTAAATTCCACTCGCAACACTTTAGATGTAAATATACATATACACCAAACATCCACCATGCATCAAACACATGAATAACTATTGTTATAAAAATGCAATCAAGACATTTCTTCCTGAAAAATCCTTTCATTCGATACAAGAATTTATTGAGACTCCATTCACCTAGACACCTTTACTTTTAATTATGATCTTCGTCTGCATTGGAAATATTATGTGAAAAATTTTCTTTTTCTCGTTCTCTTTTATACTTTTTATGTTTACATTTTATTGAATGTGAGTCATCTATTGATATTATTATTATATTATCTGACCATCCAGTAGGACTCATTTCTGAAATTGACATGGTAAAACTGAATAATACTAGGGGAAAATGGACTAGAAGGTACAACACAAAAAATATCACAACATTCAATGACTACCTGAGAAATGAAAACTGGAACGAAATATATGTAAAAAACAAAGCTAAAGATAAGTTCAATATATTTGAAAGCACTTTCATGTATTATTATAATACAAGTTTTCCACTCTTAAAAGAAACTACCAAACCTAAAGAACAAAAACAAAGATGGATAACTCCTCAAGTTAAGGCAGCTAAAGAAACCTTGATGTTTCTGTTTGAGTCACAAAATCTGAACCCTACTGAGCAAAACAAACAGATGTATAAAGAATATAAAAAACAGTATCAGGATATATTACAGATGGCAAAAAAGAGCACTATCAAAGTTTATCAACATCTACAGATAATTATAGTAAAACAGTTTGGCAGATCATCAATACTGAAACTGGTAGAAAAAATAAAATCTCAAACAATCCTGAGAACCTAACTGCAGATCAAATGAATGAATTCTTCATCAATAATATGAATTCCACTTTGGGAAATCTACCTGAAACTGATTCAATCAATACACTTGAAAAAGCATATAACATAAATAAATCCATGTTCTTCAGGCCATTAACATCAGATGATATTAGAATTATTTTGAACAAGTTGAAAAATAAGAAAACCGAGGATATAAAAGGTGTAAATACGTTTGTTATCAAATGCTGTGCTCTATACATAATTGATCCTTTAGCAGACATAGTCAATGCATGCTTCACCGAGGGTTATTTTCCACTAGAGCTGAAAATCGGTAAAGTACTTCCCATTCACAAAAAAGGTGATTGCTCGGAAGCGAAAAACTTCCGACAAATTTCCATCTTACCATCTTTCTCGAAGATATTCGAATATGCCATTTACACACAACTTGTTGAATTCCTAGAAATGAATGATATTTTGAGTCCGCATCAATTTGGGTTCAGAAGGGGTAAATCAACCTCTGATGCAATCAACTCTCTCACAAATTACATAAAAGATGCATTCGAAAATAAAGAAAAATATATTGGTGTATTCACTGATCTCACTTCGGCGTTTGATTGTGTGAATCATCAAATCCTCATCGACAAACTAAATTTTTATGGTATGAGAGGGGTGTGCCTAAATATGATAGAATCATACTTGAACGAGAGATTTCAAGTGGTAGAATGTGGAGAATCTCGTAGTCAAAAAATGCAATTGATAAGAGGGGTTCCTCAGGGCTCCATATTGGGACCACTTCTCTTTATTATATATATTAATGATTTACCATATTTCATGAATTCATCTGATATTAAAACTACGATGTATGCCGATGATGCAACATTGAGCAGAGCATTGGACGAACTTGAAACTCCTCAACATATTTTAAATAATGTCCTAGACAAAGCACGACATTGGTTTCGCAATCTGTCAACTAAAAGATTTAAGTACTTTCTGAAGCTTTTCTTAACTGAAAATCCTCTGTATGACATTCATGAATTTTATGGAATCGTCCAAATGAATAGAGATGCCTTCAAAGTGGCCACCTAAATAATATGTTTCCAGTTGATTTCAATATGTATATGTATGTGTGTGTGTGTATATGTGTGTATATATGTGTATGTGTATATATGTATATATGTATATATGTATATATGTATATATGTATATATGTATATATGTATATATGTATATATGTATATATATATATATATATATATATATATATGTGTGTGTGTGTGTGTATATATATTTCTATTTCAATGTAAATCTTGTGAATTTACCACATATGTTATTGTACTGAACATCTTGATGTGTATGTATTCGTATTTTATTTATTTTTTAATTTATGACTACCATTCGATTGTGAAATTTTAAGATGTATGTCGCCTGATTTCAGTTCATGATTTCAATTGTGATATTTTGTTTTGACATGTCTATAAACCTTGTGTTTCTCAAGACTAATAAAGATATTATTATTATATTATTATTATTATTTTATTGTATTCTATTGATACCATAATATTTCTTTTAAATCATATGCATAACTAGTCACTCTATTTTATATTGTTGTATAAAATAACCAATTTTTTGTACCCCATTTTGACTTGGCACAAATGTAATTATGCATAAAGTAATCAAATATAGTATTAAAGTATAAGTGGATAAAATACTTTACGCGCAATTTTTTTTAATGGTTCAATTCGAAATCATAAATACTGGAATTATTACTACAAAAAATGTTAATAGGTACTTACGAGGATGTATTGATATCTAGTTAGCCTAGACCAGTTCCCTGCATAAACAGAATATTGCGTTACCATAGCAACGAACAATGGATTGCCATGGAGTAATCATGATTTTTTGGATAAGGGTAGAACAATAACTGGAGATTACTATTCGACATTACTGACCACTCTATGGGAAAAACTAAAGAGAAAAGACGAGGAAAGCTATCCAAAGGTGTTTTGTTTTTGCAGGACAACGCCCCTGCACACATATCTCATGTTGCCATGCAAAAAATTCGTGATTTAGGGTTTGAATAACTAGAACACCCCCCTTATTCACCAGATTTGGCTCCGTCCGACTATCATCTCTTTCCTCAACTGAAAAAAAGTTTAAAAGGTCGTAAATTTTCTTCCAACGAGGAGGTAATAAAAGCTGTGGAGGTCTGGTTTGCAGAGCAAGAAGAACCATTTTTATTGAAAGGTCTAGAGACCTTGCAGGTTCGCTGTAATAAATGTATCCAATTAAGAGGAGAATATGTTGAGTAATAAAATATTTTGACATTGAAATTTTGTTTGGTTCTATAGTGGGTTAAGAATTTTTCAATACATCCTCGTATAATGTAAAATGGTTGAATTCGTGATGTGACATCAGTATACCTTTCGTTGTCATGGAAATGAGAAAAACAAGATAAGTTCGCAATTTGTCATCAAAGATTAATTGTTGTCACTGCAGTGCCTAAAAATGAATTATAATATCGATTCTTTGAATAGTAAAGCAGAATCGCGGTTAATATGGCAAATATATAATGATGCGCATAAAAATGAAATGGAAAATCAAATGGGTGGAAAAGCAAAAGGTAACAGATAACGTTACAAGTTACTGCTGTCAGATCAATGATCAAAAGTTGTCATTCAGACTTCACGTTTCTCGAGTTGTTGATATTACCATGGTAACTTTAAAAAACGCGCTTTTTTGAAAGTTTGATTTAAACACGATGAGGCGTGCTTCAAATAGGTACAAATAGGGCACCAATTAAAAAAAATCCTTTTTATTATATTGGTCTAAGGAGAATCAACATTTAATAAATCCGAGAAATAATCAAGAGAACTCTAGCGTCAGTGTTAAACAAGTTTATGAAGGTATCTCTCAGGGTGTTCCCGTAGCGATATTACTGCTGGAGAACACACAGATTCGTTGCCAGGCGTAGACACTTTGAAATTAAAAGTTCACAAACAGGTTTTTGGAAGAGGCTTCCTCCCCCTTGCTAGGGTTATGAACAATTTGGAATGAGAATAGGACGTACGTGCAGAGAATTCAATAGATTACTAAGTTATACATCAGTGCCGTCTAAAGTCCGTTCCCCCTCCTAATTTTTGAACCACCTGGTATATCGCAACTAAATTTGGAGGGCATCAATAGGAGATAAAAACCAACTTTTTCATGAAAAAATCAAAGCTAAAAGTTTTAAATGGCGGCTGAGCGCCATCTTCAATGTTTTTTTAAATAGAACACCCCGTATATTAATCCATTTTCGAAATTTGCTCATAGTTCTCAACAGTTTTCTCTAATACACTTTACTCCTAAATTCAATTATTTTCGAAATATTAACGTTTGAAAAGTGACATTCCGGTATGAAATGAAGTATGGATTTTGGTCACTTCCTGTGAAACATTTTGCTAACTACACGTTGTTATTAATTTGTAGTTAAATCTCTTAATTATTTCGACTAATAAGAGGCGTAAAGAGAGTTTATTAAGGATAAAAACAGCACCGCTTACCGGAAAATCTCGTAGCCTACGAATGTGTTCTGTAAATTCACAATCAAAACAAATTAGTTGGCTAAAAAATTATATTTTATTTTTGAATAACTCTTTTATTTAACCCCAACAAATATTTTATCAAGTGTTCAAAGTGGCCCCTCCTAAATCTTGACAATAAAGTGTCCTATTATAAATAGCTTCTCTCACGTTGAAAGTCTGTTCATCTATTTCTTCACATGTATCTATTATTCTGCGTTCCAACTCTTCTATTGGTTGGCATTCATTGGCGTAGATTTTTGACTTCAGATACCCCCAAAAGAAAAAATCTAGAGGTGTAAGATCCGGAGATCTTGGTGGCCACTCTGTACTTCCCCTGCGACCTATCCATCGCCCAGGAAAGTTAGTATCGAGGAAGTCTCTAGCCATGCGATCGAAATGGGGAGGTGCCCCACACTGCTGAAATATGATTTCATGATTTTCAAACTCTTCCTGATTGTTCAATACAATTTGCCTTATTCGAGGTTCAATTTCAGTTTCTAAAAGATTTTTCTGTAAGATTGCCTCTGATGAAAATCGGCCCAAAAACGCGATTGCCTAAAATCCCCGCCCAAACATTCACCTTTTCAGGAAACTGTGTATGTCCCTCTCTGAAAATATCGCTCCAGTATCGTACATTCTGTTTGTTGACTTTTCCATTAAGAAAAAACGTGCATTCGTCTGAGAAACATACACGTTTTAGGAAGCCCCGTTCTCCTTCAATTGTTCTTGTTAACCACTCACAAAATTCAACCCTCCGGTCTGGATCATCCTCCGTGAGATGAAACTTTTCTTTTTTTAGGACTCCTTTTTGAAGATGTCGCTCAGCCACCATTTTAAAACTTTTGGCTTTAATTTTTTCATGAAAAATGAGGTTTTTATCTCCCATTAAAGCCCTCCAAATTTCGTTGCGATATACCAGGTGGTTCAAAAATTAGCATGGGGGAACGGACTTTAGACGGGCACGGTATATCAACATTTATAATCACAAGTAGAACTACACAATATTATTTTATTTCACTGGGTCGAATAATTCTTCTAGATGAAATTATCTGGATTACTCCACGATGCTCTTCCAGTTTGACACCTAGGAACCTTGCGTTTATTCTAAGAGGCATCAGGTGTACTAATTTGTTTCATATATCTTGACACAAAATATTGAATACGTCAAGGACAGTTTCTCAGAACCCGTTATTCGTCAAAGCAACTCCTCTTCGTGTTGTTTATCAAATTGCAAGATTGGAAACGGTGTAAGCTCTTGGCAGCCATAGACCTGAAAGACTCTTTGCAAAATGGACACCGCATGTGTTTCCGCATGTGCCTTTTTAGAGCTTTGGAATCACACTGAAGTGAGCTACACACATCACATATGTGGAGAGGTACTATTTTCTTGAAATTCAATCTAACAGAAAGGCCGGTTGCTCTTAACCTAGAAGTCGCTACCATCTCTTTACATAATTCCTCTGTCTTGATATCCATAGTATTGGAAACTGTCGCTAGTGCAAGCGATAGACAGTCGCTTATTGAGCTTTTAACCTCACAGGAATGGTGGAAGCGTAAGTCCATAGACCTGAATGTCATTTTGCAAAATTGGCATCTCATGTGTTTTCTCATATGCCTCTTCAAAGCTGTGGCATTGCTCTGAGCTGAGTTACAAATATTACATATTTTGTTCAATCTAGAAGTCGGTCCCAAGTGCACATTTAAGGCATATTTTGTTTGTTTTGGGTACGCAGGTAAGCAGTTGGCGCATTTTCCTTTTCTGTAAATAAATTGTCTAGTACCCTGCATACTCCTGCCCACGGGTAGGTCTAATTCATCTTTCTTTGATCTAATCCGGAAGCCGGTATTGAGAATGTCGATTGTGATATTGGAAAAGTTCAACTCATCGGTAACTTGGCCCTAAAAGAATAACACTACTTTAAAGATAATCATAAAATAATATTGTCCATGATCGGTTAAAGATGACGAACAAAACAAAGTGGAAGTCTTCAAAATATCAGACATAACTTTAAGCATTCCTATTAGGTGAATTGATTATCACCATTCGTCAAATGTTATCAATGTAGACATTTTATATTGACCTAGCCTATGTCATACCCATGATCTATAAGGATCAATAAATATACAGCTTGGCAAACATAGCTATGAGATTGTGAAATCCCCACTTCTTGCGCGAACAATCACGCGAATATCACTGGATGGTCCACTGTACGACTAATGCGCATCGTGGGCGTGCATAATTTCACAATGAGAGAGTTCACTAATGGTTGCCAACTTGGATTTTGTATGAAAACTAGGAAACTCTGATTTGATTCTTCATACCTTCATTGGCAAGCAAAGGAATTGTATAAGCCAGATATTCAATGAAAATTACCCTGGATATGGAATAAAAGAGATATTAATGTTAATTATTTCAGATTGGAACATCTCATTTATTCCTCATCCAGAGAAATTTTTATTGAATATCTGGCTTATACAATTCCATTGCTTACTAATAAAAGTATGAAGAATCAAATCAGAGTTTCCTAGTTTTCATACAAAATCGTAGTTGGCAACACTGAAAAAACAGTTTATTCATAGTTAACGAAATTAATTAACATCTAATAAATCATTTATTCGAATATTGCGGAATAAACGTTTATTTATTATGAACAAATAATGCATTTAAATTATATAAATCTTCCTCATTAATAGTTAATTCAAATCAATTTTCAATAAACTATAGATTTATCAACTGTAAAAATAAAACATTATTTATAATAAATAAAGAATATTTATTAATAACCATTCAATAAACACATATTCATTATTGATATGTTTTATTTATTAAAAATAAACGTTTGTACATAACAAACAATAAACAAAATTCAATATGGAAGAAATTGGAATCAAATCACTATCAATATTTATCAAATCAACAAAACTGTCATTCAGGAACTTTTCCAGCTCCTGAACCTCATCCATGCTTATGACGCGAGGCCGCCTTGATGAACTGCGTTATTGTAGGTACTTGTGATTTTTCCAACAGATGTCTTACTGTAGATTAGATGCACAAACCACGCATATAATTATTATAAGTGTTATAGTCTTCTAGTCTTTTCAGTTACACTTCAATTACATTAAAATAACACGCGACCTAACCAACACAACATTCACAAATGGCACCACACGACTTGAAGACAAACAACGAGAGAGACCCAGACGTCCAGACGTACGACGTGACACGTCATAGCGAAGCCACCACGGCTATCGCGGAGATTTGATAAAAATGACAGCGCGGTATTTTCAATGAATATTAATTTATTATCTATTACTAAGACTCATTCACTTTGAATAAACTTATAATTAGTAATGAATACAATTTTAGTAATATCACCCAACAAATGATTTCATTAGGAATAAATTTATATTGTTAATTATAAACATATCGACCTCAAACAAACTATTAATTTTTTATTAATATATCATATTATAACATTTACTAATATTGAATAAAGTCACCTTGTGCGAAATAAAATATTCTTTTCTTTATTCATTGTAAATAAAAGGCACCCAAACAAATATTTATTAACTATAAGCCCTATCTTTTTTTTTTTCAGTGAACCATTAGAGAACTCTCTTATTGCAACTATGTTTACCAACCTATCTATCTAGATATCAATTTACTGAAATATGAAAGGATGGACTTACCTCTACTCCGCCTGTATACGTCATATCTTTCACATCCATCTTCTAGACACAAAACAACTTTCGGTCGAAAACTCGCTTTTTAGATGTGAGGTGGAGAGCAATCGGCAAAAATTGTTTATGGAGTTGATTAGAAATTTAAATCAAAAGTTCACAATGCCTCTAACACCGACACCAAATGTAATGAGTCTGTAAATGCCAGAGGAGAAATATATAGGTACAATATTCTAATGACTTTCGACACTCCTTTCTACCTGTAGTAAATATAATTGGGCGTAATGAATCTGGTAACATTTCAATATATTCAATAATCTGTCATGCAGGTAACAAAACGTAAATATTCGAAAATGGTCAGAATAAGAGAGAATGTGTACATCAGCGTCGAAAAACTACCCACCACTTATCATCGTTATTAGGTATTGCCAATGGAAAAAAAGTTAAGTATTAAAGTTGCAAATGTTTTTTTACACTGTACCTACATTATTGAATTTTTGGAATTATGTTTTTCCTGTTTTCAAAAATATACAATATTTTACTCCTATCTTATACAGCTTTGGAGTCATTGAACGTCGAATAAGTTGGTAGACTACACCTTTTCTAGTTGTATTTCCGAAATCGTCAAGTACGCCAATGAATAGGGTTTAAAATGAGTGATTTTTTAACGAAAATACTCGTAGGAAATCGACTACTGTGAATGTGAATTTACATCTTCTGAAATTTATTAAAAATAAATACTTCCAATACATCTTGACGCGGTTTTGGTCCCGATAAGTTATCGCTTTTAAACGACTGTTGTTTTGAAAATATTATTCAATATTTTCGGTAAAATCGTATTCCAAAATGTTTCCTGTCTGAAAAAAATAAGTCCAAAATAACTAAATAATACTTGTCTTTTCCATACATGTTATCTTTAATGTTATCAATACTTCCAATACAATTTCACAGCATCCATAAGTGGTCTTTCTGTGTCGTTACTATGGAAACGGTTTGTTGGCACGCCGCGTGTTTAACTGTTTGACTGTATTTGCTCATAGTTGCCTCAATTTCCAGTTATTTTCAAGAAGATGGATGTTGATTATGGTAGTGGTAGTGGTAGTGATACCCAATCAGATATATCTGAGAAAGCAAATGCAATAGTATCTAATATGTTACCTTTGCCAAGATATGACCAATTTCGTAAATGGTGCGACAAGAAACATGTGAAAAAGGTTTCTGAAAATGTGCTTATATGCTATTTTGAGGAAAAATTAAAAAATTATAAAACCTCCAACGTTATGGAGTGTCTACTCAATGTTGAAAAGTACATTGAATGTTAGGGAAAATATTGATATAAGGATGATTTCAAAAATTGGTCCCGCTCATTAAGAACAAAAGCGTCGGATACCGAGGAAGAAATCTGAAGTTTTATCAAGGGATGATATCAATAAATTTATTCAAGATGCTGATAACGAAACAAATTTACTTTATAAGGTACAGATATAATCATAATTTTGTAAGATTAGTAGTAATTTCAATATTTCTTATTTGTAGGTTGTCCTAATTTTGGTTATCAGCGGTGCTTGTCGCCGTGAAGAATTATTACATAAACTATTGATGTCATGGACGAATAAATAAATATTTATACGTCCATGTTTGATGCCATTGAAGATGGCATCTACGAGGATGTATTGATATCTAGTTAGCTTAGACCAGTTCCCTGCATAAACAAAATATTGCGTTGCCATAGCAACGAACAATAACTTATTAGAAGTGTCAGTGTGAAATTACTTCTGAAAAGTATGTTTTCCAATTCTTCCGACCTCCCTGATGATCTTAGAAGAGTGAAATAGATTTTTGTCGACCAAAATGTATTGGAGGCCTAGCGAAAGTGATGCAATCCACGCATCAATGAAATGAGCGATTTTCTGTCAGTGATACTTCTGAATAACATTCTCCCTTATATCATTCATAGATAAGAATCTCCAATGGAAACTGGACATTTAATAAATAATCAACTATCTGAATGAAAATGCAAATTTTCACCTTCAGATTTTTTCTCTCAAGTTACATAGGGTCTTCCTCAATATCTATCAGATGTAGTTCAATGTCCAGCGTGGCTTTTGCCGGAGAAGTAGTTGTTTTCTGTTAGATATTACAAAAAAGTAACTTCAATTTTATCGTAGGGTTTTTTCCATTTTCAGAAGAGTCATGTATTGATTCAATTTTCAATTGAGAATGTTTCTCTTTAAAACATGAATCCCTTCCAAGAGAGGTTATCTTGTACGATGGAAAACAGCGACTAAATTCCAACTTTCAGTCGCAGATGATTCCACAACTGACTTTATGAACATGCTGTTCATATTTTCAATGAAATCAACATGTCAGTGTAAAGTTTGACGTCAAAAAAGTAAACCAGAGTTACGCAATAAATTTAAAAAATATATATATCCACCGAAATTGTGAAAATCGAAAAAATTGGAGTATCGAGCCATCATCAAGTACCTGTATTTGAAATGGTTAAGAGGTAAGCAGATTTACGAAGATATGCTTAGTACCCTTGGTGATCAATGTCCTTCGTATGCGACCGTGAAAAATTGGACTGCAAGCTTCAAAAGAGGTAAATTTTTCCATTGAAGATGATGACCGATCTGGAAGGCCAGTTTCTGTGTCAGTCCCCGAAAATATCGATGCAATTCATGATATGATTTTAACAGACCGTCGAATTAGGCTAAAACGGATATCTGAAGCACTGAATATTTCATAAGAACGCGTTCATCATATAGTTCACGTCAATTTGGACATGAGAAAAATTGCTGCAAAATGGATACCCAAATGTTTGAATGTTGACCAAAAGCGTGCAAGGGTAGTAGCATCGCGTTCGATCTGTGCTCGATTTGAAAACGATGTAGACTTCTTAAACCGAATTGTTACTATGGATGAGACTTGGGTACATTTCTACGATCCAGAAACAAAGCAATAATCGATGGAATGGCGACACTCCGGTTCTCCAAGACCTAAGAAGTTTCGTGTCCAAAAATCTGCTGGAAAAGTTCATGCTTCAGTTTTTTGGGATTGCCATGGAGTAATCATGATTGATTTTTTGGATAAGGGTAGAACAATAACTGGAGATTAGTATTCGACATTACTGACCACTCTACGGGAAAAAATTGAAGAGAAAAGACGCGGAAAGCTATCCAAACGTGTTTTGTTTTTGCAGGACAACGCCCCTGCACACAAATCTCATGTTGCCATGCAAAAAATTCGTGATTTAGGGTTTGAATTACTAGAACACCCCTCTTATTCACCAGATTTGGCTCCGTCCGACTATCATCTCTTTCCTCAACTGAAAAAAAAGTTTAAAATGTCGTAAATTTTCTTCCAACGAGAAGGTAATAAAAGTGGAGGTCTGGTTTGCAGAGCAAGAAGAAACATTTTTTTTAAAGGTATAGAGACGTTGCAGGTTCGCTGTAATAAATGTATCCAATTAAGAGGAGAATATGTTGAGTAATAAAATATTTTGACATTAAAATTTTGTTTGGTTCTATAGTAGGCTAAACATTTTTCAATATATCCTCGTATATTAATTGTTAAATTACCTGATAAGAAGACTGTTTACTTGCAAAACTTTTGTTCTAATTTTTTAGCGGACTGTAAACTGAACTACAAAGGATTTGTTTTTCTAATAATTAAAATTGCCCCAAAACATGTGGTAACGACACTTACATGGCTGGTTCCGTGGAATCTTCTTGGAGGATCCTCCTGCTAATATCCCAGTTAATTGATATGATTGTTGCACTTCTGGAGCGCACTTGGTTAGAACTCGATATTCGAAAAAATGGAGAAACTAACACGTTTAAAATAGTTTTTCTGATTCTAGACCGACCGGCCGTGATGATCGTATTTCTGGTACTGATTTTCGCCGTAGGCAGCCCTGCAGGTAGGCAACCCATGAATCGGGACAATATCGCGCATGATTTACTAAAAGTAACCTTCGAATGTGGACGAGACAAATTACTTAATTAGTTATTGAATTCTTGAACATAAAAATAAATAATTGATCCTGTGTGGATTGAACAAAGACCTATTGCGCAAGAACGTTTACTGTTTCAAATTCTGATTATATTGAGATATACCGCAAGTATAGAGCCTACGGCCGCCTAATACAAAAAGTAACAGATTATTTTCGAAAAATTCCAGAGGAAAATGTATTAACCAACATGTGGGGATTAATAAAATTGGAGAAATTCCCAGCTTGATTGCAAAATGGCTTGAAAAAGAGCTACACATGTCACTGTTTCAGGAGAAGCTCTTTAACTCTTCTGGCCAATGCAGGGAGCAACATTACATCCATAAAACGTCACGGCAGCTGGAAATCTGCCCCCGTAGCAGAAGTATATATAGAAGATAGTTTGAATAACAAAATTGAGATTTCTAACAAAATATTGAATTGTCCATCTTCTCCCAAACAACGAAAACCCAATAGGGAACCCCAACATTAAATGAAATATAATTGAATTTTCTATTCCTCAGACCAAAAAAATACATGGGGCTCTATTTGAAATGACAAAGTTATCTTTGTTCGAAATTATAAAGAAACCACAATAATTTTTTGTTTAATTTTGAGAAACATTTTGTATCGAAATCAATAGCCCAAAACCTCTTTGATGCATGAACCTAGCTTTTTCATTAAAAAAAACCAATAACTCGAGAACGGTTAGTCCCTTATATGAAATCATTTTATTTTTGCCTGACCCTTTTAGAAGTGTAACGAAATACAGGGGGTTCCATTTGAAAAAATACAACTTTGATATCTCACACTTTTTTTAACCATCCTTAATCAAAATACATATAAAGAAATGGAGAGATTCCCGAAAAAATAAATGAAGTGGCTTACAGGGACCGTGTTGTATGGGGTGCCCCACGCTGTATGCTTCCAAATATTGCAAACATACAAACACAAAAAATCGCTTCAGAAAAATCTAAAAATTTAGCAAACTGTAGCGTATTGAACAGGAGTTCCGGTTGTTATCAGAGAGGACGTCGCTTATTTTGTTTCTAAATGAACAATCACATTTCTAAAACGGTTCCTACATTATTTTTTCTCATGTCCAGCGATATAGTTTATTCTTTAGGATACATTCCATATTGTCCCAATAATTCATTAAATTCCCATGAGGTTTGTGCAGCATTTAGTTTAATTTTTCATCCATTATTTCTATGGGTACTCACCTGACAGCCCAAGGATTATGTTCGTCTGATACATATTTCAGTCCGTGTAAATTGGAGGTCTCTCCATAATATTTCAAGCGATTCAGCATGTTTTTTTTAGAATTGAGACTTCAGTTCCCCGTTAAAAAAATTGAGTTTCGTTCGGTAAAAATCTAAGTCTATGTCGTCGTGATGTAGTTATTATTCCTTTCATTATATTCAACAATGAAGCTTTTACATGTAATCATTGTTTGATATTAATCTTTTTACCGCTTCACCTATTACATGTTTTGACACAAAAGTATTTCAAATGAAAGACGAAAATCGATACAAATTACTCAGGGAACCTTTTACTGTGAATTTATCCACCGTTTTCTATCCAAGCTTTTTGGCGTATAGTAATTGCCAAGTTTTCCAAACATCCTGGCCACCGTTTCTATCCTTTCTTATCAGTAATGAAACGTTATCTACAGTGAGTCCCTAAAAGTTTGCACCAAATCAAATCAAATATCTTGTGGCGTACCCCAAGGATCAGTGCTCGGTCCAGTACTGTTCCTACTGTACATAAATGATATCGCGAAAATTGCAATAAACGGAAACATCACGCTGTTTGCAGATGATACAACAATACTGTGGCATAATAAGAGTCAATCAACAACGACATATTAAAAATCAAAGACTGGTGTGACTCTAACCTATTGTGCTTTAATATTAAAAAAAACAAATATCATATCATTCCAATGCACACTACCACAACTCAAGCTGGGCAACAACACCGCGGAAAGCACAATATCCCCAAAATTCTTGGGATTACAGATTGATGAGAAATTGAAATTTGTCGAACATGTCAAAAGATTAAGTAAAAAACTAAACTCCGGGTGCTATGCAATGAGGATAATTTCAAATGAACTAGACTACACATCTACCAGAGCAGCATACTTTGCGCTAATCGACTCCCACCTGAGATACGGAATTGCATTCTGGGGATCATGTGCAGACACGCTATTCCAAACAATATTCGTGGCCCAGAAACGTGCAGTTGGGTACCTCTCTAAGGCAAAATGGAGAGAAACCTGCAAACCTCTGTTTATAAAACATAAAATATTAACATTAGTGTCAATCTTCATACTCGAAACTGCTTGTCTTATACATAAGAATAGATACAACCTCGAGATTGCTGCTACTTATTATGGAACACGACAAAATACTAACCGGACTATCAAATTGCCAATACCGACAACTACAATGACAAAGGACTCCAACATTTATAATGGTATTAGGCTCTATAACAAATTGCCTATTGCAATGAGGGAATCGGATAATTATAATTCCTTCAGAAAAAAGATAAACAGTTTACTAATTCAAAAACCCTATTATAACCTTTAAGAATATATGGATGATTCCTCTATTTAACCATTAACTCTATCTAATCATCCAACTACTCTTGAAAATCACTCAATTTCTTCTATTTCATTCATTTATGTCTAAAATTATATCAATTTAACATTACCCAACCGCGATCTTATTTAATTACCGACTTACGTTTAAATGTATATGTTTGACTTTTTGTTGTGGCTTTACTGCTGTTTGTTGTGAGTAATCTTATTTGTCATTTATTATACAGGCCGTTTCTTTTATCATGTGGTAACATTGCTATATTCTAAACCGTAACAGATACGAAGACGATTAAATGGGAGAAAAGGTAACTATTGTGGAGAACAGTACAATGGTCAAAGAAAATTTACAGGGAGTCTCGCCCTTCCCGAGTTATACAGGGAAAACCAAAAATGCTGTTATTTGTTTTTTACGAATAGAACTGTTATTTCTGAAAATATAAAAAAAAATTATAAGGAAAGTTTTAATGTATTCTAAATGTACTATAAAAATGTAACAATGAATCTTTGATTAAACGTTTCGTGTCAACACGGCCACCATCAACATTTCTTTTTCAAATACGGACCTGTCTATTTTAGTACAAATATTGATAAAGCGATAAAATCACAATTCAGTGGTATATCACACTTGATATTTTTATAACGTTTCATTTAAAATAACTAGCATCCTCAGTGACAAAATTTTTTAATTACGGTCCTGTCGTTAGTTCTTTTGTAAATTATTTTGATTTCTTCAAAACCTATTCAACTATTGGCATACTTCAGACTTCACACAATAATTTCGATAAGAAGATACCCCAACACAACGAACATTCGTATTTTTCCTTCTTGGGCATTTTTGTATTACAGAAATCCTTGTTTCAAGGCTGATTTCTTCTGAATCAATTATCATACTGAATATTTCTATAATTCTCAATCCTGGAAGTAACGAAAATATTAGTTTTTGGTCAAAATACGACTATTGTGTGATATGGTACAATTAAATAGCATCTCACTTCATTTACTATTTTTAAACAAGTACCTAGGCTTTGCTTGGTTTCTATGGCAGGACAAATAAATGAGTTGTTGATACGTGTTAAGAACTGTCAGTCGCAAGATGCATATAACTCCTGGTGCGTTTACTGATTCGCTTTTGTTTCAACTAAAGTTCTTGATCCTGTAATTGCGTCAATAGAGTTTGTTCCATTCGTCAATGGATGACGCTAAAGTCGAATATAGTGGAGTTTCCAACAATCCAAAGTGCCTACTAGATACATTTTTTGAGTTTTTGAACGTTAACATTATTTTGAGGTTATATGTGAATTACATTGCATATTAGGCTATCCAAGATGCTGTCAAACTAAAATCAAGATGGCCGCCTGAAGGCACACATTGTATTTTTTATTGTTTGAACGAGACTGATTATTGTTAATTTTCATCTATTGGAGTGAAATTTTTGTATGAAACTTTGCCGAATAAAAAACATGCCTACAAAGTGTTATGTTGTAAATTGTGGAAGCCGTGGAGATCGCGACTTAGTGAAGTTTTTAAAAATTCCTAGCTAGCTACATTTTGATAATGTGGTATATTAAATCAAAGACTAGATATATAGATGTTTATTAAGTAGGATACCCTAATATACATAGTTCCATGTTACAAAATAACAAATTAGTAGGTAAAAATATGTAACAAGTGAAAATAAAATACTTTGGGATATCTGATACTCGGTGTGTAAAAAAACGACCAATCCAATGAAGATTTGAAAATAAAAATAGATAAATGTGTAGGCAATCATATATTACAAATAATAGTGTTGAGGAAACAGTCATAACTTCATGCACTGAGAACCAATCCAGGGGTTTTTTGGTACATCGGACAGTCCTATAGGGTCCAATAGAATTTCACAGATATCATTTTCACACTGCAGCACAACTCGGCCATCCTCACCTTTTCACAAAATCACCATCTTTACTCTAAAAAATGTCTTCCTTTTATGAAACTTATAGGTAGCACAACTACTTTACGAAAATTGTACGCTTTTGGGAAATTAACTATCCAGAATTATTTCTGGGAAAATTTACTCATGAACATATATCCTTTGGGTGACCAAATCACAAAATCGCAGTATTTTCATTCAGTGAGTTTCATTTGTAAATGAGTTTGGTAATAATAAGCATGGTCACGTTTTAGGGTAATTGCAATTCCACCGCTTATTATAGTTGAGGTTTTTAAATTTGAATACTGCCCCATATCAATATTCCTTAATGAATATGGACACTTCACTTCCATAGCAGCCACAAGACATCGTCGCATCAGGAGAACCATCAATTTATTAAATAATCTATACTTTCAACAAAGGAATATCCATTCGCTGTGAATGACTCATCTGAAAATTAATTGGAAACATTAATGAACAGTTCATAAATTACGAAAAATCAGTACCTACCTTGGCAACAACAGTATGTTCATCCATTTTTCTTGCTTCACAATCATGGGCAAATCCAGCTTCAAGATATTTATAGCCTGTTAAACTTTTGTAGGCCTTCATTGGCTTTCTTGTTTATGAGTCAACAGCAGATATGTAATAATGTCGAATGCCGTTACTGTTGTGAAAAGATCTAGAGATATGTCCATTTCACAAGGAGTGAAAGTAAAAGGATCATGCACTTTATCACTATCCTCTTGTCTCTATAGATCGATGCAGTGTCTTTGTTTACTCGTTCTAATGATAATAAATAAATCACTTTTAGTTAAAACAGCCATAATAACATTTCAAATCACAACTAAACAAAACTATTAGCAGTAGAAGCTAGTGCCAAACACAAACACCATTCATGTGTGCCTACAGCCGGCCATTTTTAAAGAGCCGTGGTCACGTGTTCTGGATAGCCTAATTCCCTAATTGGTATTTATCGTGTGATTTTTCTGTTCTTTTAATACTTTTCGCTCAGTTCGGTAGTTTTGCGACGTTTTTAGTTGTTGGGTTATTGTTATTTATTTGTTCTTGTGTTTTTCTGTCATTCGTAAAAGTTAGGGTAGTGTATAGCATTTTTTTGTGAGTCTCGACTTCGACATGACAATCATGACATGGTTCAATTTGAGGTTATGTCGATGACGCAGCATGCGTTTGTCAAAACGACATGTCAAGTCATCATGATCGGTAATGATTTGCCTGCCATCTATGTTAAAATTGAGTAAACTCTCTTGACGCAATAAAAATGTCATGAATCAAGCAGGCCGTACATCAACAGTTTTGGATGACAATTTCACAGCTATAAGTAATTCCACCAGGAGTTATATGCATCTTGGTCAGTCGTTTATACACTCAGTCATATCAAAGATGTATTCAAATGACGAAAGGACTGATATGCTATTTGCTTATGCAAAATCAAATAGAAATCCTCTTTTGGCAAAAAATATGTATGATGAGCTATACCCAAATCGTCGTATTCCAAACATTCAAATGTTTAGACGATTAGAAAGAAATTTGAGAGACTGTGGTGCATTTGATAGAAATAAAACTAGAAAATGTGTTGTTACTGGAAGTATGCGGAACCAAATAAATGTTTAGGTAAGCAAATATCACTTCATAAAGATTAACAAAGTGACGAAAATATTTTTTTTCAATTTAGGATTGGTCAGTTACAAAAATATTTCTAATCAAGATTGTTCTTTACGAGAAATTGCCCACGAACTAGGGATTTCTGTAAATTCTACCAGAAATATTTTGAAAAAGAACAAATACAAATGCTACAGGATACGCAAAGTTCATCACCTCAATGAAAGGGATTACGGAAGGAGAGTACGATTTGCGATATGGTTGAGACGTAGAAATAGGGAATTTGGAAATATTTGTAATAAAATAATATGGACGGACGAATCGAAATTCACCAACAATGGTTGGTGTAACAGAAACATCCATTATAGGTGGAATAATACAAATGAACATTTACATAGAGAAACCAATTTCTAGGAAAGGTTCGGAATAAATGTTTGGTTGGGAATTTTGGGAACAAACATACTAGGTCCTTTCTTTTACGACGAGCATTTGAATGGTGGAATGTATTTACATTTTTTATCCAATGAGTTTGATGGCTACTTAGATGAATTGCCACTGAACATCCGCCGTGAAATACAATATTTTCAACAAGACGGTGCCCCTCCCCATAATGCAGCAATAGTAAGGGAACATTTAGATGCAATATTCCCAAGAAAATGGATTGGAAACAATGGACCAATTGCCTGGCCAGCTCGATCCCCAGACCTGGCTCCTTTAGATTTTTTTTTCTGGGGATACATAAAGGATAAAGTTTTTTCGACAACTAGTACAGATATCGACCATCTCAAACAAAAAATAAGAGATGCATGTAATCGCATTACACCCATCATGCTAGAAAATTGCCACAGAAATTGTATGGACAGACAACTTATGTGCATTCAACAAAGTGGTCGGCAATTCGAGCATTTAATGTAGGTTATCATGAAGAATTAATTTTCTGTATTGGTTTTATTTTCACTCAAAAATTCAATATGAAATAAATTGTTTTCTGTTTATTTGATTTCTTCTACTCTTAAGTAAGTTTATTTCCGAGGTAAATTGCTATCGTTCGTCTCTGAAACTACAGATATCTTTTATTATAGTGTAAACATAATTTTAATAGATACATTTATTCAAAGCGTCACTGATAATTTTTATATCGGAGAGTTAGGTTTTGTGGAATCCATAAACGACCTAACGACAGGACCGTAATTAAAAATTGTTGTCACTGAGGATGCTAGTTATTTTAAATGAAACGTTATAAAAATATCAAGTGTGATGTACCACTGAATTGTGATTTTATCGCTTTATCAATATTTGTACTAAAATAGACAGGTCCGTATTTGAAAAGTAATGTTGATGGTGGCCGTGTTGACACGAAAC
This sequence comes from Chrysolina oricalcia, assembly GCA_944452925.2. Classification (NCBI taxonomy): domain Eukaryota; kingdom Metazoa; phylum Arthropoda; class Insecta; order Coleoptera; family Chrysomelidae; genus Chrysolina; species Chrysolina oricalcia. Next base: position 53,086,544 of record OX101822.2, read on the forward strand.
GTTTAATCAAAGATTCATTGTTACATTTTTATAGTACATTTAGAATACATTAAAACTTTCCTTTTCCATTTTTTATATTTTCAGAAATAACAATTCTATTCGTAAAAAACAAATAACAGCATTTTTAGTTTTCCCTGTATAACTCGGGAAGGGTGAGACTCCCTGTAAATTTTCTTTGACCATTGTACTGTTCTCCACAATAGTTACCTTTTCTCCCATTTAATCGTCTTCGTATCTGTTATGGTTTAGAATATAGCAATGTTACCACGTGATAAAAGAAACGGCCTGTATAGATATATTTATACAATTAAATTAATCTAGGACCATTAACCTGTGGTTAATATTAGTCACTAGGAACTATTTTGCCGAAACGATGTTTACTTTTTTTAATTAATTATATGTTTAATATCATTGTTACCTCGAGCCAAATGTTATATATATATATATATATATATATATATATATATATATATATATATATTGTATTTTATTTAGTTAAGCTTTGTCAATGAGATTTGTAATCTTTGTACAATAAAGCACAGTCAATCATTCAAATGGAAAAAAAAAAAATTTTCCACTCGTCAGAAAATCATTTCATTATGGAGGTACTAAACCAAGCTATAGAGGTTTTTTCCAAACAAAATAAAAGACACAAATGGCCTATACTGATTTTCATAAGAGACTTCGTGAAAACCCCAGTTTTCGCCCCAGCAAAATCGTTTTGTGGAATTTTTTAAACAAGCAATAGTGAAGAAAATTACAACATTTTTGGTTTTTTGGAAATATTGCTGTTTGATATTTAATTAATAATTCTACTGAACAGTGTGATACAGTGTAAAGTGTGAACAGTGTGTACTTGGTATGGCAATGTCCACAGCATCTTCTGTTTCTGATGTATTGCCCATAACATCTTCTGTTCCTAGCACTTTCCATCAAATCTTCATCACGTGCATCAATAGTTATATTCTTTTTATTAACTAAGATCTCCTAAGATTCTCAGCACAGCTTAATAGCTCAGTTGTACTACATGTTTCATTTACCATAGTTTGATGAGATTTGTCTTAGAATTAATTAACCCTCTACCGCATACAATGCCATATATGGTTTCTCAACTTTTTTTTCCCGTGAAAAACTGTCACTAATAAAGAAACGTGGCAAACCTGCAATGATTCGGTCTTTTTCCACACTAGCGTATTTTTGGTTGTTTATATTTGAACGTATTTACGATTGTAACCTCAAATTTCTGTAAGCGCGTGAATCAATCGTATTAGAACCTGTGAAGTGCATGTTTGATGATCTCTTTTCAAAAAATTAAGGTAAGTAATAATTCGTACAAATTTTTTATATCAAATGTATTATAACTCCTTTGTGTCTAAACTGTTTTATGCCTTGAATTATGCCAATTATATATATTTGTGGTGAAATCTACAGCAAAACCAAATATGGTTTCGTATGCATTCATACGTATTTTGGCGTCAATTCTACCTGTCATATATGGTTTCGTATGCATTGATGGAAACTGTTTTTTTTCGCAGAATGGAGCCTGCTCGCTTTTATGGGTCAATACCATACCTTGTGATGGTTCAGTGAGTGAAAGACCGGAGCGAATCTTATATGTCTCTGTTTGATTTCAAACAAGCAATTTCTGAGCATTTATGCAAAGCAGGAAAATCATTATCGCGAAAGAGAGGTCGTCCCTCCACTGTTTCAACAAATGATGGTCAGAATCGAATTGGAACACCGACGTCCAGCCGCCGAGGAAGTCCTGCTGTTTCGAACCGTTCAACGCCAGTTTCAGTACAAAAAAGAAAAACTCCTGCGAGACACCAAGATTTGCCTCTGAATTCAGTTCTCATTGACAATATAGGACATTTGCCCGAATGGCAGAAAAACCGCCAGATATGCCAAATGTGTTCACAAAAAACACATACAAAATGTAGGAAATGTAAAGTGTTTTTATGCTAAAATGACAAACGAAATTGTTTATCAATATTTCATGATTGATTTCTTTTCTCTCTCTTTTTTTCATTCCACTGTTATCTAATCATTTGAAAAATATCATTCAGTTTTATGCATTCGAAACCATATATGTCCAATGAATGCTTCGTACCAATTGGCGATAATGCATTCGAAACCATATATGGTTTTGATATTTTTTTTTCTAAATGGTTGCAAATACAATTTTTTTTCCGACTTTACTATGTTATCTTGGTCCAAATAAAGTCACCTAGATGTTAATTGATTATTTATTTAATCCCTGTTATAATTCATGCAATAGAGGGTTAAGACAATTTCTTCTCCCCTCACCCCAACTGCTGTTCGTGATTATATTTAAAATGGACTGTATATTTATGTAATTGATACTAACTAATTGTACATGAACTTATTTATTTCGAAATGTTTCGTTTGCTAACAAGTGTATCGCATCGTAGATAATATGTAACACTTTTTAAAACCAAGTGTCTTTCGTTCTTTCTTCGGGTTTGTCGAGGGTGGGTTTATAGCCACTTGACCTTTTCACATCTTGTTCTCGGTTATTCTGCCTGTGGGAACCCTAATATTGCATCGTACTTGGATTCTGAACACTTGCTATCATCTAGTGTTGTAGTGAGCAAAATGTCAGACTTGAATAATATTAGTATTCTGTGGTCATGTGCTGGAAATTGTGAGGTTAAAGTTTTGTTTTGAGTTTTGACCACCCCATCACACAATCCACAATCGTTCCGGTTATAACTTATACATTTTTTTGGAAATTTCTTAATTTCCAAAACATGTATCAAATCAAATATGCTTTATTATCGAAAGAACTGAATTCTCATTGATAAAGCGAGAAAATACATAAAAATATAGCTGTATAAACATAAATAAACAAACATACATATATACACATACACACATACACACATATACACATATATAAACACACAAAGAGACATATATATATATATATATATATATATATATATATATATATATATATATATATATATATATATATATGAAAAGTCACAATTATGTCAAGATCAATTAAATTGTCCTAATCACATAATAAAAATTTGTATATAACATATACAACGTCACATATAAACAGATACACATCTAAAGCGAAATTAACAATACAAATCGATATCAAAACACAATTACCTAAAATACATCATCATAGAATTCTTTCAAATTATAATATGCTCTATCTAGCAGTAACTCCTTGACAGCGTTCCTAAATCTATTATGTGCCACCAAGGATCTAATATGTGAAGGCAGGTGGTTGAACATTTTTTTAGCATTATATATTATTGACCCCTTTATCAAGGAGCTTCTGGGACACCGTGAAGTTATCACTTCTCGTCTTGTGAGTTGGAAAAGATTGGATATTATTGTAATATTTTTTATAGATTAAACATACACTTTCCAGAATAAAGATACATTTCAATGTCAATATCTTTTTAGCAATAAATAAGGGTTTGCATGAATCTCTAGGTTTTGCCCTACAAAGGTATCTCACAGCCCTCTTTTGTAATACGAACACCGAGTTCAATAGAAATTGAGAACTATTCCCCCAAAAACAAATTCTATATCTCAATAGTGAGTCAATCAGAGCAAAATATGCTGCTCTTGCTACAGATGTATTTAATTCTGATGAGATGACCCTTACTGCAAAGCACCCTGATGACAATTTTTTACATAAGTATTGATATGAGTATTGAAAGACAGACTGTTATCCACATGCAGTCCCAAAAACTTGGCTGATGGTTCAGTACTTATTATCGAGTTTCCTGAGACTATCTCGTTCAGAGTGCATCTGAAGGTTACAATGCATGTTTTTGAGACATTGAATGATAACTTATTGGCATCACACCAGTTTTTCACCAAGGATATGTCTGTAGCTATGTGTTCATTCAGTTCATCACTGTTGGTGCCGTGCCACAGTAGTGTAGTATCATCTGCGAACATAGTGAATTTACCTCTGATATTGATGCTTGCCAGATCATTGATATACACCAAGAACAAAAGGGGTCCAAGCACTGATCCTTGTGGTACCCCACAACTCACTAGTTGAGATTTCGAACTTTCTTCGTTAAGCGAGACCATTTGTGTGCGTTCCGTTAGGTATGATTGAAACCAACTAAATGCTACATCTCTAAAACCATAAATTTCTAATTTTTGAAGGAGTATCTTGTGATCAACACAGTCAAAAGCTTTTGTAAGGTCGCAAAAGATTGTTGCAACTGCATCACCCTCATTGATTTTGAGATATAAATTCTCCAGTAAAGCAAACATGGCATCATTTGTGCTTTTCCCTGTTTGAAAACCAAATTGGTGAGAGCTTAGTGAATGATTATAGAGCAGAAATGAAGACATCCTTTTTTTAACTAATTTTTCAACTAACTTGGCCAAAGTTGGCAATAGTGAAATAGGCCTTAGATTAGATATTATATCACAGTCCCCTCCTTTGGGCAAAGGATTTACTACCGCTATCTTAAGACATTTCGGGAATGTTCCATTCAAAAATGATCTATTAATTGCCTCAACTAAAGTGAACATTGCATTATGTGTTAGGTGTAGTAAAACATTAGCAGAGATCTCATCCCATCCAGAAGAATGTTTATTTTTTATATCCTTTATCATTTCTTTCACTTCCTCTGGGCTAGTGGGTGATAGAAAAAAGGAATCTTTCACAGATATACCCTTCAAATAGGCGACTGGATTTTCTTGTGTTTTAATATCCCTAGATAGCGTTTCGGCAATAGTGCAGTAATAATTATTGATTTCATCAGCCGATAGAATGGTATTTAAGGGTGGTTTACTATTTTTTCCTCTAAGATCACTAATAATTGCCCAACTTTCTTTACACATATTGTTGGACTTATTCTTTTCCCAAAATATTGTTGTTTTGCGGCTTTTATAACATTTCTAGTCCAACATTCCTGGGTTCGAGAAAATCTCCAAGTTCTAGACCACATTCGGATGATGAACTGCTTGACCAGTAACATGAAGTGCTGTCAGCACAAGCATATTTCTATGACTTGACTAGTTATAGAAATCTTTGGGCGCAAATGGTATATAGAAAATTCCAAAACTGATGTGTACTGGAGTACACAAGGTGAGCGAAAGGGTTGGCACATCTTGCAAGATACGCCGATTTAAGAGAAATCGTCGCATTCAAATTCTGTAAACGGCATCGGGAAGTAGAGATCAATAAGTATCTAATATTTGTATATTTTGAATTTTCTTCGGGTGCACTTTGAAGCATTTAGAGTAACTTCCACTGACATTTTGAACGCATTTCCCATTTCTCAGTTGAAAATCCAAAATATACAAATTGTAGAAATTCTCTACTTCCAAATTTGAATAAGATGATTTCCCTTAAATCGGCGTATTTAGAAAGATTTGTCCTCAAATTGTTTATAACGCTTTTGTACAAAAACTACACATCGGACAGAAACCATCTTGCGCACATTTGAACCGCATGTTATTTTTTATCAGTTTCCGTAATATTGTTATAGACCCACGGCTCTCTAAGATAGAATAAACAGCCGAAATCTGTAAAAATGTCTGTATTACCTTCAAGATCAATATAATATCCGATGTTTACATATTTCGATTTTACTTTGAATATAATGAAGGACTCATCCATCTTTCCATTGTTATCCGTCATAGGTCCGCACCATATCCAATATGGCGCAGATGAATATGGTCCGTTGCTCTTGAAAGCACCTTTCTATAATCAAATATTTGGTCGATATCCCTCACCCCCAGAATTAGGAATATCAGAGCTAACCAAATAATGACGAAAAATTCAAGGATAAATTCATCCTTTGAATTTTTTTCCAGGAGACACGAGGAAGTGATTTTTTCTTTTTTTATTGGGTGGGTTCATCTCAATCAGTTGTTTCTTGATACTTTCCAAGGTATCATGCGGTATCTTCATTTTATTCAACGGCACCACAGGAACCATCGTGGACATTTTCTCATCGCATTCCAAACTCATATGCATCTTCGTCTTTACTATACTGGTGAATCTTTTCTTACACATAGGGCATCGCATGTGAGTTTTTCTATGGGTTGCTACTTCATGTTTTGAATAGATTATATGGTCACATTCCTTGCAGATTTTAACGTATTGTACTTTGTTTTTAACGGATAGTAATTGAGAAGATCTAGGCGAGTCAAATTTCAAACAATGCGGTTGAATAACAGTTTGGGTGTGTTCATCACCACCAGAATCAACACAGTTTTTCCTGCCTGGGGTTTTCAGAGAATTTGGGGTTTTCGGAGAATTTAAGTCTGCTTCAACAGTTTCAATATTCACTCGAGATTCATTTAATGAAAACGTAGAGCTCAATTTTTCAGAGTCTGATTGGTTGGTTATAATTTCAAAGGACTTTGAAATTTTTCTAGTTTGTATTATACTCTCTCGGCAAACGCTTTTCTTACCACTCGACTCCTTTTCTAGGACAAGCAAGACTGCTTCCTCCTCCCTCTTATCACTTTCATTATTCAATTTTACAGCGGACTTCTCTTTTTCGCTTATATTATTTTCTACAGTTACCCTTTTCTTACTGGAATTCACCTTTTCGAAACTGTCATTTACCTTTTCCAAACTGGCACTGTGAGGAGACACACTGGCTTGTTTGAGCCTAGAAAGTCTTGTGTCGCGTTGAGGAGAAACATTCACGACTTTTTCATTGTTAATGCTGAGCCTAGACTTCAAACAAAGTGCAGTCAACAAAGTGATGTCTTGGTCTGTGTCAGTTTCCTCCACCAATTGTCCGTCGTTTTTACAACTAGAAGGCTTCATTAGGGTATCATCTACCGATTTCTTTTCGATAATTGATACATTTTTCAAACAGTCAGAATCACCGCAAGTTTCAATTTTCATTGTGGGTTCGACTGATTCGAGAATTTCACACTGGACGCCTTCATCTTTTGTCTCGAAAATGTTAAAAGACTGAGAACCCTGATCTTCGTTTTTCAGGTCCGTTTGTGAAAAATTGTCAGTGGTAGATGTACGAAGCCGGCACTGTATTTTTTGGTCTGCTGTCTTTATAAACGTTTGAACACTAACATTCCAGGTTGCTGGCGGACCAACCTGGGTCTCTTCATCAACCATTATAACAGTTGAAGCTGTTGTTTGTGTGCTTATTTCGGAGCGCTGATCTAACTCTGGTTTTTTAGATGTTTCGTTATCACTATCTGATAAAAAGCTGTCTTCAAAGTCACTAGACATCGTTACGTTTAATTTAGATTGTATCCAAGGAAATAAAACATTTTTCAAGTCATCAACATTTGGTATTGTGATGTCACACAGTTCAGGAATGGATGCTTTGTTTCTGCTAGGGGCCATTTCATATTTTTTAGTTAGCTCCTAAAAAAAAGAAACATTATGGTAGAGAAAAGATTAATCGTCTTATAATATGTTTACCTCTAATTTTTTTTCGTTCTGAAGAGACCTCGTTCGAAATAGGTAGAAATTATAAACTTGTACCACGCATGTGATACAAATGAGACTAAGAGCTTCATTTTTCTTGAACTGCAATAAAAAAAACAGATAAAATACATCAAATAAATGAATATTTTGGAACCTTTGGTGTGAATACAATTCAAGAAAAAAGAAACTAACCAAAACACCAAAACTACCAATCACACTCGACGCGCGTTTCGCCAACAAAGTTAGCATCTTCAGGAGCTAAAAGCTTAGGTTAGGTTTGAACGTGAGTGGGCCCGTATCAGGCCCTCCACTGCGGCCAATGGCCTATTGTGGCTCACCCTATGGTTATATTTCTCCCAGTATATCCAATCTCTTGAAGAAATTGAGGAAGGCATTGTGAGAACAATTTACCAGGTTTTCTGGCCTTACTGTCGTATCGCCAAATATTGAGAATCTGGTTTTGGCCGCTGCAGGGCATGTACACAGAATGTGTTTAGCCGTTTCATCATCCTCCATGCATAGCCAGCACTCTGCATCTTGTGCAAGTCAGATTTTATGCATGTGATGTTTGCGTTTGCAGTGGCCAGTAAGCAAACCTACTATAACTCTGAGATGCGCTATACTGAATTCTAGCAGTTTGTCAGAGTCCTGTTTTTTCCTTGTACAAGCAATAAATGCTTTGGAATGGGCTAGGCCCGGTAGACTACGCCAGTACTCGAGTCTTTTATTGTCTGCCCAAGCTGTTATGACATTCTTGGCAGTGCTATATGCTAAACCGATTACCGGTTCTGGTCCAGTGAACGTTGTTTCGGCCCCCTTTTGCTAGGGCGTCCGCTATTTCGTTTCCTTCTAGGCCTGTGTGACCTGGTATCCAGACTAGGGTAACGTTGTTGCGTTGCGCCAGTCGGTTTAAGGTGTCTCTGCAGTTCCATACTGCCCTAGATTTAAAGCAGTTGGATTCAAGCGCTTTAAGTGCTGCTTGACTATATGAAAATATTTTTATTGTTTTTCGTGTGTGGTGTCGATTTTCCAGCTCCCTGGCACACATTTCAATGGTATATACCTCTGCCTGAAAAGTCGTAGCTAGTTTACCCATACTGAACGAGCGTTTCACTACTGGGTTCATCCCATATTTTCCGGCTCCGACGCCTTCCTGAGTTTTGGAACCATCGGTGAACCAACGGTCATTTGCCCTACATAGGTTGGTTTCATTCCGAACCCAGTCTTCTCTTTTGGGAAAAACCACAGTGTAGGACGTGTGAAGGTTGATAGTTTTAGGCATGATATCTGAGGGCATTCCTAGAATGTTGTGAGCTATTATGCCCTCCAGCATGCTGCTGCCTCTCATGACACTACGGTAGACTAATGGCCGCTTGGTAGATTCTATATGTTGCCCATCTTGCCTCTCTCTCCAGAACTATGTGGAGAGAAAGTAATCCAAAGAGGGCTTCCATTGCTGCCGTTGGCGTGGAGCGAATGCTTCCAGTAATCGCCAGGCACGCTTGACTCTGTAGTCCGTTAAGTTAAGCAATGGCCATTTTTTATGACCCTTGCTCCACCAGACTATAGAGCCATACGTTATCATTGGACGTATGACGGTCACGTACAACCAATATACGTGTTTTGGTGACATGCCCCATGTTTTCCCACATATTCTGCGGCATGTCCATAATGATAGTCTTTTCCAAGTGCGAGTTCCAATTAAGTTTTTCATCCAGGGTTATTCCCAGATATTTTGCTTCACTCGCTAAAGGAATTGTTACACCATTGATGGAAGGAGGTATTAAATGTTCCAGCTTCCTTTTCCAGGTGAATGGCACTATGACCATTTTGTGGGGGTTAATGGACATTTCCTCCCTTTCACACCATTTATATATGGTATCCAATATATCCTGAAGGACGTAGATAAAAGCTCACTAAACCACTTATCCTAACTTACTTCTATTTATACCACTATTTCACAATGGACTCATTATTTGATAATGAGTGCGGTTGCCCCTCAGATAAGTAGTAGGTAGAGTAGGTAGATTAAGAAATAGTGGTATAAACAGAAGTAAGTTAGGATAAGTGGTTTAGTAAGCTTTTAGCTCCTGAAGATGCTAATTTTGTTGGCGAAACGTGCGTCGAGTATGATTGTGACGTAGTTTTGGTGTTTGGGTAGTTTCTTTTTTCTTGAAAGATAAAATGCAAGTTTCTGACTAGATAAATGAATTTGCTTCAGATCATTTGTTGAGTGTGCAATGGCAAATCTGCCACATTTAGTTGTGTAAATTAATAAATTGATTAGTAGTAAAGTAGTGTGAGTTGGCAGTCTTGCCTTATGACATAAGAAGGTAGTAGAAATTTTAGAGATGTAGAGCTTAGGTGTAAAGAAATAAGCAGTTCCGAAAAAAAAAAGTGTATGTGTATTCCTCGACCACAATAGTAAAACTAATAAATATACAAAAATACTGAGTTTTTCTTCAGGTTATGGGCCTAGTAAACAAATAATCAGCCCTATGCTGTATCACTTCCGTTATGTTTAGCGGTAAGACGTTATCCCAACTTAATGGTCGTGCATAACGGCTATCGTAACGTACATCGGTAAAATCCGTATGCTGTATCTGCATTTTAATGGTTACCGTTATGTCGTCCGCTATGCCGTAGTGGTTATTTCGGAAGAAAGTATTGCGTTATCGAAGAGAAGGAACGCTATATGAAAGCATGACGAGTAAGAGTGAATACGACGAGTGCTGTCACCGCCAGTGGCGGATTTATAGATTTGCCGCCCGTAGGCTATTCAATTTTTGCCGCCTCTAAATTTTGATATCTTAGTCCACAATCATATCAATTTTCTATCAATAAAATTCCAACTTTATAATTTGTGCTCCATCATCCTCGTTACATCAACTTTTCTCATATAGTTATTATTATTGAGAACTATGGTACCGTGTTAGATCCTTGATTATTTTTACAGCAAAGAATTATCAAAAAACATTATTTTAAGGAAAAAATATCTCAATCGTATACCACTTTTAAAGTAAGGTAAGGTATGTCTTAAAACTACAACAATACTTACAAAATATGAATTAAGCTTACGTAAAAAACATACATTTGGCGAACGTTGATTAACATTTATTATTACACTCACAGTTTAAAAACAATACAATAAATATATCTTTTCTTTATTATTTGTTAGCATTATGATTTAAGTTAAATTATAAAAGCATTACAATACTTTTTTGCGAGACTTTGAATTCGCAAAATCATTTATTATATCGTCGTACGAAATCTTGTTCATTAGCTCTGACTCTTCTCTGCTCTTCTCTGCTCTGACACTTCAATTTTTTTTTAATATACTTGTTTAACTGGAGAGAAGCCGTTGAATAAAAAATTGCAGCTGAGTATTGTTTTATCTTATTATAATTAATTCATTCCGATTGGCATTTTCTGAAAAAGTTGGCTTTGCGAAAAAGTTATCAAATATACTGATGTAAACATTTAATTTAAATAATTCGTGTACGACATGAGCGCTTAAGGCCTGCTCATTTGGATTTTCCAAACTTTTTCTTACTGCAAATAAAATAATTAACTGATAAAATGTATCAATTTTCTAATGAGCAAATTGTCTCACTTACTCACTTCATATTTTGTGGAGGGAATTTTTTTATTGTCAAGTCACAGTCGTTTAACTATCAGTTATTTGATTAATATGATCTCTATAAGATATTGAACTAGTTTTTTATTTAATAAAAATTAGTCAATTTTAGTCAGTATTTTTATTAGACCATCGATATTATATCGATTGAATTGGGTAAGCAGATCTCATAATTATTAGGTACAAGGAGAAAAAATTATAGCAGTTATCAGTGAAGAATATATGTAAAAATTACTAAATTTCGATTATAATATCGAATCGCGATATTCTAAAAGTTCATAATCATTAATGTATAATTAGTAAAGCGTTTAGGAATTGTTCATGCAGAGATGTTGAAATATTTATTAATTAGCACTGTATATGAGAATATTTCGATTTTTGTTAAATATTTCAATTTGTCTCCAATTTTCGAAATTCGTATTATGTGTGTGTATAATAATTTTTTTTTTTTTATTTGTAAACCGAAATAATAAATTTATGAACTAAATTTGCCGCCCCTTAAAATTTGCCGCCCTAGGCTCCAGCCTACTCAGCCTGCTGGTAAATCCGCCACTGGTCACCGCTGTCAATGAATTATACATTCGCCGTATCGTAAACGTCTTGCCGAAAATTTTAAAATCCCGGAATGGAAAATATGAATCTATCCAGATGCATTTCACGAAATTTATTGGTTGTTTTCAAGTATTACAGCTGGTAACCTGTGGTAGAAGTCCATTGTATCTCAAAGTGGAGTGGCATTGATTCACAATATAGAAAAACTCGAAGTCATCTCCACAATTTTTAATAATTTCAGCTGGTATAGTGTGATGGCGAAGTCATCAATCAAAAAACCAGTTTATCGAACATGTTTCGAACCTATATAGGTTCATCATCAGCGAATTAGATAATTATGGAGAAGAAAATTTGATATGGATTTATGAAATTAACAGCCTTATGCATAGTCAATTCCAGCGACTCGCCAGAGTTTCGCCGCTCGCTACACAAGAACTTTAATGCACAGTCGAGCTCCAAAGAAGTGGTACATCGCCAGCGTTTCGCCAAAATCTGACTAATCGCGTAGTTGTCACTTTTTTGGAGCTCGACTGTGCATCATAATCCTTGTGTAGCGAACGGCGAAACTCTGGCGAGTCGTTGGCGATTGACTATGCATACGGCTGTAAGTGTCCCCACATTTCAACAAAAATAAATGGGGGTGGATAAAATTATGGAGAGGAAAAATACATAATTAAGAATATAATACGAAAATCACGATAGTAAGAAAATCACTACATTCTACATTTTCTTTTGTTATTTCTTCTAGTTTACTGGGATTACTTGATGTAACTAGAAATGAGGAGTCATCGACATAAAGAAATGTACCCGCAATATCAACATATAATGGCAAATCATTTATATACAAAATAAATAGAAGAGGGCCTAACACTGATCCTTGGGGAACTCCATGATGAATTTGTTGAATGTTAGATGTTACGTTGTTATGAATAATATATTGTCTTATACCAGTTAGGAAACATTTCAACAATTTCAATGCTAAAACTCTTATTCCGTATTTTTCCAGTTTATTCAGAAGCATGTCGTGCAAGGCTTTTGATAAATCACATAACACAGCCCTGGTTAAAATACCTGTCTTTATTTTTTGCTATAATACAAATAATGTCCGTTACTGCTTGAGTAGTTGAGTGTAGCTTTCTGAAACCATACTGTCTTTCGTTTATATATCCTCCTGCTTCAAGATAATCTGCGAGCCTGTCTTTTAACACGATTTCAATAACTTTTGACAATACCGGGGTTATTGTAATGAACCTATAATTATTACAATCATTGTTATCACCTTGTTTGTGGATGGGTTTAGCTCTACAAATCTTAAAAAAATCTGGAAACTCACCATTTGCAAAACATACATTTATTAAATGCATGTTTGATCATCTTATCGTTAACAATTTTGAATATTGTTGGACTAATATTATACGGGTCCATACTTTTATAATTTTTTAGACATCTGTTTCATTTGATGGTCTTAAGAAAACTGAATCTTTAACAGATATTTTCATTAAATCTGACCCTGTATTACTTGAGGGTGGAATATTGGCTATTATTTTATCAATTATATCAGCGAAAAAATCGTTGAATTCATCTGCTGTTAATTTACTGTTCTTTGTCCACTTTTTAGGTTTATTGTTGAAGTTGTTTATAAGACTAGTTTTACTTACATTGTCACTCATTAATATTAAATTGTTATAGGACTTTGACTTTGTATCCTTGATCGCTGTTTTGTATTGACTTTTGAATTTATTATACTCTACTTTAAGAGATAGATTACCTGTACCCATCCACATTTTTTTCTTAACGAGATCATTTCTCATTTTTTCCAGACTACTATCAAACGAAGTTACTTTAATATCTTTATTTCTTATTTTTTTTAAGGAAAAGCTACGTCCACTGCATATTTCAATGTGTCACATAAAAATTCTGCTAATGAGTTTGAATCGTTTGACATATAATAGTTACACCAATTTATATTGTTTATGATATTTCTGAATTCTGCTCTACCCAAATCTGTTATTGGCCGACATAAAGACTGTTTTACTTTGGTTTTCAGATTATTAACCTCTAATTGAATATCTACACCATAATGATCTGATGTGTTTTCTTTAATGATGTTGGCCTGTTTGTATTGATTGAAATTTATGAGAATGTTATCAAGACAGGTCGCTCATGTATCTGTTACCCGCGTTGGCTCCACTATTAAATATTTAAAGTTAAAGGAGTTACAGCAATTTGTAAGAATATTTTTTTCCTGTGATTCTTTCAAAAAGTCTACATTGAAATCTCCAAGAATTACGATATTTTCAAAAGCAAACAGAAGAGTTGACACCAAGACTTTTAATTGAGGAGAAAAGATTCAAATCAATGGAAGAAACGACAGCGCTAGTAAATTTAAGAAAAAGGATACCTACAAAGTAAATAGAAAACAATGTCACAATTGCCAGAAAGTGGGGCATTGTGTAGAGACTGTTTTCGAAAGAGGGAAAAGGCAGAACATAGATTACAAAAGTATTGGTTCAAGAAAAACAAGGATGCAAAAGGTAGACACGAGAAGAATGGAAAATGGAAATGGAAAAGACAAGAAAGGGCGGCTATTTACCGTGAAGCAAGTACACACTGAGCCAGTGACTATTAATTCACCAGTAAATAAAGAAATGCGTTCCGAATATGTAAGATAATTGCATTCGTATATTCAACAAGGCAAACAGATAGTTTGAATTGACCAAACTAATTTCAATTTATTTTGTTGGCGAACAAGAGGCCATTCCCGTGCTGGTGTTAGAGCTATCCAAATTCTGCCTTCTGCCTTCATCGAGAGGGCCTAATATACATTTAATCGGAGGAATTTATGATGCAGGTATTGTCGCAATGATTCGCCGCAGATTTGGCAAACGCTTGGGTAAGGAACCTGATGATACAATGGCAGAATGGATGTATCCAACTCGCTGATCTCCTTATAGTCTGCGACAATGCTCCATGCCATTCAAGATTAGAAACTGCATTGAATGGAACAACGGCAACTCTATTGAAATAATTGAAATAAAATAGTTCCCAGTAACTCCATTGGGGTACTCCTGATGTGACCCTTCCATTACCTGAAAATACATTCTCGACTTTTACGCACTGTTCTCTGTTCATAAGGAAACTGTTGAACCAAGCTAGTGCAGTGCATGTTATGGCATAGTATTGAAGTTTTGTTAGTAGTAGAGGGAGGTCAATTGTCTCAAAAGCCCTTTTGAAGTCAAGGAATACCGCAACAATATATCTTTATTATTATCAATTCCCAATTTCCAGCTCGACAAGGTCAATTGTAAAGCAGTTTCGCAGGAATGCTTGGATCTGATATATAGTCCATTGATATTTTATTGTTTTCAATACATATACCTAAATACTTGGTTATAAGCAGCTAATTCTAATATTTTTTTCCAGAGGTGGTAAAGTATTAATAGGACGAAAGTTCATAGCATTATTAGAATATTTGACCTTTGGTACTGGTACAACAGTTTTTAATTTGAGTTTATTTAGAAAATGACCAGTTACTAGCAATCGTGACAGACAATGAAGCAAATATGGCCGCCGAGAGAAAGATTGTAGATTGACAACAGGCTCAGTATTTTGGGATGTTTGGAATACCCAATAATTCAAAATGCATTCATACCACATAATTGTACAAAAAGATATCCATGTCAAACCAAAGGAAATTATTCATGTAGACCCCATTTCATTGAACATAACATTCATTTTCCTCTTCATTCTAGAAACAACCCATAACTATAAATAATAACCTTACCAATTCCAACATCAACACAAAAAACAGCCATAATTTATAATGGTTAAACATTATTCAATTATTGTAAAGAAAAACATTCTCAATTGAAAATTGAACCAATACATGACTCCTCTGGAATGGAAAAACCTAAATTAAAATCAACATGCCATACCCATGACAGGTTTTATTTCAGAAAAATATTTCAAACTGTCACCGCACAAGAAACAGTCCAACAATTCCATCATTACAGTGTGAAATTGCTTCTGAAGAGTATGTTTTCCAATTCTTCCGACCTCACTGATGATCTTAGAAGAGTGAAATAGATTTTTGTCGACCAAAATGTATTGGAGGCCTAGCGAAAGAGATGCAATTCACGCATCAATGAAATGAACGATTTTCTATGAGTGATACTTCTGAATAAAATTCTCCCTTATCTTATTTATAGATAAGAATCTCCAATGAAAACTGGACATTTAATAAATAATCAACTACCTGAATAAAAATACAAATTTTCACTTTCAGATTTTTTCCCTCAAGTTATATAGGGTCTTTAACATATCTATCAGATAATAATAATAATAATAATAATAACTCGTCTTTATTCATCAGATGCAGGAACAAATAAAAAAATATATATAATAACAAATAAATAAATATATAAAATGATAATATGAAATTACATTAATACCTAATCTGCAAATATGAAAGGCGGAGTATCAGCAGAATGCTGTTTTTCAACTCAACCCGAAAAGTACCTAAATAATGGTGGATCAGTGATCGTACATAAAAAAGAAAACAACAAAAAATTTAGTTTCAATAATAAATAAATAAATAAATATAGCATGAAAATATGACAATAGTGTTTGGAGCAGTGGTCAGGTGGCAGTGCTAGTTTCAGAAATGAAATGTTATAAAGATCTACCTGGATAGAATGATAATCTTCAATCTCTTCTTGAAATTATTGAGAGTGTAAGATCTAAACTCCCTAGGAAGTGAATTATAATGTTTACATGCATTGTATGAAAAGCAACGTTTGAAAATCGATGTATTATGTTTTGGAATGACTAAAGTAGACTTGTTGCGATTTGAAAATTGGTTGATATGTGAGAAAGTTTTCAATCTTTTGTGGAGATATTCCGGTAAACCAGTTTTCAGAACTTTGTGCACTTGAGTTAGTAAATGCACATATCTCAATTGTTCTAAGCTCATCCAACCAGAAGCCCGCATCTTTGCGGATATGTGGTCATATTTCCTTACTCCAAATGAAAACCTCAAGCATGAGTTTTGAATTCGTTGCAAGCGATGGGAATCTGTTTTTACTAAAGCAGGGCCATAGATACTATCACAAAAAGATAATTTCGAGAAAATTAGGGACTCGCATAATTTCAGTTTCAGTTTAGTAGACAGGATATCTCTATTTGGATACAATTGCCTCAGAACGCTGTACGATGATTGGCATAAATAACTTGAATGTTTTGTGAATCGTAGATCTGAATCCAACCAAAGTCCGAGGTTTTTGCAAACATTCACGATCGGAAGAACATCTTTATCTATGTTGATATCCAACAGATTTATTGCAGACTCTCTAGCTTTCTTGGGTCCAAATAGCATAACCTTCGATTTTCTTGTATTGAGTTTCAGATTGTGAGCACAAGATATATCAAACAAAGAGTTCAAGTCCTTATTTATGTCGTCTTGAGACTGTGGTAGATCAGAAGGAGTGAATGAAAGATATATTTGTGTATCGTCTGCATAGTGATGGATTGTACAATTATGTGTAAAATTATGAAAATCAGATATATACAGGGAGAATAGCAATGGGCCTAGATGTAGTTCAATGTTCAGCGTTGCTTTAGCCGGGGAAGTAGTTGTTTTCTGTTAGATATTACAAAAAAGTTACTTCAATTTATCGTAGGTTTTTCCATTTCCAGAGGAGTCATGTATTGGTTTAATTTTCAATTGAGAATGTTTCTCTTTACAACATGAATTCCTTCCATGGGAGGTTATCTTGTACAATGGAAAATAGCGTCTTAAGTTTAACTTTCAGTCGCAGATGATTCCACAACTGAATTTATGAACATCCTGTTTATATTTCCAATAAAATCAACATCATTCCATTACTTGCCCAATGAAATTAAAATCAAAGCAAATAAAATAAAATTCAAAAATTCCATAGAGAATATTCAACTGATGAATGCCTTTTACCCATTAGATGAATTCTACTTAACTTTCACGTTGTTTTTTTTATGATTACATTGTACTTTTGTATTTTCGTTTTGTTACATTTTATGTATTTATAAACATGACATTCTTTGTCGACAAAATGTATAACATTTTAGAAAATAAAGCTATACATCTATCTACTCTGAGAACTAGTAATATTGTAAAATTCAAGTTTTTTGTCCTATTTTCATTAATTCAGGGTTCAATTTTGATATGTTTTATTGATCTTCATCAATATTATAAATGCGTGTAGTAATTTTTGTTGATATAGTTTTGTTACATTCATTTATTTTGTACATGTATAAAAAAGCGTGTGATGAAGTATCATTTGTTTTCGTTTCACCAAAACGTTTAAAATTCTATACATTAGGAAGCTTGTATCAGTTGCTCTTGATACTTTGTACAATAAAAATATGAAAGTGAAACAGTGAAAATATTTACAATATATCTCACGACAGATCTCTCCATATGAGGGTTGATAGTTTCATCTTACTTATAAATGTTGGTGTCCTTCAGGGGTCCATTTTAGCACCAACACTATCTCTACTTCACATTAATGATTCTTAGGAAACAACCTCATGTCCAGTACAAAGGCTAGCTGATGACAGGGCCCCTTTATTTCAAATATCAGCTTATTTGAATCATGATAATAGAGGTGGAGAAAAGCTCTTGATATAATTCAGCCCAACCCTGAAAACTTCTAGAACTCAAGTTTCATTGGTTACTAGCTGGTAACATACCAGCTCGTTTTATGGTAAAAAAGTATTTTTTTATTAGAAACAACCAAAACGGCCAAAAGAGCTACACAACCTGACATTTATATTGAAAATAAAACTTGTATGGAAAAGTATAATTTTGGAATACTGCAAATAGTCTCCAAATTTGATTTGATCAACAGTTCACATATTAAAGTGGATATCAACATAATTGAGTTGTTACATCAATCTATTAAAAGATGACAAAACCTTGAAAAAGAGTTTTTTTAAACCGATCCAGCCCTATTTTATTTCAAGGTATAAAAACTATATTCGTACAGACTTTCAGCTGAATAAGTTGATTAGTTTGTGAGTGAAAGTGTAACAGGTAGACTCTTTAAAACAATTCTATTTATATAATTTATACTTATGGACAACATTTCTGTATTTGTTCAAGCACTTCATAAAATACAGATGCATTTTTTAGACTTTCGAAAAATTCATCAAGTTGTTCAATATTTAAAAGTATAGAATCAGAATTGATGTATTGTCACAAAACATCGGTTCTGATGAAGCTTACCTACATAGTGAAACTGTAATTAAAAAAAAAAAAACAAGGAAACAACTTAAAAAATATGATTAAGCTTTAGTTATTTTCAGTACATTCACAAATAAGTAGGATTTGGTTTAAAGTGTCAGTAAGTCAACATGCTTGATTTGAATTCCTGATATTCGAGTTATTGAGTAACAGGTGTTCAAAAAGTGTGAGAACCCAAGGACTAAACTTTTACCCAGAGTGTAAACAACATACCTATTGTAATTGTATTATGAACTTACCAATCAACCTATTCAAAAAACTCCAACTCATAATTATTGACCTAAGCTACTATAGAAAAACACTGTACAAAGCATTGATTTTCTACAAAAAATATACAGTAGTTCCCCATTTCGGATTATATTTTCTCTTACCTGTATACCGGTTGTAATTGCAATCAGTTTTCGAATGTAATCCCTATTTTGTCGGCATTTTCCAGAGGTTAAATTAATCAATGCAGTGGATGACGAGCATAACCTACATTTTTCAATCATTTTCAAAACTGGCCAGTGTCACTTATGAAACAAAAATCACATGTTATTTTGGAAGCTTTTAAATGTTTTGTTAACAAAAATTAAAAAATGTCAAAAATGAAGATACATTGATATGATGTCATTTGTGAATTCGATACTTCAGTCTTCTTCAATTTGTGTTTTGTGACCACCACAGACCAATGTCATATATCTATTAACTACAAATATTGATAACACTCCATAAGACGCAATGTTTTCAAATTGAAGCCAAAAATATCTATCTTAGCTTTTCTCAAACTGACGCTGGGAAACTATTGCGCATGCCGAATTCTGAATCACGAGAAATGTCATACATTTTTAAGGTTATGCTTCTTTTGACATTTTCAACCGTCCTATATACCAAGGAGACTAAATTTTAACAAGGAGTGTTTGATTCCCATAAGACAATGGGGACACTAGTAGAAAGAGATGAAAGAACATTTGTGACGAAATGTGACGTAGTTATACATGTCATGGCCGCCGTTCTCTATAGACAGTGACGTACTAGCTCTTGGTATATGAGAGTTACTGCTGACAGTTTTGTTGCTTGATTCGAGTTCGACTCTGTACTCATACCCAAGTACGTCACTATGACGCGTTGATGATACAAGTTTCTGATTGGCTAGAACTTATTAAACCCTTCTTGTTTTTAGTCTCCTTGCCTATAGACCGCGGGCATCTCTGACAAACGACAGTAAATGACAGTTGTCAATCCAGCCTGCTGGACAAACAAACGGAACTACAAATGCTTATTGTGCATTTATGTCATATTTTAGAATAAAAATTCTCGATAATGCCTCAATTTTGCGCGATTGTGAAATGCGGAAGTAGAAGCGGCAGAGATAAGGTTTCATTCCATCGACTCCCTTCTATTTTCGACAATAGAAAAAATATTATTCTTCTTGCTGAAAATTGACGTGAATTGTGGATTCAGGCAACTAGAAGAGCAGATTTAACTACTGAGAAGTTGAAATGGGCAACGGTATGTTCAAAACATTTTGTAAATATCTCTTCTGGACATCCTTAGACGTGTTGAAATAATCACTTTTATCAGCCATATCACAAACAATCTCGTTGCAATCAGGAAGAATACTGATTACAATATCAAATTACGTTTCCCTCTTTCAGGTAAACCCTTAATCTTCTCAGAATTTCCATTATAATATCATTAAATTACCATTGTTGTTTATTCAAATACGGTTTGTTTGTCCAGCAGGCTGATTGACAGTTATCATGTGACGTCAGATGCCCGCGGCCTATATTGAAAATGGGCTAACAATATGTTTCTATAATGTGGATAAATGAAGAATGAGAATTAAGACGGTCAATTAAACTTCGTGTCATTAAAAAAACGATTCATTGATCCATTTGTAACTCTAATAATAAAATGTCTGTTTGTTACCTGCTACCAGAGTTTCATCAATCAATTTTCTGCCAAAAACGGATGAAAACTCATTAAACTTGGAGAAATATGGATTGGGTATGTGACGGACAATTGTTTGAAAAGGTAAATCTCGTTCCACATCGGCCTCATAACCGCCGAGAAAAATGGTTTGCTAGTAAACAATGCTAGTAGTGATGTATTTTTTTGCCTCCTGAACACGAACTCGAAGTAAAACGCGGCGATCTTAAATTCTTTCAGGCATGACTAGAAACTTATAAAATGTGCAATATTTAATAAAACCCATATTGTGCCGCCCTCTTATAATAAGCACAATCTACACTTGCTCTCTGTAAACTTATCCATATTATGAGGTTATGTTGTAATTTGCCGAATCAGCACCACATAAGATATGCTTCTCATATCTTCGATAGTTTTTGCTGCCGAACCATGCACGCTAGAAAGAGATGAAAAAGCAAAATCGTGTCTTTGAATAGGAATGTCTGGCGCAAGCGCATTAATTCAGCAGCGTCCAATTCGAAGTCGACACTCATTTTTTTGCATCACATAGGCTTTCTTTATTACCCATATTCGTAGTTAATAGATATATGACCAATGTGGTCTCAAAGGGACTAAACTAACAAGGAGGGTTTAATAAGCTCTAGCCAATCAGAATCTTGTTGCATCAACGCGTCATAAGCTGCTTTCCATGTAACGGAAGAAGCTCATCAGAGCTAACCAGAGCGTATGACCATGCGTTCCATTTAGCGGAGATTCAAGCACCAATTGACATTCCTTTTGCCCCTCGAGCACCACCCGTTTTATTGGTGCATGAAGCACAAGTAGACAAAAGTCAAAACGCGAATACACAGTTTTTTGGCGAAAAAGTCAGTGATAAAGTAATTTCCGATGTCAGGGGAATGAAGCTCTGGGGCTTAACACTCCTAAACGGAAAACGCCTATAGTGACGTACTTGGATATGAGTACAAACTCGAACCAAGCAACAATACTGTCAGCAGTAACTCTCATTTACCAAGAGCTAGTCAGTATCTGTCTATAGAGAACGGCGGCCATGACACGTCCAACTACGTCACATTTCGTCACAAATGTTCTTTCATCTCTTTCTATCAGTGTCCCCATTGTCTTATGGGGATTAGACTCTCCTGTTAAATAATGTTTAGTCTCCTTGATGTGGTATAACGTTTAGTCTCCTTGGTCTGTGGTGACTACAATACAGTCGATCAGCGCAAAGTTGCCACTCCAGATTTTTTCTACTAAATCGTGGAAATTATACTAAATGGTAACTAAAATAAAATAATCACGTCAGATATTTCACGTTACGCATTATTTCTGTTTTTGTAGTTATGCCTTAATGATTATGTACAACGATTAAAGAGTATAATATAACTGAATTTGACTGGGACATGACTTTTCTGTGGTCTTTGAGACTAGTTCAAGATCTATCCCGATTCCTGAGTCGTGCTACTCCCTAGCGCTTTTGTTACTTCTGAACTACGCCTGAAATCACTTCAGGATCAGTTCAACTGACAGGTATCACAGAACTCATAATAATATATTATTATGAGTTCTGTGACAGGAAATCTTGTTTTTTAATAGGAACATGTTCTTTCGTGGTCTACGAGATCACTACAGGATCTCCTCGGAATCACCCGGAGCTACCCACTGGGTCATTGGAAAGCGGCTCCTGTTACAATGAACCAAAGAGACTAAACTAACAGGAGGGTTTGATAAGCTTTAGCCAATCAGAATCTTGTAGCATCAACGCGTCATAGTGACGTACTTAGACATGAGTATAGAGTCAAACTCGAACCAAGCAACAAAACTGTCAGCAGTAACTCTCATATCCCAAAAACTAGTCCGTCACTGTCTATAGAGAACGGCATCCATGACATGTCCAACTACGTCACATTTCGTCACAAATGTTCTTTCATTTCTTTCTAAGAGTGTCCCTATTGTCTTATGGGGATTAAACTCTCCTGTTAAATAATGTTACTTATCCATGAATGCCATCACAGAGAAAACAAGTCTGGGCGTGGGATCCGCCTACGCTAGGATCCACCTAACGCTCAGACTTGGCCTCCGGCGGTTAACTCTCGCGCAAGCGCTCGACCTCGCGCTTCGCGCGAGCACTTCTCGAAAGCTCGGAAGTTGAAATGCCTAGAAGTTGTAGACATTTTTTAATACAACGACCTCAATGTGTAGTCTTGTTTTTTTACCTATAATTGGACACCAATAATATGAATACAACGACCTTAATGCCTTTAAAACTATAATTGGATACCAATAATATGAATACAACTACCTTAATGCCTATGAAACTATAATTGGACACCAATAATATGAATACAACGAGTTTAATGCGTTCACAACTATAAATGGATAACAATAATATGAATACAACTACTGTAATTTGAAACTATAATTGGACACCAATAATTTTTGAATACAACGACTAATGCGAGACCTGAGAAAAAATCCTAGTATATTTTTCAAGACATGACTGTGACATGACATTGACTGATTTTCCACAAAAATACGTGTTTTCAATACATGGCTGTCTTGAATAATTTCCCTCAAAAATACGTGTTTTCAATACATGACTGTCTTGAATAATTTCCCATAAAAATACGCTTTTTCAATACATGACTGTCTTGAATAATTTCCCATAAAAGTACGCGTTTTCAATACATGACTGTCTTGAATAATTTCCAATAAAAGTACGCGTTTTCAATACATGACTGTCTTGAATAATTTCCCATAAAAGTACGCGTTTTCAATACATGACTGTCTTGAATAATTTCCATAAAAAAACGCGTTTTCAATACATGACTGTCTTGAATAATTTCCCATAAAAAAACGCGTTTTCAATACATGACTGTCTTGAATAATTTCCCTTAAAAAAACTCGTTTTCAATACATGACTGTCTTGAATAATTTCCCATAAAAGTACGCGTTTTCAATACATGACTGTCTTGAATAATTTCCCTCAAAAATACGTGTTTTCAATACATGACTGTCTTGAATAATTTCCCACAAAAATACGTGTTTTCAATACATGACTGTCTTGAATAATTTCCCATAAAAAAAAGCGTTTTCAATACATGACTGTCTTGAATAATTTCCCATAAAAGTACGCGTTTTCAATACATGACTGTCTTGAATAATTTCCCATAAAAGTACGCGTTTTCAATACATGACTGTCTTGAATAATTTCCCATAAAAAAACGCGTTTTCAATACATGACTGACTTGAATAATTTCCCATAAAAAAACGCGTTTTCAATACATGACTGTCTTGAATAATTTCCCATAAAAGTACGCGTTTTCAATACATGACTGTCTTGAATAATTTCCCATAAAAAAACGCGTTTTCCATACATGACTGTCTTGAATAATTTCCCATAAAAAACGCGTTTTCAATACATGACTGTCTTGAATAATTTCCCATAAAAAACGCGTTTTCAATACATGACTGTCTTGAATAATTTCCCATAAAAAAAACGCGTTTTCAATACATGACTATCTTGAATAATTTCCCACAAAAATACGCGTTTTTAATACATGACTGTCTTGAATAATTTCCCACAAAAATGCGTGTTTTCAATACATGACTGTTTTGACTAATTTCCCACAAAAATAGGTGTTTTTATACACGACTGTCTTAAATAATTTCTCACAAAAATACACTTTCGCTTCTGCTTCGTGTCCGAGAAAATTCGAAGGAGGAGGGGGAAAGTAAACATTCAAAAATCCGGGTGCTTGGCGCCTGGAAAAATTAGGAGTGGGTGGGAGTGGAATTATTTAAAATCCGGGCGCTTCGCGCCCGGGAAAATTCGAAGGAGGGAGAGGGAAGTGAATATTCAAAAATCCGGGCGTTTCGCGCCGGGAAATTTCGAAGGAGGGGGGGGGGAAGCGCATATTCAAAAATCCCAAATTTTTTGTTAATGTGAGATATTTCCTAGACTATTCATTATATGGTAAAAATTTTCCATTTTTTTGAAATATTTCCCAGACTATTAATATAAAAGAAAAAATCAATCTACATTTTTTGTAGACTTTCATGGGGTGATCAAAAAAGATAGATCGTGAAATTGAAAAATCCGTCGCCATATTCGAGTTTTTGGTGTTTTTATAAAAAAAAAGTTTGTATTTTTTTATTATTTTCAAGATATGGAAAATTTTCATGGGAATTATATATTGACATTTTTGAGTATAACAAAACTGTTTATATAAATTTTCTCGATATCTCGTATAGTTTTCGAGTTTTTGGTGTTTTTAGAAAAAATGTGAAAATTTTTCTAAGTCCCAAAATTCTTAAAATCAATTCTTTTTTTTCAAGTTATGGAAAAATTTTATTAAAACTTTTTGTAGAACTTCTTGGGAACTATAAAACTGTTTATATACATTTTTTCGATATCTCGTTTATTCTTAGAGTTTTTGGTGTTTTAAGACAAAAAATGGCAAATATTTCCAAGTCGATATCTCTATTGTTTTTCAAGATATGAAAAAACTTATTTGAAACTTTTTATAGAAAATTTTAAGATCAACATAATTGTTGGTATACAATTTTCCGATATCTTGTTTGGTTTGCGAGATTTTGGCAATTTTCATATTTTCCAATTTTTTTTTCCATAAAAAAAAAAATTCCACTTTCAATTCGAGATGGAAAAAAACGGTTTGGATATATCGACGTGGCTTGTAAAGATGCATCCAAAGCAATTTTAATATTTAATTTTTTTTCATTAGTACGGTCAATATCTCGATTTTCCATTTTTTTGAAATATTTCCTGAACTATTGATTTTACAGAAAAAAATTTCCAACATTTTTTATAGATTTTTTAGAAGCGGTCAAAAAAGGTATCTTGGTAAATTGCGAAAAAATCTACCGTTTTCGAGATATTTCATATTTTCCAAATTTCAAATTTTTATTTTCAGTTTTCTCGAATATTCTCGAGTTTTCTCAGTTTTCCGATCATTTTGGTGAAATATTGTCTTTATATATTTTGTTCCTCTATTTGAGCTCTACCTATCGCAGTTTTCGAATTTCAGTTTCATCAATCGGTTTGGCGTATTTTTAGGTTTTTCACTTTTCGGAAAATCGCTTGGAAAAGCCGTAATAATTTTCCGATCTTTCTCAAAAACTATACACTTGTGTAGGACATATAGCCGTATATCTTCAAAAAATATGAGAGAAAAAAAATCAACTCCTGAACCGCTATCGAGGGAAGTATGAAAAACCGGAAAAACCCCTTAAAAATTTCCCAGATTTTCCTATCGCGAAAAAAAAAAATTTGAGAAATATTGTCTTCGAGTTATTGATATGGTTCAAATTTCAAAGCGATATCTCCAAGGGTTCTGAAATAAAAGCGTTTTGAATTGCTAACAGAGCTACAGACAGACAGACAGACAGACAGACAGACGGACAGACAGACAGACAGACGGACAGACCGACAGACAGAATTTTCGAAAAAAAATTTTTTTCGACGGGGATCATTTTCCTAGAAGTAACTATGGTTCTAAAACGTCAAATAAAAAAGTTGATGTCCGTCTGGGAAGACGGTAGGAAATACAACTTCCTAAGAGGTCGTTGTATAATGAATGTGTACAATTGTATTAAAAATCATTTTTGACCTTTGTATCATTACCACCAAATTATTGAAGATGACGTACACTTTGCGCTGAAAGCGAATGGTTATTCTTTTTACGCAAGGTCTGGTTAGCTAGTAATTTACGCATTTTAACTCAGGCTGTGTCAAGTCACCGGTCGGACAAGGCACGCGCGTTCAGTATGAAGTATGACGATGAGTCGGACCGATCAGATGATTGAAAATATTGGTCACATACAAACAGTTCTAATTAGGTCGTCAAGTCAACCAAATGACCGCGCTGCTCTAATCATATTGGTCAGACCGGAGACTTGACTCAGCCTCAGTTTGCATGCAGTTTTGTCATTCATACATCCCACATCCCGCAAGTCTCCGTAGTTTACCGAACATTTCAGGATCATGCGTGTTCGAAAGCTTTTATCTGCATCAAAGAGACTAAACTAACAGGTGGGTTTAATAAACTCTAGACAATCAGAATCTTGTAGCATCAACGCGTCATAGTGACGTACTTGGATATGCATGAGTACAGAGTCGAATTCGAACCAAGCAACAAAACTGTCAGCAGTAACTCTCATACCAAGAGCTAGTCCGTCACTGTCACTGAAATATGTTATAAGGTATATTTCAGTGGTCACTGTCTATGTAGAGAACGGCGGCAATGACACTTCCAAATGTCTTGAAGAGATATTGTTTCCGCCTATAATATGAATAGTCTGTTCTGAGAAAGGTATGAATTCAACGCTCCCTAGCATCAAAACTATTAATTTTTAGGGTTTGTCACCCAATTAATTTCTATTCAAAATAATTTGAACTACATCTTATTAAAAATTCAGAAAAATCCACCGACATTTTTTCGATTTCAGCACTTCGGGGAGGAGGGGGAATAATCATAAAAAACTACTATTTCCCTTATTCATGCATATTCAAACATTCGACAATACATTTAAAGGCACTCGAGAAATATTTTTTTGCGTTTCTTAATAGGAGTTGGGGGAAGAAGGGGGAGTAAGAATTATTTTTTATAAAACAGCACAATATTGTGCAACATTAGCAACAATGAAACAGGTGAAAATATTGTAACCGGATTCAAAAATAAATAGTCTAATCTGCGCAAGGAATGATTTCAACGGCCCCTAGCAGCAAAACTGTAATTTTTTTGGGTTAGCGCTATGGTAACATTGGTTGAGAATTACATGGACTACATCATACCAAAAATTTAAAAAAATCCACCGGGACTCAAATTCCATGAGGAACAACAGCTGACCGGGCGTATGGGAAATTTTTTACGGGTTCCTAACGCTATAAAATTTCATTCTGCTGATTGCCATAAGCGAGAAAATGCATCAGCAACCGAGTATTTTTTTACAAGATCGCGCCCTTATTTCAATTCTTTCAGTACGACCAAATCTTATGACTTTGGTTTTTCACTATCAGATTGTTATTCAGAACCGAAAGAAATTTATAGGCATATGCGATTGTCGACTAGTATAAAATATAATAAATACACCTGATGGAGATTCAAGTATTTAACTGGACCACTGTTCCCCTTCATATTTAAGTCTATCAATTCAATATTCGCACTTTGAAGTCATACTATTCAATATGTAATTTAGTTAGCCGATCTAGGTTGCTAGAGTGGGGATAAATCATTGTAGAGTGGTCCAGTTGAATACTTGAATCTCCATCGCGTGTATTTGTTATATTTTGTACTGGTCCACTGGCTACATGAAGTTTCAACCAAATGCATTGAGAATCGCATATGCCAATAAATTTCTTCCGGTTCTGTATGTTATTGTGTTAAAATGCCATAAACGAAAGATTAAAAAAACAATTTTTTTTTGCAAACAAAAAAGATCATTTTTTTAGCTCAACAATGATATAATTTTCAGTGGTGAAATCCCAGAATAGAGAAAATTAGTCAGCAAAATCTGTCATTATCTGACTGACTTGAATGGAATTATCTTCCTTAGGGAAGTCTTTCTACTTTATAGCAATTCGCATAGTTCTATTGGAGATATTTAAGTTAAAACTTCAAGGTTCCCATAAAGATCATGAATATTTTGTTTTGGAGGATTTTTTCAATGTGGCATCTACAGAAATTATTGACCAAATGGGATCAACTATATGCGTGTTATTTACTGTGGAGATATTTTCAAATATCATAATTTCTGTGGATGAAATAAAGACCCTAGTAAGTATTAATTAGGAATTAGCTACATCACCGAAATTAGAATACATTTCCGTATTCAAAGGCTGCCCATTATCTCAAATACGAGTTGTTTTCAAGAGTGCAAAAAGTTCAGCGGATGCCACCGAACATTTTTGATTAAATGAATTCAACAAAAAAAAAATAAGAACTTCGTTCTCATCCAAATGTACTAATTGAAATGATTTGTGTCCAGATTTGTCACATCAAGCAACCATTTGTATAATTTTAATGCCACATTTTTTTATGAAAAACAAATTTTTGTTTTTCTTCTATTATTGTGAATAAATGTTGCTAGTTCTGGTATGAGTAAAAGTATTCTTCCTGGCATCATAAAACTGGTAATATTGCTTGTAAACATTGGACTTTAATAAATCTCCAATCTAATTCACAATGAAAATTAAAGGACCCCGCAGAAAAACATGTTATGGGAAATTGGCTCTCCAAATTTCCTGAAATTGCATTATGTTGTATAATGGGATGGGTCGTTAGAAAAATGTGTGAGTTTAAGTGATTTTGTGTGTGTTGTTTCTGAGATATAAGCGGTCAAAGTTCGTAAAAACTTCGTACTTGGGTAGGATTGACAGAGAAAACAACTGTTTTGTTAGTCCAATTATAATCGTATTAATAGTACATTAGGGTGTTTACGGGGCATAGTAAAAAAGGTGGTTTCTCGGTTTTTTTTATCTGGGTCTATTTCAGAACCAAGTTATGTTTTGGTAAGAGATGATAGTTTCAGTCTATCCTAAACAATAAAAACGCGTTTTGTTTCTTGTTGACTATCTCCGTTTGAAATGAGTTTTTAAATTTTGAATTATACCCTTACAGTGAAAACAATTGACAGGTCGTAAAATAATGTATTGCTACTGTTGATTGAACAAAAAATAAGGTAGCTTTCTGATGAATTCCATTGTTCAATGTTACCTTTCATTTGGATACAGGGTGGGTTAATTTTTTTTTAAATTATAATATATATATATATATATATATATATTTAAAATTGCATATTTCAAACATCCAAAGTTGATAAAACTTCCATAAATAATAGTCAACATTTTCAGAATTGTGCGAGTAAAATTTGATCCAAATTAACGGGACAGTTTTTGAGATATTCAATAAAAACAATGTGAATGGCCTAAACAAAAATTAACACTCCCTGTATCTAAATAGAAGGTAACATTATACAAATGAATTCTTCAAAAAGCTACCTTATCTTTCTTTCAATCAACAGCATCAATAAATTATTTTTTGTAGTAAAAAACGACCTGCCAATTTTCAGTGTAGGGGTATATCATGATATTCTCTTAGAAAAGTTACATAGTTTTGGGCCGACAAATAACTCACTTGAAATATTCAAAAATTATCTGGAAGATAGATCTTTGATTGTTAGACACAATGTCAATTCCTCTGGAAAATTCTGTGCCAACTCAAGAGTGCCTCAGTGTTCCAATTTGGGACCTCTCCTATTTATTATGTTCATCAACGATCTGCATTCAGTATTACAATACTCAGATTTTCTGCTCTTTGCAGATGATCTGAAGATATTAAAAAATATAGAACATGTAAGAGACTGTGTTAAAATACAAAAAGACCTGGATAATGTTCATAGATGGAGTTGCCAAAATAAATTATTCTTCAATATTAAAAAATGTTGCATAATGGCAATTATTTGGGTTTCTTCGAACTTCACTCTGTGATTGTTATTGTTAAGCGCATGTTCTGCGACAGCGGATTTTTCTGAGTGTCCTAACCGGCAATTGGCCTTGTGTTCCTTTATTCTGGTATTTGTGGAACGCTTCGTGGTTCCGATATAAATGTTGACACAGGTGCATGGAATGCTCATCTGGAGTGTACCGCATTCCACAATCACGTACTCGTACCTGCGTCCGATGCCATCGTCCCTGCGTCGGGTACCCCCTCGGATTCATTAATTACCCGGTATGGTGTTATTACCATTTTCTTGAGAACAGGTAGGCATGCTTTGTTCAATAATTGTAACCCTCCTTCAGTTGTGTTGAAGTTGTTGGGATGTTTTTTGATTTCGATTGCTTCTCGGGCGAAGGATAAACGTGATGCACTAAGCTCATCTGGGGTGTACCGCATTCCATGCACCTGTGGCAACGTTTATATCGGAACCACGAAGCGTTCCACAAATACCAGAATAAGGGAACACAAGGCCAATTGCCGGTTAGGACACTCAGAAAAATCCGCTGTCGCAGAACATGCGCTTAACAATAACAATCACAGAGTGAAGTTCGAAGAAACCCAAATAATTGCCACAACACATGCATATTATCCAAGACTCTTCCGAGAAGCAATCGAAATCAAAAAACATCCCAACAATTTCAACAGAACTGAAGAAGGGTTACAATTGAACAAAGCATGGCTACCTGTTCTCAAGAAAACGGTAATAACACCATACCGGGTAATTAATGAATCCGAGGGGATACCCGACGCAGGGACGATGGCACGGGACGCAGGTACGAGTACGTCGTCCCATAAATACTGGCCGAGACAACGCATACCAAACAAGTAGTGTTCAGTGATCGAAGCTGTAAACATTTCTCTTGAAAATGCCAACCACTCGTGTTGGCGAAACGTCGAGATTTTCTCTAAATAAACGTCGGCCTAAAAACCCGAAAAACCATAATTCATACCTAATTATCGTTATTTTTTTTCTTTGGTGTTTTGGCATCGACTGCTATGGTCATTAGCCATGTGTCCTTTATAGGCCTTGTTACTAACTCCATGCGCCACCTTAGGAGCAGCACTGTTAATTGGAACGCAACAGTGAATCGAATTATCGTTATTATGTGATATATTGTTATTTGATCATTTGTATGTATATATTTTTTATCCATGTAATATGACATAGTGTCTGAATATAAATAAATAAATAATTCAAAATAAAAATAAATCATATTTCAAACAAGAGAGAGCCATCAAGAAACGAGACACGTTTTTATTGCTTAGAATAGACTGAAACTATGATGTCTTACCAAAATATAACTTGTCAGTTCTATATATAGTGCAAGAAAAAAAATCCCACAAAATATTTTTCCCCTAATGTACTATCATCAATAAGATTATATTTGAATATGTTAACGAGTTCTGATAAATACATTTTGATCCTGAATTTGCCTCATTTCGACAAACAAACCAGATTTTTTTCTTTATCAATCCTACCCAAGTACGACGTTTTTACGAACTTTGACCGCCACATACAAAAACATTTAAACTCACACATTTTTCCCAGTGTAACAGCCGATTTGACCAAGAGTCAATTTCCCAGATTTTTTCGTGCAGTAT
Organism: Chrysolina oricalcia; assembly: GCA_944452925.2. Lineage (NCBI taxonomy): Eukaryota > Metazoa > Arthropoda > Insecta > Coleoptera > Chrysomelidae > Chrysolina > Chrysolina oricalcia. The sequence continues at coordinate 53,118,472 of OX101822.2, forward strand.
CCTTTAAATGCTTCCTCCTTTTAGCTATCTGTCAGTGGGTTTTCCTGTCCACATATTTATTTACAATCGCTTACAGATTCAGACACTTTAAAACGGAACCCAACGCAAGCTGGCAAGTTAGAGGGAGAAACCAAGAACCAAGATACACGAAGGGGTGGGATCACTGGGTCCTATAACTGTCTTTATCCGCTTCATAGCTCCTTTTCCCGCTTATGTAAGCCTATGTTCCGTTTTGAAATGTCCTAATCTGTATATTGGAGGTAATTTTAGTTATTAACTTCAACATTGTTCAATTGGTAGAGTCTGCTAAATCAATGTCATGTCTAAAACATCCTCAAAAAATCCAAAATAGTCGATAAATGCCGCCAATCTAGCTTTTGGTGTAATCGTAAAAAGGAATCAATAAAAACCTCGTTCTTTTAGCTGTAATATATTTCACAATAGATCTCCAGTCTCACAATAGTAAATTTCATTGTAAAAGTTTTTCAAATACAACAAAAATATCAGTACAACAAAACAGCGGCAAGTGAAAAATAATCAGTTGGTGTTCATTTGAAAATGTTACAATACTCGACTGTTTATCGTAAACTTGGTTGACTAGTAATTCCATCATTTACTACAAGCTGCGCTAAATCTATTTTTATTTTTCAGAAAATTAAATATTCAGATCGTGGAAAGATCAAAGTGATGTCTATTTTACAATAAAAGAAACTTTAATCGGATTCTGGGAACGGGAAATGAGTTTCAGAGGAGTCAACAATCAAATACCTGCTTAAAGTCAATCTCTTATTTGATCATATTCAAATTTGGCACCATAAATTGTATGAAATGATATTAGACTTGAATGGAATAATCTTCTTTAGGGAAGTCTTTCTACATTATAGCAATTCGCATAGTTCTATTGGAGATATTTAAGTTGAAATTTCAAGGTTTCCATAAACATCATGAATATTCTGAAGGTTTTTTTTCAACGTGGCATCAACATACATAGTTGACAAATAGGGCAATCAATATAGGATTTTTTTGTAACAAAAATACTAGTAGGAAACCGAGTATGACATTTTCAGTTTTTTGCTTATAAAATGAAAATTAATGCAGCAATCTGGTGCTCCAATGGAAAAAAATTGTAGAAAATTAAAATACGAATATAATGAGATGTACTACCCGATCCGATCATTTGTAACAGAAAAAAACTGGCAAACCCGGAAAATTTTACGATTTTTTTTTTATTCAAAACTGCTCCATTTTTCAAGTTGTAAGGTTGGCCCGTACTTCTTGTGAAAGTATTGAATCGTGTGTACTTTATGTGTGTACAAAACAGGCGCTGTCGAATCATTAGTTTTGGCACATTTGCAATTTGAATTTTTTTTTTGTACCAGCTTGCAGCGTGCCTGGATGCTCTGGTGATAGTACGATTTCAATTTCTCAAACAGATTTTGAAAGTAGAAGAGTACTACAAAACGTATATTCTCACTTTGCGCTACAATTGATCATTTTGAGGTGACGTCACGACAGGTCCGCCATATTGCCGGTAGGGCAATATTGCAACAAACCGTTCGCGTCATTGTAAACAATAGGAAAGATCGATTTTTAAAGCGTTTTGTTCTGTTGTGGGGTGTTCTAAAAGGGCAGAAAATGATAAAATTCGTTATTTTAGAATCCCGTAAGCCTTATAAAACCGAGGAGAAATGCTGGACGCCTTATCAAAAGAACGTCGAGAATGATGGGTTAGGGCTTCAAAACGGGGCAATTTGAGCGATACATTCCTTAAACATGCACGAATTTGAGCAGATCATTTTGTATCAGGTAGGTAAATAATATTAATACATAAGAAAAACAAAAGTTATGATCCAAAATGTTTGAATTTTTAGTTAAATATGGTGTTGAACTAAACGTATTTTTTCAACTTTGTAGGAGAACCAGCCAAACTGGAAGAAAGGATTAGCCCTGATTGGGTCCCTTCAAAAAACTTAAATTGCTGGTCAGTTCACTTGCACCAAGAGAATAGGGATTAACATTGTCTATAATTTGAAGTTTGGAGTCGTAACGCGATTTCACGTCTCCTTAGAGAGATAAGTAGTATTCACTCCTTGCCATATTTGTAGTTAAAGTTGATAAAATATGGACTACACGCACTAAAAACTCGAATTAAAAAGGACAAACTTGCAGATAACAATGAAAACTCAATGGCAGACCCGTCCTTGTGTGCCCTACCGACAAAATGGCCGCTCTGTCAAAGTCACGTGACTCAAAATGATCAATATGGAGCTAAATGGGTGGAAAATACTTGCAAACATGACTAAAAACGACCGAGCCCGCATAAGCTGTCGAGTAGTAGGAGAGACCGGGAGATGAGGGAAAGCGTATTATCACGTAACACGTTCTCCTCATCTCCCGGTTTCAGTCATGTTTTCAAACATTTTTCATCCATTTTGCAGCATTGTAGCGTGAAATGAGAATGTACGATTTGTGCTAATGTGCTTCTACTTCCAGAATCTGTGAAAAATTGAAATCAGACTATCCAGGCACGCTGCAACATAGTGCAAAAAATACAAATTGCAATTGTGCCAAAACTAATGGTCCGACAGAGCTTGTTTTGTGCACAAATGAGGCAATACTTACATTTTTTTTTAAATCGCAAAATTTTACGGTTTCCAGATTTTTTGTTGTTGTTTTTGTTGTTGTATTGCTATATTAGTTCTCATTTTATTGGCAAAACACTAGAAAAACTTTTTTTTTGTATTTAAATGTTTATAACAAATTAATAAATGACAGTTGCGAGTCCAAAACATAACAATCTTCCATAGTCGGTTTTTTACTTGTTTTTTTTTTTTAAATCACTCATATTATATGATAAATTGATTGGTGTACAAAGGGATCAACTAAATGCGTGTTAGTTACTGTAAAGATATTTTCACATATCAATTATTTCTGTGGATAAAACAATGTCTCTAGTTATTAGGAATTAGCAACATCACCGATATTAGAATACATTTTTGTATTCAAAAGCTGCTTATTATCTCAAAAACGAGTAGCTTTCAAGGGTGCAGTTCAGCAGATGCCACCGATCATTTTTGATTAAATGAATTTAACAAAAAAATAACAAGAACTTCGTTCTCTCTCTGATTAAATGAATTTAACAAAAAAATAACAAGAACTTCGTTCTCACACAAATTTACTAACTGAAATGATTTGTGTCCAGATTAGTCACGTCAAGTATCTATTTGTATTATTTTATTGCCACTAGGCTCATGACATAAATCAGGAGCCATTTGATAGCAAAAGTTCTTTCTCATCATAAAGTGGCCAAGCCCCTCCCTCATTTTTTTGTTCTAAATATTTTGCATTTTATGCTACCATTTATGGATCTTAGACCCACTTTTACCAAGACGTATTGTCATTATTTATTTGCTTCAATTCAAGTAACGCCACATTTTTTATGAAAAACAAATTTTTCTTTTTCTTCTATTATTGTGAATAAATGTTGCTAGCTCTGGCATGGATAAAAGTATTCTTCCTGGCATCATAAAACTGGTAATATTGCTTGTAAACATTGGACTGTAATAAATCTCCAACCTAAAATTCACAATGAAAAGTAAAGGACCCGGCACGAAAACATGTGGGAAATTGGCTCTCTGTCAAATATGCTGAAATTTTATTATGTTATAGTGGGATAGGTCGTTATAAAAATGTGCGAGTTTAAATGATTTTGTGTGTTGTTTCTGAGATATACCTGAGTGTCAAAGTTTGTAAAAATGTCGTACTTGGGTGGGATTGATGAAGAAAAAAACTGTTTTGTTAGTAGAAAAAAGAAAAATTCAGGTATTTATCGGAACTCGTTAACCTCTCCAATTATAATCTTATAAATGATAGTACATTAGGGTGTACACGGGACATACTCAAAAAATTAACTTTTCGGGATTTTTTTCTGGCACTATTCCAGAACCAACAAGTTATATTTTGGTAGGACATCATAGTTTGTCTATCCTAGGCGATAAAGACTGTTTTGTTTCTTGATGACTATCTCCGTTTGAAACATGAGTTTTTAAATTTTGAATTATACCCCTACACTGAAAACAATTCAATTTATTTTCCCAAGGAACATACAGTTTATAGTAGGGAAAAAATCCACATAAAGCAAATAATACAATATTAAGAATTAATTAATACATAAAATCATGAAATCAGAATTAGAATGAATCGCAATTCACCATATTGTTAAAAATTGTTAAAAAAAAAACAATTTGGAAGTTCATTGTAAAATTTCACACCATCAAAATAAATTGATTTCTTTCCAATATTTGTTTTAATTTTGTTACCATATAAATTTTGGGTTTGTCGGGTCAAGTGATTGTGTTGGTCATTATTGATTTTGAAAATTAAAGTGGAATGTTTTACGTCGTTTTTTGAAAAAAAAAATTATTTGTTGCTACTGTTGATTGAACAAAAAATAATGTAGCTTTCTGATGAATTAAATCGTTCAATTTTACCTTTCATTTTGATATAGAGTGCGTACATTTTTTTTTCAGATTATTTACCATCTTTAAAATTGCATTTCTTAGAAACGCAACATACATAGTCGATAAAACTTCCATATTTAATAGTCTTTACAGAATAGTGTGAAAAAAAATTGTTCCAATTTAACGGAATAGTATTTGAGATATTCTCTGTACTAAATGAATTCATCAAAAAGCTACCTTATCTTTCATTAAAACAACAGTAGCAATAAATTATTTGTTGTAGTAAAAAACGACCAGCCAATTTTCAGTCTAGGGGAATACTTCAAATTTAAAAACATTCATATTTATTTCAAACAGAGTCATCAAGAAACAAAACAAGTATTTATTGCTTAGAATAGACTGAAATTATGACATATTACCAAAATATAACTTGTTAGTTCTATATAGAACAAAAATTCTGAATTTTTTTATTCCTTTGCCCCGTTTACACCCTAATGTACTATCATCAGTAGGATTATATCTGGACATGTTAACGAGTTCTGATAAATACATTTCGATTCTGAATTTGACTCATTTCGACTAACAAACCAGTTTTTTTTTTATTTGTCAATCCTACTAAAGTACGACGTTTTTACGAACTTTGATCGCTTATATTTCAGAAACGACACATTCAAAAACATTTAAACTCACGCATTTTTTCCACACAACAGCCAATTTGACCGAGATCCAATGTCCCATATGTTTTCGTGCCGGGTACTTTATTATATGCTTCCTCCTTTTAGCTATCTGTCAGAAGGTTTTCCTGTCCACATATTTATTTACGCTCGGTACATTGTCGCTTACAGATTCAGACACTTTAAAACGGAAACCAACGCAAGCTGGCAAGGTAGCGACGGTAACCAAGATACACAAAGGAGTGCGATCACTGGTTCCTATAACTGTCTTCATAGCTCCTTTTCCCGCTTATTCAAGCCAATGTTCAGTTTTGAAGTGTCCTAATCTGTATATTGAAGGTGATTTTAGTTATTAACTTCAACAATGTCCAATTTGTGAGGTCTGCTAAATCAATGTCATGTCTAAAACAACCTCAAAATTATTAGTTTTATAAATATAAACATTTGCTAACATTACTTGTGTTCTATCATCATTATTGCCTTTTTTAGGTTCAAATAAAGTTTTGTTGGTTTTTGGAATCGAATAATATTTGAACTGATAAATTCACCATCCCCAGTTCCTTCAGTTGAATGATAATTATCATTGAGGTACTCTTGCAAATTCAATAAAATGAAAAGGAATAAGTTTTAATATATATTTGAAAAAAGTTCTAACAAAACAATTTATACTAGTTATAAAAACATTCGCTAGTGTCCAATTGAACCCTCTCAAAATCAACAGTTCCATGATGCCAGTTACGGATATACCATTTTCTAGGCAGAGTCTCACACATACAACAAAGAGTTCTACAACTTCTTCAATAATAATAAAAACTATCCTCGGAAAAGAGCAATGGTCAATAATCTCACTTTGTACGCTACATACCGTTTATGGTGCAAAGGAAGATTACTAGTGCCCCTAACAAATTTTATTGCCTACAGAGTCTTGAATATAGGGCGAGGCACTAAAATAAAAGGTAAATTTTAACTAAAAAAATATCAACAAATTCGAGAGCATAGAATACCTATATGGAGTTGAATATAAAAATGACACCCAATGACAGACTCTTGGATGTTATTACTGCCAAGACTGCTAACTAAGCCTAAAGCATGTTATTGGTTCTATCACTTCTCCTTTAATCGACTCTCTTTATTCATTAACATTTGCCAAGGACTCCAGTGAGTGGCAAGTTCATATAACCCAATCTACTACCCAAAACAACTCCATTTTTGGAATGGCTCACCCTATATTGTTGGGTGAATACTTGTTATCCAAGAGGAAAAGAAAAAAAGTTCTGAAAATGAATTTAGAACATAACAACAATGGTGTGACAGACGGTTCTTTATTGCACTAGGATAATTTTCTAATCTTATCAATGAAAAGAATTTATAGAATGAAAACACAACCTCGTTGAAATAATATTCGTGAAAGAAATATCTGGGCTTTGCAGTTCAGGTATTGTAAAATTTGTGTTATTTGAAATCTAACTTTTTAAACTGAAATCGTCTGTATTTCAAATGAAAGTTACTTATGCCTTCAATACATATAAGAACTATAGAAATTCAGTTAACAACACAAGTTTTACAATACTCTCATTCGTTGAAATGTTTACCAATCATTTTATACAATCTCATGTTTTCATAACAAAACATACACATGTAACAAGTGACTTTTCTTTTGTTCTAGTTTCTAAATAAACTAATTTCCATGTTCAAAACAAATAATTTAGAAGTGATTATAAGAAATAATAAACCAAAATTCAGATTTTTTTAATGACACAAATATCTGTTAATTTCATAGTTCCTGATCTATTTTTTCTCCTGCACTATATGACAGTTTCATATATTTGAATGTATTAGAAACGAGAATTCAATTGTCAATTTTCTTACAATATATTTCACTACAAATCAATCAATAGAAACATTTATACACTAACAATTCACACATATGGTCCTTCGAGCCGGATCATATGTTTGAATTGTTAATGTAGAAATGTTTCTACTGATTGATTTTTAGTAAAATATATTGTAAAAAATCAATTGTATCTTTGCTTCTGGTTTTTTATTATTTTTGTTGCTGTTACTAACAATTGAATTCTCGTATCTAATACATTCAAATAAATGATACTGTCATATAATGCAGGAGAAAAATTAGGTCAGGAACTGAACAATATCAGTTACAAATAACTGTAAATTTTAATTTGGTAATTTCAACGGATAAGCAACCTTTCAATAGTAAATGCAATAAAACGGATAAAAAAATAAACATTTTAATAATAATAAATAGGTACAAACCAGCAAATAATATTGAAATAAAGTCCAGATGCAAACTTATCGCTTCCTAAAATAAATATTATTATCATTGCATTTCTTGCCATTATCAACCAATTTTTCATGATATTCTACCGTTCAATTTAAAAAATCATAGTTCTAATGTTTTGTTATTTTATTATTATTGAGTTTCACGTTATTTCTGAATATCATCTATTCTGTTTAACATTAACATAAATTAATTCCTTCCACCTTTTGGGTGGAATGTCCTTTCTCAAATCAGGGTATACAAAAAAACAAAAAATCAAATTGTTGGTATCGTCTCTTTGTCAAAGAATGTCTCGCAAGAGTTATAAGTTTTACTTCAACTTTGACACAGTTAACTTAAAAAGACGAGAATGAATAACTAGGACTAGATTCAGAAACCCCAATCAATTTTTTTTTGATTATGTACTCGGTTTGGGGTATCTGTCCGAAATTGAAAGAAATCAAACAATTTTGTTTAACCTATTGTAGTTCGCATTTTTTAAATGTGACTACAATCTCTACCAAAATGTGTAACCTCCTTCTGAACCTCCAGCAAGAAATGAGTTTTTCTTTTGTCCTAGAGCGACTTGATGGCCTGCCATGGCTGCTAATTGAGCGGCTGATGGAGGCACACCAGGGGGCGCTGGTGGCAGTACCTGCTGACCTAGCCCGTCAAAACGTGCTCCACCGTCGTACCCATTCTGAAAAACCAAAACAAAGAATCGAATAAAAAAGTAACTAATCACATGATTCGATTAAGAACAGTAATAATAACTTAGTAACCACTTTGACAAGATGAGTGAGAAGAGAGAGAATATGCTTTATTGTCCAAAGATATAAAATCTTGTAGATTGTAGATAAGGTAAGGGCCTAAACAAACCTTAAATTAACCCTTTCATTAATGGTGTCCTAAATTTAGTACACAACTTGGCCAATGGGTGGAGTCTAAATAGTTCCAATATTCCAAAGAACACCACGAAAATTAGGTCCGATGTTTGAACTATAGTGACACATAACAAAAGTAAATTTTTTTGTCATTGGAAATGTTCAAAAATAGTTATAGCAGATTCACAGAAAAGAAAAAGAAAGCAGATTGTCCCAAGTCCCTAAATCTTCTGATGAGCCCTGCTGTCACTGATCCAACGTACGAATATGTTGTTTACGTTTTTTACTGATACAAATATTCCTTTCTTCTGAAAGTGAAGTACCTATTGTGCGGTGAAAACCTGCAAGAATACCGACAAAAGAGTTCAAGATCATTTTGTTTATAAATTGTTAATTAGTAGATTGAAGAATAGATTTTCTCCACGATCATCACAGAATTTGCCAATTCTGAAATCAAATTTGATTACAGAATGCTGGAATTCTCTCTCTTGAGATTGAAGAAATATTCTGCAACACCTCTGCCCCCATGCAATTTAAATGTATTTTTCCGCTGCCGACACTGTAAATAGTCCATACATGCTTAGCAACAAAACAGGTAAATGGCCTATATCATTCGTTTACTAATTCATCTTGACAACGGAACTTAATAGTGTCATTTACATGCCTAGGGTAATAATGACTTTGACAAGTAATACCTTCAGCTTCATTCATATCAATTTTTAGGTTATGAGACCTTTTGAATATTATTGTTGTCTGCTTAGTCGGTAACTTAGTTACACGCACAAGCAACTTAGAATGAAATAGCGAACGAATAATCATGAAGGAAGGGTAAGAAAACAAACTTCAATTCAGGCAAATTTTGAGAAATGTCAACAAGCAGCGGGAAAAACGTAATAAGTAACACGGAATGTATCGACTGTTATCATCCTCGGCAAGCGACAAGCCTCGGCTTTGCCTCGGCTCGTACTCGCTCACCTCGAATGTTAACACGTCTTTACATTCCTTGTTACTTAAATAACTATTACCATTGTTTATATAGAAGATAGTTAGTCAACCTTATGGGATTATAATTGGATCAAAATGGATGCGACATGTAGATGGCGATAGTGAGCTCGCATCCAAGTCATGTCGTAACTTCAGTGATTTGGCTTCCAAGTCATGTCGTAACTTGATTAAAACAATGGAAAAGCATTAAAATCAGGGTTTTTTGAAGAAACCTGCATTAAAATGACGTCAAATATTCATGTTTGTAACTAATCACGCTAGATGACACTCGCGTTTGTGTCCAATACCTTTTCCACAGGCATTGACTAACTATGTTCTATTTAAACAATGCTATTACATTCTCTCTCTCTTGTGATAGAATAATATTCTCACACTGGTTAGCAATAATAACATTAGCCTTGACGCAGTTGATTGTCATCGTAGTGGCAAAATTTGAGTAAGTGTCAAAATTATTGCTGTCACGTTTCCTATCTTTGATCGTGGAGAAAATATAGTCTGCTACTCGGTTAGAATGAAAATTCGTGATGCTCGTGGTTCCTCACGCTCGCCTTCGGCTAGCGCTCGGAACTTTCCACTCGCATCGAATTTTCATTCTAACTTTGTTACAGAATATACTGTTCCCCCACTGAAGACTATTGCAGATTATATTTTCATTCAAACTTTTTTTTTTCAGGATTTTAACAGGAAACCTTGAGAAAGAAATGGCTAACAATATTGAATAATTTAGTGGAAAATTGTGACAGAAATTAGGACTAAAACTAAATTCAAAAATGAACAAGAAATGATAACTAAATAAACAATATAATATAAAAACAATAAAAATGCAAATGAAACATTAAATAAAACTAAGTATGATATGATAGCAGCGATTTAGTGCTTTCCTGCTCATAGAAGAGAACATAGACATCTCCGCTCACCAGGGATCTAGATGAAACTAGGGTCACATGTGAATCATTGTATTCATGCCACGTGCTCGCATACGGATGTCTACAGTAGGCTGTGTAGTGTCCGCTATGGATAGTCCCACTGTTGAACTCGATACTTCCATCAAATTTTCTTGGAATAAGAGATTCATTTTATGAAGAAGGGGAAAAGTTATGGATTTCTAAAGTCAAACTCCCTTTGCCAGATTTTGATAAGAAAAGACAAAGTGCCTGGGATCGTCCGCTCTTGAAAATTAATTTGGATAATCTGCTTGAAACAGCTGAATCTACTTCTCAGAAGGCTCGTCTCAATGCAGTGTCTTCAAAGGAATCAGGAGCGTGGCTCAATGCACTACCAGTTGCTTCTTTGGGTAATCTTCTTGACAATGAGACATTCAGAATTTCTGTTGGACTTCGACTGGGTTCTTCTATTTGTGTTCCTCATAAATGTAAATGTGGTGCTGAAGTTGATGAATCTGGTGTTCATGGTTTGAGCTGTAAATTCAGCGCTGGTCGAAGATCTCGCCATGATGCAGTAAATGATTTGTTGAAGAGAGCTTTGATAACGGCTAAAATTCCAGCAATCTTAGAACCATCAGGTGTTAGTCGTGATGACGGTAAACGACCGGATGGAATGTCATTGATTCCCTGGAAATTTGGTAAACCAGTCGTATGGGATTTCACTTGTATTGATACTATGGCCGCATCACATTTAAACTCCACCTCAATTCGTCAGGGTGCTGCTGCAGAAATTGGAGAAAAAGTTAAGATAAAAAAATACCAAAACTTGGGAAATCTCTATCTATTCTACCCTGTTGCAATCGAAACCTATGGAGTATTTGGTCCTCAAGCAATGGAATTCATCAGAGATATTGGTCGAAAAATTTTTCAGGTGACCAATGATAACCGTTCCACCAGCTTTCTTCTTCAACGCATCAGTATCGCCATTCAAAGAGGCAATGCAGCTTCGGTATTGGGAACAGTTCCTGTCGATCGTCATTTGGATGAATTTTTCAACATACCAAGGTCTAAAAAGCACCTTCCTATACCTAACCTAATACCAAAAAACAGCAATCAGTGTTTCAGTTCAAGCGACTCAATATCCAACAGTCTCAACTCTAATACATCATTACACCGATCAAGTGACAGGGGCAATCAGCACATCATAGAGTATTCCGAAGACGATAGTAGTGGCAAACGCAGCAATAACAGCTTCAGCTCAAACTTGCCCATAGGACATAGTACTGTCAAAATTCTAGGTCTTAATGGGTTGAAAAACATCGGTAACACATGCTTCATGAACAGTATTATCCAGTGTTTATCGAACACAAGATGGTTGTTGGAGTATTTGAGAAGAGACGCCCACATAAAGGATATAAACACTAACTCATCTAGGGAGGGAGCTTTAATCAAAGTATTTGCCCAGGTGATCAAGGAACTTTGGTCAGATGATTCGTCTGGTAGACTGGTTAATACAGTCTCCTTGAAAAGTCAAATCGAAAGAATCGCTCCTCGTTTCATCGGTTTTGCCCAGGAAGATGCTCAAGAGTTCTTACGATTCCTGTTGGAGGGTCTACATGAAGACGTCAATAGAGTAACGGAAAAGCCCATACCCTTGATGAAAGAGACATATGAGGAATTGAGTGACAGTGAGAAGGCTCAAGAGTCATGGTCAAGATACTTAAGGACTGACAATTCCAAAATTGTAGACAACTTCGTTGGCCAGTTAAAATCTACATTGAAATGTACTCATTGTGGTTACTGTTCAGTCTCGTTCGATCCGTTTTGGGATCTATCCCTCTCAATACCACGAAGAGCAGGCCAGCTAACACTATCACAATGTTTGGATTTATTCAGAAGGGAAGAAACTTTGGATGGTGACGAGAAGCCGACATGTGCGAAGTGCAAAGAGAGAAGGAAGTGCACGAAATCCCTATCGATTCATAGATTCCCGAAAATTCTAGTTATTCATTTGAAAAGGTTTCCTTCAACAGAAAGAGGAAAATTGAATGTTACCATAGATTTTCCGTTAGAGGGATTAGATTTGAGTAATTATACAACAGAAAACGTAACCCCTTGTCGATATAGTCTATATGCATTAACTATGATAACTTAAAAGATGACTTCAATTTCTATGTATAACAATGTTTCACCTTTGACTGTTATGGCTTTGGTTTCTTTTTGATTTGATATGACTTATTTACTCATTTCACAAATTATTCCTTTTCTAATGATTGTTTGATTTATTCATCAATTTATATTTCACATGTATTGCCGTTATACAATGTAGGTAAAAATGTAATCCCTCTATAAACAGAAACGTTTCTTGGGATCAATAAATAAAGTATTGATATTTTTGTGTTCACTTTACGACTGACAAATTTTTTCTGAATTGTTCAGATTATGAAACCATTTTATCAATTTTCAAATTCATTTTGGAACCAAAAACCCAAAAATGGTCATTGAAATAAGTGACCAATTCTAATAAGCACCTAGAATGGAAAAGTTTTAAATTGCAAAAAAGGAACCTTTTCTTTCAAACAAGGTTAAAAAAATATATTAACGTTCATCTTAAAAAAATTGGTTAGACTATAATATAAAAGATAGTGTTAGTATATTGGTAATCTCTTTAGGACAGCTGTTTCATTGAAGTGAATTGCTATATTTTCTTGTTTCAACCATGTCATGCTGAGGTCATAATTCACTATCTCAAGAAACTTCTTAATTTATGATAGGAATACAAAAAAAAAGAATTCATTAGGTATATAAAGGAACTTTCATAATCGTACAAATAAGAATGTACAAAAATGTAAGATTGTAAATGGGTGAGTCAGAAATGCAGTATTTCAATCATTTCAATATTTTTTGGATGTTTTGTAATAAGTACCTATATGTCTGATATTAATTTTTGCCTTCAGTTTTTTGCCAAAGCTTGATTTCATCTGAGAGGCTTTCAGCAAATATATATGACATGTGTTATGTTCACGAATGCTAGGCACTTCTGTAAAGGTGCATTTAGTCAACGTAACTTTAGCACAAGCACTGACATAAACATAACCATAAAAATAAATTTGTTAATATTATCCAAGTTTTAGATTGAAGCATAAATTTAAGAATGACCGGTACATTTTATGACATGAAACTTTAGGTACATGTGAATTATGGACAATATTTTTATCGTAAAAGTAAGATTCCTATACAGTTGGGATATTCAAGGTGACATGTTTTTAGCATAAACTTAATATTGTTGTATAAAAGGTGCCATTTGATATAACATATTCAACTTTCGTTTTTAACATATATTTAAGCGCAATTTTAAAATGATGTTGACTAAATGCACCTTTAGATTAAAATTTGATAATCGATATTATTTGGTTTTAAGTTATTAGCAGTACCTCAAATGGATACCAAATTTTGAACTAGAAGTATTTGGGAGAACAATAATCTCTAATTTTGAATAATGAACCCAATTAATGGAGAAATTTCAGTGTTTTTATAAAGGGTTTGTCTGCGGATATCTTTAATCAATCATTGCCAACTTTTACACATCATTCTGAAAACAACACTAGGTTCTGCCCTTCTAAAATAAACTCTTTTGCCTCCAGCTTTTTTGTAATTCGAGTCAATTGTACACTTGACAATGTCAATCCATAAAAAAATTTGAATTGATATATATATATATCCATGATATACATAATTTACTTATTTGACATTCCGACTTTCAAAAGCAACATAACCCAACTTTTTCTTCCAAAATTATCGGTGCTCTCTCTCTTATGACCCTTACTTCCTATTTGACGCTTTTGTGGGTTATTTGGAACATTGAAACTATTTAAAGAGATCGGAACTATTAGACTCCACCCATTGGCCATACCCGTAAGAAGGCCAAAGCCTTCTAGGATTCAGTGACCCTAGCCAACTGTAATTTTTTCCGTCATCTATAGGATAGTTGAGGAAGTATTTCGGAAAATTCCAGCTGACGAGAATGGACGAATCCTATCATGTGGGTCACCAGTTTGGTGTATGGCATTTTTTAACTTCTCAGTGTGGAATTCATTCATTGAAAAAATTCTGTGTGTTCACATTAGAGTATTTTACGTACTCGACTCATAATATATACAAAAATTCTCATTATTTTGTAGTTTTGAACATGAATTCCGGTGTGATAAATTTAGTACATTGTGAGCTAGTGGCATTGCATATGTGGTAGACATCACGTTATATCATAAAAAATAACTATTTGTGTATTTAGAGCGCAAAGTGATTGATTGCCGCTTGACAAAGAGAGCGGAGCGCGGTAATCTTTTGGAGAGCGGCACTTTGTGCTCAAAATACACACAAGATTTTTTCTACAAACGCAGCTCTTATACATAAAAACGATCAAAACTTCATTCAACAATAGGCACTCAATATTATCTATGGGAAAAATTAATAATCAATAGTAATCTCAAATGTATAAGCTGTCTAAATATCCAATACGTTACATCTCTAACAAAAGGAAAATACATTGCTTACAAAAAAAAGTAACACAGGAAGAAAGTATGGATTATGTAAGTAATATGATTTTTGTAAACACTACCGGTTAACTTACCGGTATCATAATGGTGGGCCTCAGTTGTGCTGGTTGCATAGCATAAGAGTAGGCACCTAGAGATGGATAATACTGCATAGGGGCATATGTTGGATAACCCAAATATGTTGGATATCCAGTGGCATACATAGTTCCTGGAGGGTACATCTGAAAGAAATCAATTTATTCATATCTTAATGGAAAATATAGAGAAAACACTTTTTACATAAAATTTTATGGATTGCCGTCACTTATAGGTTATGTAATGAATTAGATGAAAACTTACATGAAGTTGAATTTTTCGATCTTTTCCCGTTCGTCATCAATTTATGATCAAAGAATCACACACTATTATTATTAATTTCTTTATTTAGCAAGTTGCTAGTTAAAATCGTTACTTTGTATGATACATATAAATTAATACAAATATTCAGTTTTAATGCTAAATGTGATGTATTCACCCTGTGTGATTATTAATAGTTACTGTCTGTCATATGTATCATAGATTAATCATTGTATGTATTTGGTTTACCTGTTTAAAATATACTATTTCTACCACTGAATAAGCTTTACCACTGAGGTCATTACACCAAACATGAATATTTGATGTATAACATAAAGAATTCTTTATAAAAGAGTTGACAAAAACAGCAACTTGAAAAAGAAATTCAAACTATAATTGAAATTAAAGCTACCAGTAGTTGAAGTCAACTTTTTAATGTCATCACTTTCTATCAACCACCATGAGCAGATCCAAATTAGTAAACATTAGCAAAGAATTATGATATTTTGATCAAGTAAAACTCAAAATTGTGAAATTGATATACTTACAGTGACCGCCAAAAAGTATGTACCATATGGGAAAAAAGTTTATTATTAGAGTATTGGAAAAACATTTCTAGGGATAAGTTTGTGCAAAAATCGATTTTGACACATGTCACATGACCACCACTAGTATATTGGAAAAAATTATCGTGAAGTGGTGAAAACTGAGTTAAGATGGCAAGATATCGAAAAAAGTAATTTGAAAAAGTTGCTTGGAATTTAATTTTATACTCACACACAGAGTTTCAAGCAATAAAACGGAAAAATTGAAATTGCAATTTTTTAAAATATTTCCCGATCTCAGTGTCACAATTTTCACTCGGGTTTGAAGGCCGTCGTTTTTTGTAATTTCTTCCTAACGTTTCGCTAGCGCGAGTGGCTAGCTTCTTCAGAGGCTTATATACAGTGTGTCCCACTTACCATGCTCACCATGGGTATCTTTTTAATGGTAAGAAATACGAGGTCGGTTAAATGACACCAAATGTGGAGTTTCTCAAGGCCAACTATAATGTGAAAAATTATTTTGATAAAATCTATTCGTTTTTGTTTTATACACAAATAACAGATTTTGATCATTTTCATGTCAATTGCAAGTGAATTTTGACCCACTTCTGGCGGTCCTAATAACTTGAAATTGGCAGATGTTCATAATTCCGGTGACAATGCACTATGGAATTTTTATTGAAGTAAAAAATGAAAAATGGCGGCTCCTCCAATATGGCGGACGAGATTTGTGATTATGCTCCAATTCCATTCAAAATTGGTATGTTTGAAGTCGGAGATCATGATTTTTTTGTTAAAATTTATAAATTCAAGATGGCGACTTCAAAATAGTTCTTGTTTTTGTATAAATGGCGATAACTCCGTTGTTATCAACAAAAAACTATTACTGTGACATATCATCTGTAAGAGAAAAATAAGTTATTCATAACTAAGTCATAGTGAGCTATGACCTACATTTGAAAAATAAAAGTTGGTGCTGATATCTCAAATTCTAGAAGAGTTGGTATAATTTTCATATTTTTTTCGAAATCTCATTGAAAAACTGCCATGAGAATGTGAAATTCCGATTCGAATATTTTCATAAATAAAGAAGTTACGGAGAAGAAATGAAAATGATCAAAATCTGTTTTTTGCGTATAAAACAAAAACGAATAGATTTTATCAAAATATTTTTTCACATTATAGTTGGCCTTGATAAACTCCACATTTAGTGTCATTTAACCGACCTCGTATCTCTCACCATTGAAAAGATACCTATGGTGAGCATGGTGTGACACACTGTATACATCATCAATAATCTCAGATGACATACGAGTCATCTGAGATTATTCATGAACAAGCGTTATTTATCCTGTTGATAAGGAAATATTCAAACAATTTGCGATTTCTAGAGAACTGTCAACAACATAATATCTAATTTCGACATGTAGACAGGCAGCAATAATGAAACCAGCGCAGGGAAAAATTTTCCGTGCGGGCGCAGGGAAAACCCGTTTTCAGTATGCTAAATAAGCATGTAAATATAGTGTTTTCAGATAGGTGTAATGAAAACATTTTTCTCACTGGTACATACTTTTTGGCGGTCACTGTATATACCGTTGTACACTTTTTTTTATTGAAACAACGTTTTGATGTCATGTGCCGGGATCAGCGTGAATTTGTTGTTTTTGTGAATGTTAAAGATTCGATTTTTTTGTAAAAAGTGCAATCAAAGCAGGTGGCTGAACCACGACCTGTGAATACGACTTCCATTTCGACCATTTCATCCAGTTTGACCATTTGGGTTGGACGTTATGACGCTGTGCGTACCTATATGAATGTTAGTTTTGTGCCTAGTGGAAACTGTTTCTATACAATAAAAATGCCATATCGAAAATTGAATTTGGCTCATTTTGGGCTAGTTGTGAAAATAAGTGAAATATATTTTGGTCTTCTACAGTTTTGTGTTTAATAGCGAGTGAAGTTGTGTTTATGTATTCAAACAGCAATAATATGCGTCACTACTAACTGGTTTTATTGAGAATACAGTTATTAAACTTGAAACTATTCTCAAATAACACTGTCATTTATACCTAAATTGTTTGTAGTTGTGATTCTATGCTTTGTTTAATCTATTCAATGTTGCCAAAATGAAAATGGCTTCTATTCTATATTTTATAACCAAGTGCAAAGTGTAGATTGGAACTCAACCTCCAAGTTGATAGATTCATTATTGAAATTGCAATATTCTTGTCTCAACTACCATTATTCAACAAAAAAAGTGCTCAATATCGAAGCTAAAAGTTGTAAGTGGCCAAGAGGAATCCGTAAAAAAATCAAACTAATATTTGGTTGGACCTATTCAAGAATACAATCTCTTTGAATCAACGCAATTATGCAAAAAATCCTTTTTATCAGTGCTTTTAGCTGTACCCTGAGAAAATATTCTACTTTACTCAAAGTAGCAGCTCTATAACCTACTTTTTAAACGAATACTCCAGTAACAAGTTCATTAGAAATACTCACGTGTTGACCAACTATTGCAGCTGGATGGGTCAGTGCTTGATCATATGTTGGAGGAGGTCCTTGGGGATAAATCTGAGTCTGTCCAGGAAGGACATAAGGATTACCTTGCATACCGGGCATAACTGAAATCAACAGTTATCATTTAAAACATTCTTCATTCAAAGTCACAATGTAGTTCTTCTTTCATAGAGGAGTATAACATGAAATCAACTATTGCACTGTGTTAGAGGGGTTATTTTCAAAACAGCTCGATTTTGGTAGCAATTTTATTTCATACATTTTCTCTATAGTCAAATGAAAACTAGTTAAAATTGAAAGATATATAAATATTGAATGTCAATTACGAAAAATTATCTCATCTGATTAAAATGGACTAAAGTAATGAAAATTTGAACAATTAAATAAAAAAAAAATAACAAAATATGACATCTAATCAGAATTTTAGATATGCACACAAAGTTAAAAAAAGAAATTGGCTTCGGAGTTATAATTGACAACTTAGAAAAATTACACAAACAGTTGTTGCAAAAAGATCATATTAATAAATCATAAATGAGTTGGAAAAAAAAATGATGTAATATTCACTGTATCAATATAATTATTGGAAGCTGCTGTATAGTGCCAAGCAGTATTATACCTTTCTCGAGTTAAGTACATTGTTAAAATTTCAATTCAATAATAATATTTTGACTCCAACGAAAGATGAAAGAAACAAAATTACTTTGTGGAAGAATTCGGGTATAACCAAAACCCAAAAACTCTTTCAAAAATCGTTCAAATCAACTGATTATGATAAGCTGTTTTTTCGACTTTTGACAATTTGAACTAATAAGCCGCTTATATAGCCCCAATCAGATTGAAATTATTAGTTCCAGTGGCATCTCAGTGGGCACCACAGCCAACAATAATGACGAAAAAAAGTACGCCTCCGACTATTTTGTAGTTTTTCATTTTTTTAGATTTATAGGGCTCCCAGCGACTTACTACCTCAAAAAAAAGAAAAAGGGATTTGTGACTCCGAAAAAAGGGACCAGAAAGGAAAAAAACTAACGACAAGAATGGTCAACCTATGCACGTGTTTAAACGATAACGGTGTAAATTTTACCAAAAAAAAAAACAAGAATCACTAAATCCATTAGTCCTGCAAAACAGACAAAATAATAAATAAAATGAAAATGTAAACTCGAAAGGCAAAATTGAAAATAAATCTCTAAAAAGATCATTAAAATATTTTTTAAAATTATTGAACCCAGCATGACTTTTATAAATTGTTATTTTCGTCAACGTGTGATGCCATGCACGAGATCGGTGATCATGCTGGGAATCGAACCCAAGACCCTAAGATATGGCTAAGGGATGACTAAAGTGAAATCCCATACATAAGATTATAAATCTTGTCAGACTTTTACTGCTTAGTTTTTCTTTGGATTTTTGTTTGAGAAGTCAGCTATTATTTTACTCTTACTCTTCCACTTCTCTGCAGGCTTGATAAGCTGCTCGTTTTGTCATTGGTTTCTGTTACGATTGACATTAATCCCCTCAAACATTAACTCGATCATATTTTTGCACATAGAGACATTTCTGAGCCTTCTAGTTGCCTCTTAAAACATTTTGTTATAGATATCCCACTTTTCATTTTCTTCTTTTCAAAAGATCAATCTCTAGCTTGGACTCGCCTTCTTATATTATCCACTTCTTGACCTCCATTTGCAGAAGTTTCTTTTATCTTTTTCTGTTTACCAGATGACCATCCATACAAATGATCATCTAGATACTATATGCACGGCTTGCAAAGGTTTTCGTAGAGCAGAGCCGGAGGTCTGAGGATATCAAGACAATTACCCCCTGGACAAAAACCTCCCGGACTAAAACCCCCCGACAATACCACCGGTTCTTGAGGGGTTTTTGTCAAATAGGTAATTGTCCTGAATTTGCTAATGCATAAACAGTGTATAGTTGAAAAAACAGAACATGTGATGATTCTATAATATCCTCAGATCATTATTGGTTCCAAAAATTAACATCCTGTTATTATCTACTAAATAACTAAGTCAGAATCATGTAATGGAAATTCTTGGCCATCTGTTGTAAATTTACAATTATCTGTAATAATTATTTCGCTGACGTTTGATGGAACTGATTGAATTCTTTTTTTTTTTCATTCTGGTAATTAATAAAATGCGAGCGTAGCGAGCATCTTCTTTGTTTTCACATTTTCATTCTAATTAATGATCGAATTACCAGTAACTGGGAAAGCTACCTCAGGTTAGGTTATGTCTCTTTTCTATGTTAAGAAATTCGGTGGGCAGCCAGAAGAGACACGCCAGAGGCATGTCTCTTTCTTCTGGTAATTTATAAATTGCGAGCGCAGCGAACATCTGCTTTTTATACAGGGGTGGGATTATGAACACTCGATATGCAGTTAAAATCGCTGTGGTTTCCTTATGAGTCGACCTTCATTTCACTATGAGTCACGTCAAACTCGCAACGAGTCGAGTGATCATAATCTCACCACTGATTACCAGCATCTTGGAAAGCTAGGTTAGGTTGTGTACCTTTTTTTACGTCAAGGAATTCGTTGAGCTGCCAGAAGAAAGAGACACGACCGTAGAGGTCTTCTGATAATTCATAAAATGCGAGCGCAGCGAGCATCTGCTTACCTTTCACTTTATTAAAATAATGATTAAATTACTAGCAACTTGGATAGCTGGGTTAGGTTATGACCCTTTTTTAGAAATTTGGTCCATGGCCGAAAACGTGGTAATTTGAAAGTTATGCCTTAGTTTCAATTTAATAAGACTGGCCTGTCTTATATTCAAATGATTTTTTTTCAGATGGACTTTTCAGTTGTTATTTTTTTTCAATCACTTTATTTGTTTAGAATTAACAATAAAATTATTGGAATCGAATTATATTGTGGAATTGTGTTTTGGTTCATCTTGAACCGGAGATTTTTTGTTCCTGGGGTTTTTTGTTCCACTTGTTTTTGTTTCTGGAGTATTTTTTACTAGGGGTTTAATGTCCCTGTGCTTTTGTCAAGGAAGTAATTTTCGTAGAAGTGGACTGAGAGAATTCCCGCTCTACAGGCGTTTCTATGGGAAAGTGAGAGCTGCCTTCCCCAGGATGGCAACATTAGGGTACTTCGGATCACCAGCATTCGTTTTCTTTAAAAAAATTGCACTCAGTACTTGCTTACATGCACACCCTTAGAGCTTGTGACGCGAGTAGTTTGTAAACCTTTTCTTGGCAACTTTAATAATATGGTTGTGCGGATTATGACGTAGCACATCTTATTCAGCGCAGAACTAAACCTGATGAATTGTTACCAACGAAAAAAGGGAATAAAAGGGACATTTTACAAAAAAACGGAACAAAAAGGACCGAGCTCTAAAAAAATTACTAAACCCTCAATAAGGGACTGACTGGGAGCCCTGAGATTAAGCAACTAAAAATACAACTTTTTGGTCTCTTGTGTTTTCTGCAAGATTATGTGAAACTGGGAGTTTGTAGCAAAACATCCCCATCCTTTCTGAATGGGAATTCTGTTCTCATTAAATTACACGCCGCGCGTTGACCTTTTTGGGATTTCAATAATATTTAATATTTGTCCCTTGATCGACCGATCAGCTGTGACCCTTCATACGCTGAGTCAGTGAAGTTGGTTGCCTACCTTGCGACTAGAATCTCGGCGCACTGTCCGAGTTTTTTGTGGCATATTTGAACGTACAAAATACAGTTCATGTACAATGATAACATTTATTTTGCTTTCCTGAGTTCTTTTATTTTGTGTATTCGAAAGGAATGTTTTCTTCCAATAAAACGATAGCAGTCAACAAGTCTGAATTATAATAATTTGAACCTTTTGGTTTTATGCAACTACATAGAATATTGTTGAATATTTTATTTGTTGCCGCCTGGTCAATATTATAGATGAGTTTGGTGTAGTATGGGCCTGAATGTTTTATCGGCATGTTTTATGTTTTTCAGAATTTCTATTGAAGTCAATATTATAGTTTTAAGCTACTCTGAAATAAAACACATTTGGCTGGAGTCTTGGATATTATTCACACTCAGTTTCAAGAACCCATATATAAAATCAAAGCGCCCTGAGATAACCGTTTCAACAAAAGTTTTAATGAAAAAGCAGGTGGTGGAAGACCAGAAACGGAAACAACGCCTGAACTAGAAAAAGTTATTCTTGATGCGATAGAAGACGATCCTTCAAGTAGTACCAGGAAGATTGCACTGCAGCTTGGGGTCAGCCCAAAAACCGTTTGGAAAGTTCTAAAAAGAAACCCCCTACACCCATATCACATACAGCGTTTCCAAGCTCTACTGCCTCGGGGTTTTCACTCAAGATTGATGTTTTAAAGGTGGTTGATTCATGCGATGGCAATAATCTTTTACCAAATATTTTATTTACGGACGAGGCAAATTTTTCACGAGATGCTATTATGAAATTTCACAATAATAATTTTTGGGCCGAAGAAAATCCCCACGTTAATAGAGAAAGTAATTTTCAGCAACAATTTTTGCTGAATTATTGGTGACTACCTAATTGGCACATTTTTTACACGGACATTTTGCAAGATCATTCATCCATTTTGTTAGAAGAAGTACCCGTACTTGTAAGAGGCAACATGTGGTTTATACACGACGGAAGTCCAGCTCATTTTAGTGTTCTTGCTCGTCAGCATTTCGACATAACCACCCTAATCGCTGGATTGGACGTGCAGGACCTCAACATTGACCAGCTCGCAGTCCTGATATGAATCCTCTAGATTTCTATTTATCGGATCATCTGAAGGCTCTTGTTTAAAAACTCTTGTACTATGAATGACTTGAGGAATCGAATAATTGACAATTGCAATGTCATAAGGACTCCTCCAGGTATTTTTGAACGTGTCAGACAATCAATAACAAATCGATTGCAGTCGTGAATTTTCAGCAGATGGACATTTTGCTCATTTACTGTAAGATCGAAATTGTTTGTTTTTAATTTTTATTTTATGTTGAGCATGGATAGTTTTTAGAATGGGTTAAAGTGATTTTTTTGTTTGTTCTCAAAAACGAAGCTAGATATGAAGAAAACACAAGAGACCAAAAAATTATATTTTATCTAAACAAAAAAATTAAAAACTACAAAAATTGTCAGTGGCGTACTTTATTTCCGCAATATTGTTGGCTGTGGTGCCCACTGAACCTCAATCTAGTTAGGGCTAAATATTGGCCTTATTAGTTGAAATGACTGCACCAAATTTCAACTAAATCGGTTTAAGGATATTCATGATATTAAAAACACATTTTTTTAACACGTCAACGCCTTGTATCCCAGAAATGTAGCAACTCCGGACATAGGAACTGTTTTCTTAAAACGACCTAACGAATCACCCTCTGCAGTTTCGTACCGTAGTTAGGTAACACCCTGTATATCGATTTTATTGTTTGATACAGAATATTACGATGATTTCAAAATGTTTTAAAATACACGTTCTAATGCTTCCTCACAAATACTTTGGAGAAATATCAGTAGAGGCGCATAGACTTACCACCGTACGGCTGTGAAGTAGGCATTGGGGGGTTAGCCTGTGGGGGTTGTGGGGTAAAAGATGGCCCAGTCGATTGAGGAGGACCAGCACCACCAAGAGCTGCAAATTCAACAAAAGGGGTCGAATTTATTTACAATTTATACACAGGCCGAAAAGATGCAAACCAAACTCAAAAAATGTTCAGTTACTGTTTAGTGAAGTTACAGAAAATTTTAAAAATTTTAGAAATCCTTTGTGAGGTGTGATAAAATTTGATACATGAAGTGTTTCACTTTATTTGTTCGAGAAAACGATGTCTTCAACATAACTTAATGTTTCAAGTGTATCTTGTACAAAAAAAAGAATAATTATTAATTTGAATATTTTATTTTAGAAGTAAAAAGAACGATATTATTTTTGAACAGATTTTGAATAATTGCTAATTTAGTTTTTGCCGACTGCAAAAAAATGATGTATTGAAAATATCAAAGTGAAACACCCAAAAAGTTGAGAACGGAGAAATAATTCAAATAGCGTTTTTTATGAATATAAACATATACCTAAGATAAGTGTATAGATAACGAAATATCCACAAAATATCCTAAACTTGTACATTTTCAAAATATGTATCCTCATTTATATTCATATTAATGTATTTCCTATTATTATCACATGCAACATGTGGAAAGATTTATTATGCTCAAAAAAAAACACAAATATCACACAAAATTTCAAAAATAAAAACAATTATGTTCGCCGAAAACACTGATTCAAACATAAAATCGAATTATGTTCACGTATTTGGCAAAATAAATCTTTTCTTATTAAAAATCATGCAAACTAAAAATAAAATTGAATATATATTTCATATAGGGGATAATTTTACCCGCGCAAATTATTTATAGGTAATTATGACCAAATACTCATTTAAATATCAATCTGCGTTTAATGAAATATATTGTCATAGCAAAAAAATCAAATTAGCATGCCAAAATAATATTAATTAATAAAAAATACGGAATAAAGAGAGGTTTTAACATTGGTAATACGGTATATTTATAATAAATATATAGCGTAAAAACCTCACTGTAATGCCATTTCATCTAGTAAAAAGCTTGTAAACATAAGTGAGCCATGTTTTTGATTTACTTTAGGTTATTAGCTGTGTATACAAATAAAAAAAACTGATTAAAACAAAATAGAGTTTTTTTGAAAGGTACTGCAAAATTTTGATACTTCTGACACAACTTATGAAAAATTACCAATACTTTCTTAAGGAATACTTTTAATTTACACTTTTGTTCGCGGATTGTGTATAAAAATCTACATGCCTTATTTTCTACAAACTACGCATGCAATAATAAAGAGATTCAAAATGAATGATTGTAAGAAAATCTCTTTGAAAAACCGTAGGTCAAAAAATCATTCGACAACAGTTATTTTACAAGACATTTTGAATCACCCTGGGAATATATTCATGATGTTTTGAGAAAACAAACTTAAGTTTCGTATTCAGTTGCCAGAAATTCTGACTTCCTTAATGAAAAATACAACAATTTGGAAAAAAATAACTTGATAAATAGATTCAGTTTTCAGAATCCTGAGCAAATATACATTTTCAATGACAGAAAACACTGCCTTCTTAATACTTTTGAAATGTTTAGAATTATTTTTAGTTTTTATTGTTCTTCATAAATATTTTATGATATTCCTTGTTTTTTACAGGCCGCATATGTTCGTAGAGGTTATTTAAAACAAAATCTATGTAAATAAATTCGGTGAAATATCAAAAATTAATAGTTATATTTTTTGTGCTTTTAGTAACATATTACATAAAGTTAATAATGAGAGCCGAAAGTGTTTTGTGATTTTTAAGACGCTGTAACAAATTTCGTGGGAAAGCACTGACTATTTTGGATTATTGAGTTTCAACTGTTCAGTTGAGTTTTCCCAAATCATCATGAATCACGAGACTTTAAACTAGTGAAGGGTTACTTATTCTAAATTAGTCACATATTAATAATAATAAATGGTTCAAAACATTATAAATACAAAAACCCCGTTGACCTGTGTTGCAAAGTTTTCTATACCTATCAAATGCTAGACATTTCTGAACAATATATCTAAATACAAATAGACCATTTTTTCCAAACCAACAGAAACTGTGGCAGTCACTCTGGCAAAATCTCAATCCATTGTAAATGGCATTGGAAAAAACCATCTGAATCTTCTCGCCATTCGATAGGTAAAGATTTTTTCAATAATAGTATTAGCGACGTAGATGTGCTGCAGCAGTATAGCCAACATTGTAGCAAACACCGGGTGATTCCAGTAGGTTTACCACCCTACTCCCACACATAACAAAAAATACGTAACAATGTAAGAAGTTTTGAATAAGGATAACAATTAGACAAAAATTCGGATTCCATTGTTTACAGCCATCAACTACAGTATTAGCCAAAAGTCCCATTATCCCTCCTCCCTTAAACTATTGAAATGTGGAATGTGAAAATTATCGCATGTAAACTCCTTTGCCGGTGTTAAGTGATAAAGAAATCAAAATAGATTATAATAAATAATAATATATAATAAAAATGCCAAT
This sequence comes from Chrysolina oricalcia, assembly GCA_944452925.2. Lineage (NCBI taxonomy): Eukaryota > Metazoa > Arthropoda > Insecta > Coleoptera > Chrysomelidae > Chrysolina > Chrysolina oricalcia. The sequence goes on from OX101822.2 coordinate 53,144,729, forward strand.
AAAGCAGTCGTTAATACAAAAGGCTTACTAAAGGTACACTAGGGAAATGTTGTGGAGATAGTCCTACATAATTTCAGAAAACTGTGATTGGAAAATTAAGAAGGAAATACAATCAAATTTAATTTGTTCAGGGCCAGTTTTTTGAGTTCCAGTTAAACTCCAGATTAATTAACTGATGGTTAGAATGTGATCGTTCAAACATCATTTGAAGAATGTAAAGAATGTCATTCACCATCTAAACTATTAGTTATCTGGAGATTAACTCGAACATAAAAAAGATTCTATATTATTGTCCTGGTTAATTCTATTCATCACAAAAATCTCCAAAATATTCAACTCAATAGGACCTTTATTATAAATGTGTAAAATATCAAGATCTGTATCAATATCAAATTGATGTTTTTTATTAAAGATGTGGTTAGCAAAAGAACTAGAAGAATGAATTTCATCAAAAATGTCTGAGTGAAGATACGTATCAATTACTCTCTTATGTTCATGGATTCTTTGGGAAAATTTACGGCCAGTTTGACCAATATATGTAACATTACAATCATGATGTGAACAAGAAATTTTGTAAAAACCTGATTTATCCATTACAGTGACCTCTTTGTTATTAATTAAGTTGGTACCAACATTATTGTAAGTGTGAAAAGAAATTTTACATTCAGGGATGAATCTATCGAATATATTTTTAATGTCATAGGCAACTTTGCCCAGAAAGGTGACACTGACACTGTCATTCCTTTCCATTCTAACCACCCTCATAATCACAAAGCAGCTTCTTTCAATTCTTTAATTTCCAGGTTACTGTCCACGACCTATCCCCTGGTAATTTTGACAGGGAATTGGGGATAATAAAACAAATAGTACTTAACAATGGTTACCCTGATTCATTTGTTCCTAATCTACATAAACGCAAATCACTGAAAGTTTTGAATGCAAATTTGATCCCTCCTACATGATTCAATTTTTTGACAAGTAACTGCCAAGCTGCATTGACAACATCTCCTTACCGTTGGGGTTGGAATATATATTGTGGAGACGACTTTGAGTTTTTATTAGCATCTTCATTTGAATATTTATTTATTTAGCCATTTAAAACTACCTTGAACCCACACAGTATTAGTATAGTTGACTGGGTATTTGAAATTCCGTTTAAAAGTTTAAAAGAGCACTTGCCAGGAACCCATTCACACTGAAACCGTGACGTCATCTATGATTATTACGTCACTGGTTACCACTAGAAAAAGAGTTTACATCCGTTTATTTTTACATTCCAAATTTTATTCGTATAAGTATGACAGTTAAAAACATACAGGGAGTAAAGTATTTTTAGCTAGCACTGTACTTGTGTGATAACAATTGTTTGTTGTTAGAAATTATTAAAATAAGTATATGAGTAGTGGAAGCTTTGGTGAAAAATTTGATAAAAATTAATTTCGTCCAAACACCTAATTTAAGACAGTGCTATCTGACCAACTTTATAAATAGTAAAGCCCCAAAATTTTGATGTGGTTATTATGGCTTAGAATTCGTTATGTATCACAAAACTGAGCTGAATTGCTTACTGTGAAAACGATCTATTGCTACCAAAATGCATCTGGTGTCACACGTATTTCAAAACGATTTTAAACTAAAAGTACAGTGGGTTTATTTGACTTGAGTACCAAAAAAACAAATTTTTACATGGAAATATAAGTAACTTTTACTGCAAAGAAGTGACTGAAGGGTCTCCAAATAGTGCTAGGCCCTTCCTATTAATCAACATTTAGGTAACACTTCTTTTAGTTTTGTTAAGTACTCAAATTTCTCGAGAAAGATGCGAATAAAAAAGATATATTTTCATCTTTATGATAATTTCAGTCAATTCAGATTACATGTATTTTAACTACCTAATAGTTTTCCATTCGTATTACTCACCAAGTGGTTCTCTTTACTGGTCTTCCTTAGAATTCATTTTCATCCGAGGTTGTTTGAAAAACTGACATGTAAATTAATCATATTAAATTGTTTTATTTGCGACCACTCTAAATTAGATAATTCATAAACGCATGTTAACTACGAACAAACGTTATTCCACTCAGTTACTAGTTCTACAAAAGTTCAACATTGCCAAATGTAGCCAGTGAACATAACATAATTTTTTTTTTATAATTCAGTCTGTAATATTTAGGTTGCCGTTGAATATTGGACTCGGGACAAAAAGTCACTCAATTTGTTACCATTAAATTGCGATCAACATCAAATCTTCATCCTTCATTTGTTTTTTTTTTTATGAACGAATTTTCGTTTAATAACATTGTCTTTTTATTTGAAGGTAACTATCTCAACTTAAAAAGTACACCGTTATCGCACATTTTAATATTTCTTCAGTGACCGCAATCATATGAAAGTCTAATTCATTTGCCCATAAATGTCGGTGCAATTTGGAGATAATTCAAATCCAGTTCCAGTTATAAAAAATGACCTGCTATTAGCAACATAAGAAACATTTCTCTACAAGACAACGTGAATTATATAACATTCACATGGATCAAATCAATGTATCCATTATGAAGTAAAAGGATCTGAAAGACAATTTCATTCTTAAAACAAAAACCAGTCCTCAACTGACAGTTGAAATCGAGGTTTACAAATTATTTCATTATTTGAGTACAGCTTTCCCAATAATAGTCCCACTTGGAAACAACACCGCCGCATATGGAAAATATGCTGAATCTGGGGCCGGAAATAACGAATTAATAATGAGCCACAAGAATGAAACCTGGAAGAAGAAACTGGAGAGCCTAAATGCTGGGGACAATTCTCTCTGGCGGATGTCTAGAAGTCTCGGTAGGAGACACAAAGATATCCCCGTCGTGGGGAATGTCCAACAGCACCGACCCAAAAAAGGCAGAAATGTTTGGGGAATACTTCCAGAGTGTCTTTCAGGCAGGTGTCGATTCCAAACAAGATCACGAAGAAATCACAAGGGGAGCCATGAAGTTTAGAGCAACCCCATGCACGATGAGTGACAGGGTTTTCTCGAAGCTGATGACCAACTTCGAAACCACCATCAAGCGGCTCCCCAGGAATAAGGCACCTGGTGACAAGATCGATGCAATTATGCTCAAGAACCTTCCAAGGAAGTCTCTCGTGCAATTAATAGATATCATTGATAGCATGTTTAAATGGCAGCACTACCCGCAAGCCTTAAGCAAGCAGAGATTATCTTATCCCGTTCCTGAAACCGGGGAAATCCGATTGAAGGGTCGAGAGCTACCGGTATATCTCACTGCTTAGTGCGGTGGTCAAGGTGGTGGACCGAATCCTTCTCAAAAGATTCAGATATCTTGAAGAAGAGCTCGAACTCATCCCGGCGGAGTAATTCGGATTCCGAAGGGGACACTCAACGGTCTCCCAGGTGGCAAGGATTGTCCACGAGGTAAGGGAGGGTTTCATTCAGCATCTCAGCAGTCATGATCCTGCTGGATATCCAGAAAGCTTTTGACACAGTCTAGATAGATGGGCATATCATGAAAATGTTACGAGCAGGCATGCCTGGTCACTTGGTAAAGATAATGAACTCGTACCTAGTCGGCAGGACCTTCAAGGTTAGAGTGAACGAAACAAGCTCCGAAATGAAGAATGCCGAAGCAGAAGTGCCGCAGGGGTCCAGCCTGTCGCCACTTTTATACTCGCTGTATACGCACGACTTTCCGATGACACTGCAATATATGCTCATGCACATTCCTTCAATGCAGCCGCGGCACGGTTAAAAGTGCATCTGCAAAAGAAGGTAGTGAGTAATAAAATAGTGGTTAATCCGGGCAAGACAGAGCTCATGATATTCACCAAGAGAAGGAAGCACGTATGCGTCGAACTCTCTGGAAGATTCATGGCTCTGAGTAACCGGATTGACAGGTTAGAATCTGTGCGATACCTGTGCACCCCCAGGACAAAGGATTAACACTTGGGAAACATGTCGGCTTGGCAATCCAGCGAGCTGCGGGAGCAATAAGGGCATATCCGTTGATAGCCAGGGGTTCCAAGCTGTCTATGGAGAACAAGGTGTTAATCTACAAGCAGGTCATCAGGCCAACGATGACATATACTTGTCCAGTATTCTGCAGCATCACCAAGACTCACTTGCTTAGATTGGAGAGGATGCAGAATGAAGTGCTCCGTATCGTCACGGAAAGAGATAGATATATTTGGCTAGACACATTGAGGGAGCTAGCCGATATTCCATCCATCAAACAACAATCTGATAAATTTTACAGACACTTTATCCTTGGAAGTACGCTGACTGGAGATATAACAGCAGTCAGAGCCCACCATAACAGGCCAAAAAAGCATTTACCAAGAATTGGATATTTTCCAGAAAAGAGGAGTGAACCAACACTCATAAACCAATGAATGCTCAAACCCGGTTTCTTCATTGTTACCCCTACATAACTTGGAGGAGGTAGGGAGAGTCAAACACCCGTAGACTTGAACTTGCAGCATCTAAGGCCTACACAACATCGTAAGGTCCGCTCTAGGGCGGATGTGTGCTGGTTTTGCCCACCCTCTGGCTTTCCAGAAGGGCAGGACCTATCACCGCATGCAATACAATATCATTCCCTCCTAACTCCTCTGTGGCTTAGTGATAGTTTTATTGTTATTTCATATATTTAGATTTTTCATATTATTTTATTGTAAATTTAAACCTTATCAATGAGTGGAAGAAATCAAAACACCAAACATATTGGGACCAAATCGAAGGGCATCGACACAGCACAGCCATGGTGAGGCACCTGAGCCAAACACTGACGGCTGACACATTCAACCTTAACAGATCTAAGATACGCACGATCACCGGCTTACTAACCGGACACTGCGGCCATAGGAAACAGGCATGAATCCGAAACTTCTAGTAAATAGACTACTAAACACAGTCCTATTTAACTAGGAACTTCTGACGACAGAACAATACAATAGACCAAAACTGGTCTCAGTGCTAAAGAAAACCAAAGGTAAACCAAAGGTAAACCCGGTATCTCGCTCGTCAGTCAAAGACTTGTGAGTTTAAGCTGACTTGTGACTACCAACAATCCCTAAGACAACTGGCAGAAAACAACCAGGTCACTTTGATGTGGGTACCAGGACACAAAATTATTATGCCAAAGAAGGGGCAAACACAATTTCCTCGCCAAGAACCCTTCTGTGGTCTATCCAAGGCCCACTTGAAAGAAGCATTCCAACGCTGGGTAAATGATAAAATGAAAACTCTTTGGAATAAAGTGCCAGGACAAAGACAAGTGAAAAGGCTAGTACGCTTTCCCAACATGGGTTTATTCAATCGTAACAACACCCGTTATTAGTCACAAGAATATCCGAAAATTATATGGGAAGACCGCTTTCAAGAACGATTTGGATTCAATGCATTTAGGAATGATCGGACCAATAATTTTTGAGAGTCCATTAACTTGTGAACGCTATTTGGGATTTTTGCAAGATCAAATTGAACTAGGACTTGAACAACTACCGCTGAATGTAAGGCCTATTGTATTCCAACAAGATGGAATACCTGTACATAACAGTAATATTCTTGTGCATTTTTCAAATGATAGATTTGGAGAAAACTGGCTGGAAACCAATAGACCCGTTAGATGGCCACCGAGATCTCCAGATATAACGCCGATGGATTTCTTCATATGAGGTCACCTCAAAGAACACTCCAGTACGCAACATGCAAATTTGGTTGCCTAACTTATATGGTTACGTGGGTTACGGGATTGAATCGATATATATTAATTATGGTGTTCATTATTTTGGGGGTTGGTTCCCCCAACAGTTTCATTAACAATTTTCATAACTTTTCCGTCAATCAACAGAGAATTTAAATTGCGTTATTTTTTGAAATTTTGTTCGTAAATGAAACCACATTGAAAGAACTGGATTTCTAAATTTATATGAATTGATGAATTAGGTATAGCTCCAAATTAATTCATAAAGAAATATTCTTGAATCTCTATCAAACCAATTTATTCAGCTGAGTTTCTATCTACATCTTCAGAGGTGATTTTCCACTTACCACAGGCAATTTTTTTATTTTCGAACCCACATTATTTGAAAGAAAAGTAGAATTGTTACATATTTTTTGATTTTCATGCAGTGAATTATAGACCACAAAATGTCTAAATGTAAATGTTGGACCACTGATAATATTTTTACATCTTCAGCTACAGTAACTGTTGCAACTCCGCATTCATCCTCAAAAAGAATATGATATAATAAGCAAGGATTGCCATATTATCCATCGACAGTTTGTGAAAGTACAATAATAAATAATAAATGTTCATTGTTTTAAAAAAAAACTAAATGGCCATCGACCGAGGTCCTTCAGCCATGAAAGTACATTTTACAATTTTTACATTAAAAAAAAAACGCCCAAAAGATTTATTTAAATCTCAGGTAAATACGTGAAAACTTTGCTGTTGGGCTGGTTATAAAATTAGTAATAAGAAATAATAATTCATTTATCAACACAAAAAGTTTCAGCCGAAGGGGAAGTAACTAGCCATTTTTTGTACACCTAATGACAATAATGCAGTAATTAACTCTAATGAAAAATAATTACCATTAATGATGTTATACTATTCATCGGAAAATCACTGATTAAAATCCGCATCTGCTCAGCGATCACCGAGGCGATCACTTACCGATTGTCAGACGGCATAAATTTGCCAACTTGGAACCAAAAAAAATCATATCACGGATCCCCAGAAACATAGATTTCGATTTTAAGTTGAATATGAAATTATTAATGAAGTAATGAAAATGTTATGATGTACACCTAATGAAAGAGTTACTTCCCCCTCGGTTTCAGCCATAATGCTCATCTACCTAATTACACAGAATTTTTATTGGCAGCTTCACAAAATTTTGAAAAAATCAGGTGAAAGAACTGAGGATATGAATTACAATTTTATTTTTGTAATTTGTTCATATTGTAAATTAAAATACAAAATTAGCTCAAAATTTACACAACAAAGAAACAAATGGATTCAAAATCTACGCCTTCCGCATAACCATGAACAATATGAATATCATTCAGACTGGGATAATGGATGCCTCTTTTCATACGAATTCCAATATGGCTATTTCGATATCCATGTAGAATTAATCAGAGAATCCATTTGATCACTGACCTTCCTTCAAGTACTGTCGGTACTCCCTCATGTACTTAGCTTCATACAGAAGTTTGACAAGAATCGGAATGCTTGTTTCAAGATCTTAAAATAACACATTGATCAACCAAAGTGAAACTGGCAAGACGGACCTACGCTTCGATAAAGTCGTGCTCATTATGCGACAGAGTATGGTATTCATTAAATAATAATTTTTTTATATAGGTGAAACATTTTTATATGAACTTGATGGGAAGATGAAAACCTATTTCATCTTCTAATCACTATAATCAATAGCTACAGATAAAACTGTTTATCTCTTCATTGAAATAATGCAGGTGAATCATGATTATGGCCTCAGAGGTAAACCTTCCGCCATTAATGAAAGAAGCAGCATATTTCTGTAGAAGTTATAATCAAACCGACAGAAGACAGATCACATGCCAGGTAGGTATTGTCTTTCCAATATCAATTGCAACAACTCGTATAGGTTCAAAGGAAACGCCGCGGTCCACGTGACCTTAATTGACGAGCGGCAAAATGCAAAATATTTTGCTGGAAAGTAATAAATCATCATTTTAATGAGGTGTCGGCATATCAAACGAAATTGTCGGTAAGGCTTTCAAACGAGTGTTTGCAATTGATATTGGAAAGACTATACGAACTCCGAAATAGAGTTTGAAGTGGTCATAAACAACCAACAAATTTGCACATCCAAGATGGATGAAAGGACTGGAGTGGGAGTTACAGGACCAAGTTTCAGACTCTCAAGGCCCCTTGGTAACACCCGAACCATCTTTCAAGCAGAAGTATATGCTATAGAGATTTGTTCCCAGGGGTGCCCGTAGTAATAAAATCTATATACTGTCAGAGCCAAGCAGCACTGAAAGCTCTGAAGTCGTATATTTGTGACTGTAAGCTAACTTGGGATTGCAAACAATCCAATCCAGGTCATAGAGGTGTTGGAGGCAATGAGGAAGTGGACTGCTTTGCCAAAGAAGGTGCAAACACCCAACTTCCCGGCCCAGAACCCTTCTGTGGACTCGCCAAAGCCCACTTGAAAGAATAATTTCGTTGGGTAACCGATGAAATGAAATCTCACCGAAATAAAGTGCCACGGCAAAGATGAGCCAAAAAGCCAGTGAGCCTATCGCCATGGAAAGCTAAACAGCTTCTTGAGTTGGATAAGAAAGACTTGAAATTGGTAACAGGACTCCTCACTGGACACTGCCCTCTGATGTCTTACCTCAAAAAAATGGGCAAATCAGATAGTAATAGTTGCCGCTCTTGCGACAACTTGAAACTGCAGAACATTTGCTTTCCGACTGCCAAACGCTTTTCTTCAAGACGCTCAAGTTCCTGAAAGGGGTTAGGTTAGGTTCGAACGTGAGTGAGCCCGTATCAGGCCCTCCACTGCGGCCAATGGCCTATTGTGGCTCACCCTATGGTTATATTTCTCCCAGTACATCCAATCTCTTGACGAAATTGAGGAATGTATTGGGAGAACAATTCACCAGGTTTTCTGGCCTTACTGTCGTATTGACAAATATTGAAAATCTGGTTCTGGTCACTGTTTAGCCGTTTCAACATCCTCCATGCATAGCCGGAACTCTGCATCTTGTCCGATTTTATGTATGTGATGTTTGAGTTTTCAGTGGCCAGTAAGCAAACCTACTATAACTCTGAGATGTGTTCTACTGAGTTCTAGCAGTTTGTCACAAAAGATCTAATAGGACGAAGTACTTGTGGAAGAATCTATTTTGCAGGTCTGCAGGTCATCAAAATGTTCTCAGTGTAGAAACTTTGCAGGTCGGCCGAAATCCTTGCAGGTTGGACCAATTTGGGATGAAACAGGAATATATCAATACAATAAATTTTTTACAAAAGAAAATAATTCCTCTACTTCCAAATATGAGATATTGCAACATTTATATTCAAGCTGAGGAAAAAACCTTGCAGGTCGGCCGCAATCGTTGCAGGTTGGACCTATTCCAGATGAAACTGAGGCATGTCACAACATTTTTGACAAAAAAAATGTACACCCTCACTCCCAAATATGAGATGCCTATTATTATTTAATTTGAGAAAAAAATCTTACAGGTCGGCCGAAATACTTGCAGGTTGGACTGATTTGAGATACCATATCAATACATTTTTGACAAAAAAAATATCATACCTTCACTCCCAAATATAAGATATTGCTGTAGGTATTAATATTTAAGTTGAGGAAAAACCTTGCAGGTCGACAGAAAATCTTGAAGATTGGATTTATTGGAGACGACCTGGAGCATGTCAAAATATTTTTGACAAAAAAAATCATATGAAATTAATTAATAATGAAAAGTAATAATAGTAGTTAATATTAATTTTTACATCATCATTAAGTTGATGAAGCTTGGTCTACACCTTTGTTTAACTTCTCACAACAAAGTAAATTTTGACTTGACTGATACTACTTCATACAGTTGTACAAAAGTATGGAGAATGAACGAAATAACAAAATAAAAATTTATTCTATTTAAAAAAAATTCCAATTAACCGAATTCCCTGACTACCAACAGCATACTGCAAATTTCCAAGGATAAAAGTTGAGAAAAAAATGGTATTATGCACCAAGTGTTCCCACTGGTTTCATAAAACTTTTTTAGGTATTAAAGGAGAAACTTCAAAAAAAATACATATGCACAATCTGCAAGGAATGATTTCATTTGTTCATTCAATATATTTTATATATTCTTTATTTATTGAGAGAGGGGGACTTTTCATTTCAAGTATTTCATTTATTTTTGTTCACTCATTTGATGAGGTTAGATTTATATTATTCTGTTGAATATTTCTTAAGAAACTGAATAAAAATATGTAAAACAAGGGCATTTCTATTAACAAACGTCATTCTTACATGTGGATGAGTTTTGAGACTGTGGTAACAAAAATATTTGCCACTTTCTCATAGTTGAGTAAGAGGGTTGTAAATTATTATGCAAATATCTCATATTTGGGACTGAGACTATGAATTTTTCTTGTCAAAAATTCATTGATATGGTCTAGTTTCATCTCAAATTTAATATTATGTATCATGGCAAAATCACATATTCGGGAATATTTGGAAGTGGGGGTATAGAATTTTTTGGTCAAAAATTTATTAATATAGGTAGTCTAGTTTCATCTCAAATCGGTCCAACCTGCAAGGATTCCGGCTGACCTGCAAGGTTTTTCCTCAACTTCAATATTATTATAGCAATTTCTCATATTTGGTAGTGGGGATATGCATTTTTTGTCAAAAATGTATTGAAATGATCTAGTTTCATCTCAAATCGGTCCAACATGCAAGGATTTCGGCCGACGTGCAAGGTTTTTCCTCAACTTAAATGTTATGACAGCAATATCTCATATTTAAGAGTGGGGGGTATGCACTTTTTTATGATTTTTTTTGTACAAAATTAATTGATATGTTTTCATCTCGAATTGGTCCAACCCGCAAATATTTCGGCCGACCTGCAAGGTTTTTCCTCAACTTAAATATTATTAAGACAAAATCACATATTTGGGAGTAGTAATATAGACTTAATTTTGTCTACAAGGTTGTTGCACTGAGAACATTTTGCTGACCTGCAAAATAGTTACACACAAGGAATCATTTGAAGACATAATTTAAATAGTTCAGATGCATCAGATAGCTGATACCACTCTGGAGAACTAGCTTCGTCTTTAGGGTCCAAACAGACCATGTCATTTTTAGAAAGGATGTGGGATGGGGACTCCCTCAGCCCAGTTCTTTTTTGCATCTCCATATTACCATTGTTTGTTGCATTCAACACTGGAAGCAGCTCTACAGAATGTAGCAGCCCCATGCCACAAGGGCCACACCCACTTCATTAATAATAATAATAAACACACATATGAGTGTACACAAAGTCAAAGTCGGTAGAGAACTCACTCTTGCAAAGTTATTGTTGCCAAAATTTTGCACACGAGTCTCTGACAGATTGTTGTTTTCTATTAGGCACTTGCTAATGATATTTCTAAAGTGTACGATTGTGCAGAAGGTCCAGATTTATAATCCATTTGATCATTATTTATTTATTGGCATTCTGTCAAGTCTTGTCGTTGTCGACAATGATTACCTTATATTAGGTAACTTCTCATTGTCATAATGCCTACTTACTTATGTCCAAACAAAAGACAAAGGATTTATGCCTACTTCTGTAGATTTCGACACAACAGCATTTTAAGTGACATTGTCCTTCCAAACTACATTTAATTCTTGTGTGTACTTATATTACTTTTCTCATATTGTATTAAATTTGAAAGGACCACTAGGTAATTTAATTTTTTTTATTAACTTGAATTTTGTGACTCATGAACAAGTAAAGGTCACTTCTGTATTATATCAATGATGCTGAACTAAACTTCGGGAAGGTATAAACTATCCAAAAATAGAAAGACTGTTGGCTAAATATAAGTCATCCAAGCATATTAGTATAACGAAAAGGAAACCATATGTTCATCATGAACTTTTGATTTGTTTTTAATATTTGTGAGTAGAATAAATGCAGAGTTACAGACAATTCCCAACCAAAAAAATCTAGTGAAGGTAAATCGTTGAGCAGGTATTTAACCAACAAGCATATCAGCCACTGTATAAACACATGAAAATAAATAGGTACTGTTTTTTTCGAAGTCCATATCCAGGGTTGCACTGCTCATCCTCCTCTGGAGATTTTATACCAGGTGCTGGAAGTAACATAACGTTCATGATCATCTTGCCCTCCTAAATGTAACATAAATTAAAATCCCTAATACTGCAGTGGTTATGTAGGACAAGGCTATGAAAAAAGGCACAGGGGAGAATGAGTTAGAACATCTAACCAGTATGTAGGTTACCCAGTTAGAGAGAGATAACCTAACTGTTAGTATTGATTCAAACATCCTGCATAATTATGCAATTTTAATGAATTTCGCCCAATTCCTCCTCCGCAAATACACATAAATCGCGTAGAAACGAAAATAAATTTCAACATGTTCACTGAATAAGCGTCTATTGAACGATTCTCCTTCAGCAATGTACCTATTTTTACGTTTCACCTATCCACCATCTTTCGTCGGGGATAAATTATCTTACCTTTCTTGTCGGACATTCTTTTTAACTTTACTCTAACGTTGTAACACAAAATACGACAATAAACACGTTGGCCAGCGAAAAACAATTACACTTCACCTTTCCTCAATTTTCAACTAAAATCTCAAACAAAAGTCAAAAAATTGTGAGAATTTAGATAAGGAAAGCACAGTAAGTTGATGACTGGCGAATACCTCGGGATGAACAGAGACGGAGAGTCTCGGCCCAAAAATTACTTCCTCCTTTCCTGCGCCAGCGCGACGAACTCCATATTCTGCCGCAGTCAAGGACACTTGTGTCGGAGAAGGGTGGAGCAGAAAAAATAATTTTGATGAATTTATTGAGAAAATGCACGAAAATTTATGAAGTGTGATTAGATATTCCACCTGAACTTGTTCGTAAATAGTAATGCATACCTATCTGATAAAAGACAACCACAAACCCATATGGCGAAGTAAAGTGAACAGAGGCGTAACAAGGATTTTTTTTAGGGCGATTTTCCAAGACACCTTCTATAGGCGAGTAATTTGAAAAAGATAAATATTCAAAATGATTACATGGAGTGCTGAGATGAACAGAGTTTTCTGTTATTTAAACACAAAAAATACCGTTTTTTATTTATAAAATACCTACCTTTCTCAGTCAACACAGAATGGTCTCAGAGATGATTGTGAGATTCACATTCATGTGACATTCCATCTATACTTCGGAATCGAATGCACATTGAGACCCTTTCGATGTAACAATGTGAAATTGAATAGACTGGTAATTATTTAAAAATGCGCTTCACTTTCTGATTCTCCTGTATGTTAAGAATAAAACAATTAAAGCTCACTATGTTTCAACATAAATAGACATTATACCTCAATATTATTATTCTTACTAATGAATTACGGTATATATGGAATGGAATGCTAGAACACAAATGCGCGAGTTGATTTCGTAGTAAATACTTTTCACCAACGAAAAAAAGTATGAAACTCTGTCTAAATCATGAAAAAAAAAACAATATACAGAAATGTAGAAATTTTTTTAATTCAACTCCAATTCTCTGGACAGCATTTTCTTGGCGGCGAAATCAGTACCTATCCTGAAAATGCCAAATTCCGTAAATCACTGAATTTACCTTTCGAAGTTTCCACTCACCGTTTCGGTCCTTGAAGGGATACAGTTCTTGGTAGAAATAAAAATTGGGCAATGTTAATAAACACGTGTGATTTAACTATTGGAATGAAAAGAATCAAACAGAACACTACACACAATCAGAAGTACCTATAGAATATTTAAAAATGGCGTCAACCAAATACAAATTCGACTTGACTCTCGACTCGACAAACAACTCTGGCCATTTTGTATCGTTATGGAGATGTCAAAGAGTACACCAACTGTACTCATGACTGGTGATGTCATGCCCAATTTTGTTACCAACCTAATTGTTCTATCGTGGTGGCATTTAATATGTGTAAATTCATCATGAATGATAAATAAAGAGGAAATAAAATCTTCCAATTTACACAAAAAATATATACTTGTAACGTACTCACAATTGTTTCGACACACGGTGTCATCATCTGAGCGAGTTATCAACTAAAGAAACGTCAAAATCACCTTCTTAAATATTAAAATAACATGCATGAAATTTCACTAATGACAATTGCAGGTATGAAATTTCCTAATGACATATAGCATATACAAGTATATATTTTTTGTGTAAATTGGAAGATTTTATTTCCTCTTTATTTATCACCAACCTAATTCCTTCTATACCGACAAAATCGCAATGAAACCAAAATTCATGTTGTGCTTTACAATTTTATTCACATTTTGAAAATTGTGAACAATTCATAATATTTGGCATCACTAAGTAGTAACAGTGATGTCTTAATGCAACTCATTTTGTTGCCATAATAATTAAGAAAGCAACATCTCCTAGATGTTTGTGTTAACTGGGTTGATACATGGGATTGCACTTCAAAAAGTAAGATCTATATAAAATTACTTTAATTGGGTGGTACAAGTTTGGTCTCCTGAACAAAAAATCCAAATGAAATTGTTGGCGGTCTCAAAGTAATTTCGGAGATACGGACCTATTTTTGAATGATGACTTGCATTTTCGCACACGTTTCTTCCGTGTAAAACACACCCATTATACCTCCTTATTTTCACCAGCACAATATACCCAACTTAATTCACCAGTTTTAAGCTTTTTTGTATTGAAAACAGTACTTTTACTCGAAAAATTCTTCAATCTTTTACCAATCACAAAAACAACAAATTCGTGCTGTTTTGTTTGGTGAATATCGTTCAAGTCAGGTTGGTAACTTGTAAATCAGTTACCGCCAACTTTTCAAAATCAAAAGGAATGGCAGTTTTCTCGTAAGGGCGAAGCTGATTTTGCGACGTTGCCAATGTGATTTCAGAAGTATTTAATTCACGTGTCACATGCGAATGAATAATGAAAAATGAGTAGATATATACTACACTATACACTACATTTTCCCATCAACACTTTAACTGCACATTTAGAACTTATGTTTCTAAATTAATGCAGACTGGTAGAATTTGAAGGACGAGACAGATCACGGAAATGTGCGTAACAATATGATAACACATGCGCACACACAAGTGCGTTAACATGTGCAATTTATACACAGATTGAAACACCACTTTTTACATAAAATAACCTGCTTAATGACTCTTATATCTTAACCAGACTGACCCGATCTAGCTCTTATGCCAATAACCTAACCGAGCTTACCCGATCAAACCATACGGTTAAGTTGCGTCTGTCTCTATCATAGACGAGTGCCTATAATTTTTTTGAAAAAGAAAAAAGTAACAGGCATTACCATGTGGAAAATGTTGCTGAGGTTCCAAATAACTTTAAGGAAAAATGATATTTAAACACGATAACACTTTTTCATTGAACATTTTCCGATAAGAGGTCATGTTTCGCCGCAAATCGTAAAAAACCGTTTCAACCCCTAAACTGCATCCACATTTCACCATTTTCAGTGTTTTCGTGTTTAAATTTTATTAATAGAGCATTTTTCCTAACAAAAATACTAGTAGAAAACCGACTGCGTACCATCACATGGAAGACAGTCCGTAGTTTTTTTTTGTGTGTGTGGGTGTTGGCATCAAAACAGAGTTTTTTTTGCCACAGATTTTTTTATTGATAGTTAATTAGATAATAAAAGATTTAAATTGAGATTTGTTCTTTGATCAAAAATTCCACAATTGTTCTATAAATCTCTTCCTTGAATGTGCTCAGCAGAATGATGATATTTTTTGGCAGTTGTACACCTTGGGTGATTAATTTATTTAAAAATTCCAGCCGGTGTGTGTTATGGAGATTACAGAGGTGAAGATCAAATGACTGATATCTGCTTCTGATGAGTTATTGCAAGGGCAGATAGGGGATATGTTTACCCCAATCCAATTTTGATTCAGTCCGTAGTTATATTCTGTTATATTTTTAACTCGCGACTGTCATTTATTAATTTGTTATAAACATTCAAATAACAAAAAACGTGTTTTTTCAATTGTTTTGCTTATAAAATGAAAACTAATAGAGTAATTTGGTTGCCCCGATGGAAAGAATGGTAGATAATTGAAATACAAACAAAACGGGATTTTTTACGACGTTGTCGGATCATTAGTAACGGAGAAAAACCGGAAAAACCGGAAAATTTTACGATTTAAAAAAAAATCATAAATCCGACATTTTTTAAGAAATAGGGTTGGCCCTTCTCATGAAAGTATTGAATCATGTGTACTTTGTGTGTGCACAAGTCAGGCTCTGATTTCGCACCATTGTAGCGCCAAATGAGAATACACGTTTTGTAGTACACTTCTACTTTCATGATCTGTTTGAGAAATTAAAATCGGGCTATCACTAGAGCATCCAGGCACGCTGCAAGATATTGCAAAAAAATTAAATTGCAATTGTGCTAAAACTAACGATTTGACAGCGCCGGTTTTGTGCACACATAACGTACACATGATTGAATACTTTCATGAGAAAGGCCAATCCTACTTCTTGAAAAATGGCGGAGTTATGAATTTTTCGAAAAATCGCAAAATTTTCCGGTTTTTCCAGTTTTTCTCCGTTACTATAATGATCCGACAGGGTTGCGAAACATCCCATTTTATTCGTATTTCAATTATCTACAATTCTTCTCATTGGAGCAACCAGATTGCTCTATTAGTTTTTATTTTTTACGCAAAACAATTTAAAAAAAACATTTTTTGTTATTTAAATGTTTATAACAAATTAATAAATGACAGTTGCGAATCGAAAACATAACACAAAATAACTACGATCTGTCTTTCATGTGATGGCATAGTCGGTTTCCTACTAGTATTTTTGTTAAAAACTCACTCATTTTATGCTCTATTAGCTTGGTGTAATATATTTGCGCACATACCAAAATTGAATTTTTGTGATCCGACACGTTTTTTAAGTAATTATTTCTTCGCAAAAATAGGTCTGACACGCTAATTCATTATTTCTTTCAATCCAGCGTAGGGATCACGAGACTCGACTCGATCAAATCGACTTAACTCGTTATCATGTGTATGAAATTGTTCACGGACGTCGATAGAATATGGAATCGAGTACTCGATTGTGCCTAACTCTCTAGGTAGGATAGCTTTTTCCATATTCGATCAACGTTCGTGAACCATTTCATAGAGTTAAGTCGATTTGATCGAGTCGAGTCTCGTGATCCCTATGCAGTTATCTTACAACGAAATGGCTTCTTTCATAAGAAAAAATAGCCAGTATCAAAGTCTTTCATTGAATCGACAAATAATCTTAAGAACTTTAAAAGAGACGTTGTCAGTTTCCCTAAAATTCCTGCTTACTAAAAATGAAATTTTTATAGTGAATAGTTTTCAGAAGTAGCAAAACTGGCAATTTTTTTATCAATAATATTGAAATTGCAAACTTGACAATTCGCGCATCTCCATCACTACTCCGTCAATTCTTCTCCAACCTTGACGCAATGGCACGAACTGACCGTACGGACTGACGGTACGGTCCATGTGAAATATAGAAACTTCCATCCCTTGTTGCTTGGCGAAGATTAATGACAAAAAATACGTGAGCGAAGCAAGCGTGCACAGCCGATATTTCGCAAATCCTGTCATAAATTTACAATATTTCAAATGAGCGCGCGCATTCCTACTATACTACATTATTTTTTAGATTTATAAACTTCATGTAGAAACGCCCATCCCTTATTTCTTAGTGAAGATATACAGGGTGTATCTTGAATGATGCCATTAATTTTAGGTGGTGATTCTTTGTCATATTTTATGGAGAAAACTTTACATAAACGTATTTGCTTTGTTTCCAAGCAACGGAGTGCCAAAGTTTCAATTTTAAATCGGTTTTTCATTAAACTTTATCGTATCATTGAATGAATATTAAGACATTTCGATATGAAATCTTTATTAATAATTATTAACATCATAAACGTACCAAAACCTACATAAAGCCTTACGGCCGTTTGCAGGAATTCTAGTTAAAATTAAATTCACAATTAAATAAAAAATCTTTGCACCACATGGTTTGATCTATAGTTGTTATCTTGTTGAATCAATTATTAGTTAATATAGTTAATCCCTAATTAGTTAAGGTGGATTATAATTCAAATTGGTGCAAACGGCCGTTATTAGTTACTTATAATACATTAATTACCATAATGTAATACGTTATAGTAACGAAAGCATAATACTACCAATTAATTATTAGAACTACACCTTTTTTAATTGTAATTCAGAAAGTGTAACTTGAAATTCAGATTAGTAACATGTAAATCAGAAACTGTAACTTGTTATTCAGAATTGTTAACTGTTATTCAGAAACCGTAACATGTAATTCAGATCAATTAATTGTATTTCAGGAAACGTAACATGTAATTCAGATTAGTAAATTGTATTTCAGAAAGCGTCAATTGTAATTCAGAAACCATCACTTGTAATTCAGAAACCACCAAGGATTTGATTAGTAAGAGTAGGGAATATGAGAACATTTAATTATTTATTTGTGAATAATAATATTTTTCGCCCAACGGGGGGAAATGCTAAAGCTGTAGCATGGTGAATGGTGGTGTGTTGTACAGCCCTACCACAATCGTCTTCAACTATGGTATAATTTGCCTGGTCAATGATTTACTCAAGATACACAAGCCGCAGTTCTCCAACACCCGTACCTTGAACTTGGGGAACTCGAAGATTCTCTATTACATAGGAGTTTATTTTCGACCATATTGTTTCAATAACAACTAACGCTTTCTGAATTACATTTTACACCCTCTGAAATACAAGTAACTGATCTGAATCTGTTACGGTTTCTGAAATACAATTTACTAATCTGAATTACACGTTACGGTTTCTGAATTACAATTTATTATTCTGAATTACAAATTATACTTTCTGAAATACATCTTATACTTTCTGAATTAAAATTGAAAAAGGTGTAGTTTTCATGAACATGTAAAACAATATTTTGACAGTTTTCAAATTTGATGGATACACCTTTGCCTTGAGCGTCCACGATCAAAGGTATGTCCTCTGAAGCCTCATTAATGACCGAGCATATATAAGCACTCCTTTCGATTTCATGCGGTTCCCCAGTACTTAATCCACTTCCGGAAACATTGTTGATTTGAATTTTGCGAGCAATGGAAACTTTCTTGGTCACACTTTCTTCTAAATATACCCTCTAGCAACCTCGCTGATTCCCATCCGCCAAGTTATTGTAGGTCTAATATTTCTCCTCCAGCATTAAGAAGAAAATTTACCGAAGATATCTTCTAACGCAGTGACCAGTATACAAATTAGGATTTTCAAGTAAGAGATACTCAGCTTTTTTTGAGGTATTTTAGAGAAGAAATTAATGCCGCAGGGCTGTACCTTACATTTCCCTTTTCTACACTCACCGGCAAAAAAAACCGTCCACTTAAAACTCGCCCCAAATTCAAAGTGGGCTTCCTTTCGAACCGCTCCTTTGATTTTTATGTTTCTTTTTTTAAATTGTAGAATAATTCCGTAGTAACGATGCCATGTTAGAAATTTTTATTCAGATTTGAATTTGAGCATATACGGGGTGCAACAATGAGACGAAGTTTCTTTTCCAAAATTTCAAACACCCTGTGGAGTGCAACAACTATAGCAGCTGTTGTCAACTGAAATCTGATTGAACCCTGCTCTTTTCTGAACATTGTGTTTTTTAAATCACGACATATTATCTCTATTTTTACTGGAGATACACTGTTTTAAAGCGAACACCTCTGACGAAGCTGTGAAAACACAACAAATAAACATCGAAACGTAAGTTTAATAAGAAAACTAACAAAAACATAAAAATTTAAAAAACAATAAACACATTTCAAGGGGCTAATATCTAGTGTGGCCTCCCCGCGCCAAAACGACTTCATTCAGTCGATGTTGCATCGAATCAATAAGGTTTGTAAGAAATTCTTGTGGAATGGCATCAAATTCTTCCTGAAGTGCAATTCGCAGATTATGAAGGGTGTCTGGTAAAGCAAGTCGGCGACGAATGCGCCTTTGAAGTTGGTCCCAGAGAGGCTCAATTGGATTGAGATCAGGACTGCAAGCTGGCCAAACTATTCGTTCAATATATACCCACTTCGTCCAAATATTCGTTAACTACTCGTGCCACGTGCGGTCACGCATTATCTTGCATTAATACGAAGCCGTCTCCGACAAAATAAGAGTAGGGAACAACAGCGTTTTGGAGAATATCTTCTATACATCGATGCGCATTTAAGGCGCAGTTTTCAACCAAGATTAAATCTGTACGGGCCTCCCTCGAAATTCCCGCCCTTACCATCACAGAACCCCCATTGAAACTTACGCGTTCTGAAATTGTACAGTCCACAAATCTTTCATCTCCAAACTCGCTCCCGACCATCAGGCGATCGCAGGCAAAATCACAACTCATCCGTGAAAAGAACTTTAGTCCAATGCTCAATCCCCCAATTCAAATGTAGGCGCGCAAATTGAAGACGTGCTCGACGATGTCTTGGAAGCGGCTGGGGTCCTGTTGCAGGCCTTCTTTTGAAGACAGGCTGTTTTTTTTAAGTCTTCGTCGGATTGTACTCTCACTAACTTCAATTCTACGCACGGTTTGTAGAAGATGTTGATTCTGAACAGCTGTAGTTCTACGATTTCGTGAAGTATTCAGGACAATTAAAGCGGTCGACAATTGCACTCGTGTCTTCCGTTTTCTTCCGGAACCCACTCGCCTGTTGAAATTTACCGTTACCCTATACTGATTCCAGGCATCCTGGACTGTTGTTCGAAGTATACCAAGTTTATTGGACACATAACGTTGACTTCGGCCATCCTCAATTAAGGCCACAATACGAGCAACATCCGTCTCTAAAAATCCCTAAAGAATTTTTTTTTTATTTCAAAACCGTTGACAAGCTCTTAATGTTTAATGTCAGTGTCGATCAATGTTAAACTCAAATCGGTTTCCGCGTATGCAGCCTTGATTATTTACACGTAGAAACGTCTGCCTGCGAACACTTTTTCCGAGCCGTTCGCTTTCAAAAAGTGTATTTCCAGTAAAAACAGAGAATGTCGTGATTAAAAAACACAATGTTCAGAAAAGATCAGGGTTCAATGAGATTTCAGTTGACAACAGCTGCTATAGCTTTTGCACTCCACAGGGTGTTTCAAATTTTGGAAAACAAACTTCGACTCATTGTTGCACCCCGTATATGCTCAAATTCAAATCTGAATAAAAATTTCTGACATGGCATCGTTACTAAGGGATTATTCTACAATTTAAAAAAAGAAACACCAAAATCAAATGAGTGGTTTGCGAAGAAGCCAACTTTGAATTTCGGGCCAGTTTTAGGTAGCCGGTTTTTTTTTTGCCGGTGAGTGTATATGATTCAAATAATCTTCGGTTGGTATAACATGGATACTGGCCTCAATATTGCGTACTTTTTGTATGAAAGCACAGGATTATGACTTCGCCGTCAGAAACCACAGCGAAAATCCGTTTCATGTGGGTTTTTGAGTCGAAAATATAGTAGCATCAAATTGATGTCCTCTAAAATGTCAACATCTTCAGTGCGGCCATCTTCGCTAATTCACTGGTTCGACAGGCTCCTCCAATTCCAATTGAAAAGGCCACTTTCATCATTAAAAACTCCTCGTCTGGGACAGAACGCACGAATTCGTTGACTTGTTCTTTTGTAAATACTTTTTTCTACGACAGTGCGTAAACTAAGCTTTTACGCACTGCTGACAGTGCGTAAGGTTATACTTTATCGCAGAAGTGCGTAAAAAAATCATCTGTGCGGAAAGTAATTTTTTACAGACTGTTCATACATTTACGCATTTTTTTAAAATACAGTATTTTGCGTAAAATGTAACTCCGAAGTCTTTATTTGATAATACGACGACAATTCATATCATTAAACATTCAAATTAATGATATAATTGCTACAATTGGGCAATATAATGACTGTCGAAGAAAAAACTTTCGTAAAGGGCTTTTTTGTACTCGCATGTTTGTTGAACTCGGCTGCGCCTCATTCAACAAACTTCACGCTCATACAAAAAAGTCCTACTTCAAGAACTTGTATCATAAATAGCTATTTTGCTCTATATCCAACGATTTTCTTCTTGATGAAGCGTATTATGGCGCCGCATTTGTCGATTTCCGTACTCTTTCGTTCAGTTATAAATTCGCTCGTAACATACATAATATTCGTCAGAGAGTATTTGCGAAATACGCTAGCAACACCGTTTCTTCTGCACCTTGAACATGTACTTTGTTTCGCCATTCCAAAACAGCCGATATACTTTTTCATAATGGATTTTAGATTTGTCCGGAAGCAAGTGATGAATTTGCCTCGGTCACAATGAGCATGCGGAACTATGGGATCAAAAGTAGAATTAGTACGGCTCGACGCTTGTGCGTGACACCCAAAGAGACTAAACTAACTATTTCGTCTCCTTGTGTGACATCACACAGGGGTGGGATTCCTTGTACCGTAGAATTCTACTTTTCATCGAATAAGTGAGGTGTCAATATAGTTGAATTCACAGGAGAGACAGAGACATAACTGTCGACTATAGAATTCTATGGCTCACGTAATCCCACCGCAGGGAGCTTTCGTAGAAATATGTGTGCCTACTGAAATTAAAATATTTTAGTTCTGGAATGCACCACTCCATAGTCAAGGAGACCAAACATTATTTAACAGGAGAGTCTAATCCCCATAAGACAATGGGGACACTAATAGAAAGAGATGAAATAACATTTGTGACGAAATGTGACGTAGTTGGACATGTCATGGCCGCCATTCTCTATAGACAGTGGCGGACTGGCTCTTGGTATATGAGAGTTACTGCTGACAGTTTTGTTGCTTGGTTCGAGTTCGACTCTATACTCATGTCCAAGAACGTCAATATGACGCGTTGATGCTACAAGATTCTGATTGGCTAGAGCTTATTAAACCCTCCTGTTAGTTTAGTCTCTTTGCTCTTGCTCCATAGTTACGTAATAGGATTTGTCGATGGACCCTTTGTCAATTGTTTACAGGAATACACTTCCGTCTTTCGCATCAATAATAAATAACAGAACAGAAAACTCATAATTAATTATGAGTTCTGTGAAATAAACTTGTGTCTGTGATCTGTGACGGCATTTGACATTGGCACCTGACACGTGTGACACTTCACGATTTGCGGAAAGTGGGGTTGAGGTGTCAGATGAAAATAGGCAAAATAAGATAGATTAAAATCTATTTTGAAAATGTCTGGTTCACTTACGGGACTAATATCACACACAAGAAGAGTCCAGAGCTTATATAAGCGAGCTCTGAGATCCTTAGAAGATTTTTATGATAGAAGGTGATCGTATTTTTTTTTTAAATTTGGTTTAGATTATGTAATTGTTTTCTTTGCAGAGAGGTTTACCATTATCATAGAGCTTTTATGAGACAAAGATTTGACAAAAACAAAGAAATAACCGATACTAGGGTGGCAAAAGAGCTTATACTGAAAGGAGAGGAAGAATTGTTTGAAAATCAGCATTGGCAACCAAGAAAATGTAAGAGGTCACCATGTAGGCATGATCAGCTGTTTGAATCTACTAGGGCATTTTTTTTATTCTAATTTCTTTCTTCGCAAATTTGCTTAAATATTAAGAAACCCAAGCAGAGATTACCCTCACTTCTAAAGGTGCATTTAGTCAACATCATTTTAAAATTGTCAAAAGCGAAAGTTGAATCTGCTATATCAAATGGCGCTATTTATACAACAATGTTAAGTTTATGCTAAAAACCTTTGATGTTACCGTTATGTTTATGATAATGCTTATGCTAAAGTTGATTAAATCCACCCTAAATCAGAAAGGTGGTGTGGTTCATTAAATAGGCGAGGATACGAAAAAATATCACTTCAAATATGCTTTAAAATAAACAATGCTTATATAAATAAACCCAGAAAATATTACTAAATTTCAAAGATACTAAAATTGGTGCTCTTTATGAGGTAATTTTCTGAGCCCAATCAGCCAAAGGGCTTATTCTAATAGGGTTGATTGTGACGTGAAATGGCAAAGCTATTGGTTGCTCCGAATTTTCGGGAGAATACGTCACAATAATTTATCATGGTGAAAGAAATATCGTTGAATAATCACATTATAATTTAAGGCAGAATATAATGTTTTCAATATGTTTTCAGTCACAGAGTCTCCTGGTGGCGTTGCTTATGGAAGGGTAGTTGAGCCCCCAGACTGGATAGTGGATTATTGGCACCCACTTGAAAAAGCACAATATCCCGAATATTTTGCCCGTCGTGAACAAAGGAAGATAGAATATGTGAAAATGTGGGAGCAGAAATATGGAAAGTCATCATCCTTTAATCCTCCTCACTGAACGGTTTCATTTAAGTACTTCTGTATGTAAAAATAAATAGAAACCTACTTGTAGCATATGTTCATTAAATATTCAACTAATATTCTCAAATAATCAACTATTCTTCATTTATTCCATTAGGTTCTCGAAACCATAGAGAGTTCTTGTGTTTAGTTTACAGTTTGATTCCTTTTATTAAGGAAGTAAGGTGATAACTGAATTTAATTAATAAAAAAAATTCTGACTAACATCTAAGAAATTATATATCTACAGGATTCACATTCATTGCTGGAGTTGGTAATGTAGAAATGTTTCTACTGATTGATTTCTAGTTGATAAACTTATTTAAAATGAGTTTTTATCTTTGCTTTTGGTTTTGTATTAGTTTGTTGATATTATTAACAATTGAATTCTCGTATCTAAGATGTCTAGAAACTGGCGTATCGACATAATTTACCTGAAAAAGTCAAAAAATGTGGAATTAAATGAAAAACGTTCGCTAATAGACGAGGAAAGTGATGACGTCACAAATGTCATTCTTGTCAAAAACTGATTCCAAACAAACATCCGTCAAATTTAAATCAGCTTGTCCGATTGTTTCCGTAAATATTTTTCAACTTCTTTCGCTTGAGAAATCAAAATCTAAACAACCAAACACAAACTAATAAGCAAACCAGCAAATCATCAACAGAGAAATTCACCTAAAATTATTTGTTTGAAATCAGTTTTTGACAAGAATGACAATTGTGACGACACACTTTCCTCGTCTATTAGAATACAAGAAAACAAATTATATTGAGGTAATGAGCTTTTCAAACATCCCGCGATAGTTGAGTGTGTCGGATTTTTTTCTTAGGGCGCGTCACACTGTGCCAACGCAAACGCACAACAAACCGCTTCGTTGGCTGAGAATCGTTAAGTCTTGTTCATACCCTCTGGAATTTCGCAATTTTTCTGAGAATAAAATGGCTAAATTTCAACAAGGAGAGTTTAATCCCCATAAGACAATGGGGACACTGGTAGAAAGAGATGAAAGAACATATGGACGTGTCATGGCCGCCGTTCTCTATAGACAGTAATGGACTAGCTCTTGGTATATGAGAGTTACTGCTGACAGTTTTGTTGCTAGGCTCGAGTTCGACTCTGTACTCATATCCAAGTACGTCACTATGACGCGTTGATGATACAAGATTCTGATTGGCTAGAGCTTATTAAACCTTTCTTGTTAGTTTAGTCTCTTTGATGGCTGCCGACATGGTTTTATTAGTTTTGCATCAACGATTGGTACGGCATGAATGGCAATCATTTTATTCGCAGAAAAATTGTGTGTACGGAAGGAACATTTGTGACGTAGTTGTAAAGAGACTAAACTAACAGGAGGGTTTAATAAGTTCTAGCCAATCAGAATCTTGTAGCATCAAGGCGTCATAGTCGTACTTGGACATGAGTACAGAGTCGAACTCGAACCAAGCAACAAAACTGTCAGCAGTAACTCTCATATAACAAGAGCTAGTCCGTCTCTGTCTTTAGAGAACGGCGGCGCCATGACATGTCTAACTACGTCACATTTCGTCACAAATGTTCTTTCATCTCTTTCTATTAGTGCCCCCATTGTCTTATGGGGACTCTCCTAGTCAAATAACGTTTAATCTCTGAAATGAAATTATAATATGATATAATTTGATATAAATTTACGGACTAGCGCACTCCGCACTCTTGGTATATAAGATTACAGGTGACAGTTTTGTTCCTTGGTTCGAGTTCGACTCTGTACACATTTCAAGTACGTCACTATGACGCGTAATGCTACAAGATTCTGATTGGCTAGTACTTTTTACACTCTCCTGTTCCTTTACTCTCTCTGGGGGTTGATGGAGGTGTGCGCACAAGTCACTACATAAATAACCACCCACGATTGGTCAGTTTATCATTGATGACTAGTGTTTTGTATATAACGTTTCGACAGACGACAGATTTGACATTCCGAGTTTATTGTAAAGGTTAAAACACATTTATTCTTTGCTTTGTTCCTACATTTTTCTGAATCATGTCGGAAAACAGAGAAGAAATTCTAGCAGATTTTCAAGTGAGTTAAACACCCGTTTCTGAAGCAACCTCTATTCAATATTTAAATAAAGAATATCTTAATTGTTATTGTCAATATCCATCTATGAATTATCCAATGTTTACAGGCTTGCACTGGTATCGAAGACCTTGCAGAAGCTATGTTCCACCTAAATGAAACCGATTGGGATTTATTGGTAAGTATCTAGACTTCCACTTATTTTTTATATCTAATTCTAAATGTTTCGCAGCGTGCTGTTAGCAGAGTTGTACCCCAAGATACCCAAAGTTTCAAGGTAAATGTAGATCCCGATGTCATGGTAGTAGAAGATGATTCTGGCACAGATATGGTGGAAGAAGCTAATAACATGGATCAGTCAACATCCACGACAAGTGCACATCCCCATCCCCAGGATAATAATCTGCCCTCGACATCTGCAGGCAACGGGAGCGTAAAGATGTACAAATTCAATATCCAGTACTGTGATAGGGTGGTCAAACTTGAACTTCCCGAAAATGGAACAATTAGTAAGTGTTTAGCGTGTTCTAGAATGTTTCCATTTATTTTTAAAATATTGAATGTTGTGGTTAAAATGTTTTTAAGCTATCTCATTCTCAACAAATTAGTAGTTATAGATATATTGTTTCTACGGTTGACCATAGTAGGGCTTTATTGTGGTGCACTAAAAAAAGGTTGACATTCCACATCAAAATTTTGATTACCAAAATTGTTTGAAGTAAAATGAATTATGGGTTAATACTTTTATGAACCCAAATAGAAATCATTGCCTGATTAGCGAAACACTTTTTACTTTACTGAATTGCTGGAGAGTCGTATATATAGAAGAATAAAGAAGAAGAATAGAATTTATTCATCAATCAAAGATTATACAAAGCATCGAACATACACAAGTGTATAAAACTAGTCAGACTAGTCAATAAAAGGTAATCTGCAAATGAATTTTTGAAATAGTGTATTGTCACAAAAACAAAACATTTATACAAATAATAGTTTCACAATAGTAAAATATCAACAAATATAAAATTCCTCAACATTAGTTTCGTAAATGCAAATCTGACAGCTTGATTCAATCTTTAGGCACAGCATTAAGCTGTGCTGTATGCGTGGTTTCCCTGTATTTGCAACTTTCCGCGAGTTCGGTAGATGCAAATCTGACAACTCGATTCAATCTGTAGGCGTGGTTTCCCTATACTTTCAGTGGAAATGGAGCAAACAGATTGAATCGAGCTGTCAGATCTGAATTTACCGAACGCGCCTTGTGGTATTGAAAATGTAAGATTTGAATAACATACATTCGATGGATTTCGTTTATTGGCAATAAGTAATGGTAGTATGACAGATATCGATAACAAACGGTCGTGTTCCGATACTCGTGTATAGTACTACCCAGTGTCCTGTAGATATGGTCGTTCCGATTTTACTGAAATTCACTAGACACTTTTCGCGCTACCTATCATGAAACCCTTTTAGAAGCTAAAAATCTACTGGCATTAAGTGGAAATAAACCTTCTTCAGAGGTAACTGACATTCGACTAGGTGATATTGTATACACACTGGATAAATCTCGGGTTGCACTAGGTTTGTTTGTAGATTTCACAAAAGCTTTTGTTTGTGTTAATCATAATATTCTGCTAACGAAACTGGAGAGGTACGGAGTGAGAGGGGTTACTTTAGACTGGTTCACCTCTTATCTCTCAGATAGATCACAACAAGTCATAACAAACAACGCCACCTCCAGTATAAAAAATATCAATTCCGGGGTGCCTCAAGGGTCGATACTAGGCCCTACTCTCTTCATAGTATACATCAATGATATGTTGAAATTTCTTCAGCATCCTTCATCATTGATTGTCTCTTATGCTGATGATACAAACTTTATTATTAAAAGTGATACTGTGAATGAGGCCGAAAATATAGCAAAATCAATCTTCAGAAATATGTCGCTCTGGGTTCAAAAAAATAAATTGGGTATTAATAATGGTAAGACCACCTGTATCATGTTCAAAAGATCGCAGTCGCGGGTAGAGCACAGCAACGAAATAGTATTGTCGGACAAAACTACTGTAGTCTATACAAGAGAAACTAAAATGCTCGGTTTAAAGATAGATTATCACCTCAAATGGTCAGATCATATTCATGAGCTTTGTGTTAAATTGTCTAAAACTTGTTATGCCTTAGCAGTAACGTCTAAGCACTGCAGTCAGAATATAGTTAGACAACTTTACTTCGCCTGTTTTCACTCATGTATGAAATATGCTATAGTTCACTGGGGATATGCCTCAGATACTGAGAGAGTTTTTAAATTGCAAAAACGTGCGGTACGAATTTTAGGCAATCTTGGATTCTATGATTCATGCAGAAATATTTTTAAATCCTCTAAAATTTTAACTTTAGTATCTGTGTATATATATGAAGTTGTTTGTTATGTTTTCAAGAATAGGAATAGGTTCAACGAAGTAAGAGCTCAGCACTCATATAATACAAGAAAAAAAGATCAGCTCTTACCTAACAAGCATGATACTACTCTGTACCAGAAAGGTTTATTTTACATGGGATGTATGTTTTACAATAAGATACCAGATAGTATTAAAAGTAGTAGAAATTTGAATAGTTTTAAGAAAAAAGTGAAAGTATTTCTGTTAGAAACAAATTGTTACACAGTTAGGGAATTTTATGCATGTACTTAAATATCTGTTCATTTGTTAGTAGTTCTTTAAATATCTGTTCATTTGTAGTAGTTCTTCATATGTCTGTTCTTATTTTTACATTTTGATCTATTTACATTGACGACATTTCTTAACAGTATGTTAGCATCCTGTTTCTGAAAGTGAATAAATAAATAAATAAATAAATAAATATATTGTGGAAAAAAGAGTGTTGAATCTTTATTTTGATATTTTAGTATATTTTGATTTGTACCTTTCTTGGGATGCTTTAATTGTTAATAAATGAAAGCAACCTAAATGAAGGTACAAATTCAACATTTACTAAAATATCAAAATAAAAATTCAAAACTCTTTTTCCTACTATATACCGCCACTGGGGTTAGCACGGCAGTATTCTTTGATGAAGGTGTATAGCAAGAACTACACGCGAGCGAAGCTTTTCTACTACTATTTTATCTACTACTATTTTATCTTTTTTTCTCCTCTTTTTGTAGAAAGGTTCATCCCTTATTTCTTGGTGAAGATCCATAGCAAGAAACACGCGAGCGAAGCGAGCGCGCTTTTCTACTACTATTTTATTTTATTTTCTCCACTTTTTTAGAAAGGTTCATCCGTTATTTCTTGGTGAAGATCCATAGCAAGAAACACGCGAGCGCGCGCTTTTCTACTACTATTTTATCTTTTTTCTCCAAAATATCGCCAGACAATAGTTATTTTTGATTGTGCTATGTCAAATCTTTTATTTTCCATAAACAATT
Organism: Chrysolina oricalcia; assembly: GCA_944452925.2. NCBI lineage: Eukaryota > Metazoa > Arthropoda > Insecta > Coleoptera > Chrysomelidae > Chrysolina > Chrysolina oricalcia. The sequence continues at coordinate 53,174,427 of OX101822.2, forward strand.
CAAAATAATATACAAAATGAACCGATAATGATTAAATAAGAGTGTGTAGATTGTGCTGATATGAAAGAAAACACGAAGTGGTTGATTTTTGTGGAAGATATTCGGTTTTGAAAATATCCTTTATCCAACATTTGATGGGCCACAAATCAAAAAATAAGTGAGACCGAGGAGTTTTGACTGCAGATTTCATTTGGACATACCTAATTCGTTTTGTTTCTATTCAAGATGAGGCCATTTTCAAGGCTATTTTCAATTTCATTAGATACATTGTTGCTTAATTTTGTTAGTTGGTCAATGTTGTTGTGTGACATTAGAATATTAGTATCTTTTTTCTTTGGTGTTTTGGCATCGACTGCTATGGTCATTAGCCATGTGTTCTGGGTAGGCATTGTTACTAACTCCATACGCCACCTTAGGAGCAGCACTGTTAATTATTAACGCAACAGTGAATCGTGGAGGATTATTCCCATCCGACACGAGCAGGGTTGGCACGAATTAATTCATATGAATTAAATCAGTGATTTAATTCGTGAATTAATTCAAATGACTTTTTTTAAAAGAGTCATGAATTAATTCAAACTTTTTCCAATGGGGAAAAATCGCATTTAATTCAAACATTTCAAACTAAGTTTGATTTGAAAAATCCGATGATATTATGGCAACCTGACCACCATGAATATCCGGCAACCGTGGAGTGCCCACAACACAATACAATGCAAAGCGCCCGCGCGTCGGGTTCGGGAAATCACCGAAATACCGAAATCAAAGAGGGATCCCGAAAATAAAATTCCGGCATTGCGACATTACTATTAAGATGTAGAGTGTTGAGTAGATAGTGTTATCGTGAAATTTGGCTATTTTTGGTACCGATTGTGCTTTAAACTTCAAAATTTTTATTATTTCAATAAGTTACATTCTGTTAAAGTTTGTTTATTAACGTGTGAAAAATGAGTGGACGAAAAAGGGATCCTATTTGGAAATATTTTGAGGAGTGCAATCAACAAAATCCAACCAACAAAAAAGCAGTGTGCAAATCATGCGGTAAAACATTGCAAGATATGGTTAGCCGCATGCAAAAACACAAAATTAGTTGTAAAAATGATCCTGAAGAGACAAATACAATTATACAGGATATCAGTGGAACTGAAGAAGAGGAGGAAGAGGAAATGCCGTTAGCTGTAATAAAAAGAAAAATTACAAATTCTTCACAAGATGGATCTACTAGAGAAGGTGAGCTTTTAAAAACAGATATATTTAATTAATTAGAAATTTAAAGTGTTTGAAGATAGTTTCAAATTTCCTATTGATACCAATGTATTGATTTACACTTTTTTTTGCAGAACCGCCGACTTTAAAAATTCGCAAAACATTTAATGAAGCTACAACCAGTACAATCCAAAAATCACAACAAAAAACATTGAACTCCTTTATAATAAAAACTACAGCAAATGACAAAGATAGATTTGATAAGCAGTGTGCCAGATTTATTTTCGCTACAAATTCAGCTTTCAGATTTGTGGAACATCCCGAATTTATGAAGTATTCGGAAATGCTACATCCAGGATACAAGCCTCCAAATAGAAAATTAATTGCGGATACTTTGTTGGATCAAATTTACCAGGAGGAAATAGAAAAGTGTCAAATTTACTTAGAAAATAAGACAGTTTCTTTGAGTATTGACGGATGGTCCAACATAAGGAACGAACCCATAATATGTGCATGTGTTGTAAATGAGGATGGTAGTGTATTTTTGGTTAACACAACAGATACTTCTGGTAGTCCTCATACCAGTGAGTATTTGACAAGTTTAACTTTAAAAATTATTCAAGATACTGAGAAAAAATTCAAATGTTTTGTGAGAAGTGTAGTAACAGATAATGCTTCCAATATGTCAAGAATGAGACTGCAAGTACAACAACAAAAAAAAAGTGATTATGTAAATATTATTACATATGGCTGTTCGGCCCATTTATTAAATCTACTTGCCAAAGATTTAAATGTTGAAGGAGTTATGAACAATATAGTGAGAATCATAAAGTATTTCCGAAATAACCATTTGGCAAAAGCATTATTATCTTCTGAAGGTGGATCATCACTTCCATTGCCAATTGAGGTACGTTGGAACAGCTCATGTGATTCACTTGAGGCATATTTGAAAAACTGGCATACACTGGTTAAAATTTGCGAAGAACATCGCAATAATATTGATAATGAGATAAATAAATTGGTTTCTAACATAGCCATTAAACGTAATGCTGAAGATCTGATGGCTAGACTAAAACCTATATCGTGCGCACTGGATTTAATTCAAAAAGAGAATTCGCAAGGTCTGTTGTTATCTGGAAAAAATTAATAAACGATTTAAATGAGGGACTACACGACAGCACTGCGAAAAAAAAGTTATTTCTAGGTACACACAAGCTGTTCTTAAGTACCACTTCATTGCGCACATGCTAAGTCCAACGAATATGAAGGAAAATATAAGTTTAACTGAAGAAGAAAAGCAAATGGCTTTGGAATCTGCAGCTGCAGAGTTTCCAAACATGTTACCAGTATTGTTAAGATTCCATGGAAAGTTATACCCTTATAATGAGGTCCTGATGCAAGACTCTGTTATTTCAAGTATGACAGATATTGAGTGGTGGATGTCAACATTTTCACTAACAGATTTAGATCCTGCAGCGAAAAGTAGCATCAAACAACTTATGACAGCAGTAGCTTCATCTGCAGGAGTGGAAAGAATATTTTCATCCTTCGGATTGGTACATTCGGATCTACGCAACCGACTAGGAGTAGAAAAAGCCGGAAAACTGACCTTTCTAATGAAGATTCTGAATAAGTAATAAGTTGCATTTGTATTTATCATTCGTTATTCAAGATTGTTTTGCAGAAATTGAGATTGAGATTTTTTTGTTTGAGTAAATTAAAGTTGAATTTTTCAAAGTGAATTAATTCAAAAAAGTCCGAATTATTTCAAAAAGTCTGACTTTTTTGACTTTTTTATAAAAGTCATGACTTATTCCAACCCTGGACACGAGCCTCAATCAGAGTTTTACATCTGAAAATGAAAAAAGATCGCACCGACTGGGAACCGAACCTGGAACCTCTAGCTTACCAGGCGGGCGCTTAACCACTGCGCTAATCCCCGCCCTAATATTAGTATCGGCATATATAATCATTTGATTTGCGGAGTTACAGGTGTCAGTTACAATGTCGCTCAGAAAAGCTATAAACAATAGTGGTCCCAAGATAGAACCCTTTGGAACCCCTGTATTTATTAAGTATGATGTTACCCATTGAAGTATAACACGTCTAACTCCTAACACTTCCAATTTGATGATTGACAAATTACAATCAATAGTGTCAAAAGCACGACATTTTTTAATCCCTCTCCCCCTTTGTTAACTTTTGAACGGTTTGATTTTGTTCAATTTTTATTTCCATGTTCTGTATGAGAAAATTATTATAATTTATTTCATTAGAAATGAGTTGAATTTAGTTTTATTACCGTTAATTTTCAATTTTCATGTGCCAAAATCGTTGGAGGGTTCTAACATGTGCCACTGATATTCTACTGTGAGTAACCTTTGAATCTTGAATAGCATTTCACGATTGTGGAGCCTAATATGTTCCAGTTATTGTTTAATAAACACTTCTATAAAAACAAGATAAAGTAAACATCACAAAATAAATTCATAATATTTTTATTTAATTCTTCATGATATCCAGGACATTTGGAACATTCTTATTTGAAATATGGTAAATTTATTAGTTTCATTTTTGTTATCTCATCTTTCCATTCCAATTATCACTTTTTTTAAATTTCAACCCAGATTCATACAAAACTTTCAGATTGCTTCAGGGGATTTGCCTTTTTTCAAAATTTCGTAAAAATTGAAAACTTACCAGAACAATTCCAATTTTTCAGAATCAGAATTAACTTATTTATCGCAAAAATATACATGTGTATTTGATCTACACCAAAGACAAAAGCATACTTACGGGACTAGTCAAAACAGAATAAAATTAAAATATTAAATACAATTAAAATTTTAACTACATTGCCTACCTACATATTCAGAACACACGTGACTGTGCAAATACAAACAGATTAAAATGTAGGAGGTGAAGTTTTTAAAAATTATAGAAACTGTTCAAATGTATAAAATGCATTTTCCGTTATTTTTTTTTATTTGGTCTCAAATGACTCATTGCAATGTTTATCACTTTTGTACATAAAGTTTTGCTTCATTATACAATTTGGTTCTTATATAATTAGCTGAATTTTGGCATATTTTTTGTTGTAATGAATTAAAAATGAAGTGATTTTTCATCATTCCGTATATATTTTGTGTAATGCTAAACAAGATAAAAGATGTCATATTGATGATCGTAGTAGAAAGTTGTCAATTCGCTACCGATGTTGAATGTTGTTTGAGATAATAAAACCGTTTGAGTTTAAACAACGTATAAAGTAATTTCCATCCCAAAAGTATTATTCCTTTTGCATTTATCTAACATCATTTTTAATCGGGAATAATGTTGATATTTTTTCGTCTGGTGTTGTTACTTATTACGAGGATGTATTGATATCTAGTTAGCCTAGACCAGTTCTCTGCACAAACAAAATATTGCGTCACTATAGCAACGGACAATAACTTAGAAGTGTCAGTGTAAAGTTTGACGTCAAAAAGGTAAACCAGAGTTACGCAATAAATTAAATGAAAAAATATGTCCACCGAAATTGTGAAAATCGAAAAATTGGAGTATCCGGCCATCATCAAGTACCTGTATTTAAAAGGGTTAAGAGGTAAGCAGATTTACGAAGATATGCTTAATACCCTTGGTGATCAATGTCCTTCGAATGCGACCGTAAAAAATTGGACTGCAAGCTTCAAAAAAAGTCAATTTTCCATTGAAGATGATGACCGATCGGGAAGGCCAGTTTCTGTGTCAGTCTCCGAAAATATCGATGCAGTTCATGACATGATTTTAACAGACCGTCGAATTGGGCTAAAACGGATATCCGAAGCACTGAATATTTCATACGAACGCGTTCATCATATAGTTCACGTCAATTTGGACATTAGAAAAATTGCTGCAAAATGGATCCCCAAATGTTTGAATGTTGACCAAAAGCGTGCAAGGGTAGTAGCATCGCGTTCGATCTGTGCTCGATTTGAAAACGATGTAGACTTCTTAAACCGAATGGATGGATGGATGGATGGATGAGACTTGGGTACATTTCTACGATCCAGAAACAAAGCAACAATCGATGGAATGGCGACACTGCGGTTCTCCAAGACCTAAGAAGTTTCGTGTCCAAAAATCTGCTGGAAAAGTTCTTTGGGATTGCCATGGAGTAATCATGATTGATTTTTTGGATAAGGGTAGAACAATAACTGGAGATTACTATTCGACATTACTGAAAGCTATCCAAAGGTGTTTTGTTTTTGCAGGACAACGCCCCTGCACACAAATCTCATGTTGCCATGCAAGAAATTTGTGATTTAGGGTTTGAATTACTAGAACACCCCCCTTATTCACCAGATTTGGCTCCGTCCGACTATCATCTCTTTCCTCAACTGAAAAAAAGTTTTTTTGAAAGGTCTAGAGGCGTTGCAGGTTCGCTGTAATAAATGTATCCAATTAAGAGGAGAATATGTTGAGTAATAAAATATTTTAACATTGAAATTTTGTTTGGTTCTATATATCCTCGTATATGAGAATGTAGAATCATATCTGCAGTTTTTGCATCGAGTTTGGGACATCTCAGGGCTCTATGTTTCAAATTTTCATCAATCCACATTCCTAGGTACCTTAGGATTTGTGAAGTTTTGCTGTAAAATATAATTTTTTATTCTCAAATTGAGATTTATTTTTTGTTTATTTTTTTGTTGAAAAATGATGTAGGTGCTCAGATTTATTTGTATTTAATTATAAGAGATTAGAATAAAGCCACTTTTCATATTTTTTCAAATCTTTGTAGATCATAGTTTCTGAAATTGAAGGATTAGAGTTTTCATACAAAATCAGTGTCGTCTGTATAAATGGTACATTAACCCTCTAAGCCCATTCTGGAAATGTAAAGTATAAAATTGTGCCTAAAACAGAACCCTGGAGGACTCCTTTATTAATGGAAAGATAGTTAGTTTCAAAGTTAGAAGATTTGGTGCTAATAGTTCTGTTCAATAGATGATTTAAGGAGACCATTCACAACGCCTCTAATTCCCATTTACTCCAGATATTTCAAAAGTGTTATGTGATCAACGGTATCAAAAGCTTTTTTGAGGTCCATGAATATCACAACCACATCATTTCCTTTGTTTAGTCCTTCTTGAATTTTAATTACTAGTAATGCTCTGCTGATTTCTGATTTCTTGAAATCCAAACTGGTTTTCATCAAAACCGTTTTTTTTTCATTAGCGAAATTAACTATACGTTTTTCAAAAGTTTGTCAATAATTTTTTATTTAATTACCGGGATTTTGAGGATCACCTCTTTTGTATATATCTCTAACTAATGCTTGTTTCAATTCATCTGGAAAAATTCCTATCATGAAATATGTATTAATAATTTTTGATATTTGTTATGATTTGTACAAAATGTACTTGAACTTTTTCTGTTTGATTAGAAATGATATAATTGGGTTTAGACTTGCAAAAACTTTATTTCATTTCTTCTTGCAGCGCGTCTTTTCAATCTGACATGAGTCATGTTTAATTGTTATTGTGACAATAAACCATGGCAATACAGATTCACTGCACATTCGTAAATCTAACAAATCTAAGGCAACAAATACAATCGGCGTAAACAATATTGAATGTATCAATGTATTTTTTATTATAGATGATCTGAAGATGATGTTGCAACGAGAAGTTAAAATTGCCCCTTGTAGACAAATGCTATCCAGTTGGGCCAGAATAGCCAGATACGAAAACATGCCAATTTCAAAATTAATGTTACCAGAAGAAAATTCCCTTCATCTTTCCCTGAAAGAAAGTGAAGGTGGTTTTCAGGCAGAGGAAGAGTGAGTATTTAATTTTTTATTAGGCTTAATACAATTTATTCCAAACAACAAAAATAAAATTTCCAGACAAGACAGATTAAGATTATTTTGTACAAATGGAATTATAATGAGTAAGGTTATTCTGGACTTTCATTGTCTATAAAAGAACAAAAAAAAATCTATTCTCTGCAATTTTATTCACGACGTTTCAACTGTTAAAATCTACAGTCGTTATCAAGAGTATAAATGCGACACTCTCAAGGATACTTCTTACATATGATATGGCTAATTTTGTGTCATTAGCCTAAGGGTAATTTGCCTGGTGGAAGTAAGCTTGGTAATAACAGTGCCGGGCTACTCCGGACCAGCATTGTTGATTCTTATCGCAATTTCAATTGATCCATGGCACTAATTAAGGGATCAATTGAAATGGCAATAAGAATTAACAATGCTGGACCGGAGTAACCCGGCACTGTTATTAACAAGCTTACCTGAACACAGGCAAATTTCCCCTAGGCTAATGACACAAAATTAGCCATATCAGATACGGGTGTCCGGTAAACCTTGTACAATATTGAAACTGGTGATAGACCAGGTCATGACTGTTCAGAATATCGGAACTTCACCTCAGTAAAAATATCACCGTTTTCGAGATAATGGGCATTTTAAGAATTTCTGGAAAATCGCTACCTAACCTTGGATTTTTGACTGCCATGTATACAAATTGGCACGAATCCAAATATCTTTGCTGCTGAAGATTACTGATGAGTGATGCTTCTAGACGTACAGAACAGTTTTTCGAAAGTGAAAACATTCTTCAAGAAATGAGGGTAAAATGACAGATTTGAGTTTCATCAATTTTAAAAAAAAGTTTAATATTATTATCTGAAAGAAACATAACCAATTGGAAGTGGACATTCATTTCAAAAGAATGCTCATTTTGTCCAGACTCTACCATGGTATAAAACAAACTACAATAATTTTTGGAAGAAGTGGTTTCCATTGAATTAGGCGTGGTTTTAATCTAGGCTTCTATCAACTTTTATTCAAGAAAAAAGGGAAACTACCCAACACCAAAACTACGTCACAATCACACTCGACGCGCGTTTCGCCAACAAAGTTAGCATCTCCAGGAGCTAAAAGTAAGCTTTTAAGATTGTGACGTAGTTTTGGTGTTTGTGTATTTTATTTTTTTCTTGAATTGTATTTACACCAAAGGTTCCAAAATATTCATTTATTTGATCAACTTTTATACTTACGCCCAAAAATTATTTTATTTAGATTTTATCAAGATAAAATGAGGAAATAATTATTAATAATAAAGAATAGACTGCTTGGTAGAATTGACTAATCAGCGGAGTGTGTATTGGTTTGGACGGGGAACAGATGGCTTCAGTGCTGCCTGTGTTGACCTGCCCTTGCACTGATGAGAGACAACAACCTCGAAACTAGTCTGCAGGTGGTCACCCCGTCCAAATCAAAACATAATTCTGCTGGTTGGTCATAGAGTGCACTTGCAATTGCGTCCTCTGATGTTTTGAGGAACGTTGCACAAGTAGCTGTTAGATTTAATTCAATACCCGTCGTGGTCTTAGCCAGGGGAGTAGTTGTTTTCTGACAGATTCTTGCCATAATAAGCCTACATAGTTAGGTGTTTATGGGAGTAAAGGGTTCATCATCGGTCGGTAACGACTGTTCGTTAGCAAACGATCTCCCAAAGATTTCTGTCTTCTTCGATTAAATAGTATGTCAATAAAATTTACCTTTCATGTAATTAGGCCTAATAAAATTATCGAAATGAAATGTCGATTATCCGACATGGCACCGATTAATACGAATTCTTGTGATAAATGTCGTAATTGTCCAACATCCAGATTCCAACGAAGTTTCAGAGACCGACAGATATACAGGGTGTAACCAAATAAGTGCAAACTTTTTTAAGAGATGAATCCTTGTCGAAAATTAAAAACTTTTGTTTGAACAACTTGTGACCCTTATCGTAGTTTTTTGAAATTATTCCGCTTGTTTCATTCAGTGGTATTTATTTCTTTGTCATGCTGTACATACGTTATACTCCCCGAGAATATGCGCATATGCACTACATTTATGGTGACTGTGGAGGTAGTGCTACTGCTGCAGCAGCGCTTTATGCAGAACTATATCCGATTGCACAATGCCGCTTATAGAATCGCTGATTTGGGGGATATCACCTATAACGCATTTGAAAAGGTTCTTCTTGAAAATATGTCGTCTATGCGTGCGAGTGGATGGAAAATAACATTCAGTGCGATGTTGAATAATCGTTATTGTGGTCTATAATGCATGTTGATTAAAAAAAAACGTTGAATTATTATTTACTTCATTACATCTCATTGAATGCATCTAAGCAGTTGATTCGTTATTACTCATAATTATTTAATCATTTCATCTTGATAGGATAAAAATAAAAGACATTACTGACAAAGTCTAATGGAGTTGATTTTAGCTCAGAATAACATCACGCTCTAATATTATCGAAATTCTACTCCTTCCAAAAATAATGATCGTATGTTTTATACCATAGTAAAGCCTGGACAAAATGGGCATTCTTTTGTAATGAATATCCAGTTCCACTTGGTTATGTTTTTTCAAACAATAATGTCAAACCATTTTTAAAAAATTGGTGTAACAAATCTGTCATTTTACCCTCATTTCTTGAAAAATGGTATTGTTTTCTGAAAAACTTTCGTACGTCTGAAAGCATCACTCATCAATAATCTTCAGCAGTAAAGATATTTAAATTCGTCCCAATTTGTATACATGGCATTAAAAACTCCAAGGTGAGGTAGTGATTTTCCAGAAATAAAAAAAATGCTCATTATCTCGAAAACAGTGAGATTTTTACTAAGGTAAAATTCCGATATTCTGAACAGTCATGATCTGGTCTATCACCAGTTTCAATATTGTACAAGGTTTACCGGACACCCTGTATAAGAAGTACCCTTGAGAGTGTCTCATTTATACACTTGATAACGACTGTAGATTTTAACAGTTGAAACGTCATGAATAAAATTGCAGAGAATTGAATTTTTCTTTGTCAGAATAACTTTACTCAAAGTGAAACATTGTCAACCACTTTCAAACAAATGGAATTATAATGATGGCTATCTCCAACCTGACGAAAGTTATTGTATTTTTTAGAATAGAAATATCTGCAGACTCATTTGGGTTCAGTTGAATCATTTTGATAAATTATTTTTCATAGGATTGGTGTTTCATATAAAAGTCCATCATGTGTCATCCAAACATCATGTCTGTTTATATTTATTTTATCAGGTCTACATTCCTGAGTGATTATTTCTTTTGTTTATTTTATAAAAATTATGGTAATTACTTTTATAACTGCTCATGAGGAATAAGAGTTATTATTAAGCTGAACAATAATATTAAAATTTAGATGTATACAAAATTTAATAGATAATAACAAATGAACTAGCGATTCAATAAATTTTTTTTGTTGTATCAATTTAAAATAAGCATCGCTGAAATTTGACGGTGATGTATTACAACAACCTCATTTTCTGTACTGATGAAGAGTTTTGTTTCAGAAATTTGATAACAGAGAAACTCAATAGCACCTACACTTTGAATGTTAAATTCGAAAGTAAAACATTCAATCTGAAATACCAAGGTACCAAAACTATTCTCGAAGTCAAAGGAGACGTATATACCTTGACAAATATTCACGTGCGCAATCAAATTTGGAGTGGTTGGCCTCCTAATATAGACGACCATACAATGTTAGCACTATCGGGGATCAAGTAAATATTTTTTTTTACACTTCATTCTGAAATGCTATTACTAAAAAACTATAATTTTGAGGAAAAGTATTTTTGTTTTCAGATTTGTTGAAATACGCTATATTTTATTCTGACCTGCTATTGACCATATCCATTAGATATCGGTTGCAGCATTTTGAGCGTTTTTTGGTTGGCATTAATGCTATCAACCTGTCATTATTGTCAATCGGCATAAATGTCATTTGTCAATTGTCATTAATTTCAATTATTTTTTATTTTTCAAATATTGAAAAATCGGCTATTCTTGAAAGTATTTTTCAAGAATCTGTATTAATCGGATATTTCCTACAATATTTCATTAGTCAAGCTGGAGTTTAGCACAGGAAGCCTAATATGTTATACGGACGGTTCGCGTCCGACTGACAAACAGGCTTCGGGTGCTGGAATCTACCTGTGAGGAAGAGAGGTACGAGAGAGCTACGCTTTGGGCAGATATACAACAGTTTTTCAAGCTGAAGTGTTCGCCATCCTATCCGTAGCTACGAGGTAAGAGGTGGGTGAAAGAAGGGTCCGAACAGAGAATCTATATCTGTTCGGTTAGTCAGGCAGCGCTCAGAGCCATCTGCCATCCTAAACCAAGCTCAGCGCTTGTACAGGAATGCGGAGATGCGCTCGAGAAGCTAGCTGAAACGAAGGAAGTTCAGCTGGTATGGGTCCTGGGTCACAGAGGAGTGCTGTGCGCGGAAACAAGGTGGCAGACGGACTTGCCAGATCCGGATCCGCAACGCCATTCTGTGGGCCGGAGCCTGTACTAGGCATCGCAAGAAGCCAAACCTCTTCAGCCCTCGACGAGTGGGCAGAAGAAGAGCTGAATGAACTTTGGAGGGAAAACACCGGCTGCAGGCAGTCGAAAGACTTCGTGGCCGGCTCCAATAATTCAAGGACGACATGGCTCTTAGGCAGGAACCGCCAAGCACTACGCCTCCTTATAGGAATACTAACAGGACATAACAAGCTAGGCAGACACCTGTCACTTATAGGTATAGAAGACAGCCCCACTTGCCGCAAATGCGAAGAAGACGAAGAACTTCATCTCACTTCCTCGGCGAGTGTGAGGCATACGGGAGGCTAAGATTTGGAACCTCCAACAAGAGGAACTAATCGACTTGGAGTGGTCGGACATACTGACCTTCATTAGGTCACAAAGGTTCGAAAAGGAAAACTAGGAGGATGAATGTAGATAAGTGGAGAACAGGGGATGGCAAAAAGGGTCCATGAGAGCCTACTTGCCTGGCCGCGGTTGCGGCCCCCAAAAAAACTACTACTAGGTTTCTTTCAAAATTTGAAATAATTCGCAAAAGTTTCCTTTTAATGACCTCACCAAATTTACTGAGTCAATCTTTTTTTATCTCTTCGGACCATAATCTGCATTGATTTTGACCTCGAGTGTGTTTCTCCAATTATATAGCAACTTTTTCAGACATTTGGCAGTGTTTCAACAACATTAAAGGAAGGTCATACTCTTCCACAATTCGGTGAAATTCATGTTCCCATTTCACTGGCAGTTGACAATAGAATATTGCTGATTATTACTGACCATAATCCTTATATTAATTGCATTTTCATTAGGATAGAGGTAGTGGTTTAAATCCAATTGCTCCTATTACCTCTTCTAGAAAACTCAAATATTTTCTTTAAAAACTTCTACATGCCTCTGAGAACTTCTTGGGTAAGCGTTTCTGCTACATATTGTTGATTAGACAGTCCTACAATTGTCCCAGTTTTTGTCTGTTGATTTCCTTTCTTTGCTGGGTCTGGTTTGAGAAAGATCATTTGTAGCGGTGAATTTACTAACGTAGCTGAGCCTGTTCCCCATTCCCCTGTTTAGATGTGCAAGATATAGAAATATACTTTATTCATCTCTACAGGTCATTTTCACAGGCGACATAAAAAAAACAAAAATACAGGTATAATACATATGTATAAATTACATCTTTTCAGGCAAATCAGACTATGCTAAAAATAATTAGTCATAGTTTAAAAGGTCTGCACTCATCAAGTGAGTAGAAAGTGTAGTGCAGTAGACACTTTTTTGAAGTTTTGACGTGTCTTTGTATTGCAAGATGCTCTCTTAATATTCCTGGGAAAATCCTTCCTTGACCAAGGTCCCTTTGGAAGTGGAAATCTAGATCAGAATCAACGTCAGAACCAATATTGGTTGTGTATAATGTAAAATCATTACCTGTTGCTGTTTTCATCCATACCTTAATTTTACAAAGAAGTATTATAGATATAAAAAAGATAAATAATGTTATTACGAAAATGGATTGGCGGGCTTATTAAAATTCAACTGGACATCTGCCAGTGACAATTTTGACAGATTACAGCCAGGAATGCCAACCCAAGAATACTCAAAAAGCTGCAAACGATAGCTGATGAATATGGTCAATTGCCATAACTTAGAAAGAACTTTAAACAAAAACTAGAAGGTTCCTGAAAATGTGATTGATTCGAAATTTCCTTGACACAAATATTATTTTATTTTGTCATAGATCAAAATAAAGCTAACAGAACCACTTTGGAACTTTTGTAGGCCATAATTTTAGGATAACTTTAGGATTATTTATTACCCAAATTCTGGAATTTTTTTCTCTTCAATTGTGGGAAATATCGCGGGTTTTGCTAGCTTAACGTTAAGTTTGCAGGACCAAAACAAATCATGGTTTTAGGCTCACGTTTGTACCCATCGCCGATTTTTTTCTGCGTTCTCTTAAAAAAATTCTGGGTTCTGGTAGATTTACCGTTATGCTATCAGAACCTAACCTTAAAAAACAACTCAGAAAAAATCCAGTTGGACAATAATTTCAGGCTCTATTCAGGCCATAGAAATATAATACATATAACGCCAATTAGTTTAGAATAACGTGGTCCCCCTCAGATACACAAACCTATGAGTATGCGCTATAGAGCGCAAGTGTCGCCAGGGACGGTCTTAGGATTTTTGACTTCCTGTTCCTGAATCTGGTATAAGTTGTCGGTAATATCATTTGAAATATAACACAGTTTTCCTTTAATGATATATACAGTAGATCAATAATTGACTTCTTGAAAATAGAAATATTGAGTGTGCTTTCTCGCGACCAAGTAGGGAGAAATTATTGTGATCGTCAAAAAAATTTAATTTGATATTTTGATGGGAATTGATTCCACTCAGTCTTTAAATCAGAAAAAACCCAATTTGTGTGTCCATCGGCTTCACGCCTGAACCGTTGAGCCTATTATAGTCGAAATCCATATTAGAGCGAGGAAACACTTTCTTTATGCAATCGTATTTTTGATTTCCGAAATTGTGGATATTGAAGTTGGTTTTCTACTTCTACAAACTACAAATTAATTAGTTATCAATGCAGAAAGTATGTAATAATAATAATAATAACAAAGGCTTTTATTGACAAAACATTACAATTTTTTACAGGAGTTCAAACTACTTTTTGACTCTTGTTATCACTTTTCCACCATTTTTGTTGAAAAACAAAAATGTCATTGATTGGAGATATAAAATTGGGATACAGTCTGTCAAATTTAGTTTCTCTGGTAAGAAACTACATTTTTGCTTGTGGTCAGAGGTTCTCATTTATCATTGTAAATGTTGTTGAATCGTAATAAATTCAAATGGCATTTTTGTAAAAAGAAGTAGAAAAATAAATAATAGAAGTACTTTATTGGTTACCCAATAGGCTACCGACCGGAGTCCTTCAGCCTGTAAGAAGCAGATTATCGAATGTTGAGAGAAATAAATATAAAAAGCCAAAAATTCAAATTGTTACAGGATATTTGTTTAATTTTGTTTTAAATAAGGAAATGGTGGGTTTGGAGGAAAAAGGACTATAATAATTCTCAACACATTTCATTTTGTAATGTTACAAACTTATTTATACCAAACGAAAATTTTGTTACATAATCTATTGATGGGAAGATATCATAAATTTTGTAAGTGTTCTTCACTTCGATTCACCTCCAATTTTCTCAGTTTGCGACATTGCAATATTGAAAAATCTAATTCTGGTTTAAATTCTTGATACTGCTTCTATCATTTTCAAATTGTGACTCACCTCATAGGGAGATATATCGAAAATGTGTTTTATTATGGAGCTGAATAATTTTTCATCCTGAAATAATATTGAAGAAGTTTGGTGTATGAAAGTTTCCAAAAAATTCGTTTCATTTGGCATAAAATTATCAGTAATTGTAAGAACCTGCCTGATTTTTCTCTCATGGAAAATACAAATATCTATAACAGTTTGTGATGGCCTTATGAGACCACCTTTTTTTCTATTCAATAATTTTGAGTTTTCTGCATCTGCAGAAGATTCTGTAATGTCTTGAAAAGTAGACAAACAAACTCTATTTTTGATAATTTTTTTTATAGATTCAACAACAAATCCTAATATATGTAAGTAACCACATTGTCAGTAAGAGTACCCAAAGAAAAGAGAGAAATGAAATTAAATGATAAAATTCCCCATCTTCGATTAACCTGTCGTTGACATCAATGTCATATTTTTTTACAATGCACATATCATCCAAATTCAAGTCCGCATAAATTTTTAGTTGCCTCTGTGTCGTTGCCAATATATTGGTGTTATCCAAATTCACAGTTTCCCTGAACAACTGCTAAAACCTAACAATGCCAAAACTCAGAAGTCGACACTGTTATCTTTCTTCGCTTGATACGCCACGATAGGATTTTAAGGCGGTGTTGCCAAGTTTACTGGACTTCCCACAATTACCTGCCCTAACCACTGATGATATTCCGAACCTCATTTGGAACACGAAAAAAATAAAAGAAAACTTGGCAACGACGTGACCAGAAACAGCAATAATGCGCAATTGCAAAGGTTTGTCATCATTCCCTGTGAGGGGTCATTTAACTGAATCTCGGACAGCGGGTTTGGCGTTCTAGTGTTTATTAATATTTCTATGATTCAGGCTAAGGAGAAATCATAGGTTGTGTTAGCTCAACACTGAGCTGGCAGTACCAAAAGGCTAACCGAATCGTTATGAAAAATCTGATCACACCATAATTTTAGGCTCATTATAGGCTCACGTTTTGGAGTGAGTTTTTTCTAAAATCCTGGGTTTTGCTAGCTTCACCTTTAAGCTAGAGGAACCCAGGATTTAAAAAAAAAAACGCATTCCAAAAAAATCGGCGATGGGTTCTAACGTCACCCAAAAATGAGCCTGAAGGGAATTGCAGTAGTGATTTTTTGTTTTTTTTTTTCATAGATTTACAAGTCAAAACTGTGTAAAAATGGACTTTTCAATTTATTTTTGGATTGGGGATGATCCAGAAAAAAAACGATTGGAGTAGAATTCAATTACTAGCTAAATTCACGCGAAATATTACCGGTATTTCATTGGACGAATGCAAGTGACGTCAAAGTCTCCTGACGTCAAGATCTTGCTTATTTGCCAGTCTGTTGTTAAATCCAAGTGGACCTTTCCATAAAATTCGACTGAATAGTTTTGAAAGAAGATTAATCTGGTGTACACTGTAATTCAAACTGATAAAAAATTATCTGAGGACTCAAGGGACGTTTAGAACAAGTGACGTCAGCCCGCGAAAATGTGGCGTGTAACAAATCGACCCCCCTTCGTCGCTCCCAGTAACGAGCCTCTCGAACTACTGACAGCTAGACAAGGCAAACACTATCGAGCTGTTCGAGTAGGAGAACCGTACCAAAGACAACTCGAAGTGAAGACTCCAACACAAGCGACCTTTGATGGTAATCAAGGACACTATGTCGAACCAGGTTGGGAGATAGAAACCTAATCAACCTGATCGTAGTTTTATTTAGAAAAGATAATCGACGAGCGGCAACCGATTATCCTTGTGGGTACCTGACAGCAGTAGACTTGGTTTTATCGACAATGTTGAATATGGAAAGAAACACACTCATTGATAGTATAAATATATTATAAAAGAAAAACAATCCAAAAATATTCTACACAACCCCCTCAGTTGTGTAACATAATGGGACCTTACAGCTACAGCTGAAATGGCGTTTAACAACAGGGTTTCAATATACTGAGCGTTTTAGCGTCAGGACTCTTAGCTGTTCACTTTCCGATTTAAAATTATCAAGTTACACAGCTACAGCTGAAATGGCGTTTAACAACAGGGTTTCAATATACTGAGCGTTTTAGCGTCAGGACTCTTAGCTGTTCACTTTCCGATTTAAAATTATCAAGTTACTATTTTAAATAAATACTCCCTACTGGAAGCAGATTCATCCTGGCTTGGATAGCTTCACTCATATATTAAATATACTTATGGTATCTTGGCGATTCCACTGTAATGAACATGGAAACGTTTTTCCTTGTGGGTTGCAAAAACTCGAATTGTTAATTACTTAATCGATTTTCGGGAGATTATCCGAATACACTACATGGCGACACGTCACTCTCGAACTACTGGACTCGAAATACTAATTACGATACTAGGTAATTTTGCCGAAAACAACAATACATAGCGGACATGTTGAACCGAGGTCAGAATAACTTGGAATGTCAGTCACAGACTCAGTTGGGCTTTTATATGGATGAGCGTATGTGTCGTAACCCCATGAGTTCGACAGCCGACAGATGTTGTTTTTGGTATAACCATGCAAGTGTTTAATTAAGTGTTTTCAATCGTGCCGGTAATCGTTTGTCACAAACGATCTCAATTTGACATTCAATTAAATGAAATGAATTTCATCGAAGCGCGTTTTATAACGCTAACTTTTTACAGGGCGGCTCGCCTCTAATTCTTAGTGCTGTTTTTACTTACGGAACTTCGTAACAAATGACTTAGCTTGGTCAATGATATGATTTATGCGATTTCGCCTTTAATTTAACTAATATGCAAATTAGGCGTTTGAATCTCTCTCAATTTGAGACAGTTTTAAAGTGGATTGTACTGATTGTAGTAGATATGAAATAAATAAATAGGTTCGTGAAATGATTTTACATGCAATAGGGTAATAGATTAGCCTAAAATCATGCCCTATAAAAAATTGAGAATTCCAAAGTGGTTCTGTTAGCTTTACGGGGTTTTAAAAAAGTGACAAAGCCAAGAAAATTTAATATATGCCTCAATGTGTGTAGAATCGAAATGTTGTAGCAATTTTCTAGAAGACAAATTTGTATTGAAATTTGTGGTCTTAGTTCTGAAAATCTTTAATTTCAATTATACTCCGCCACCTCAAGTAAGCATGCTAGCATGCATGTATTCGGTGATTGAACAACTAACATCAAAATAATTCTTATTACTGAACAATTATTTTGAGTGTGATTCATCTCTTTCAGTTATCCCGAACACGATTTAACCGTTCGCAAAATCGCAACAGCTAATCATACGAGAGAAAAGAGGATCGTACCCGTTGTCCAAATTGATAGCGACGACGATGAGTTTGAAGACGCCTCCGAAAGTTTTACCGTAGATGATGATTATTTTGTAGATAATGATGTTTCAACAGCTAAAAGGACCGAGCCATTAAGTAAGAATTAATGGAGTTGCCCAAGGGCGTCGCAATTTTTTTTTCTTGGGAGGTGTCAAGGCTTTTTGGTTTAGGCAATGAAAAAAAATCACACTGTAATATAGACATTGATATCCAATTAAATCATTCAGGTATATTGGACTTGCACATGTTGATTATTAAATTTAATTTAAAAATACTATTTTATAATTATTCTTGTAGGGGGTAATTACCCCTCATATTGTCGCCACTAGGGCTCTATAGGGAAGCTATACGCCCTTCGCTTGGAACGTAGGTCAGCAAGACCCAGGGGGAACGTAGGTCAGCAAGACCCAGGGGTAACCTGATACTTACTCAGGATACCCTCTAATAAATAAAGCAAGTCACAAAACCCTTCCCAGCTTTAAAGGTATGTATATTAAATTATGAACCTGGTGCACACAAGACCTTATCAACTAGATACACAATAGAGGGACAAAAGGGCAATGTAATACACAACAACAACAATAAACAATTTGTTTCAAATATAAAAGGCTCTTACCAAACGCAGACACTCAGCGTACTTGGGGACATCCCTTAGAGGAGGGTTTTACACGAAGATCTTTTGGAAATCGATCTATCTTCCCAATAAGTACCAATGACTCAATATTATTCTCTACGACACTGGATCTCTCGTGAACCCGCGATAACCGCAACCGAGAGCTCATCTTTTTGGTTCTTGTGTATTTATTCAACTTTTGTAAATGTTTTTGTTTTTATGACGTGCGAGAAATATTCTATGTCGAGCCACTGACATTCCGAATAATATCGTCAATGAACTGATAGTTTATACTTTCGTGGGTGACCCTGCTGTTATGTTTTGTTCATCAAATTATAAACTTCAATAACTAATTTGTATACTAATTCATGAAATGTGAATTTTGGGAAAATAGATATGATCTGATAATATTTTAAATAAATTAGCGCCCTCTTGACAATATCGACGCCCTTGGAGTAGCATAAATCAACACAGCATCAAAATCTACGAATATATGAATTTTCATTTTGAATTAATACTAAGTGTTGAATATAACATTTGTGTTTCAGTTCCGGAAAATGTGGAAGATGAAATCGTAGGCAGCATAATGTTTTCAGAACAGTTTTCTGCTAGATATGGACATATCCATCCAGCGTTTTACCAGGGTACACTGGATGATGCAATCAAAGAAGCCTGCTCAAAACCAGCCAAGGATGTAAGTTAATTTGACACTTTTTGCATATTTATTTTCTAAGTATTCTTAATTTTCTGTCTTGTCATGAAGAGTTGCTATTCAAAATTGAAACCTGTGTGAATCTCATTTTAAACATTTTTAATACTTGATGATATAAGTTAGTTTGAAAAAGGATGCCAATTCATTTTTTATTGAGAAATAACTTCCAGCCAGAACAAGTTCTGGTTAATAAAACTCTACAACCACACTTGAAGAATTGATACCAAAACGGAACCCTGCGTTTTTTTTTACTTTTTCATAACTTTTATATTGGTCAATAAGTGAATATTGTACACGATTTCCAAAATAATTTTGAAATATATTCCATACTCATCTTCCCTTTTACCAAGATTGTTCATAGGTCAATAAACAGAGCAATTTATCTCATAAAAGTTCAACTTTTTTGCAATTCGGTCGTCACGGAGGGTTGAATAATTAGCAATAAAGTTATCACCACTGGGGGGGGGGGGGGGGGGTGCAACCCCACCAAAATCGTAAATTTTCTGGAAGGTATTTTCTTGACATTTCAGCTCTGGGCAATGAATATGAGTGAAAATCGGTATTAATAATGGGGGCGAATTATTTTCAACAATTAAACCCCCTCCCGGGGCATCAACCTATTCCCGAAATCGTGTTTTGGGGGGTATTTTCTATGAATATGTAAAATTGTCAGTCCTGAGTAATGAAACTGAGTGAAAATTTGTAAAAATAATAGGTATAAATTATTAGAAACGATTTTCCCGCCCCCGCATCGCGGAAACATTGGGGCGAGAGGGAAGGGGAAGAATATTTGAAAACACTCTCAAACTACTACTCTTAGATATAAATGTGGGTAAATAATCGTTATTGAGATTTAGAAGTATTGTTATGAGAATTATTCGCAAATTCGATAAATCAATGATATCGAGAAAGGGTATGGAGAAATGAATCCACAAGTAATCACCATCAAGAAATGTATAGGAAAATATATTTATTCACTCGTCATCTAATTCATCTTCAGTCTCCTCGTCTTCATCTTCACAATCCAGAACAATCACTGCCAAGTTTCTACAGATATCTGTGGTACATTTATTACAAACATTGTTACATATAGCACATAAAAATCAAAGCGGGTACACTTATGGGAGTGTTGAGCAAGTTTGATTCACAAAAGTGTCAATATCAAATTGGTAGTTTCCCCTAAATTCCTACTTGGACTTTTAAAATTTTGAGTAACATCATGGCCAAGTTCTGAAACAACACTAACACTGGGCACTTTCCGTTGAATAGAAAAAACTTGGTCACCTAGGCAAACATTTATATTCTGCAGGTAAGTTTTTTAATGAGTGTATAAAATCCAAAGCATTTATGCATTTTAAGCAAGTTCCATTCAATAAAATGTTAATAACAAACTGGCATTTTCTCCTGAATTCCTAGTTGGACCTTTGGAATTTTGGAAATGTAAGTCATATATGGCATTATGATATTTTGAAACAGAGCTGAGTTGAACATGAAACAAATATTTCAAACATAAACTCACCATTTTCTATTAATAACAGTGACAAAGCACTAGAGATGTTTCCTCGTCTCCGACTATCGATGTTATCCCAGTATCCAGTATTTTCTGCACAGGAACTTTTATATTATCTGACGTTTACATAGAGCAACGTTGACTGCTGCCACTGCGCACCGACAGAACCGCGCCGCTGTATACTATACAGCGGCGCGCTAGCTGCCGCCTTGACAAGGTCCCAAGCCGATATTTTTCAGGTTTTAGAATCTCAATGAGTTTAAAGCAGGTACACTTCGGGACAGTTTCCTTTGGTGCACTGTCTTCCTCGGTCTCGAATCCCCATATTCCATCAATGACTGATTTTTTTTTTCTTTCCATAGAACAATAATGCAATCAAATGCCGAGTAACCTCTATTTTAGGTACTTAAAAGATTGACTGGTTTGCATTTAGAATGTGTACAAGTAACCAAATTTGTATATTTTCAATAAAAGCAGGGTTTTTCTGCAAACTGGCTTTTCATTCATGTTGATACGTGCTTTTATCTCTGAGTTATTAGCATTTGAATTTATAAACTCCCTCAAGATTTTGTAACCTAAAGTATGCGAAGAATTGAAAACACTCGTATTTGAAACCAACATTATTTGGACCGGTTAAACGTTTGACAATGAAGTATTCTTCAACTGTTCATTTCACTTGCTACAAGTGATAAGACATTATTTCAGTAATCACAAGCATTATTTCACGAAGTCAGGAAATTTAATATTATAAGATTTTCAATTGCAATTTTGCAGCTGGCAACTGCGCGTATAAATATAAATAATATCAGAATACAAAGCTGTGATTTTTATCTTCAAAATGACGTAAGATTCATCCGAATTGAACATTTATGTGAGGAGTTATAGAACTTTACTTCACGCGCTGGTTGAAAAAATGCACGTTGGCGGGAGCCGGCGCAACACCTTCCCCATTGAGAAAGCATATAACTTCAACAATTTTTTTCAAGAATACCGTGCGATTTCTCAAAATTTTGGTAGGTACAGTTTTTTTGTAAAAATTTGTGCTCTTTCTGAATATCAAGTTATTTTTATGATTTAAAGTAAATTTTTTGAGATATTTCGAAATTACCTCAAAAATTAATTTCAACGCGTTTTTTGGGGGGTTGGGGGGTTCTACCTCCCCCCCTGGAGGTGATAATCTTTCTCAGAAGTAATGTGCACACTGTGTTCTACAATTTAAAAAAAAATTATCGGCGGAGCAATTTAAGTTGAGGTTGATAGCCCTGTTGATTGGCCCATCAAGATTTCTAATAGAATTATATGATTGACAGTGTCAAAAGCTTTTTTTAGATCAATTAATATTGCAACATCATAATTACTTGTATATAATAGTACAAGAGCTAGCAACGTCGGGAAAACAAGAATTTCAGGTAGGCCAGTTTTTAGCTATGTTATCTCTCTCACTCTCCCGGATGTCGTACGGGCTATCTGGCTGAGGTAGAGATTTGCGTTTATTAGTGCGCATCGTACCTGTACAGGTAAAATATTGATTTTTCAAATAAATTTAAGGTTTCTTTTTTTTTTTAATTAGTTCAGTTGAACTTTTATATGAATCAGTTATTGCCAGATATTTTTGTCGTTGTTCAAACTGTGCCAGACGCTAATTTTGAATAAAAAATAATTTTATTTTCAAAATATTTTAGTATTACTGAAATTTTCATATGATGTGTCCACAAACCCAAAATTAATATTCCAAACAATAATTCAGTTCTTGAACCTCCAGCCCTCAGATCAATATTACTTATTGATCTGAGCTCCAGCCAGACCGATTTGAAAGTGTAAAGTGATATAATAATAACATTTATTATTCCCAATAAACAATAATATGTTTATCACAGGGAACATTAACTGATGTATCGAAAACATTGGTAATTTATACATACATGATGAATAAGCAGTAAAAGCAGAATGAATTGTAAGGGGTAAATGAATAAAGTATAGGAATATAAAGAATGAAATAATATCATTATGTTAATAAATATTTCTTCAATTTAATGTTGAAAGCTGTTGAACTTTTTGTGAGTTTGAGGAACTTGCGTAAATTATTTTACTGAATTATACCATTATGATAAATAGATCTTTTGCCAATGTCTGTTTTAACCTTAATGAGAGATAAATCATTAGCTTGCCTTGTTGAATGGCTATGATTAATTTGATTTACTGTTAATCTTAAATTGGAATGTTTCAATTCATTTTTGACAGAAAAAACTAACATAGATATTTTGTATTTATATAAGAAGCTAATATCAAAAAGACTTCGGGGTTTATAAAGATTTATAGTTGGTTCACGATAGTCTAAATAGAAAATACATTTTATTGCTTTGTTTTGGAGAATTTTTAGTGGTTTGAGTATACCTTATTTGGCAGTTCCACATATTGAAATTAAATATTGTAATTTTGAGTAAATCAATGAAAAATACATGCATTTTCTAAACCTCAACGGAACTTGATTTCTGATTCTATAGAGAACACCAATAACTGGATCCTTTTTCTCAATATTTCAATATGCGTGGACCATGATAAATATTCATCCCAAAATTTTTATTTCATTGGAGTATTTGATTATATCAGTATTGAAACGAATGGGAATTTTATAAAAATCGGATAAAGGTCTTTTTGATACGTACTTGTATGAAGATTTAGAATAATGCAACGTTAGTTTATGGAAAGAGCCATGGTGATAATATATTCATATCATTAAATATTTTTCCATTAATTTCCTCGGCATTGGTATTACTTTGCTTGGTCTAGGAATGGTTGACAAATAAATTTCAGAGAAAGGACTAAAAACCATTGAATTAATTTGTGGATTAATACGGTTGATACTTATCAAAATAATAATCTATTGTTGTACAAAATTAAGAAAATGAGTAATCTCAAGTATGAAAATAAACAAAAACTCTGATGGTTACATTAAAATTAAAGTTAGATGATTTTTTAATCCATAATTGTATCACAAAAAACGGAATCATCTTGATAATCATCATGATCACTGCTCACATTTTCATAATCATTGTTATCATCGTCTTTTGAAGTGTTGTCGTTTTGTAATAAGTTATTATCTGTAATAGAATGAATAAAATTATAATATTTAGGCAAAGAAATTTATTAGTAATTTATTTTCAATTTTTACCTTTAATAATAATGTCGGCAACTAATGACATTGTAATTTGTACTTTGAGAATCTGCGTATTCGCACCAACTCCAGTTTTCAACAGACATGATTCACTGTGAGGCTTGAGCGCATGCGCATCAACGCATCGTCGGCCAACGTTGCAAACAGCTGCTGTCGTTTATCTCGCTTGCGCAACTAGCGCGTGACTGTATTTACTCTTCTAACATGCTCAATAATTGTCCACTTTTAAATCGGTCTGGCTGGAGGTTCAGCAACCGAATTATTGTTTGGCAATTAATATTGGGTTTGTGAATACTTCAAAAACATCATATAAATACGAATTTTAGTCATATTAAGATATTTAAAAAAATTATTCAAAATTAGCGTCTGGCACAGTGTAAATAACGATAAAAATATCTAGCAATAATTGATTGATGTGTCAAAAAGTTCAATTGAACTAAAAAAAAAGAAACCTTAAATTTATTTGAAAATACAAAATATTTTTCCTGTACAGATACGATGCGCACTGATGAACGCAATCCCTATCGCCAGCCTGACGTGGCGGAGAGTGAGAGAGATAGTATATCTAAAAACTGGCCTACCTGAAATTCTCTCTCGAAAACGTTGCTAGCTCTTAGACTATAAAGTTTCATGAATATTACTCAAAATCAGTCACTGCTGCTTGGGTATTGGAATGCATATTAAAATTTATCAAAACCAATATTAGCAGTGATAAAATCAACTAATTGGATTTACAATACTTTTTCAAAGTATTTAGCAAAATCATTCAAAAGTGCAATTGGACAATAATTTAAAATGTTGGTTTTTCAATCACCTCCTTCATAAATAGGTTTCAAAATTGTTCTCTCCAAAGAGTCTGGAAAAATGCCATTTTCAATACAATTGACAATAATTAAGCAGAGAGAGGTAAGCTTATTAATTAGATCAACAGTATATTTCAAATTGTTTGAAGTAGTTGGATCTCCACCAGGTACTGTATAGAATTTGAGAGTCATAATCATTTTATATATTTCTTCTTCTGAAACTGGCTTTAAAAAAATACTTCTTATATGGTGACTTATTTTTTAAAGCAGTTTTGAATTGTTATTTTGATTTTTTCAGAGAAAAATCCTGGCCATCTATCTTCACCACGACGCAAGTGTCTTAACGAATGTGTTCTGTACTCAGTTGTTGGGTTTCGAGAGTGTTATGCAAATGTTCGAGAACAGTTTTGTTTTGTGGGGCTGGGACATTACGTTCGAGACTAATCGCACGAAATTACAGCAATCGGTGAACAATTGTTTGGGTCCGACGGCAGCGATGAGCTTGAGGAGCATACCAGTAGATAGGTTACCAGCTATATTCCTTATAATGAAGATTAGATCTACGACTGAAATTTTCACTGTAGTGAATGGTGAGTATTCGAGGAATATACTTATTTTTATTCAAATTTTGGCAAAGACAAGGGCATTTTTAAATAGAATAGAATTTATTTATACTGCAATACAAACAGGCAAAGCCCTATTACATGTTGAGAGTGAAATATAAAATTCAGTCATTTCATATTTAAAATATCACATATCATAGCGTTAAAAATATCCACATCACAATTCTTGTTAAAAATGTTAGCATTTATTAAGGATATATTGAGAGAGCAGTTGAAATTAGCTATATGAAATAATACATCATGTTTCCCTAGGGAAACGTTTGGAACAAAAACTGGTATTTTTGAAAGAATTTCAGGTACATTCAATTGTCCGTTCAGAACCTTGATTATAAATATTATATAATTTAAAAATCGTCGATTGGATAATATTTCTCTTTCTTTTGGACTTTTTCTATCATCTCAGAGTGTCGAATTGTATTGGGATTCCAAATAGTTGAGGCAAATTCTAGTTTAGTTCTTACATATGCATTACTTACATAGAACCAGTAGTGTTCCATTTAAATTTGTTGGAATTTCATAGTATGTAACCTAGTTTTCTATGGGCGTCTTTAACGACATTCAGTATGCATACCAAAATTAAGTGAAGAGATGAAACTAATTTCAAGATCCTTAATTAGTAGTGTTCCATTTAAATTTATTGGAATTTCATAGTATGAAACCTAGTTTTCTATGGGCGTCTTTAACGACATTCAGTATGCATACCAAAATTAAGTGAAGAGATGAAACTAATTTCAAGATCCTTAATTAGTAGTGTTCCATTTAAATTTATTGGAATTTCATATATGAAACCTAGTTTTCTATGGGCGTCTTTAACGACATTCAGTATGCATACCAAAATTAAGTGAAGAGATGAAACTAATTCCAAGATCCTCAATTAGTAGTGTTCCATTTAAATTTATTGGAATTTCATAGCATGAAACCTAGTTTTCTATGGGCGTCTTTAACGACATTCAGTATGCATACCAAAATTAAGTGAAGAGATGAAACTAATTCCAAGATCCTCAATTAGTAGTGTTCCATTTAAATTTGTTGGAATTTCGTAGTATGAAACCTAGTTTTATATGGGCGTCTTTAACGACATTCAGTATGCATACCAATTAAGTGAAGAGATGAAACTAATTCCAAGATCCTTAATTAGTAGTGTTCCATTTAAATTTGTTGGAATTTCATATATTAAACCTAGTTTTCTATGGGCGTCTTTAACGACATTCAGTATGTATACCAAAATTAAGTGAAGAGATGAAACTAATTCCAAGATCCTTAATTTCTTCTAGTCTTTCTAATGTGCTCTCTCTTATTGCATATGATGACTCTAAGTTATTTTTTTTAGTATAAGGACATTAAAAGGTCTGGATTACTCTAGCTTTTCATCCTAGAATTAAAATTCAACATAATATTAGGGACATTAAGAATACAGACTGGTTTTGTTTTCATATTTTGGGAACTGAGGTCTTAAATTAAAGAAAACTCTAATTCTTTAAAGTCAACGTTTCGTTAATTTACTTTAACATCTTCAGGACACTGTGAGATTCAAAAAGGGGATGTTTTTTTAATAATAAAATATTAGGAAAAACAAATGATAAACTAATCAATTTGCTACTACTACTCTTCCAGGAACAATCAGTGAACTGTGTTTTGGTAACAGATAAAACTTTAGAATAAATTAGGGTTTTCACCTAAAAAAGGATGAGTTTTCAGTTGTAATATGTATATATATATAAAAAAAAATATTATTAGGACTGAATTACCTGCAGCAAACGGAATGTTTCGATGTAAAAACAGAAATTGGTTTTGGGCTAGAAACAAACAACACACAACAAAGACACGTTAAAATTTTAATAAAATTATGATATTTTGGGTGCATATCAAAGTGGAATTGATAAATTAGTCGAATGCACAATTGAAGAAGCAGCAGATAATTAGGGAAAAAAATAATTAAAACACAACACACAATGTATATTATTTACACATAAAGAAAGTATCAGTGTTTGTTTTTCATTCTCATTCATTAGATTGAAATAGGCACTGTTTAAGTTCTCTAGTTCTTTTGACTGTATTGTATTTAATTATAATTATCGTTTCAGATAAAGGACGCGCACTTTTTATAGGTAAAATGGTTATCGGTGAAATTGTCTGAATTTCTAGTATATAATAATAATAATAATAATACATTTATTCGCATTTCGCATAAGGTTACAAAAAAAAAATCTTAAATTATAGTGTTCAATCAGCGAGTCCTGCGAAAAAGAGCTGACAGACAGTTAAAACTGATACAAGGTGTCAGCCCTTTGTGTTTACCTTTATAAATATCTATATATAAAAATATATAAATTACAGATCGATATCTATTAATAAAGGAAAATAAGAAATGAATATAATATGCTATAATAGAAATTACTTGGTTGGAGATACTTGAATTTGATATAGGAGGTGAATGGCATTCTACTTGAATATATCGACATGGTGACTGGTGACTATGAAGATGTTATTGTCTGCTGTGGAAATAAATATGAATTATAATTTTTGTTGCTGTTTTAACAGAGTGTTCATAAAAGTTTTTTTGAATCCTGAAGGAGACAACTTCTTGAGAGTTTCAGAAATACTGTTGAGTAGGGTGTATACGCAGAAAGTAAATGACCTCTCAAAAAAGGTAGTACGGTGAAATGGGGGAGAAACTAGGCCACGAAATCTAACGTTCAGTGAATGAACATCGCCGCGGTATGTAATTTTTTTGAAAAGATATGGTGGAGTTTTGTAGAAAATAATTTTATGAAAAAGGGTTGCTGAATGTAATTTACGCCTTGTGCTCATGTCCAACCAATTCGCTTCTAGTAATTTATGTGTTATTGCTTCGTATTTCCTGATGCCGTAAACGTAACGCAGACATGAGTGTTGTATTCTTTGGATTCTATTTTTGTCTATATTATCAAGGCAAGGCAGGTATATTGTAGTATTCAATATATTGATCGAACGTGCAGAATCGCAAAGTTCGTTGATGGATAGATTTTAAAATCAAGTTAAAGATCAGTAATTTTTATTAAATTAAATATTTTTCTTAATTATTTGAACGGTCTCAATCCTAACATAGAATTCACATCAGAAATAGAGGATGATAACAATTCACTAAACTTCTTAGATCTAACTATCTCCCGTAAAAATAACACGCACGGCTTCTCTATATATCACAAACCCACACATACAGACACTACAATACATAAACACTCTATGCACCCACAATCACACAAACTAGCAGCATATCATTCTATGATTCATAGACTGGTAAATATACCTCAAAGCGATTTAGATTTCAAGTGTGAGTTAAACAGAATTAAACAAATCGCCGTAAATAATGGATATGAAACATCAATTATAGATAGACTGCTTAAACAAAAACAAAACAAGAAAACTCTAAATTTAATATACCCGCATATCAAAGTAAAAACCGATCAACGTTTTGCATGTCTAACATATCTTGGTCAGCATACGAACAAAATATCCCGTTTCCTTCAGAAACGGAATATAAATGTTGCATTCAAAACCAACAATAACTTATATTCCTTTATTAACAACGCAAAGTCTGTACGGGATAAATTCAAGAAGTCGGGGGTTTACAAACTTGAGTGTGAGGATTGCAATGCATTATATATAGGCCAGACAGGCCGTAGTTTTAATCAAAGATTCGGTGAGCATTTGAGAAGTTACAGATTAAATAAACAGGACTCAAACTATGCCAATCACCTTATTGACAATAACCATAACTTCACACAAAACCCTGAAATTTTGCATATTCAACCTAAAGGTCAAAAATTAAACATATTAGAATCCATAGAAATCAAGAAACATTTACGTAACAATAGCAATTTAGTTCTCAATGACCAAATTGACCTGTACAATTCACCTATAATTAATTATCTCACTAGTAACTACTCAAATGCTCCCTAATCCAAGCTATATGTCATTAGGAAATTTCATACCTGCAATTGTCATTAGTGAAATTTCATGCATGTTATTTTAATATTTAAGAAGGTGATTTTGACGTTTCTTTAGTTGATAACTCGCTCAGATGATGACACCGTGTGTCGAAACAATTGTAAGCACGTTACAAGTATATATTTTTTGTGTAAATTGGAAGATTTTATTTCCTCTTTATTTATCATTCATGATGAATTTACACATATTAAATGCCACCACGATAGAACAATTTTTATTAAATTATTTTCTCGGGATTTGAAAGTGCCAACTGGTTTTTTTTCATTCTTATCATCAACATACCTTCATATTACTAAATATCATTCAGATGGTGCAGATTATATCATTATGTACAGAGTGAAAAATAAAAACATTTTAGTAATGTCTGAAAATTCGATGTAATAATGAAATATTCATAAAATTATTTTGGTATGCAATATACTATTCTTATTCCATCATTAGTCACAATTCATACATCTCGTAAAGGGATATTTGAAAAATTGGTGAAATATATGGCCGGTTCTTTCGTACATATCCTGTATATTCAAGTGAATTATCATCCTCCGAAGATAAGAAATCATCAAATCTTTTAAGGTACCCTTCTACAAAAGTTCTCTTTACCTGTAATTGACTCATTATTATAAGCAGACAGATAACAAAGCAAATTGAATAACAATAAAACCAACCCAGGTAATCGGAGCAGTCAATTAGTTCTTACAATTAACCAGAAATTTATCATAAAACATCCCCTATATTATAAGGAAATAATTGAATCAGAACAATCAATTAGTCATTATGATATGGTACCTGTGTAAATGTACTGATAAGAATTTTTGTTATTTTAATCCTGCACTTTTTCCAGAAATAAATCAGGTTGCCAGAAACAACATACAACATAATGCACCTACTCATCATTTCAGGCCAATGACTTGACTTTTTGAATGAACATTTTCCAGAAAGATAGATCGTAGATTGTAGATCCGATTCAATGGCCAGCTCGCAGATTTTTTCTTGTGGGGATATCTCAAGTCTACAGAACTGCCCTAGGAACGATCATTGAATTAGAAGAACGCACTAGAGACTTATGCAGGAATATTACGATTATTACGCGAGAAATATTTACAAATGTAAGAAGCGAATTTCAGAATCGTATCTTCATGTGCCAGGAAGTCAACGGCGAACATTTCGAACATTTGATTTGTTTTTTTTTTTTTATTTTTTACATATTTATATAAAATGAATATTGTTCTTTATTAATTCTGGATGATTTTTCTAATTTTGTCGAGATTCAATAAAACAGGTATCACCTGCCTTGTCACTTGAATTTCATTCGAAGATGACATTCATCTGCCACTTTGAAGGGCAAAAAACTTTTTTCAATGATACCAAAAAAGATTTTTTGATTTTACGATATCGAGAGAGATGAAATAATATTAGTACTACTGAAATAAGAAAAAAAATTGTTTTATCTTATTCCATTGTATTGAATCATACCCTTTCAAATAAAATCCCAATGATAAATGAGAGAGACATTTACGATTTTCACATGCGAAAAGAAGATGAGTTGATAATTTTCAGGGGCTCTATACCGGCTCTAATAAAGAATTGAATAAAAGAATAAAGATGTATGGTTTACAATTGGCCAAATTTTCAATATTTTGTTTTCATTTTGCTTCCATGGCCTACTCAGTGAATTTCAATAATTACTTTTTTCTGATCTAGTTTCTAGTTAGATGCCGACTTGTGATATGTTATAAGAAAGAGAATTGAATACTGAATAAAGTGAAAAAAGGGTTGCTATTTAAAATAAGAAAGTTGATGTTACTTCTGGTCAGACCGAAAGTTAACTTCGACATATCAATATAGCAATGCTCCAAATTTCGCAAGCCTACCTCATACAATAACTGAGATATTCCGTAGGCAATAATTTCGTAGCCACCCGTTATATCTTAGTGGAGCAAAGGCTCTGTTTGCTTGACATAATATTCTTCCCTAATCCTCATTCAAGGTTTTCGTGGCTACCAAAACTTCTTGTTTACATTTTTGTTAAATTAATTGCCCTGATTAAACTTTTTATAGTTTAATTTTTCATTAATTTATTTTGTTCTACACAGGAAATGTAGGTGTGAATGAACTATTGTCAAGTCTGATAGAATGCGTGGAAGTGTTCACGGAACATCAACAGGTGGAAGTTAAAGAAGAAGAAGAACGGGCTGAAAGAGAACTTGTCAAGTTCGAACAAGACATGGCGTTCCGAGAAAGTTTAGAAGCAGATAGGTACGTTGAGCATTTTCTTAAAACATAAGTGATTGGTGAATGAGATAATGAAGTTCCTCAATTAATAGTTGGTAGGTTTTTTTAATCTTAATTGATAAACCAATATCTAGATTTTTGGCGAGTTAATCTTATTGTTGGTCTGTTTTACAGTTTTAGCTTTTAATATGTGTAAATTCATTTTGAATGAATGGGTTGAGTAAAAATAATACTTCACAATTTACACAACATTTATTGCTAAAAATGGACCTTTACATTTACGAAAAATAAATTGCAAAACTCGTTTAAATCGATAGTTTCTAGTATGAAACTTCCATTTAACAAAGAGTTCCACTATATTTTTTTCATTCTGAAAAAATATCATATTTGAAAGTGGGCCGCTGACGTCACGTTCATCGGAAACACCATAATCCACGTTCCGAAACAGGCAATAAAAATATAGCTAACCCAAAAATGATTTGAAAGGGCATAAATGCATTATTATATAACTCAAGTAACGCCAAAAAGGAAATCAAACACATAACCATGAATAAAATAAAAATCAGTGATCCTCTTCATATATGTGAGGAATTCAATAATCATTTTGTAACTATTGGATCAAAAGTGTCTTCAGCGATTAATACACAAAATAATTCAATTAGGGATAAATCGAGTGTTCTGTCTATGTTTTTGACACCAGTAAATATTGATGAAATTAAAGAAATTATTGATGATTTGGATATTCATAAATCTTCTGGATTTGACTAAACCAGTGCTCGAATTGTGAAAATTGTTAAGAATGAACTTTCTCCCATTTTACTTGATTTAATATCGAAATCATTGAAAACTGGCTGTGTCCCAGAAAAAATGAAGATTGCTAAAGTTTCACCAATATTCAAAAGTGGTAAAAAAGATGACATTAATAATTACCGCCCCATTTCAGTTTTACCAGTGTTTTCCAAAATTTTAGAAAAAATAATGAATGTCAGGCTTTTTAATTTTCTTGAGAAAAATTGTTTACTGAGTCAGAATCAATATGGTTTTCGCAGGCCAAGAGACACAGAGACAGCAATCTTGGATGTTGTTTCAGATATTCAGATTCAAATTGACAACAACCAGAAATGCGGTCTTTTGTCTCTTGATTTGTGCAAAGCATTTGATACCGTTGAACACAAAATTTTATTGGCAAAATTATACTCCATAGGAATTAGAGGAAACATTCATGAATGGTTTCAAAATTACCTTATGAATAGAAAACAATATGTATTAGTTGTTGGTATTAGCAGTTCACTAATGGACATTAAGTGTGGAGTACCACAAGGATCGATTTTGGGACCCGTTTTATTTTTGATTTATATCAACTCTATCACAAATTTGGAACTGAAAGGAAAAATTAAACTATTTGCGGATGACACCACGTTAATATATTTTGCAAACGATTTCAACGAGATACGTGAAAATATCAAGAGTGATCTGATAGAGATTTCAATTTGGTTGCAAGTTGTGAAACTCACTTTAAATTTTAGTAAAACCACATTTATGTATATTTCGAAAAAAACATTGAACACTGCCATTGATCCACTATTGTTTGGAACTGAATCTATTAAATATACAAAAGTAACTAAATTCCTAGGTCTTTATATAGACGAAAAACTAATATGGAATAAACATATTGATAAATTGAGGAAGAAAATTAATCCAGTCATTGGTGTTTTGTTCAAAATTAGGAAATTCGTTCCTTTCAAATACCTGAAGAACATTTACTACTGTCTTATTTACTCAAACCTACAGTATTTGATTTCCATTTGGGGAACTGCTAATACTTCAGTATTGAGACCTCTTGCAAAACTCCAAAATAAATCATTAAAATGTATCTATAACCTACCATTTTTAGAACCAACCGCCAGCTTGTATAAGCCAAAGAGTTTACTGGATTTGAAATCTCTATATAAAGTGAAAATTTGTTCATTTATTCACTTCATTCGAATTAAACAGAAAGTATCTAATTTAAATTTCATGGAAGTAAATAGTATACACTGTCATGAAACAAGACGAGCAAACTGTCTAAGCCTGGGAAATTTCAGAACTAACTTTGGAAAAAAATCAATATACCATGATGGTATAGTAATTTACAATTCACTTCCATCTGAAATGGAAAATCAAAAAATATTTTCTTTGTTTGCATCTCAATTGAATTCATTGATCCTCACAATCATATGTCGTTATATTAATTTCAACATTACCATTTTTCAGTCATTGGCGTCTCTTAGCTCTCAATATAACTGTTCTGGATAAAAAATCTAAAGTTTAGGTAGCATTATATTTTTATTTGTTATGAATTATTATACTTGTATTAATTTTATGTATTACTGTCAAATAAGTTTGGATTATTTATTATTTTTTTAATATCCCTATTATTGTATCATTCGAGTTAAACAGTCAGACACACAAGGCAAATTTCTGTCCTCTGACAATAATCAATAATTAGTATGTTCAAAATGCTGAATTAAATGTGAATTTTACATCAGTGAGTTTGTAATAAAGTGAACTAAATGACTATCAACAAAACCAGTTGAAAAATTGTTATCCAGGGAAGTTATTATCAATTGAATACAACAAATACATCAGAGTAGACAATATCTCCAGATAAGAGAACGAAAAAAAAGCAAGTGAAAGAACAGAACAAGTTACTTTGTAGTTTCTAGAAAAAGAAATAGGAATACAGACATGAGTAAGCCCCAAATTTCTAATGAAGACTTATATATACTATTGAACCAGGTAGCCACATCAAACAAAGAAATCAAGAAGGACATTGCTGAGATTCGCAAAGATTTATACACTAAAATAAAAGATCTCAAGGATCAAAATTCACAATTAAAGGAGGACGTAAAAAAGCTATCTTTTCGTCTAGACGCTACTGAGAGAAAGCTGAAAAAATACAGTTTGATGATTTATGGCGTTGAAGAAAATGAATCAGACTGGGAAGCACTTTTGGAAATTTTTAGTAATATACTGAAAGTGAACTGTGATAGAAATAGTTTTAGAGACGTTTACAGAATAGGAAAAATACACGAAGGAAGAAAAAGGCCAATTGTCATGGACATACTACACTACTCATTGAAATCACAAATATTGAACAAGATCAAAGAGGTATCAAAGGAGTTGAAAGTTCGAGGATTAGCAATTTCGCAGGACTATATTCAAACTGATTATGAGAAGCGAAAATTTTTGATTGAACACCTAAAAAAAGCAAAACAACAAAATCTTAATGCAAGAATCGTAGGCACAATACTGATCGTGAATGGAGAAGAGTATACCTATGAAAAGCTTCAAGAAGATCATCCATATTTGAATGAGGAAAACCCAGTAAAAAAGTGGAAGAAAAAATTACCAGCGAGTGCACCTCAAACGCCCACCGAAGATACCTTACTTAACGAAAATATATCGAGAACAGAGACCTTATCATCCATTTCAGAATGTGATCAAATTATTGAAATAAATAAAAGAACTACAAATTTCAAACTCATGCATAATAATATTCGCAGTATAAACAAAAATTTCGATGAATTCAAATGTTATTTGGACCAATTCATCAGTTCTAAACCTGATTGTATTGTGTTATCGGAAACATGGGCGATTTCAGATGAGAATCTATTCTATATTCCTAATTACGAAATGATTTATAACAAGGGTGCCTACAACCAGAATGATGGAGTGGTCTGTTATGTAAGGGCAGATATCCAAAGCTCATTCAAAGTCGTTGACTTGGGTCAAAATAAAATACTGGTGTTACAAATCTTTTTCTTTAACAAAAAATTCACTGTTGTGTTGTGTAGCATTATATCGATCCCCAAATTCAAATACAATAGAATTCCTTTACAATCTTCGCTTATTTCTCCAAAATGAAAAATTTGAAAATACATCTCATGTACTATTTGTTGGAGATATCAACATTGACATCTTGAAAGTTAACGCGGAATCTACTGAATATCTAACTATCATGCACGAATTTGGTTTTTTACTAGCTATAAATGATTACACGAGGTGTCTCAATGAAAGCAAATCTTGCGTTGATCACATCTTCATACGAACAGATAATGATGTGGAACTGATGGTTCCTATAATAGTAAAAACAAATCTGACTGATCATTATACAACATTTCTGCAAATCGTATTTAATGAAGGCACTGCGCCTGGAGAAACCTTTAATAACATAAACAAAAGAATTGATTATAACAAACTAATAAAAAAATTGAAGAATGCTTCATGGATGCCTGTTTATAATATAGAAGAGGCTGAATTTGCAGCTAATGAATTTATTGATATAATTGACCAACAAATAGAGAACTGCTCTAGAACTATAAAAAACAGATTTAAAAAAAGGAAAGAATGGATGACTGCAGAGCTCAGTCTTATCATGGATGATCGCGATAAGCTATATCAGCAGCTGCTGAAATATCCAACAAATCAAGAAATAAAATCATCATACAGAACTACCAGAAAAAGAGTATCCTCCTTGATACATAAAACAAAAATCGAGTATTACAAAAATAAAGTAAATCAGGCGGGCAAGGATTCAAAAAAGTTGTGGGACTCTATAAATGAAATTTGTTCGAAGTCAATGAAGCCAAGAAAAGAACTAAATAGAATAAAAATGGAAGGTAAATATATCGATAATCTAGAAGGAATTGCAAATCTTATGAATAAACATTACGTCACGTTGGGAAAAAAGCTTGCAGAAGAAATTATCATCGATCCTGAATATATTGCCCCAACACGAAACCCGCTTTTGAATTCTCTTTTTTTACGAGCAGTTGACCAAAACGAAATAAAAACAATAATTTCTGAACTAAAACCTATGAAGGCGCCAGGAATTGATCACCTGACGTCTGAAACTATTAAAAAAATGTCTGACATAATTGCCGCACCACTAGCTTTTGTAATCAATAAATGCATTCAACAAGGAGATTTTCCCGCAGCATTTAAAGAAATAATTGTATTTCCCATATACAAAAATGGCGACAGAGAAGAAATTATCAACCACAGACCAATTTCAGTTATAACAAACTTTTCAAAGATATTCGAAAAAATACTAAAAAAGCAGTTGGTTTCATTTCTCGATAAATTTGGAATAATTTCAGAAAAACAACACGGTTTCAGAAACGGTGTCTCCACCCAAGATGCCATACTGAAATTAACTTCAGAGATGTATTCTGCTCTGGACAAAAGCCAGCCTGCCCTCTGTGTTTTTCTTGACTTGTCGAAAGCTTTTGACACGGTAAGCCACAACCTACTTATTGAATCGCTCGAAAACTCAGGAATCAGAGGAAAAGCTTTAGACTTGTTCAAAAGCTATCTCTCGAATAGACCGCAAAAAGTTAAATTGAAAAATGTCTATAGCGAATTTGAAACAGTAGAGTATGGAGTACCGCAAGGAACCGTATTAGGATCAATCCTCTTCAATGTTTATTTAAACGATTTATTTGAGGTCAACACCGAAGGCAAAATAATCACGTATGCAGATGATACAGCAATTTTTTACTCAGCTCAAGAATGGAACACTTTAACCCTTTCACTCATGAATTTTTGTATTTTGAAATAAAAAATATTGAATTTTGCAAATTTAATAAATGAATTTTTCTAAGATTTTTGAGCCTATAGAAAATTTTTTGCGACAGCCAATTTTTGTGATATGGGTTGTGCTAAATTTAGTACACCATGAGCAAACGGTATATGGGATATTATAATATGAGAACACAAATTTTGTGATAGTCATTGCAATTCAGTAAAAATGTTTCGTGCAAATCAAAAAATATCCGAAAACGAAAGTAGAAATGTCGCAGCATACTCTGTAATATTCCAAGACTATTTTTATATATCAAAATGTAGGTAGGTAATTCAGTTGATTCTGGCAAGTTTTTGTGCTAATATAACTACCCGTTTTCTTGTTCTTCCTCTGAACCTATGTCCAAGTAAATAAACGAGCATTCTGAATCAATCTTGTACTCATGAAATTTACCCCCAGAAGCTTCCAAATTAGTGCCCTAACTCAAGTCACTTTCGATTTCATTGACATTCTATCAGATAAATTGTTTTCTATTATTGATAATAGCTTCTGATTACTTAAGGCCCTTCTAATAACCATGTCAATCAATGGTACTGTGAAAATAACAAAAAATACATTTTTTAATGATATAAAGTGAGGTTATGTCTACCACATATGCAATGCCACTAGCTCACAGTGTACTAAATTTAGCACACCGAAATTCATGATGAATAAATTCCACACTGAGAAATTCAAAAATGACATACACCAAACTGGTGACCCAGATGATAGGATTCGTCCATTCTCGTCAGCTGAAGTTTTCCAAAATACTTCCTGAAGAATCTGATAGATGACAGATAAAATTACAGTTGGCAACTAAAATAACAAGTTATGAAACCATGGCAACAATACTTGGATTAAACAGTTTTCTGCACA
The DNA here is from genome assembly GCA_944452925.2 of Chrysolina oricalcia. Classification (NCBI taxonomy): domain Eukaryota; kingdom Metazoa; phylum Arthropoda; class Insecta; order Coleoptera; family Chrysomelidae; genus Chrysolina; species Chrysolina oricalcia. Next base: position 53,212,799 of record OX101822.2, read on the forward strand.
CAAAAAAAAACAAGAAAGTTGTGTACTAAATTTAGGACACCATGAGCGAAAGGGTTAAAAGAGCTAGCAGAAAGAGATCTGAAAATTATTGAATCATGGTTTCAGAGTCGATTGCTGACCATAAACCCTAGCAAAACATTGTTTCTTCCACTTTCCATCAATAAGTCTACCTTGCCTGCCGTCTTTCACTACACTCACAGTTTCTGATGATTTTTCAATAGAGTCCACTCCTGAATTCAAGTACCTTGGTGTGATAATTGACAGTCAACTCAAGTGGAATAAGCATGTTGCACATGTTATTAAAAAACTTCATTTTTTAATTTACAAACTAAAAAACCTCAGATTTATTCTGAATAAAACTCAACTGAAAACAGTATATCACGCATTAGTGGAATCGCATATAACTTATGGCATAGTAGCTTGGGGAGCAGTCGGAAAAACCATACTCAATAATTTGATGATAGTACAGAAAAAACTCATAAAAATTTTATTTTGTAAATCAAATCGATACTCTTCAGACCTTCTTTACTCCGAAACTGGTATCTTGGATCCAAGACAGCTATTTTTCCTGAATTTGAATGTCGAACAGCATAAAACTAAATCCACTCTGATAATTAATGAACACCAATATAATACAAGACAGAAACATAACACTTACTTGCCTCCACGAGCCTTGAAATCTATTGGGCAGAAGAATTTTAAGTTTTTAGGTCCGAAACTGTACGGTAGACTTCCTCAATACATCTCAAAAACTAATAATTTCAACCAGTTCAAAAATAAATTGAAAGAATACATCAAAACGATTTCGCGGGATGACATACATCTACAAATCGAATGCCCCTTCATGATATAGTACTTCAGTTAAAGTAAAATGTTTACTTAATGATTATGTTTGATATATTCTTTTCTGAGTTATATTGATTATTCTGTGACTGTGTGGGTGTGTTTGAATGTTTGCATATAAGTGAAAATGAAACTTGTGATATCTTCATGCATTTGTTTGCTCTTTAATTTCAACATTAACTACTAGTGATTTTACTAATGATTATTTACCTGAAATATTATACTTCTTATCTAGATAAAGTCCATATACTATTTATATTTACTACCCTGCATCCCTCCTACCTATACAAGAATTAAATTTCTTACAGGTATTCGCGTTTTATTGTACATGTTTTAGGTTAGTTTATGTATTTACGATGTTACGATTTTCTTTGTGCAATAAATCTTTTATTATTTATTATTATTATTATAAACAAATTGTTTCTTGGGATAACAATAAACTACTACTACTAAAAAAACTTGATATAAGCCATTGAGAAATAATTAAAACTTTGTCACTTGATCAACTCAGAGAATAGAAACCACATATTACCTATTTTTATTGTATTTATAGCTTTCAAATTTTCTGAACGGGCCTTCCTGTTGATGAAAAACGAGCATTGGCAACACCGCAAATCGTAATAACGTGTTCATTATTCATCGGGTGAAATCAAATCAGATAAAGCAATGTCTAGGATTTCATTGTGACTTTCTTCTCTTTGAATTTGGTTTTTCTGAATCTTTACTAGTACCTAAAATTTTATGATAGTTCAAGGTCTTTTTTTGCAATGACTAACATTTTAAATCTTTCTTTGAACTATGCTTTGAATACAACAATAACACAACGTAAAGTACTCTCTTGGAAATGTTCTTCACAATAACATACAGTGAGTCTGCTTAAGTTGGCTACATATGGGAAACTTTTTTATTATTGATTTTACGAAAAAAAGTTATTCTTTATAAACATTTCTGCATAGTCTAAAACACAAGATGCAATCATCAGATATCAAATTTCATCAATCTTATACGAGGTATGTCAAAAAATATGAAATTTTCTCAATAGTAAAGTAACCTTATATTTCACAATATCGAAAATTTTCATTATAAAAAGTTAGTTGGAATCAAAAACTATGTTTCAATATGCAATTGCATCCTTCCAATTGTAAAAATATTTTTTTACAAATTTTTCTCAAATTACTTTTACCGAACATTTATCATTTATAAAATTTTGTTTCATGAAAATTTGCTTATTAATTTCTAAACAGAACGGAAAGGTTAACATGTTAGTAATAAATAAAAATGATAAATGTAATATTGATAATTAAAAAAAAAATAAAAAAAAAATTTTTCCAATTGGAAGGATGTAATTGCATATTGAAACACAGTTTTTAATTTCGAACAACTTTTTATAATAACAATTTTTTATATTGTGAAATATTAAGTTATTTTACTCATGGGTAAAATTCATATCTTTTGATTTACCTCGTATAAGATTGATAAAATTCAATACCTGATGGTTGCATCATGGGTTTCATATCATGCAGAACTTTTTATGAAGAATAACTTTTTATCGTAAAGTCAATAATAAAAAAGTTTCCCAAATGTAGCCAACTTAAGCAGACTCACTGTATATTTCTGCTTTTTTCACTGCTTCGAAACACATTGTATGACACGCTTCATCTTTATGTGCATAAAATGTTTATTAGAATTTTCACCGGTGTTCAGACAACCGGGTACAAGCACTTTTTCGACATGTTCACAGATACAATAATTAAAAAAAAATTGTAGAATACAAACAACAAAAACTTTCAAAACTTTAAAAACTGCTTCAACCTCAAATAAGAAATCACGTAGGGCCTGTTCGTGTGCAGCATGGATATTTGATGGAACTGCTTTACTTATATCCAATTTCAATGTGGGCAAAGGAGTTAAACAAAGACAAACGATTCTTATTGGTTTGCTCCGTGAAACAGTCGAACGAACCCATCTGGTATCGAATGACAACTGTCACACGACACATTATATTTGAATGAGAATTTGAGATTCCATGGTGCACAACTTTTACAACGTTGCCAAGTCTAGTTTTGATGAACGTGACGTATCGAATCAGTTTTCTTCTGATTATAGAGAAACTAGTGCTCAGAAAAAAAAATCCGGAGTGATATTAGCGTATATACTTTCTCATTACAGTGTTTTCTCATATCTCGTGGAAAGGTCCATTGTTTTTGCACACTGTCATCTTCTGAGCGAGTTATAAACTAACATAAGTACAGAATGTCATCTCCTTAAATACTAGAAGTTACATAAGTAGGTAGAGAGAGGTCAAGGGGCATTTGGGAAATTACTTAATTAGTCATACAGGTCTATTTGATCTTTCCGAACTAAGTTGTTTTCATTAGCCAGGTGTTTTTTGATTCCTACAGATTCCAATTACCTTTTGGTTGAATGTATAGAATTTCCGGATTTTGTAGAAATTGTGAATATTTTCTATGAGGTGGCATAGTTTGAATCTTTTTTATTTGATCTTTAACTTCTCAAATTCTATTGTTGTTCTAATTTGCTCGATATTCATCAGGTTTTCCCAAAAAAAAATATATTATCGATTTTAGGTTTTATTCATTTCATCATTTTCATTATTTTTCTGTATGATTCATTCCATTAGAGCTAAAGAGGAAACGAAAAGGATGCAGGAAAAAGCAGAAACCGAAGCGAGAGAAAGACTGGAAAATGAGAAGGCAGAGAAGGAAGCAAAAAGGGAAGCTCGCCGTAAAACAGTGGAAGCTAGTCTTCCACCAGAGCCACCTCTTGACCAAGGGGATAGCATTACTAAAATTCGATTCAGGTTACCAAAAGGAGAAAATATTGAAAGACGGTTTCAGGCCAACACCCCACTCAAAGTAAGTTGAAATCTTTTTCGTGGTTTGTAAACAGTGGACATTCTTCATTGAAGAACTCAGCAGAAAATAATGTATTCAAACCTCAGATCAAAATATGATTTTGGTAGGAACCTACCAATAAATGCATAATCAATCATATTTTATACTCAGAAGTATTATTCTAAAAATTCTAGAGAAATGTTTATGTCCAGAAAGGTGTGAAAAAATTACCAAATAGGTCGTTTTGAACTGATGAAATTTTAGGCACTCTGAAAATTTCGAGCGGTTACTAGAATTATTTTACTCTTGACAACACCGCTTGTGACACCGGCCGTGGCGGCCATTGTACCTTGTCGTTTTGTGTTGATAAAGTGTTTTTAGAAATTTTCCTGTGTGTTTTCGTGGTTTTTGTCCTGCTTAAACAACTTAAAGTTACATTTGGAATATTTTTCAAAATAGTGCAGTGTTTTAGTGAGGCACAATGTCGATATACTGCTTTGTTTGCAAAACAAATGATAGTAAACAAACATTCCACAGGTAAGGTTCCAGTGGCGTCGAATGCACGATGCAAATCATGCAATCAAACGTATTTTTCAAATATATTGGAGGACAAAGAAACTCATTCAAAATTACAGATACGAAAAGCCTATGGCAAAGTGGTGAATTCCTAAATATTTGTTATAAATATCTGTAAGTAGGGGGGGGAAACATTGAGGCTTGCCATTGAGGCATTGACATTGTTAAAATTCTAACAGTGAGGACAATTAATGATATACCAAAGGACTTGCTTAAAATTTTTGGAAATCATTTCTTTGAGGAAGAGTCTTTATCAAACCAAAGTTATGCCTTGGTAAAAGCTATACTTTATTTTTTTATCAATATTATTGGAAAATAAATTAAATTTTCCTGTCATAAGCCTCAATGTTTTTCCCCCTGCTTACAGATATTTATAACAAACATTGAGGCATTCACCATTTTGCCATAGGCTTTTCTTATCTGTAATTTTGAATGAGTTTCTTTGTCCTCCAATATTATACTTGACGAATACGTTTGATTGCACGATTTGCATCGTGCATTTGACGCCACTGGAACCTCGCCTGTGGAATGTTTATTTACTATCATTTGTTTTGCAAACAAAGCAGTATCTCGACATTGTGTCTCACTAAACCACTGCACTATTTTGAAAAATATTCCAAATGTAACTTTAAGTTGTTTAAGCAAGACAAAAACCACGAAAACACACAGGAAAATTTTAACAACACTTCATCAACACAAAACACTTACACTTGCGTCCACTGATGCTTTGAGGAACTTTGCACAAGTATCAGTTAGATTTAATTCAATCCCCGTCGTGGTCTTAGCCAGGAGAGTAGTTGTTTTCTGACAGGTACTTGCCATATGAATGAACTGGTCCAAAATTTAGGAAGGATAATACTCAACAGAATGAACAATTTTTACAAAAAAAGGAAATGGGTTCTGAAAAAATAGATGTTGGAAAAGGTTTCTCAACTCATAGGACCAGTTGCATAAATAATTTAATAGACAAATAAATATTTGATTAGATGATTACTATGGCAACGCATGGCTCACCAGTTATGTTACCTACGTTAACAGAAGGCTTTATGCAACTGGTCCATATTTATTCAAATATTCGCATTGATTCGTTGAAACTTGATCTACACAACATGAACCCCCAGACTCCAAACTTGAAATATAGTCAAGGAACTTGTTACCTCTCTCGAATTAATTACTTTAGACCGTAAATAATGCTTTATTTTTGATAGCTGAAAACTCCTAGAATCCAACTAAGGAAAGAATATCATCATAAATCACAAAATTAATCCACTATCTTGAATCCCCAAATTTTGATAAAAAGTTATTTTCTGCCAACCCCCGGCTTTTTATTGACCCTAGGAATTTTAAGGCAAAACCGCGTCATAACTTGTTGCAGCTCACAGGTACTGCATTTGCATAAGTAATTTTGACCCCCTTAAAAAAGCACGGCACTGTGCTAGAGGTGTTTTGTTTTGGTTCGAATGTCAAAAACCCCAAACAAAACAGTTTCCACAAGAATTATCTTCGGTTCAGTGAATATGATGTTTACGTATCATCGGGCCCATCTATGTTTACTTATTGATCTGAGATTGAAACCAATAACCATTCAGATTGCCTGACTTTTTAACGATTCAAATTGCCCTGCCAATAACCATTTAAATTGCCCTGCCCATTACCATTTAAATTGCCTGATCAAGAACCATTTAATTGCCTGATATCTCATGGCTACCCAAAATATACCCAAGGATATTATTTCAACATTATTGTTTTTTTTTAATGATGTTTTTTCGGGTAGTTTGGTCAACTAATGAAGATACAACTTTGTGAAATAATAACCAACATTTTCCGTGCCGCTTCCCACTCCTCAGGAATAACTCGAAATATTTGGCAGGCTTCGCGCACGTTAATTTGTATAGCCGTGTTCTATCTCCTGTTTCTTTAATCTAAGACTTTCCCTAATTCTGAGTAAGTTATACATGTCGTAATTTTTTTTCAGGTACTGTTGGATTATTTGGTAGTGAAAGGATACCCAACCGAAGAATACAAAGTTATATCTAGTTGGCCTAGGAGAGACGTGAGTAAAAAAGATAAAGAATACTTTAAAATTGCTTTCTCTTTCTCGACACGACTTGGCTGTTAATAGAGTTCGTCTGATACAAACCTCAGAGTTCTTGCTTTTCATACGATCATGTTGCACAAACCACTATTTGAACTTAGGGGTAGAAACAAAGTCTTTATAATACAGTGTAACCCATTTAAAATGGAACCACCCCTGTAGAATACGCATTTTTCAATCAATCTCTTTTTTTTAATATCAAGCATCAAAAACGGTATCTTGACACAAATTTTCATAACTTTAGTTACATTTCCAAGGCACTCTATAGTTTTTTTCTTTTTCAAAAACGGCAAAAGTTTATTAGGCTATTTTTTTTTTTCAAGTTTTACTTCATCATTTGATTCGTAGTCGTTATTAATAAAAACCGTCAAAATTTTATTTAAAAAAAACATAGAGTGCCTTGGAAATTAAACTAAAGTTATGAAAATGTGTGTCAAGATACAGTTTTTGATGATTGATATTAAAAAAAAGGTTTTTTTTGAGACTGATGAAAAAATGCGCATTCTACAGGTGTTGTTCCATTTTAAATGGGTCACACTGTATATTAACTTATGTAAGCACGGTTCTGTAAGATTTTGGTGGTTATATGTATTAATTATTTTCAGTTGACCACATTGGACAAATATCTGACTCTCAAGGAGTTGAAGCTGTGTCCCCAAGAAACTGTGATATTAGAAGAAAGATAATTTTCATCACATTCCCTCACGAAAGGGTAGGTTTTTATACCGGCATTTAAACACTGTAAAGTTATTTAATATATTTTTAATTTGATGTAGTATTAATAATTGAAATGTATTCAGTCCGAAAAATATACATTATATAAAAACATCGGTTTTTATCTGATCCGTGACAGAAAAAGTCACAAATTGAACAATTCGGAGATAAGCCTGCTAAGTTCTCAAATTATGTTGGAAACAGTATTGGTAATTTTCCTCTGCTTAAATTATGGTATATTCACGACGGCGTACTAATGCCATTGCAAAAATAGTAATATCTTTTAATTGACACATTTATTATGTCAATAGACACATTCAATCTGTCAATAGACACATTTAATCTGTCAATAGACACATTTAATCTGTCAATAGACGCGTTTAATCTGTCAATTGACACATTTAATCTGTCAGTACGCCTTCATGTTAGAACTACACACTCACATGCATATGCTCCAATCACCTCATATTAAATGTGTTAATTGGTAGATCGAAATTTGTCAATTGAGATATTAAATGTGTCAATTGATGGATTGAATGTGTCAGTTGACAGATTAAATGTGTCAGTTGACAGATTAAATGTGTCAAATGACAGAATAAATGTGTCAATTATAAGATATTTTTATTTTTGCAGTGGCACCGTCGTAATATTCATGATCTGTTGGTAATGGTGGATTATTTTTATATTCAAGAATCACACTGATGAAAGTATGGGTACTATGGTTTCTTATAAAATATTTACTAGCCTTCAAAAATTATTACAGAGAGAGTATGTGAAACTGGCAGTTGGAAAAAAAACTCTGTTGTAATTTTGTTTTCGTTTGTGCTAATGAAATTACTTTGAATAGAATTTTGCAGTCCCTAATCTAAATAACGTCCAGTTAAAATGTTTATGGTTATCATTGCACAAGTGCATAAAAATTACCGATAATTTTGCATGAGTTTATTTTCATATTTTGGCAAAAAAGTCCGAAGTAGGAGGTATTGTAATATTTCACGAATGAAGAAATGTTTTTTTTTTCTGAAAAATATAGTGTGCTAGACACGCGACATTTTTTCACTTTTTGAAGTATATCTGACATTTTTCAGCATTGTTCGTGGCGTCACAGTGACGGGATGTTTTTGCAGTGCAATTATCGCTCTGCTGTGCAATTACCGGGGGTAATACCACAAGTGCATTGAAAATTACCGATAATTCTGAAAAAAACGTGTTTTTTTTTTAAACTGCACGAGTTTATTTTTTTCGTTGTTTCAAAGCATAAATTGCCCGACTCCGAAGGAGGAGGGCAATTTTTTGAAACAACGAAAAAAATAACCGAGTGCGGTTTTTTATAAAAAAACACGTTTTTTTCAGAATTATCTGGTTAATTTTCAATGCACGAGTGGTATTCGGTAGGAAATTTCACACCTCACTCTTATATGAACACTTGTAGGTAGATGACACATTTAAAGTCTCACTTCTGACATTAAAATCGCGCGACTTCACTTGAATTGACATCTAATGCGATAATTGCACTGCCGTGACGCGAAACGCGTCACTACAGTGCAATTATCGCTGTGAGCCAGCGGTAATTGCATTCCTCTTATGGACGTTTTTACACGTGAGGGAAATTTCCTTTGTAATTTTTCGATAATTGCATTCCTCTTATGAGGAATGATAGACCGGGATCCCACGCCTATTTTCAAAAATGATTAATAACAGTCTGAGTAGCTTCATTTTGCTGAGACGCCCAACTTTTTCCTCTACGAAAATTCTCGATAGTGGTAGGTAATAAAATGCGCAAGCGTCAATCATGTCGATTTGGAGTGCACAAAAGTCAATAATAGTTTTTCAGTTGAACCTCGAGATAATGCGATGAAGTACTTGAAAAAACTTTTGTTCTACAACAGTTTTCACTTAAAAAACGAATAACCTTTACACACCGAAAATCTTGTGTTTTTATGAAGTCTGCAAGAACACTCTTTAGTAATGAAATAAACAATATTTTTTTGTATTTTTTAAATATTTTTTTCTAAATTTTTATAACCACTGGACTATCAATGAATAGAAAAGTAACAGGACCTAATTTTGGAGACGCTTCTGAAATATTGGGAAATACTTGTGATTGCCAGAAATAATTTCTGTAACCGCATGGATTCTTGCCACCAGTTCCTCCTCTATGTCTAATATGGTATCGTATACAACGGATTTTATGTAACCCCTACAGAAAAAAATCGATTGGATTCAAATCCGGTGACCTCGCAGGCCACATATTGGGTCCACCTCGCCCTATCCAGTTTTTTCCGAATTGTTGTGCTGAAATCAAACATTACCCATATTTGCTCTTATATGTAATGGTAAAACTTAGTTTAATGAGTCAGGCAGGATTTTTCTGAAAAAATTAGAGTAAATATCGCCATTGACTTCATTAGGTAATGAATATGTTAAATTCAAGAAAGGTGTGAAAAGGGTGAATGAAAACAAATTATTAAAATATACAATATATAATTTTAGAAATCATGGAAGCAACATAATACTCACTTATCATGCAATCTCTTAAAACTACAAAATGATTACTCTTTGTAACACACATTCGACTTTAAAATTCATATTGCTATAGCACAAAAACAAAGATTAAATAACTGCTTTCCAAGCATAATGATTTTTTATCACATTATTCATAATAAAATATAATATAAAATAAAAGCATATAACAATGGCAAATCCTCAAATATTATGGTTCAAACACGCAAACACGCAGAATAATCTGGACCGCCCTTTTCAACTCAAAGTGGAATCGAATGTGAAAGCTACCAAGATTGATTCGAAATCTGAAGCGTGGGGAATCAGTTACATAAAAATCAAAGTTGGCCAAATAGGAAGCAAGGGCCAAACACTATTTATAGAGAGATACAATTTTATTTATTTTGTTCGCGTTTACTGATATGATTAAACTAAACTCTTGTTTTATTTCCATAAAGTTTTTATTATTCAAAAATCAATCATCTCTTGATGAAGGTATAACGATCATAAATAATAATAATGAGTAGAGACGAGCGGATTTATTTCAATAATTGTGAATCCAAATTTAAATAAAAATTTTTGGAACTCTTTCAACTCTGGTCAAAGTTTATCATATCTTGAACGACTTTGGCTAGGCAAAGTCAATAGAGTTTCTTAAACTTCAAAATGTGGAAATATCAATTGGAATATCTGGAAAAAAATTGAGGTTGATTATATGTACCTCCATATATTCAATTCAAAGCAATTCAGTCAGATACCTCTTTTTATTATACATACGTAATTTATGAAGATTATGAAGTGAAATATCAACTATGAATGAAAATGATGCACAGGAATGCAAATTTTATATACATGCCACCTCTAGACTCTTCTTGCTAATGAACATGACTGTGGAAAGAAAAAGCTAGGGATATATCGTCAGTATACAGATTCGGACACTTCAAAACAGAACGTAGACTTCAAATAAGTGGAAAAAGGAGCATTTACTGGATAAAGATAGGTAAAGGAACAACTTCCAATCGCAGTGTTCGCATCTTAATTTACCACCTTCCATTTTTTTTACTTGCTTTGAGTTCCCTGTTTTTAAATTGTTCAAATCTGTATAGCAGCTGAAGCAAACTACTGACAAACCCATTTGAGAATAAAATAATAATTAATTATGATGGACACTTATTCTAGCAGAAGTCTGGAAACTACATCAAATATAAAATTACAATTTTATAAAATATCATGGTATTATCATAATTATCATAATCTTTGACTTTTTTGTAACTGGAAATACATAGTTTTAGAAGAGACATAGGAGTCAGAGAACCTGCATAAAGCTGGTTTTTGAGACTTATTTACATGTAGAAAACGGGGTTTCATAGAAAAAAAATTGTTCCATAAAAACAGAAACCATATCATTCAGCAAATTGTTTCTGAGATACATTTTTAACAGGTCATATCATGTATAAAATTAGCTGAATGGAAGCCAAGCAAACATGATTCCATAAACCTTGAAGGATTAAGATAAAATGAGACAGAGAGACATAATAGGTTAGACAACCCATCTGGATTAATTCTGGAATTATAGCTATTGTTCAAATTATGTTAAAACTCATAAACCTTTTTTAGGATTTGGGAAATGTATGAGTAAACAAAATTAGAATTTGTTCCTAAGGGTTATAGTACAGGAACCAAAGACAGTTCGACCTTCACCCATCTGTTAACTGGATGAAACAAATTTTTTTGTAATTTAATAAATAGACGGAAACGCCCAAAATGCCTTGCCTAGCGAAATGTTGTCAAGGCTATTTTCAACTAAATTAATTTCATTTAATTTTTTTCTTTGCTGCACCCATTTGTTAACCAAACGAATTTCGGTTTTAACTGATAGTTTATAACATAAAGAATATGCCAAGGTGGTTTTGCCTGCTCATTTCTGGGATCCTATTCTCGAGTTTGTACGTATGCGAATTCGATTTACTGTTTCACACTGATACACATGAAATATGTATATTTGTCTTTTATTCGTATACGAATTGGAAGTCGAATGATTCGAGAATAGCCCCCCTGATCATGACTACCTGTCAACCAGGTATGAAAACGTAAGTAAGTATAGGTAATTACACTGATCTGTTAACCAATCGAATAAATAATAAAAATACAAATGAAACATAAAATAGAAAAAGTATCTGAAAGGAGCGATTAAGTGCCTTTCTGCTCATAGAAGCGAACATAGGCATCTCCGCTCACCAGGGATCTATATGAAATTGGGGTCACATGTGAATCATTAAATGCATGCCACGTGCTCGCATACGGATGTCTAGAGTATGCTGTGTAGTGTCCGCTATAGGTAGTCCCATTACGATTAGACAATGCATATAGACTATAGCGACAAGATGTTACGTTAAATTGTGAAAGGCTTTCGCGGCCATCATCACTTACATGGTGGTTCTTCGGGTTGTAAGGCCGACGTATGTTTATAGAAGATCTCTGTGAAATTACTCATATCCAATCCCTTTAAAGGAAAATCAATGACAACATTCAATTTTCAGTTGAATTTTTTTGTTGAAGACAACCGTTTCAAATGAATTACTAATATTTTCGGAAGTTTATGAATTGATAGGGATTTCGTGCACTTCCTTCTATCTTTGCACTTTGCACATGTCGGCTTCTCGTCACCATCCAAAGTTTCTGATGAATGAATTCAAACATTGTGACAGTTTTAGTTGCCCTGTTCTTCGTGGTATTGAGAGGGAAAGATTTACAATTTAGGAATTATCCGTCCTTAAGTATCTTTACCTTGACTCTTGAGCCATGTCACTCAATTTCTCATCTATCTCTTTCATTATGGATATCGGCTTTTCCGTTACTCTATTGACGTCTTCATGTAGACCCTCAACAGGAATCGTAAGAACTCTTGAGCATCTTCCTGGACAAAACCGATGAAGCGAAAAGCGATACGTTGGATTTTACTTTTCAAGGGGACTATATCAACAACTCTACCAGGCGAATCATCTGACCAAAGTTTCTTGATCACCTCGGCAAATGCTTTGATTAAAGCTCCCTCCCTAGATATGTTACAGTTTATATTAAATTAAAGATAGCCATGACCACATTTTGATACGCAAGGCATTTTAGGTGTATTCGTCTATTTATGAAACTTAATAAAAAATATGTTTCATCCAGTTAACAGATGGGTAAAGGTCGACCTCTCTCCGGCTCTTAGACTATTACCATCAGTCAATAATTCCTAGTTTGGTATATACTAGGAGTGCCATAATTGAAATTTTCATTTTATTTTAGCATAAAAAGTTCCTTAAACATTGGTTGAAAACTACACTAATTAGGATACAAGATGAGGATGTTGATATCCAAAACAAAAAAATCTGATAATTTCTAATACAAAAATTATAAACCATTATATTTTGTGACTTTTCAGTGCTCTGTATCTCAATCAGAGGAAGTTTACTGACCAATATGTACAGGAACTTTTTGTTCTAAAATTCCAACAGAACCTCTGCTGAATTCGGAATTTGTGCAGTAATTGATGTTTGATAAGATGAATTCATTATTATTGAGCTATGTCAACAAGTTTTCAAACTGACAATAGAGTATAGTTTGACTTTAACTATTGAATTCGTCATTTACTGATTAATCTTGAAGCATTCAAAAGATGCAGCATATTTTCTCGTATATGGCATCCCAAGCAGACAAACTGGAAATTGATCAATGTTATTATTATTTTAATTGATTGTAGAAGTAGAACTGAGGGTATCAAGTTAAAAGACAATTGCTATATGTGCACGACATACAAGTTGTTTTTCCAAAACTCTCAGAAACTCAATATTAGCTCTGTCATTAGATATAAAAGATACTGTTTAAAGATTTGATTGAATCTTGTTCCAGAAAAATCAAAAGTATTGATTTGCATATCAACAAACAATAATTACTGCATTGTGAAAATGATCTACTATAATGGCATGATACTTACAAAGTACTGATTCATGGGTTAAGTTTAAATTTTAGGTAAACATATTTACAAAATTAACAAATTTAATCATTACTACACATTTTGACAAAAAACAAAATTTGAATATTAATTAATTTTTTTGATCACTTGTACAGAAAGAGTCCAAAATTTGTAGTTGATGTTTTGTGCACAAACTATAAATTGATGGAAAATTAAAACTTTTGTGAAAAAATTCTATATTATTTGAAAACATAAATAGAAAAGTTATTGGGTATAGCCCTTCCATCCTGATTTATTTGAAAACCTTATAAAATTTACTCTTTTAAATCATTCTATAATAACCTCCAAAATAGAAGTGTATGTTGTTTGAAGGCATAGGATTGTTCAGATATTTAAAAATTATTACTGCCTAGTTTTGTTGTGCAAGAAAAAAAATAATGCTCGCTAAATCCCCAAAACTTTGAATTTGATACAGTACAAAGAGTTATTCGAAATTATACATAATATTTCCATAACACATTTTTTAAAATACATATTTGTAGAAAAGTAATTTTTTGTCACTTCAACCCCTCCCCCTTAGTGGGAACTTTCAACCTCAAACTTGGATATTAGATATTTTCTTTCAATACCATATTTTTCCTACAATGTTCTTGGTTTCGGTTGGCTCAGAAGGTCGCTTTCCATCAAAAATGAATTGTTCAAAAATACATGAAGCTTCAATTTCTGAAATATCAGACAGAATTGAGATGAAAAATGACGAAATCTTACATAACAAACAAAAATACGATGCAATATATTTTGTACACTTTGTGAATAATCAAAACATATAGCACCGTTATAATACAAGTACCTACTGCAAAACTCATCTTGATAACCTTTTTACAATGATATGAAGCGGGGATGGATTCACCAAATAATATTCATAGGATATGATCAGTTATGACTAAACAAAAATAACACATAAAATCGAGATTCCAGAAAGTATAGAGAGGATCGATGAGGTAAGTTCATATTTCTGGAAACCTCCAGTAGGAATGTACACGCTGCTATTCTTTGCAAATGTCCTCTAGTCAAGCAATCGCTTTCGCTTCGGGTAGGAAAGCTTCCCAGTATTTTACGAGCTGAAAAAAAAACGGTAAATTAAAGTTGACTGTGGTTATGTCACATGAAACAGGACAAAATTTAGATGGTTTCAGATATACATATTATTACATTATGTCCCCCAAAATCTTGGAACTATTTCGAAACTGTTTTATTTATTTATTTATTTATTGAAAACACATTTTCCATACAAAACAAGTTCTGGTATAAGGAAGATAATACATTGAATACTGATGAATATAAATGAGTTTCAGAATTTTCCAAACTAATGAAAAAATAACAAATTTAACAATTTTGGATATTTATAGATTGATGAACATCAGAATGATAGCAGATTTTTTCAAGAAAATATCTATGTACTTTGATTTTTTCATATCATCTGATAATTTGTTGTAAGTTTCTATAGAACTAGATATATAATTGTTCTTGCCTTTATTTGAATGAATGTTATTTAAATGGAAGTTATTTCGAAAAATAAGAAATAAAACTTTCTATGTTTTTATACCACTTCCATTTGTAACCAACGTTACTGCAGTTTCGTCCTATATGGACATTGTCAAACAATACAATAATCTGAAATAATTAATAACACTCCTTAAATACCCTTAATTCTACCCGAGGCCTGTCTTAATGACTAACGGTCATTAATGACTTTTACCTGGACCTTGTTTATACATTTATTTATCATAAGAGATAGGGGTAGGCTAATGAGATCAACTATATCTTACAAATTTTTTGAAGTTATTAGATCTTCACCTGGAGCAATGTTAGATTTGAGTGATATTATAATATCATGAATTTCTCGTTCTGAACATGGTTTCAAAAACATCGATTTACTACATTACTACATTATTGGTTTAGTTTTGAATTTTTTTGATAAATTTAATCCAATTTCTGAGAAAAAGTTGACAAATTCATTACATATGTCTTTGCTAGAAGTTATGAGCGTGCCAGATTTACTTTATAGATTGATTCTTTTTCTTTTTTCCTATATTACTATTGATAAAATCCCATTTTTTAAAGGTTTTTATCAGCTTTTTCAAATTGTTTATTAAGTTCTTGTTTTTTTCAAATTTACATAAATATTGACTTGGTTTTTAATTTTTTTTTTTTTATAAAGTTTATTTGGATATTTTTTCAATTGCTTGTATAGTTTGTCTTGAATTTTCATTTTATCTAACACAGATTCAGTTATCCAGTTATTGTTTTCTCGTGTTCTGAAGTTTTTGGTTTCACTGGATTTTGCTTTGCATTCTTTTATACACTGCCATATGTTAAGGCATCCATTAAAGACTTGATGTAAAAATTTGTACAATTACCGTGACCGGCAATTAGGCAAATTCGCATAAAACGCTAATTAGCAATATCTCCTTGGACAAAATTGCAGAGATTGTGCAAATTGTAGATATATCTTTTCCTCATCCCTTTGCACCCGCCATTTTCAACCAGAGATACGAATAATCCTTGATTATGTTGTAATTAGCGATAATTCTGATTACAAAATTGAAAACATTGTGCAAATTTGTGGTAAAATCATGGTTCCGTCACCCCTAAAATGCTTTGAATTTGCCAACTCGTCATGTTTACGGATCATCCAAAAAACATGGATTACGCTAAAAACAGTCTCAGGAGCAAAGTTTTAGGGGCCACAAAATTGCAAACAATGTTTTCGTGAATTGCAAACAATATTTTCGTGATTTGCAAACTTTGCTGTCTTAATTTTAAGTCGCCACGGAGTTTGCACCCTTTTCAGTATCCCGGAAGATGGCAGGAATGAACATTATTTTTAGAAGCAATTTTTGCAAATGCCACAAAATTACAAACTTTGTGCATTTTAAAAGTTCTGCTACGACGAACAAGACTGTGTTTGAATTTGCAACCCTATAAAATTTCGGGACAACCGGCAATAGAATATTATCAATTAGGTCCATTTTCGCGGATGAGACAAAATTCCAAACTTTGTGCAAGTTTTTCTCAATGTTCTGGTATGGCAAACAAGTCTATCTAAAAATTTGCAACCGTTTAAAATTTCGGAAATGCAGGTCAATAGAATATTATCAGTTAAGATGATTTTCGCGGGTGATAGAAAATTCAAAACTTTGTGCAATTTTTTCTCAAGATTCTAGAATGGCAAACACCTACCTATAAATTTGCAACCCTTTAAACTGTCGGGAAAGCAGTGCAATGGAATATTGTCAATTGAGTCGATTTTTATGCGATTTTGTTCTTAAAGTTCTGTAAAGGCATAAGTTGACGTATGAATTTGCAAACCCATAAAACTTCGACAAACCCACCATCCCGCATTCCGGCGCAATCGCGAGTTTTTATTTGTCACGGATTAGACAAAACAATTCTATATTTTTTATTCTATTTTGGAATTTTCTCCCCTTGCCAATTTCTTCCTAAGTTCTTAAAAAGGAAGCTTATTTATATTGTCGTTTGAATGATCATTTTGTTCGGAACAATTTATTGTTTATGAATCGATTTTTGTAGGCTTTTTTTATTTTTCAAAAATTACATATTGTTTTGAAATAATCGTATTTATTTAATTTTTCAATATTTCCAAACTATCAGAATTTAAAAGTACGGCGACCGATTTTCAAATTTCAAAGGATAACTTTTTGATCGCCTCTTGGAAAACTACAAAAAATGTTCATGAATTTTTCCGTTTTATCAATAGTCCGGGAAATATATCAAAAAAAAAACTAAAAATAAGAGACTAGCAAAAATTACCTATTTCAACGCTTACCTGAGCCTGATGTTCCAGATGATTTTCCAAATATTTGATGAACATTACTTTAAAATCATGAATCCTACATTTTTCGAATCTTTCCATTTCTTTCTTTATCATTTGAGATATCCTGTCAAAACTGTCTTGCCCTCTCTCAACTTTTGATTCCCACTGAAAAATTAAGATTTGAAATTATACCACTTTTGTACAAGTAACAGTAATAAAAATTGATTGCTCAAAACCTGCCAATGCATTTTATAAAAAAAAAATTGTCAACTTTAGCTTGAAAAATTATTTACCTCGACAACTTCGGTGTTAGCCTGATCCATTTTATCAGATCGGTTTGTAAGCTCGTACTTGGTCTTTGCCTCGCGTTTTTTAGCGAGCATTTGTTGCGAGTGTTGCCAATGCTGGAAAAGTTTGGTTCTTTCGTGGAAAGCGTCCCTTACTGCGCCCAAGAGTCCAAGGTAGTCTTTCAAAAGCTCGCAGAGAATAAAGAAGTCTGTATTGGCTTGCTCCAAATGCAGGGCCTCCACCTGTTTGAAATATTTATTTACATTTAATCATATATCTTGAAGGAACTTTTTTTTGTATTCATTTTGACAGCATGAGTTTCAGCTTGAGTAGTTTCATTAGTTTGAAACCTTCAATTCCTTTAATATTCTTCTATTATTGGTTTTCTACTAAGCAAAGGATATAAATTATCGAACTTTTCCTTGCAAATGATGATTTTTAGTACAATAACATTATATTACCTGTACATTCAGATTTAGAAAAGCTCATTTATTTATTTATTTATATCCAAACAGACCTGTACGGTCTAATTACTTGGATAATCAAGTATGAGTACACAATGTAATTATATTTAAAAAACATTTTATTCAAATACAGCAAAATGGATTATTAAACATTCAAAATCTGTCTTAACAACGAATTATGTTTTGTGAGGTAGTACCATAGACAAATTAAAAATTAAGAGAGAGGATTTATCTGATAAAGATAACAAAATATATGTGAGAAAATGTAATAAGAAAGTTTTTCATAATCAGCTTAGAGGCTGACATTATACATCTAAAATATTAATTTTAATTTATTTCTCAAGTGCATTCTTTAGATTATTTATGCCATATCTTTTATACATGTTTTATTCTTATTTTTATGGATTAGTTTATTAACGTAGTAGACGATTAAAGCGAGATTTATATGAGTACAAAAAAAAATGTAAGTTTTAATAATGGTTTAAAAATTGTACATGCAAACATCAGAAGCATGGCAAAGAATTTTTATGAGGCTAAATTATTCATACATCAGTTAAATAAATCTTCTGAAATGATAATTTTTTCTGAAACTTGGCAATTGTCTAATACAAAATTATTTGAAATTTATGTATACATATATTTATAATTATGGAAACATTAATCAAAATGATAAGATATTAACTATAAAAAATAAATTTTCTTTCGTATATAAAATTATAGAACTGTCAAATTATTCTTAATGGAAATTGCAGTAGATGAAGCAAAAATTACTAATTTAACCCTTTCCCTCACCGTGTCCCCCAATGAGGACAACCTATTCAAATATTATTTATGTTGAGCTCTGTTTTCACTGCAATCTTCTATCGCACTCTGATTAGGATGGTGTATTATTTCAAAAGAACATATGTGCGGCCATCTGAAGAATATAGTAAGAAAGTGGAATTCAAATAAAATAAACGTTTCTAGAACTTTGCGTATATGACCGTGTAGAGCTTTGTTCTGTAATTCTTCTTGGTGACATTCGAATCATGGCAACTGTCAAATAAAGTCTATTGTGAAGAAAACTTGTTGAATTTCGGTTAATAATCAGTGTATCATTCGTTTTTCGTTTATTTTGAACTGTAAGGTTTTTATAGTGTGGTGTACTGTTTTGTGGACATTGTGAGTCAACGGTAACCTTCTTATACAGGGTGGGTCACGGTCGATGGTACCTTAGACGTTTACGGAGAACGGGGCATATGATCATTCTGAAAATTTGGTTTCTCAAGTAGTTGCTTTTGTTCTATCGATCTAAAATATTTTCAGCAATGCAACGTTGCCGCTTATACCAGAAAGTAGCAGCATCTTTGTTATTTCAAATGGGTCACCCTGTATATTACCGCATTTTTGAACTTATCATTCCTTTCTGGTTATTTCTGCCTCATACTCCCCTATACCTATCTCTAACGGTTTTTGAGATATTGGTTATTTTCCATATTTTTTATCCAAAACAGCTCGAATTGAATGTTTATTTCTGCGGTATTTGGATTCTTAGGAAGTTGCAATTTTGTGTTTAGTTCATCAAGATCATGTACATTGATTCTGTATAGAAACGTTTGTTCTGCGTTATACAGGGTCGTTCAAAATTCATGATCTTACTGCTAGACACGAAAAGGGTTGAAAGTGCGTTTTTTTAAATGGAACATCCTGTATATTATGAAATATCCTGAAAGATGACTAAATTACCTTCGAATTGATATATCATGTTCCTATACCTAAATAGCCAGAATTCCGAGATAATAGCAATTTTCACTTGTAATCTCCCAAGTGCTTGAATTATTGCCGGAAATTTTTCGAGTACATGAATTTTCTTTGAAGATTCATGTTCGAGATAAATTTACGCCAATTAATTCAAGCACGAGGGGGATTCGGTAAGAAAATTTCGCACCGAGAAATGAAAATCATTCAACAATTCATAAGAAATAACTAAGGATGGTTTCACCTGAACTATTTATAACCACTGAAATATGTAAAATACTTAACAAAATTTTCATCAATATATGTGTTTAAATTTGGAACAAAAAAAAAATAAAAAGTTATATTCTATTCGTGGATTGAACCATCGACCTAGCGACTCATAGGCCGCAACACTACCGCTGAGCTACGGGACTTGGGATAAAAACTTGTGACTAATGGTGTATTGAACTTCTTCTGAAATATGATAATTATCTCCTTTCATATGAAAACTAGACCTCCATTTGTACATTAAAGCAAAATATCAACTTGTCACATGTCAAATGTTTGACAGAAAAATTTCCACTTATTAATTTCGCCCAGGGTACCCAGGAGGATAAAAATTTCCGGAAATTTTTAGGGTTGCCATGGTATCTAAACAAGAACGAATTTTTTGATTGGCTACAAAAGTGAGGTGTGAAATTTTCAAAAAAACTCGATTTATTTTTCTCATATTCATCTAAGGTGGCTAATAAATGTCATGATGGTACATGACATTATGAAAATTTGACAATTAGTGCACTATTAATAATACCGTTGTGTGTGATGAAATTGTTTATTCTTCTTGGAAAATGTGAGAGAATTATAGCAAGAACGTGCAGAAAATTCAATGAAACGTACCCTAATTTACAACCAATGAACAGAAGGAAGTTTGTACGATTACAACATAATTTCAATCCACGAAAAGAACAAAACTTTTTTATTTATTTTTTGTTCCAAATTTAAACACATTTATTGATGAAAATATTGTTAAGTATTTTACATAATATTACAGTAGTTATAAATAGTTCAGGTGAAACCATCGTTAGTTAATTCTTATGAATTGTTGGATGATTTTCATTTCTCGGTGTGAAATTTTCTTACCGAATCCCCCTCGTGCTTGAATTAATTGCCGAAAATGTATCTAGTACATGAATCTTCAAAAAATTCATGTACTCGAAAAATTTCCGGCAATAATTCAAGCACTTGGGAGATTACAAGTGAAAATTGCTATTATCTCGGAATTCTGGCTATTTAGGTATAGGAACATGATATATCAATTCAAAGGGAATTTAGTCATCTTTCAGGATATTTCATGATATACAGGATGTTCCATTTAAAAGAACGCACTTTCAACCCTTTTCGTATCTAGCAGTAAGATCATGAATTTTGAACGACCCTGTATAACGCAGAACAACTTCTCTATGCAGAATCAATGTACATGATCTTGATGAACTAAACACAAAATTGCAACTTCCTAAGAATCCAAATACCGCAGAAATAAACATTCAATTCGAGCTATGTTTTGTATAAAAAATATGGAAAATAACCAATATCTCAAAAACCGTTAGAGATAGGTATAGGGGAGTATGAGGCAGAAATAATCAGAAAGGAATGACAAGTTCAAAAATGTGGTAATATACAGGGTGATCCATTTGAAATAACAAAGATGCTGCTACTTTCTGGTATAAGCGGCAAAGCTGCATTGCTGAAAATATTTTAGATCGATAGACCAAGAGCAACTACTTGAGAAAACAAATTTTCAGAATGATCCTATGTCCCGTTCTCCGTAAACGTCTAAGGTACCATTGACAGTGACCCACCCTGTATATCACTCTAATATATTTCAGTGCATAAAAAATTACCAGGAGACCTCTCACCGAATGAAGTTAGACTTGATAGAATGAATCATCTCTCTTCCACTGATGATAAAGAAAATTCGTCGAGGTGCAAATTCCCTCAGTGTACGTGAAAACAAGAATATTTCGTAGCAAGTGCAATGTTTAGGTTTGACGAAAAATCTAATTTTTTCGTTAATTATCATGGGAATTGTTAATAAAATATCATTGTAATAATGTGATATCCTCTTATTTCATATAATTTCATAGAAGTTCATAGAATTTTTAAGCCGTTGGCTCACACTGTCCTCATTTGGGGACATGCCCTAGGGCCCAGAAGAAAATTTTGAAAAAAATATATATACATCAAAAAATTGCAAAAAAATCATAGATACTGTAGAAAAATATTCAGATTTTTGTCTTCAAAAATCATAATTCGTGAGCAAGAGGGTTAAAAACATTGTACAGACCTCCGTCAACTTACTATATACTTTATAAATGTTTCTAAATACATACTGAAACGATATCAATAAGAATGATACATTTTTTTATTGGAAACATAAATATTTTGTCAAATTTAAAATTAGTTCATGAGTATCTCAATATTCTGGGCGCATGTGGCTTCGTTTCATACATTAATAGGCATAATAGATTAAAAAACAACAAAAAATCTTGCATAGATCATATTTTCGTAGAGTAATCAAAATAAAAATTATTAAAATCCCTGATGTACAGATCGACAAGCGTAAGGATGCCTCTGAGATGCGCAAACGATAGAAAGCGTGAGTAGATGTGCGACAAAGATCGACTACTGTTTAATAAGGCAGAGCGATTGAGCTCCTGCCCCACTCCAGGGTTTTGTCTACTGCGCAACCAATTCTAGGAGACATCCTTACGCTTGTCGATCAGTACGAGCATGAACTCACTTATCATTATCCGATATTTCTTCAGTACATTTCAAATAGAAATTATGATAAAACTTTTTATAAAGGCATAATTGACTAAAAAATACCACATAAGAAGTTTGAAAATGAAAATTGGAGCGTAATTTATAAACTAAACAATTCCGATGACTTGGCAGAATATTTCATAAAAATAATTCAAATTATTACAGGTGAATATACTAAGAAAGTCAGGATAAAAAAGGTGAGAAAAAGAAAAGAGAGGATGACTTGAACATTACTAATATCTGTCGGAAGAAAAATTGCATTGTATAAACAACTGAAAGAGAATACTGATAATGCACTAGTGAAACTAGATTATAATACTTATAAAAACCGACAAACCTGCTAAAGAAGCTAAAAGTCAGTATTATCAAAAACAAATGACAGATAGTAGTGATTCACTTGAATGGAAATGTATAAAAAATATCTGTCATGAACATAAAACGTCGAAGAAATAAAATCTAGGAAATTGAGTGATAATTCGCTGATTTCCTAAATTTCAAAATGCATGTCTTTGAAATCTCCATATCTCAAATATTTCGAAATATATATCTGTTTAATTTTTACATTTCGTTTTTCGCCTGTATTTAGTTACGAAAATTCGGATTTCCAAAATGTTCTTCCACAGACATTCTACGTCACTGTCACAATCTGACAACGTTGTAATCGTGGAGGCATTCGTCGATTGTCACTATTGTCATTTAATGTGTACGATCTGTCAGAACTTATAAGCTGGATTTACAGATTGAGTCGCAGCCGCAGTCGTTGCAGTTGACGTTGCCGTACGAAGATAAATGTACCGTTGCTCATGTATACGTTTATAGATCCGCTGCCGTTACAGTTGCTGTTGTCGCTGCCGCCGGGCATTTTATCTTGGACGGCAGCGGCAGCGGAAAATGACATGAAACTCAAAATGTCCTTGTCAAAAGTGAACGAAAGTTAACATAATTTAGGTTATGTATTTGTTTATATAGTTTGAAAGCAAAAATTTATTTTATTCGGCAAGGTTGGAATTTGAGGAAAATATAAATGTTGATGTAGGCGTAATCCTAAACACACTAGAAGGATTTCCACATCTATATAATCTGAAGAACAAGAATTATAAAAATATGTTCATGAAGGAAAAGAGTTGGCGCTCAATGAACGCAAAATAAAACTATAATTTTCCCAGCGGCTACGGCAACGGTTACGGCTGCGGAAGCGGCTGCGACACAATCTATAAATCCTGCTTTGCTGTGGATCAAAAAGGAATTGCTGATATTATATTCTCTATAGGTTCTTGAAGCCATGAATGTGAAAAGTGTTTTGTTTCTTTTCCGAACACCAGTTTGAATTCGATCAAAATATTCGTGAGTGTATCAAAAACAGAAACTGTAAACAAGACTTCCTGATGTCTATACTGCAGTGAAGATCACTTGAAAGTGAGTTCTTATCTTGGGATGCTACACAACTTTCACAGTCACGATATTTTATTTCATCATTACTTTTATCAGTAGTAACTACAACAAAATATGGTTTGCTCCGTACTTTGTGCTCAGGAATTATACGGCACTTGACGATACCCTCCTTTTTCAGCTTCCATAACCCATAGCATGATCACCATAGTCTGATCTATCAGCCCTATAAATGAACATTAAAAGTAAGGGGATATTCATGACATCAGAATGAGTTCCAAATGAAGAGTACCTATTTACTTCACATCTTTCAATCCTTTCATATCCACACTCAAATACTTTGGATTGCGAGAAAAATTTGTTGAATCATTACATAGTTGACGGGTGGCAAATTTTTCCTGCTAGCTTTGAAAAAGTTTCTCTCCATTTTCACAAGTCAGTGACAATAACAACATTACAACATAAACAATGTCAGCAAATGGCAGCGGTTCCACTGTTGTCAGATTCATATCAGTTCCATCAACTTAGGTCAACAAAAAATACTAGAATCTAGTGAAGACATTCTACGTCACAAGAGTATACTTATTAAAAATTTTTCTTTGTTTCAAAGGCTCTAACTTTTTTATGACTGAATGTTGGGTTGAATCTTTCACAAGGTGGGGAGCTAATGCAAAATAGTTTCTTAAAATATTATTCAGTTCGACTTTGGAGTTTTAGGAAAATAGCGAATTCAATAAGTCAATAAAATAGCTATTTATGATACAAGTTCGTAAATTAGGACTTTTTTGTATGAGCGTGAAGTTTTTGAATGAGGCGCAGCCGAGTTCAACAAACACGCTAGTACAAAAAGCCCTTTACAAAAGTGTTTCATTCAAAGTTTTTTTTTTTCAACAGTTATTATACTGCCAAATTGTAGCAATTATATCATTAATTTGAATGTTTAATGATATGAATTGTCGTCGTTTTATCAAATAAAGACTTCCGAGTTATATTTGACGCAAAATACTGTATTTTTCAAAAATGCATAAATGTATCAACAGTGTGTAAAAAATTACTTTACGCACAGTTGATGATTTTACCCACAGGTGATATTTTACGCACTTGTGCGAAAAAGTATTACTTTTCGCACTGTCAGCAGTGCGTAAAAGCTTAGTTTACGCACTGTCGTAGAAAAAGATTATTTCAGACCATCTCATCAACTATTACACGGAAGTAAAAAATTATTCGGTATAAAAAACCACCTAAAATACTGAAAACATTTTATCTAAAAGATACAAACCCGAAATAGAACAAATAATAAAATCGTTGAAATTGAAAAAATCTCCAGGTATTGACCAAATCACTCCAGAAATACAAATATTCTTAAGTGAAATTATTTTAGAACCATTGGCTCATCTGATGAATTTCATTATTAATTCAGGTCAAATTCCGAAATCTTTCAAAGTGGGCATTATCAGATCGATATGTGGTGATAAATTGGAAGCTAAAAATTACAAACCTATTTCATTAATTGTTAACTAACATTTTTGAGAAAATTTTGAAATATGGAATAGAAACTTTTGTGGAAAAAAATCATCTGATTTCAGAAGAAACAATTCAGATTTAGGAAAAACGTTTAGACCCAGGATGCTATCAGTCATCTGACTGATATTATACTTCACCATCTTGATAATAAAATTTTAATTTAGACAATTTTTTTTGGATCTAGCTAAAGATTTCGATACGGTTGACCATAAACGACAATATATGAAATTTGCGAATACTGGATTTAGAGGCAAAATTTAAATTATTGATGAAGCTAGAAGTGAACAAAAAAATCTTTCAATTTGGTGTGCCACAAGGGATAGTTTTGGGCCACTGCTGTTTACTATCTATCTCAACGACCTTTTTTATATCAATACTATAGGTAAAATTCATTGTTTTGCAGATGTTAAAGGTGTATTATATGGAGAAAAAAAACTGGATTGAATTACAGACCAAGACCAAATTAGATTTTAAAAAGATTATTAATTGATTTGATTATAACATACTCACAATAAACTTAAATACGAAATATCTGCCATTCCCATTTTACAATAATAACCTTCCAGGCTTAGGACTACTAATACTTGATAATAATACAAGAATAAAAGTTAAGAGATAGTATCAAGTAATTAGGGATTATTCTTGACAGACATCTAAAATGGACAAACAAAATAATAATTTTCTGTTGAGGAAATTACGAAGTTTATTCTCAAAATTCAAGTATCTCAAACCATTCATGGGCATAAGAACCCTTGACATTCTTTATTTTTCATTAATATAATCTAAATTGAATTATGGGATTCTGATTTGGAGAGGAGTCATGAAATCCCACATCAGAAATCTTGAGGTTCTTCAGAAACAGTTTTTGAAAATCATGTGATACAGTGGGAGTTATTTATATCCAAGTCAAAAACTGTTCAAAGAATTATTCTTTGGATAGGTACAACATAATGATTTATATCTATAAACGGGGCCAGGTGCCGAGTGGTTTAAGCGGCGACATTGTTTCAATCACTGGCTGCCAGTCGGCGATGGTTCAAACCATGGCGACTGCAGAAATTTTTCTGCTCAATCAATCAACTTTATTTCCCCAAGAAACATTACATGTTTATGGAAGGGATAAAAAAATCTTAAAAATAACATGAATAAATAAGCATACAAAGATGTGATCAATAAAAATAAAAAATAATAATAATAATCTGACAATACATTTGCTCAAAATACAAAATACAATGTGGTGAGTATAAACAAAATAATAAATATTGAAATTTAAATAAATTCAGCAGTTTTCAACTTATATCGAAACTATTTCAAAGTTCTAGTGGTCAAATTCATTGAATAAATCACCTCAAAATTTCTTTTTTCAATTTGATTTTGAATTTCTTTAACGAATTATAAGATTTTATTTCATCAGGTATCGAATTGTAATTTACTATTCCATAATGAAAAACAGATTTTTTTTCAAAATTTGTTCTAAAATTACTAGCAGCTAACAATTTTGTTTGTCTAGTATTATGAATGTGAATAGTATTCACTTCAGTAAAAACTAAATTTGAGGTTTTCACTTTTTTTCTAACTGAGTGGATGAAACTACAAATTTTCAGCTTGTAAAGGGAGTTCAGATCTAGCAAACCATTTGGTTTGTATAAATTAATTGTTGGTTCCATATAATTCAATTTAAAGATACATTTGATTGTTTTATTTTGAAGTTTCCTCAAACAATTTAAAAAGCAATTACTTGCAGTACCCCATATAGAAACCAGTTATTGAAGATGTGAATAAATCAGAGCAAAATAGATATTTTTAAGAAATTTCAACGGAATGTAGTTTCTTATTTTAAAAAGAATTCCGATCAGTGGTGCTATTTTACTTCTGATTTTATCAATATGCTTATTCCATGATAGTCTTTCATCTATATACAAGCCCAAAAATTTAATTGTTTGCTGATAATTTATAGTTTTACCATTTAAATTAATTGGAGGAGTTGGAATATTCAGCATCTTTTATGAAATATTCATGAAAGAAGATTTGTTAAAATTTAGTGTCAACTTATGTTTTTGTAACCAAATTAAAATATTACCAATATCATTTTTTATTTTATTTGTTATTTTCATTATGATTATTGATGGCCCAAGAAAGTGCTAGGAATCACACGTAAAAAGGTAAGACCTCGTTAATCCTTGGATCGCACAAGTTTCGACTTCTGAGGGCTGCCGTTCGTAAGGGGACGACAGCTGGTTAACGGAAAAAACAAATTTAACAACATAAAACGAATATAAACTTCAATAATCATATTTATAATACAAGGAATAAAAATAGTATCAGAGTGAAACACAAAGTTAAAAAAAACATTACCATTTTACTATGACTTGATTCCAAATCACATAAAAACGACCACAGGCTGAAATTTATTTCATGGCATCTTTCGCTTCAATTAACTCAGGTAGTTTATATTTTATCATGATTTTGTTCGATTTTAAAAATTTACAAAACATTTACCTATATGTAATTCTTACCTGTAATATTTTCGCAACAAGTTTTAAACTTCGCGGGTATCAACTCGTTTATTCACCTTTTTATACAAATTGATGTAATGCTTTTTTATTGAATTCTGAATAAACTTTATTATTATTTTAGGAAAGAACCAAAAAGAAATCACAGTGATCAGCGAACGAGAGATGCGTACACAAAGATGACATATCCATGCGCAAAGTATTTTGCGCAAATAAAATGAATAAAACACTTATACAATAAATAACTATACATTCTCTCTCTTGTGATAGAATAATATTCTCACACTGGTTAGCAATAATAACATTAGCCTTGACGCAGTTGATTGTCATCGTAGTGGCAAAATTTGAGTGTTAAAATTATTGCTGTCACGTTTCCTATCTTTGATCGTGGAGAAAATATAGTCTGCTACTCGGTTAGAATGAAAATTCGTGATGCTCGTGGTTCCTCACGCTCGCCTTCGGCTAGCGCTCGAAACTTTCCACTCGCATCGAATTATCATTTTAATCTTGTTACAGAATATACTATTCTCCACGATCAGAATTTGCCAATTCTGAAATCAAATTTGATTACAGAATGCTGGAATTCCCTCTCTTGAGATTGAAGAAATATTCTGCAACACCTCTGCCTCCATGCAATTTAAATGTATTTACATTCTCTCTCTTGTGATAGAATAATATTCTCACACTGGTTAGCAATAATAACATTAGCCTTGACGCAGTTGATTGTCATCGTAGTGGCAAAATTTGAATAAGTGTCAAAATTATTGCTGTCACGTTTCCTATCTTTGATCGTGGAGAAAGTATAGTCTGCTACTCGGTTAAAATGAAAATTCGTGATGCTCGTGGTTCCTCACGCTCGCCTTCGGCTCGCGCTTTGTTTCGAACCGTGTTTTTCTATATTTCATATAAATAATTAAATTATTTTTGTTATATATCAAATTTACTATATTTTGAGTTTCGTTTTCGTTTTTCGAGTATGTTATACTATATAAGTATCGAAAATTTCTTCTTAGGAAATATTAGACTAAGGATATGAGTTTCGTTATGTTTTTATATAATATATGTATTTTATAAAATATATTTTTTTAATACCTATTTTCTAAAATGTATATTATTTTGTATGTTTGTAGAGTAAATACTCGCATTACGTCTTTAGACGTCATCAGCCCTTGGCATACTTTTTTATCATGGGAGGCTAACGACGTCTAAAGACGTCATGACCCTTTTGACGTAATTGTTAGGATTTTTTGATAATACATGTTAAGTTCATGCTAGAATTTGCCTAGAGCATTTTTATTTCCCAAAAAACCTTGTCAGCCCCTGGGGTCCTGTATACGACTTTAATTAGCAGTGAACGTGTTAAGAAATCTAAACGCTCGAGCTTCGCTCTCCTACCAGAGAAATCAAGGAAGAAATATGAATTACAATACGGTAAATTCATGACGTGGTGCCAGTCAAAACATTCACCACAGAAGATATTTTTAATATTTCATGCTTTTAGTAGTTAGAGAAGCGATTAGTACTTTCTGAATTTAGTGCAATTTGGTTAGCATATACATTATGAAAGTTTGTTATAATGTGATGTACTTTTGTTGAATAAAGCATCTGGTGTTTCATTTTCTGAAAACTGCGTTTGTAGAAAAAATTTTATGTGTATTTCGAGCACAAAGTGCCATTGTCGCTCTCAAAAAATTACTCTCTTTGTCAAGCGACAATATATCACTTTGCGCTCTTAATACACAAATAGCTATTACATATCTGTATAAAAGTTCTTAATGTTAAACTTTTATTATAAAAGTGAATATGGTTTTTAATTATTAAGTATCGACTACATCAATTCTGCTTTTATGACTGTAGACCAAGCTATAGAAGTTTTTCCCCCACAAAATAAAAGACGCAAATGGCCTATACTAATTTTTTTAGATAGTTGATTAATGAAAACCCTAGTTTTCGACTCAGCAAAATTGCTTTGTGGAATTTTTTAAACAAGCAATAGGGAAACAAATTACAACTTGTTTGGTTTTTTGGAAATATCTCAAAGATTATTCAAGTAAGTAATCGCTTTACGGTCGATGGAACTTTTGTAAAAATTTATAAAATCTACAAAAAATAGTTTTTTATACAACCAGATTTTTTCATTTTTCACTGCAAAAGTCCGGGAAAACCTCGAAAAAAGAGAACATTTTTCAAAAATTCATCATTTTTGTAAATCTGAAGCTGGACAAACAATATTGCGGAAACCGTAAGGAATTCTGGGTATTCAGAATCGAAGAAAATTAATTGTGAAGTACCTCAAGGTTCTATACTTGAATAAATTCTCTTTTTATTATACATAAATGACCTATTGAACATCCAGATATCAGGTTCTTTTACAGTTTTTGCTGATGACAGTACCATATTTTGGCATCATAAAAACAAGCACGATCTTGATCAAATGATACGTTTTGATCTGAAAAAAGTGAAAGATTGGTGTGATTCGAATTTACTATCATTCAACATAAAAAACCAACATGATATCTTTTAGACGTCATCTTGAAAACATTAAAAACAAAATTACATTAAAATAACTTGGACTTTATCTGGATAACTTGTTGAAATTTGAACAGCATGTTGAAATTTTATGTAAAAAGCTCTCTTCGGGTTGCTACGCATTGAGATTTGTCTCGAATGAATTAGGATTTTCAGTTTCAAACCCAGTTTATCATTCTCTTATTGAATCGCATCTAAGATATGGTATTGCATTTTGGGGAGTTTGCTGTAGTCATCGTTTACAGACTTTCCTAATTTTGCAAAAGTGTGCTTTGCGGTATTTATGCAAAGCAAAATATAGGGATTCATGCCAACCTCTCTTTCTTAAACATAAAATTCTAACAGTTATTGCTATTTTTAAGCTTGAAACTGTTTGTTTGATACACAAACACAAAACAAAGTTCTCTATTGGAAACAGTTCTTCTGATCGTAGTACCAGACAGAGTAATGATTTAAAACTTCCAATTCCAAAAAGTACACTTTTCAAAAACTCGATATTTTATAATGGATGTAAGATGTTTAATCACCTTCCAATGAATATTAAAAGTATCACATCACTTTTTCGTTTCAGAAAAGATGTGAAAAGTTTGTTATCAGAGAGAGTAGTCTGCAAGAGTTTTATGATGATCGTTTTTAAAAGTAATCATTTTGGATCATGAATCGAGCTTAGTTAGAGTTTTAACATTTTTATAACATTCACACTTTTTCGACATATATTTTAGGGCAATCTCCACATTTTAATTTGTAAAAAAGTTGTTAAAATGTGGAGATTGCCCTAAAATATATGTCGGTAGAACTTTTAGAAATTTCAAAACACGCATTCTTGAACATAAAAGAAGCTTTGATAACCACAAGAGAGATTCAAATCACCTTTTATATGAAAACCATACTTTTGATCCAGATTTTGAAATCTTGCATTCAGAAAGAAAAGGCTTAAAACTTAATTTCTCAGAAGCGCTGGAGATCAACAAAAGAAAAAATCCAATAATTTACGCAATGACCAGGTAAATGTTAATCTTTCACCTCTCCTTAATATCTTCAATAATTAAGTGCATCTTTGTGATATTACCCTGAATGAATTTCCTATATTAAGGAAACTACCTGTTTATCATCATGCTACCTTTTTATAATTAATACCTTCTTTCTACTTACCAATTTCAAACTACTATAAATAGGATTGTACATTTACTGAATACCATTGTTTTTTTGAAAAAGCTATAGTAATAGCGAAACGCGTCACAAATTACGTGTAGTAATATATTGTGGATATTTTAAAAAACAAGTGTTTTTCATTTAATTCTTAGTAAAATAGAACAAATTATAGTCAGGGGTAATATAATAAGTGGTATGATTATTACCGATAATTTTTTGGAATATTAATGAATTGCAATCCCAAAGCTGAAAAATTTTCTTGCATTGGGATTGCCAATGAATTGATATTCCAAAAAATTTTAGGTTATTAATCATACGACGAATTATATTTAGGACGACAATATATCGATTTGAAATAAAGAAAAAGCGTGTCACCGTTTTAATTTGAAGTAATTCACAGAAATCAAAATCTAACAACGTGAACACTAAAGAGAAAAATTGGGGTCATATTACAGGCATAATCTTTCAAAATATCAGCCAGCTCCACAATTGTGGTATTCGCATTGACATTATAACCCCTGTTTGTGCAAAAGTTGTTGAATTGCCTGGTAATTGATTCTTTATTTCTGGCCGTATTCAACGGAATACTCTTTTCCACTGCTTCATCTATGATACCAATAGCCATTTGTCCCCAACGATCGCTCATACTGGTTAAGAAATATAACTAGTCATGTCGGGGCGTGGCGCAGTAGTTAGAGAGTCCGACTTTGGGTCGAAAGGTCTGGAGTTCGAACCCCAGTTGCGGCTGGGATTTTTTAATTTAATTTGACCGATTAAATTATTCAAATCTCGTGGCTGGACTGGGGCGAGTCCTGTACGATTCACTGTTGCGTTCCAATTTACAGTGCTGCTCCTAAGGTGGCGTATGGCGTTAGCAACAAGGCCTATCCAGAACACGTGGCTAATGACCATAGCATTCGATGCCAAGACACCAACGAAAAAAAAAAAACTAGTCAAAACACAAAGATTTGACATTTATAATTTAAATCATTATTTTCACTTGACAGCTAGTAAAACAAAAACTAAGCAGGTTTTATCACCGTGAAAATACAGCGACAAGCTATATTTTCACTGTAATTCCGATTCTATTGGCTGAATTTCAAAATTTTAAATAGACTGATTGGTTGTTAAGCAAGAAGATATATTGTCACCAAAATCACTAGCACTTAAAATGGAATGTGAAAATACATTATAGCGAAGTGGTCGAGGTGTTAGAGCGTTTGGCTTCCGCCCAGACGGTCCGGGTTCGATCCCCGGTCGTGTGTCACTGAGCTGAAGTGGTTCGGATTCCACTTTTATTTAAACTGTAGGTCCCGGATCTCCCTTGCTCGCACAAGCTCTGATTTTGAGGGGTTTCCTCCGAAAACCTGGGAGTTTCGTAAAAACAAATTTTACAAAAATTTACATACCTTTTCTTCCGTTTCCGCCAACTGGGAGAGGGCCCTCGAAAGTGAATTATGATCCTCGCATGCACTGAGCATTGCTGCAGATCGAGAGACACCGTTGGTTAAATGGGCCAGCTCCTTTCTGTAGGAGACCATCGCTTCGACACTAGCATGAAGTTTCCTTAGTTGTGTTTCTAGTCCTTCGACGTGTGTTAGTTTTTCTTCGAACCACTGAAAAATTAATTGATGAATTTTTTTATTCTTCAATAACTTTTTATTACATTTTTATATACACCTTTCATATTATTGCCCACCCTGCACCAATTTGACGCAACTGATACATTTTTGGAATCAGCTCAGCAAGGTAACTCCGGAAATGGAATACAAATTTTAAAAAAACCGGTGATGACGTCATTACTCGAAGGTAGGCCCCATGTATATTAAATTGTTACTTTAAAAAATAGTAAATTGAAATCAAAAATCGACCTTTTTCGAAAAAATTTATAATGATTTTGTTCATTTAGCTTATAATGAATTTATGCGTTACTTTATGGGCACTATAAAGTTTCAGATATACAGTGCGAGCGTAAAGTATGGAAACATGAAGATATCTTTGACTCCTCGTAAGATACAATACAATGGTACTAACAGAGTATCAAAGAATTTGAATTTTATACTAATGACAGGTAATACCATAATATTATGAAATTTGTGTATGTTTTATTTGCGACTTATTTGTATTTTCAGGGTCGGAAATTATGATTTTTTTGTCAAAGCAAAAAAACAAGATGGTGGACAATATGGGGGTATTACAAGTTTCTTGTATGACTAAAATGAATGAATTAAATTGATGAAAAAAGCCTTTATACAAATCCGCTAAAAAGGAAATTATATTTTTTTAGATGTGTGACGTAGGTTATTCTGTTCGTAACAGAATCAAAATTTGACTGCGCAAAAATACCTATTTTGTACTCGCGGCAAGCTTTTGAACCAGCTACGTACATAATAACCTATGTTCCACATCTAAAAAAATAATTTTTTTCTTTTCATCGCATTTGTATAAAATTTATCAATATTTTTCAATTATATTTAGTCACGCTGAAAATCTGTACCTAAAACCCCTTCAATCCAATTCTGAATCGAATCGGACCATAATAACAAATCTAATCCGCCATACTAGAGCTGCCATTTTGTAGTTCTTTGCTCAACAAAAATTCCATAATGCATTGTCATCGCAATTATGAATACCTACCAAAGTTCGTGTTGATCGGATAACTAGAAGTGGGTCAAAAGTCAGCTGCAAGATTTGTCTCACACACACACACATACGTCCTATCTAACAGGGCAAGTTGGAAAAAATTGGACATTGCATAAACTTAAAAATTGGAAAACCTTGCATACATTCAAATCCAATCATTCCAATATACATTAATTCACAGTGGATGCTCAAAGTGTTTGCCATGGACTGCCATACATGTGTATGAGTTAGTCTCGAAACGCTGCCTGGCGTTTTTGAGCAATTTATGCAAAATTTTACAATTTGTAAGTTCATACAATGTTAATAAATTTTTCAATTTTTGTTATATTTTCGTGAATTGTTCACATTAGCTTTCCAATCAAATATCAAAAGTTGGAATACGAAACAGTTGTTTTTCCCGTAAGGGGGCGCCAAAATGAAACGTTAGAATAGAATAGAATAGAATTTAGAATAGAATAAAATTTATTTATACTGCATTACAAACAGGTTATTACCCACTGACATGTACACAGTGTAACACTTAAGTCTAAACCTAGTACTATGATAAGTTGTAGCAAATAGTATATAAAATAAATAATAAAAACATCTAACAATCACAGAGTAGTACTGGTTAATAGGTGCAAATTTATAGTAAAAATAGTGGTTAAAATACATAAAAATATAAAATAAATAATAGTCATCTAACAATCACAAGATATCACATTAGTATTTTGTGCTTTATTTCAGTTGCTGTGCTGTTGAAAAAATCGAAAAATCGAATGCTTTTTATTTATGTCATTAATTTCCTTTAGGCAGCGATTGACTGGAGATTCCGATTGGACATTTGTCATGAAAACACGATTTCGATTTCTGAGTCTGTTATCTGGGATGTGTATATTTATTGCAGACAGCAGCTCAGGTATATCGATAGCTTGGTTAAAAATATTGAAAATAAATAGCCCATCATTCATTCTTCGGCGATAAGCCACAGTGTTCATCTCAAAGAGTTCCAGCTGTGTTTTATGTCTGAATTCCTTATGGAATTACCTTTTCAATGCTGTGTCACACTTAGTATTTTCCCTATTCAAATTGTATGAGCAATCATGATAGGAAGATGTCCCCCTTGGATTCAAAATCGACGCGTTTTTGCATTTTTTTCACAACACATGTGTTTTGAAGAATTTGTTTTCGGTGCCGGGTTGAATCGAACCATAATTACAAATTTTGCCCATCTTGTTTTTTGCATCCATTGATAAACAAATCATAATTTCCGACCCTGAAAACCACCACATATCAATTTTGAATCGAATCGGACCATAATTGCAAATCATGTCCGCCATTTTGCTTTTTCCTTAAAAAATTCCATATGCATTGTCTCCGAATTTATGTCAAATTAGCTTGCAAATGAAGTATCATAATTTGGAAGACGGATCAGTTGTTTTTCCCTCAAGAGGGCGCCAAAATAAAAAGTTAGGTGGCAAAAACTGACATGTCCGAATTCCTCATGAAATTTCCTTTTTAATGATGTGTCACACTTACCACTTTCCCTATTCAAAATGTTTGGGTGATAAAGACCAAGGGGTGGGGGGTGAGGTATGACAGTTGAGGTTATGATACGAAGATGTCCCCATTGGATTAAAAATCGACGTGTTTTTGCATTTTTTCGATCTGTTTCGTTTTCGGTACCCAAAATTTTGTCATTGAACATTACGGGGTGTCAAAGATATCTTCATATTTCCACACTTTACGCGCGCACTGTATTTATAACAATGTACTCACTGGATCCGTTTCATCCATTTTGTATGTGATTTTATTCACGGTCTCTCCGACTTTATTGAAAAGTCTCATAACCCCCGCACTACTCAACGCAGAGGTACTTGTGGCCTTTGGTAATTCAATGTCTGAAAAAGAGATCAAGAAATTACCACGGAGTTCATCATTACGCTTCGTCACACTTTTCTTACCAGATTCCAGAAATTCTCTAAAATCGGGATCCAATACCAGGACTGGATGCTCCGCAGTTCTCTTTAGATACCTTTCTAGCGAGGCTCTCCTTCGCTCAACGAAGTCGTTCCCGTTGGCTGGGTTCCCTTCTTGACTCGACATTTTGATTTTGGTCATACCTTGAATTGAAGCCATACATTGAAATCAGAAAGAAGATATTTAAAAACTTTATTGAAACGAAATAAACACACTTTTGTCTTACTTCCACTAGATTTTTATTTTCACGACCGGTTTCGGATTTTATCCATAGAAATTATAATAAACACTAGAACGCCAAACCCGCTGTCCGAGAATCAGTTAAATGGGAATGATGACAAACCTTTGCACTTGCGCATTATGGCTGTTTCTGGTCACGTCGTTGCCAAGTTTTCTCTTATTTTTCGTGTTCCAAATGAGGTTCGGAATATCATCTGTGGTTAGACCAGGTAATTGTGGGAAGTCCAGTAAACTTGGCAACACCGCCTTAAATCCTATCGTGGCGTATCAAGCGAACAAAGATAACAGTGTCGGCTTCTGAGTTTAGGCATTGTTAGGTTTTAACAGTTGTTCAGGGAAACTGTGTGAATCTGGATAACACCAATATATTGGCAACGACACAGAGGCAAAAAAAATGTATGCGGACTTGAAATTGGATGATATGTGCATTATAAAAAAATATGACATTGATGTCAATAACATGTTAATCGAAGATGGGGAATTTTATCATTTAATTTCATTTCTCTCTTTTCTTTGAATACTCTGACTGAAAATGTGGTTACACATATATATCAGGATTTGTTGTTGAATCTATAAAAAAATTTATCAGATGAAGAGTATGTCTACTTTTGAAGACATTACAGAATCTTCTGCAGATGCAGAAAACTTATTGAATAGAAAAAAAGGTGGTCTCATAAGGCCATCACAAACTGTTATAGGTGTTTGTATTTTCCATGAGAGAAAAATCCGGCAGGCTCTTGAAATTACTGATAATTTTATGCCGAATGAAACGAATTCTTGGAAACTTTCATCCACCAAACTTCTTCAATATTATTTCAGGATGAAAAATTATTCAGCTCCATAATAAAACACATTTTCGATATATCTCCCTATGAGGTGAGTCACAATTTGAAAATGATAAAAGCAGTAACAATAATTTAAACCAGAATTAGATTTTTCAATATTGTAATGTCGCAAACTGAGAAAATTGGAGGTGAATCGAAGTGAAGAACACAAAATTTATATTTTCCCATCAATAGATTTTGAAACAAAATTTTCGTTTGATACAAATAAGTTTGTAACGTTACAAAATGAAATGTGTTGAGAATTATCATAGTCCTTTTTCCTCCAATCCTACCATTTCTCCTTATTTGAAACAAAATGAAACAAATATCCTGTAACAATTTGTATTTTTGGCTTTTTATATTTATTTCTCTCAACATTCGATAATCTACTTATTACAAAAAATGTCATTTGAATTTATTACGATTCAACAACATTTACAATGATAAATGAGAACCTCTGACCACATGCAAAAATGTAGTTTCGTACCCGAGAAACTAAATTTGACAGATTTTTTCCCAATTTTATATCTCCAATCAGTGACATTTTTGTTTTTCAACAAAAATGGTGGAAAAGTGATAACAAGAGTCAAAAAGTAGTTTGAACTCCTGTAAAAAAATTTGTAATGTCTTGTCAATAAAAGCCTTTGTTATTATTATTATTACATACTTTTTGCATTAATAACTAATTAATTATTCAATCGATTTGTAGAAGTAGAAAATCAACTTCAATATCCAGAATTTCGGAAATTAAAAATACGACTGCATAAAGAAAGTGTTTCCTCACATATTATATAATATATTCCCTAATATATTTTGTAAAATAATTTTAATTTTATATCTTTATACACAACAGCAATATTTTTTTTCTACATTCATGCAAAAAGCAAAACTTTATTGAACTATATTCAGTGGAAAAAGAAGTTCTTTATTGCACTAGTGCAATAAAGTTTTTATTGCGCTCATCTGTCATTCTACTTCAACGTGCTGTCATCATGACAAACATAAACGTTTAAACCTACTACATATTTAGAAGATATTCTGTGAGATTGGCAATAGGTACTTCACTACGAAATATTCATATTGAAAATTGCACCAATTGTTCATTCACTTTCAACATTGAGGGTAAAAATAAAGTTTGAGTTAAATTGTTCGTAACGTATTAGTTCCTGTTTCAATGCAAATCGATATTAATAATAAAGTATTCAAGTTGCTCTTTTCATTTTCCTACACCTAGTGCCGCACCTCAATAAATCATTTTTTGCTTTTTGCATGAACGTAGAAAAAATGTTGTATGCAACTCGTGCAATAAACATTCACTTTTTGCACTTGTTGCATAAATAACTATTATATAAATATATATTTTAACAACTGTGCATTGTTGATAAGGTGTAATGGTGCTGTTTGTAACATATTTTTATTTTGTATGTACGATGTATTAGTTTTTAAACTAAATAAACGGATAAATAAATACAGTGAGTCCCACTTTGAGCAGCCACACCCTCATATTTCGTTGAGCATGAAATAATTCGAAATTTTCTTTGACTCAAGTTGTAGTACTCGGAAATACCTACCTTTATGTTTACGGAACCTTTGTATATCCATTTTCCACGGTTAACTACGACCAAATGAAAAGTGAAAAATTGGAAAAAACATACTAGGCATTTTTTTATCGCAAAAATAACACCAGATTCTGTTTCGGAACACCTTAAAACCCCCAAATCGCAATGCTTGAATCATTTGAATATACAGGGTATCATCTGTAGCTGGTAGCATTATCAACTCTAA
Organism: Chrysolina oricalcia; assembly: GCA_944452925.2. Classification (NCBI taxonomy): domain Eukaryota; kingdom Metazoa; phylum Arthropoda; class Insecta; order Coleoptera; family Chrysomelidae; genus Chrysolina; species Chrysolina oricalcia. The sequence continues at coordinate 53,252,029 of OX101822.2, forward strand.
TCCATAAATAATGCTTGGAAAATTTCCAAAATGTCTTCTCTTGTCACAGAATTCCCAAAAATATTTAATTAATACTTTGAAAAATAGCAGAATATCACTTTTCCAAGGTTAACTCTGATCAGAATGAATGATACCCTGTATATTCAAATGATTCAAGCATTGAGATTTGGGGGTTTTAAGATGTTCTGAAACAGAATCTGGTGTTATTTTTGCGTTAAAAAAATGCCTAGTATGTTTTTCCCAATTTTTCACTTTTCATTTGGTCGTAGTTAGCCGTGCAAAATGGATATACAAAGGTTACGTAAACATAAAGGTAGGTATTTCCGAGTACTACAACTTGAGTCAAAGAAAATTTCGAATTATTTCATGCTCAACGAAATATGAGGGTGTGGCTGCTCAAAGTGGGACACACTGTATATATACTCTGATATGGATTTCCACTATAATAGGCTCAACGGTTTAGGCGTGAAGCCGATGGACTCACAAATTGAGTTTTTTTTTTCTGATTCACAGACTGAGTGGAATCAATTCCCATCAAAATATCAAATTTGAACTTTTTGACGATAACAATAATTTCTCCCTACTTGGTCGCGAGAAAGCACAAAATAGAAGACCTACACTCAATATTTCTATTTTCAAGAAAAACCCCCGAACCGGTCGTGAAAATAAAAAACTAGTGGAAATAAGACAAAAGTGTGTTTCTTTCGTTTCATTAGTGATCATGAATTTCCACAACATAAACAAGTCATCAATTACACAAATATTTAATAACAATAATAACAGGTATAGTTTATCCAATCTCAGTTGAATATGACTTCATTCAGCTCAATATATAGGGTTAGTTCAAAATAGCACATGGTGTAATAACGAATGAAGCATGAAAACGGAAAATTAAATAAATATTATTCCCTATATAAAGAAAACAGTAGACCAGATTGAGTATATTTTACGTGTAACCGTTCGAAGCGTGGAAAGCAATCAGTAATGCGCTGACCGCCTGTTGCATAAATTACCGTAAATCACCTCGTAATATTTTTATTGCTGTCCGGCAGCCTGGTGATTTTTATGAAAAGAAGAAAAGTAGCGTACTTAATGAACTATCAAACAGAACTCAATATTTTCTCTCTACTTAATTTGTTTTGCCGTTAGACTAGGCATAAATGTATTTAATTATTGACAAACATTTGTTATCATAGAGTTATCCGAAAACAGGTATAAAACTGTTCCCAAATTAATTAACATTTTGGGAATGTAAAAGAAGGACGTAATAGTATAACAGTATACCTCAGTATACTTTCGCTTGAAGAATCCATTGTATTTACAAAACATATGTTTAAACTAAAAGTGTGAAAATCAACATTAAAGTTTTAGTATAAGCGTTTGTGTATTTAGTGTTGCAACATGGCATTTTGGCGACCATTCGAAGAACGTGAGGAACAAGACTCACAACCTGATGAACAATTCCAATAAAGTGAGGAACAAGACTCACAACCGGATGAACAATGGGAATTTAAAAACAAAGATCTTCATGTTCAGACCCAAAGACTTGTTCTAAATATATATAAAAATCTTAAAAAGGAAATGAAAGACAAATGTGACAATGAAATTTTAGGAAGGATATCTCATCTCACCAGTTTGGGGCATTCAACTATTTACAGAGTGGTTAAACAAGGGGGTGTTGTAGATCATTATCGTAAAAGAAAACGAGAAGATCAGAAATTAAACAAAGTTGATGAGGCCACAAAGATTTTCTTGAAGGCAAGTTTATGATTTCTATAGACGAAACGAAGTACCTACCTTGGAATTAATCAAAAACAAATTATCTGATTATCCTGAGTATACATATAAGCCGCAGGAAACACTACTCCAAATTCTTTTAGACTGTGGTTTCAAACACAAAAAACTAAATCAGCGAATTGCAATAATGGAATCACCCCGGCTCGTTCTGCAAAGGCAAGATCACTTGCGACAAATAAAAGAACACCGGGAATCTTGACGAGACTTGGTTCGATAGTCATGATGTGATTCGGTATGGATGGGTAGATGGCTCCCAAAACTGTTGTCTCCAAGCACCATGTTCCAGAGGAAAACGTATAATTATTGTACACGCGGGTAGTGAAGATGGTTTTGTACCGAACGTGTTGCTGTTGTCAGCAAAACAGATAAAAAAATGTTCAGCAGATTATCATGAGGATATGACTGCAACTTTATTCGAAAAATGGTTCAGTGAACAATTATTACCAAATATACCACCAACTTCTGTTATTGTAATGGATAATGCGTCATACCACTAGCGTCAAAAGATAAAAATACCGACGAAAGCAACAAAAAAAGGAGACATTTTGGAATTTATGGCTTATAAAAAATTGAATATTCCCCAAAAAGCCACGAAAGGGGTATCACTACGTATAATTAAAAATGAAAATTCGGAAAAAGAATATATTATTGATGAACTTTGTAAACATTCTGGTCATACGCTTCTGAGGTTACCTCCGTATTATTGTTTTCAACCCCATTGAATTGGTTTGGGCATTTATGAAAAACAATTTGAGAAAATCTAATCAATGTCCAAATCTAAGCGGAGAAGTAGTAGAAAATGTTATGAGAATCTTAGGAGAGGAATATAAAGATCTTTGGACAGAAAGCATTTTACATGTGATTTCAAAAGAACGTGAATATTTCCCTTTGCCATCCATTCAACCAGTAATCATAAACATGGGTGATTCGTCTGGTTCGGAGGATTATGATGATTGAGTCTTGCCACGACTTTGATGTGTATATAAGATAGCCGTACCAGCAAATAAATTATCAATGTTTCCTGATGTTTTCTTATTCTATTTTTTTGAACGAGTTGTGTTCGGTGTGTCAGATAACTTGTCAATAAGTTACGAGCAACGTCCCGTGCCCATACACAAGCAATCCTTCAATTCTATTCATTATAAGAACAAGACACATTATATTCGTAAATTTCTATACAGCAAGCAATACGCAAAGTTATACCCAAGTAAGAGAAATATCTCCGCCTATGGTCGGCAAGAACGTTCAAAAAGGCGAAGTCATTGACGTGTTAATCCGGTTTTACAGCTTATTCAACTGAGATTGGAGAAACTATACAGGATGGTGCTAAAACGAATTTGAAATGCTTGAAATAAGAAAAAGGGTAACATGCAAGGACCAGCAGTGGGACTCTGTGTCATATAGAATTCTACCCCTCGTTTTCTCGATTACTACTATCGCAAGTGACAGTCACATTATTTGGCAATCTGTGCTTCAGTCGCCTGCACATCGGGTTTGTTCGGCAACGTACTATCAGTACTATCCGATTTAAAAGCATTTGCCAAAATTTGGTGATATTCTAGAGACATTTCATATTCTTGTGTCACGCATTTTTATTTTTAACGGCTGGTAGTTTCATGTTTTTTCAATTCATTTTGAATAAATTGTGATATTATTGTTGCCTATGAACGGATTGAATGAATGTATTAGCTCTGATGGAAGAAGAAAATATTGTGAGAAGACTCATGAGAGAAGCATCCATTTTTAATAGAAGATACGAGGTTTAAGAGGCCATGAGCGCGATCATATTTGGGACGGTTCTTTTGGTAAAAGAGTCGATAACTCAAAAACGGTTCGTTGTATCGATTTCAAACAAGGTCAGGCTTCTAGAGGACTTTCGATCCTATTTACCTACGTCTGCGGAAGCACCTCACGATGCTCTTCACAGATAATCGAGGTACCCGCAATGGTATTACTCTTCTATCAAAATTTGAAGCGATCTTCATCCAATCGAAATGAATTTGGTATCAAATGAAAGTTAAAACGTTGATCTATGTACGTGTTTTAATATTTTTTTGAAATTATCTGTTCATCTACCCAAAAAAATTGCTTCAAAGTAAATGGAGATTTCAGTTTCCATTACAGCACGTACCTAGAATCCTGTCTTTGTTTGAAATCGATACGACGAACCGTTCTTGAGTTATCAATTGACTCTTTTACCCTAAAAAGAGCCCCAAATATGATCGCGCTCATGGCCTCTCAAAGAACTCTTCAGAGTAAATAAGGATATTGCTCAATATATTTTTAACAGTATAATAATAATAATAATGCGGGGATTAGCGCAGTGGTTAAGCGCTCGCCTGGTAATCGAGAGATTGCAGGTTCGATTCCCAGACGGTGCGATCTTTTTTCATTTTCAGATGTGAAAGTCTGAATGACTGAGGCTCGTGTCGGCTGGGAATAATCCTCCACGATTCACTGTCGCGTTAAAAATTAACAGTGCTGCTCCTAAAGTGGCGTATGGAGTTAGTAACAAGGCCTATCCAGAACACATGGCTAATGACCATAGCAGTCGATGCCAAAACACCAAGGAAAAAAAAAATAATAAACGTCTTTATTACTTCCAATCGTTAATTACAATTTTCATCACATACAGCATTACAATATTTTCGATTGGAAACAAAAGGCGGAGTTCAATTTTTGTGGATAGAAAACCCACAAAACTTGTTCTTCCACTCAACCTCAACGGTCCTGTAGCGTCGTAATTTAGATATAAGGAACTCAAATGAACAAGAAGTTTCAAAAAAGAAAACATATAAAGAAGTGCGCCCAATTTTCTATAAATATGAGTAAACAAAAAATAAATTAAATGGTATCCTGCCTCAGATGAATCAGTTGAATAACCCTATGGCTATACCCCCAAAAATTAAATTTTTTAGTGTCCTAAGTTTTTGTGCAACAGGAACATATCAAAGAGTAATAGGTAGAAGCCATGCACTTTTTATAGCTCAGCAATGTGTATCGAGGGCTATATAAGAGGTGACCATTACTTTGTCAGCACAATGGGTAGGCTTTCCACCTCCTGTCTTTAGCTGATCTTTCTGTAATTTTGCAGCTTTTGTCTTAGTTTTTGACTAAGTTTTCCAATATAATAGGAAACTAAATTTTAAATAAAGAAGTTATTATAAATAAACACTAGGGCTAATCGATTGAGGCTCAGCACTATTACTGTACTTTTATGAATACTTATCCTTCTCCATTCTTCGACAGATCTTTCTTCAAAACCTAAGCTATTAAGCTGTAGCATTTTGCCACAGAGCGTGACCTTCTGCTCCCTCTATTCACTCCACACCCTCATTATTTATTAGTTTTCAATATTTGCTTTCGAAATTGAAATAAATATATTTGACAACACTGACAGAATTGAATCGAAAGAAAAAAGTATGGTTAAACATAGAAAACGACATGTCTCGACGTCTTGCTTTCTGGCTACCGGGATAGTCGAGTTTAGGCGATAATTTGTGCACACAGAGTACCAGTCATATGGAATTCAGTCGATAAGTGTAATTCAATATGACACAGAGTCCCGCTGCAGGTGGAGAATGTTGTTGAGGTTACAACTTCATGGAAAAAAAGTATTTAAACACGAAAACACTCGAAATGGTGAAATGTGGATGCAGTTTATGGGTTACAAACGGTTTTTTGCGATTTACGGCGAAACATGAACTCTTGGCGAAACATGAACTCTTGGCGAAACATGAACTCTTAGCGGCACATGTTCAATGGAAAAGTTGTAGATGATAAAAAAATCGAAAACTTTTGTATACATCGCTTTTCGACTTAAGGTTTCCTCATGGAAAAAAGTATTTAAACACGAAAACACTCGAAATGGTGAAATGTGGATGCAGTTTAGGGGTTACAAACGGTTTTTTGCGATTTACGGCGAAACATGAACTCTTAGCGGAACATGTTCAATGGAAAAGTTGTAGATGATAAAAAATCGAAAACTTTTGTGTGCATCGCTTTTCGACTTAAGGTTTCCTCAAACCAACGCGGGAGCGGGAACGAGATGAATCCGAGACTAAATTCTATAGTGGGACATACCGGTGTGATTATACGTATTCCGTAAAGCATACAAGCAACGAAATATATATGGTTTACTACGTTTATTGTTTTTCTAGCAATTCGCACGGTTCCAAAGTTCCATTCCCGCTCCCGCGTTCCCGCTTTGGTTTGACGGAACCTTTAGTCTCAAATTAACTGTCAAAATGGCGAAAAACCGATATTTCAGTATTACATTTTTTTCTCGCGTATAATTCACATGAAAATTTGTAAGAATATGTCTTTTTTTGGTGTCAAATGAGCATGACTTTTTCGCAATTCAGAAGACGGCTAGTTTTCGAGGAATCTAGGAAAAAAGCGCAATTGAAAAAACGCAAAGGAAATAAACGCAAAGAAAAAAGCGCAATGTTAAATAATCCCACAAGAAATAGCCACACGTGGAAAATTGCACACATAGATTAAATAGCACAAGGCAAAAACCCCTCATGTATAAATGAACACAGAAAAAACACAATGATGTGTGCTTTTTTCCGATAAGAAAATTATGTTATATAAAAAACGGTTGTGTCAAATGAAATGTCACAACGCATAAAGTGTTTATTTTTACTAATTCCCCGTCTAATAATATTCTCAGACAATAATAACCTTATGCAAAATTATCCCGTCCTATTATTAGTCTGATCTTACCTAAACGAACTAACCTAGCTCGCAAGTTGGGAGCTTGGAAGTTGACGAAAAATTCATTTTGAGGGTAGTTTTTTATTAGTCTGATCTATCGTGAACGAACTAACCTAGCTCGCAACTTATAGAAATATAGAAAACTTTACGAGATTGTAGCCAACTCAGTGGAAAAGTATTATGAAACAGAGGCCTGAGGGGCTATTCTCGAATCATTCGACTTCCAATTCATATACGAATAAAAGAGAAAATAGTATATTGTATAACAAGGGACTAAAGTGAATGTTTTAATTCTGCACGTGATGATTATTGCCTGAGGGCTCGTAGAACCCGAGTACCAATAATCACGTAAGGGATAAAATATCTCTTTAGTCCTGAGGCATATCGCTATTTTTTGCACTTCCCAGTATTATAACTTTCAACATTGATACAATTAATAATTTTGATGAGTTATATAAACACGGTACTTGGATTACTCAGTAGGTAACGTTATAGCAACAGTGTCAACAAACATTTTCAATTCAGTGACATTTCAATTAATGTTGACAAATATTCGCCCATTTAGTATTAGTATTAGTATTAGTATCACTTACAATATTAATTCAATCAATAAAGATTTATAATGGAATATTTCCTAATTTTTGTCCTAGTTATTAATAGTGTAGCTGCGGTAAAGTTTGTTTAAATAGAAGTAAGATGTTGATTTCATTGAAAATAAGAACAGGATGTTCATAAAGTCAGTTGTGGAATCATCTGCGACTGAAAGTTGGAATTTAGTCGCTGTTTTCCATCGTACAAGATAACCTCTCTTTGAAGGGATTCATGTTTTAAAGAGAAACGTTCTCAATTGAAAATTAAATCAATACATGACTCCTCTGGAAATCCTCAGGGAGGTCGGAAGAATTGGAAAACATGATGATCTTAGAAGAGTGAAATAGATTTTTGTCGACCAAAATGTATTGGAGACCTAGCGAAAGAGATGCAATTATTCACGCAATGGAATGAGCGATTTTCTGTGAGTGATACTTCTGAATAACATTCTCCCTTATCTCATTCATAGATAAGAATCTCCAATGGAAACTGGACATTTAATAAATAATCAACTATCTGAATGAAAATGCAAATTTTCACTTTCAGATTTTTTCTCTCAAGTTATATAGGATCTTTCTCAATATCTATCAGATGTAATTCAATGTCCAGCATGGCTTTAGCCGGGGAAGTAGTTGTTTTCTGTTAGATATTACAAAAAAGTAACTTAAATTTTATCGTAGGGTTTTTTCAATTTCCAGAGGAGTCATGTATTGATTTAATTTTCAATTGAGAATGTTTCTCTTTAAAACATGAATCCCTTCAAAGAGAGGTTATCTTGTACGATGGAAAACAGCGACTAAATTCCAACTTTCAGTCGCAGATGATTTCACAACTGACTTTATGAACATCCTGTTCATATTTTCAATGAAATCAACATGCCATACCCATGACAGGTTTTATGTCAGAAAAATATTTTCAAAATTTCACCCCACAAGAAATAGTCCAACAATTCCTCATTACAGAGTGAAATTGCTTCTGAAGAGTATGTTTTCCAATTCTTCCGACCTCCCTGATGATCTTAGAAGAGTGAAATAGATTTTTGTCGACCAAAATGTATTGGAGGCCTAGCGAAAGAGATGCAATTATTCACGCATCAATGGAATGAGCGATTTTCTGTGAGTGATACTTCTGAATAACATTCTCTCTTATCTCATTCATAGATAAGAATCTCCAATGGAAACTGGACATTCAATAAATAATCAACTATCTGAATGAAAATGCAAATTTTCACTTTCACATTTTTTCTCTCAAGTTATATAGGGTGTTTCTCAATATCTATCAGATGTAGTTCAATGTCCAGCGTGGCTTTTGCCGGGGAAGTAGTTGTTTTGTTGGATATTACAAAAAAGTAACTTCAATTTTATCGTAGGGTGTTTTCCATTTCCAGAGGAGTCATGTATTGATTTAATTTTCAATTGAGAATGTTTCTCTTTAAAAAAAGAAGTAAGATAGTTAGTCAATCCCTGTGGAAAAGGTATTTGACCCAACCGCGAGTGTCATCTAGCGTGATTAGTTACAAACATGAATACTTGACGTCATTTTAATGCAGGTTTTTTCAATAAACCCTGATTTCGATGCTGTCCCATTGTTTCAATCAAGCTACAAGCTACAACATGAGTTGGAGGCCAGATCACTGAAGTTACGGCATGACTTGGATGCGAGATCACTGTCGCCATCTATATGTCGCATCCATTTGAATACAATATAAATCCCATAACGATGGCTAACTATCTTACTTCTATGTAAACAATGCTTTAATTGAAAATATGCATACCTTCCCCAGTAGATGGCACCCGTGCCAACTATTGGATCTAGGACCCCGCATTTAGATAGATAAAATGGTTCTAGGTGAAATTGTCTGAAGTTTTGATATATTGTAGTATTCGAAGTACTGATTGAACGTGCAGAATCGCAAAGTTCGTTGATGGATAGATTTTGAAATACAGGGCGTTCAAGTTAAAAATCAGTAATTTTTATTTAATTATTGTTTCGGGATTTGAAACTACCAGCTGCATTTTTTCCGCTCTCATTATCACGTACCTTCATATTACTAAATATCATTATATACAGAGTGAAAAATTAAAACGTTTTAGTAATGTCTGAAAATTCGGTGTAATAATGAAATATTGATACAATTATTTTTGCATTCAATATACTATTCTTATTTCATCATTAATCACAATTCATATATTTCGTACAGGAGGATTTGAAAAATTGGTGAAATATATGGCCGGTTCTTTCGTACACATCCTGTATATTCAAGTGAATTATCATCCTCCGAAGATAGCTGATACCTTATAAACATGATTCAGTTGGGATATATAGAGTGATCATGAAAATTTTTGATGATAAAAACGACAAAATATCAACGTTTCAGAAATAACCCTGTAATTCACGATTAACTCGGTGAAATTCCTTAATTATTATTTAATATTGTAATATATTTAAACTCTAATTCACTCTAAAATAATTTATTTCACGAAATACAATGATTCAATAACACAATACTCTAATTTATATAACAATCACGGAACTAGGTATTTATATTCGACTTTCACTTCACTGTCTGTCTGACTGTCCGTCTCCACTCTGCTGCGTAGTTCTTTTTATATCCACCGCTCACTTCTCCGAAGGCTCATGAAATTTCTCGAACAGCCATAGGAACGTTCTCCGATTAGACCAGATTCTTCGCAAAGCGAAGCGCCTCGGGAGTAATTGACGGTCGGCGCTGGCTACGTAAGAGTTCAGGTCCGGCATCGCCCGCAGCCTCGCCTCAATATATTCATCATTCTCACCTCAACACTGTCCCAAAAATTCAGTTTCCTACTATGACTAGTTTCATAATTATTAATTGAGAAACTTATTACCATTTGCATGACGAGTTGAAGGAACTTGTTCACGCGTACATTCTACTAGTGACCAAGATTTTTCACAAATAGTGAAACGTGAAAATGTGGAGATCAAAATAAAAGTAGAAGAGGGTGAAGATTAGAGATAAAAATCACATCAGATATATGAATTTAATAATGTAAGGTACAGATATATGTGAATTTTGTAGATTTAAGCTTTGTCGGAATAAAAAACGAACTATCTGGGAAAAGTGAAAATGATTGATAATACGCTTCTATTTCTAATAGATGAATTTGAATCTATTTATGAAAAATCTTGGCCACTAGTAGAATGTACGCGTGAACAAGTTCCTTCAACTCGTCATGCAAATGGTAATAAGTTTCTCAATTAATAACTATGAAACTAGTCATAGTAGGATACCTAATTTTTGGGACAGTGTTGAGGAGAGAATGATGAATATATTTAATAACAATAAAGGAATTTCACCTAGTTAATCGTGAATTACAGGGTAATTTCTGAAACGTTGATATTTTGTCGTTTTTATCAATGAAAATGTTCATGATCACCCTATATATCCCAACGTAATCATGTTTATACGGTATCAGCTATTTTCGGAGGATGATAATTCACTTGAGTATACAGGATGTGTACGAAAGAACCGGCAAGCTATTTCACAAATTTTTCAAATCACCCTGTACGAAATGTATGAATTGTGATTAATGATGGAATGAGAATAGTATATTGCATGCTGAAATAATTTTATTAATATTTCATTAGTACATCGAATTGTCAGACATTACTAAAATGTTTTTATTTTTCACTCTGTACATAATGATATAATCTGCACCATCTGAATGATATTTAGTAATATGAAGGTACGTTGATGACAAGGGCGGGAAAAAATGCGGTTGGCACTTTCAAATCCCGAGAAAATAATTAAATAAAAATTACTGATTTTTAACTTGAACGCCCTGTATTTCAAAATCTATCCATCAACAAACTTTGCGATTCTGCACGTTCAATCAGTACATCGAATACTACAATATACTGAAAATTCAGACAATTTCACCGAGAACCATTTTACCTATAAAAAGTGTGGGACCCTTTTGTTCCAGTAGATAGCACCAATTTTTTTTCATTTAGTATACTAGATCGTGGTAATCTGAAAATTTGCACGAAAATTTCAAATGTATGAATATAATCTGTATGAACTATCTCGGAAATGTTTTGAATGTGAATTTTAAGAAGTATACCGCAAATAGAAATAGATAATGAAGTCTGAAATATCAGATAAAAGGTAATGTGAAATAAAACATGACATGCATGCAGCACAAAATAAGTATACAACGCTGATGTAAACAGTATATTCTATTTTTTTATGTATTGGACAAGAATTACTTTTATGGGAAACTTGTTTTCCTTATTACACGTTTCATACTAATTTGACCTGTATGCTAAATGTGGGTTGTAATATGGAATTGTTGAACAAAATTTACAGAATTTACACAGACGTCCGAATCATTTGATATTTGATAGGTGTTCACTGTTCATAATTCCAGTAGCAGGTGGGTAATCCATTTTAAATGTTTATAAAGAAAAAACAAAAAAAGCGAGATTTGTGATTTGGTTTCTGATTCGATACAAAATGGGTATGTGCAGGTTTTCGGGGTCGTAGATTATGAATCTTTCGTCAAAATTAATAATTTCAAAATGGCGGACGAGATTTGTGATTATGGTCCGATTCGATTCAAAATTTGTCTGTGCGTTTTTCTTGCTCAGAGATTATGAATCTTTTGTCAAAATTGATGAATTTAAGATGGCGGACGAGTTTTGTGATTATGTCCGATTCGATTCAAAATCGGTGTTTGGGTTGAGAGATCCTGATGATTTCTGTTAAAATTCGTGAATTTGAAATGACAGAAAAGTTTTGTAACTTCTGGGCGGATTCTACCCTACTTACGTAGTGGTTTTTCGGTTCGAAGATAATGATTTTTCTGTAAAAATTAAGGAATTGAAAATGGCAGACGAGTTTCGTGATTTATGGTCGAATTCTATACCGTGTGATACAGACTCATGGTACACGCCCTTTTCTCCTTCGTTTCTGTAGCTATATTTCTAAAATTAGGAAAATTCAATATGCTCAGTATGGGGCATTTTTGTACAAGAACGCTTTGGCCAAACAAGCAATATATTCCCTGAAAAATGAACAAGGGAAACACACAAGCACAGGAGAAGAAACAATCAAAGAACTACTACGAGTTCACTTCCCTGGAGCCCAGATAGAGCAGACTCGTGCTATGGGAAACCCAGAGGAACTGGAGCCTCTGAAGAGAGGTTCCAGGCTAGGCTGGGATATAGCAAAGAAGGTCGCGACCTATGAGAAAGTTCAATGGGCATTAGGCACATTCGAACCCTTTAAATCACCGGGACCAGACGGGATCTACCCTGCAATGCTGCAGAAAGGTCCCGAAGCACTGCAAATCAGACTCTGTAATACGCTCAGAGGCAGTCTGGCCCTCGGGTACATACCAAAACCTTGGAGGCACGTTAGGGTTACTTTTATACCGAAACTTGGAAAAGCTGGACAGGATTCGGCAAAGTCCCTAAGACCAATCAGTCTTATGTCATTTGTACTTAAGACTTTGGAGAAGCTAGTGGATAGACATATTAGGGGCGGCGTGCTGGTGGAAAGACCACTGCACCGTGAACAATATGCCTACAGGACTGGCTGTTCAACGGAAACAGCACTTCACCAAGTAGTAACGAGGGTGGAAAATACGCTGGAAAATAAAGAGGTACTGCTAGCGGCCTTTCTAGACATAGAAGGGGCTTTCGATAATACCTCTATAAACTCAATCACCAGAGCTCTTAGACACAGAGATGTCGAGGAACCATGTGTTGCCTGGATAGATTCAATGCTAAGGAATCGGTTGATACACATTACAGTATTGGAGGAGACCATAGTAGCAAGGGCGACCAGAGGATGCCCGCAAGGTGGAGTACTATCTCCGCTTCTGTGGAATCTGATCGCAGACTCGCTGTTGGAAACACTAAACGACGCAGGACATAGAGCCCTTGGATATGCTGACGACATAGTAGTCTTAGCACAAGGGAAATTTAACACAACGGTTAGAGATCGCATGCAGGAGGCTCTTAACATGGTCACGAGATGGACGGACTTGGAGGGGTTGAACGTCAACCCTAACAAGGCAACCATAGTAGCATTCACCCGAAGACGAAAAACAGAGGGCCTAGAACCTATACGACTTCGAGGAGAGAACTTACAGATAAAGGGAGAAGTCAAATATCTTGGAGTGATTCTCGACTCCAAGTTGACATGGAACCAGCATCTAGAAAAAACAACAAAAAAAGCGGTGACCTCACTAGTGATGGCCAGACGATCATTTGGAAAAAATGGGGGCTGAAACCACATATGCTGCACTGGTTGTATAGCACGGTGGTCATGCCTTCCATCACATATGCCTCTCTGGTGTGGTGGCCCAAGACACAACAAAGAGGAGCCATAACAAGACTAAGCAAGGTGCAAAGGCTTGCCTGTCTTGGAATCACAGGGGCAATAAAATCAACACCAACTGCAGCCATGGAGACACTTATGGGACTGCCTCCTCTCCATTTAGTGGTGCAAGGGGAGGCAAGGCTTGGTGTCTCCAGACTGCAGAATACACCCAACTTGAACGTTGGAACGGGACACATGAGCATCGTCGGAATCGTGATCGGGGACGTGCTGGAAACGAGAACGGACCACATTCCGAAACGATACTGCTTCAACAACCAATTCAGAGTGCTGATTCCAGACAGAACTGAGTGGGACGGCTCGCAGCTCAAGGACACTCTACAGGGTAAAATCTGGTACACAGATGGATCCAAGACTGGGAATGGGGTGGGCTCAGGAGTGTTCTCCAGGAATCCGAGTACTGGCATCAGCTACTCACTGGGCAAACACACCTCTGTCTTTCAGGCAGAGGTGTATGCCATTCTCCAATGCGCGAGGGAGAACAACAGGAGAAACGTTGAAAACGCGCATATCAACATCCTGTCAGACAGCCAAGCGGCACTTAAGGCCTTGTGCAACAAGGAAGTGACGTCCAAACTGGTATGGGACTGCAAAGAAGAACTAGGAGTGCTGGCAGACCGGAATCAAGTCAAACTGATATGGGTCCCAGGACACCGGGGAATTGCAGGCAATGAAAAAGCAGACGAACTAGCGAGAAAAGGTTCGGAAAATCCTCCAAACCAAGGGCAGACACTAGGGGTACCGAAGTGCACGGTAAGAGCGTCTGTAAGAGAGTGGATTGGGGATAGTCACAAAAACTACTGGGAAAGCATACCAGGAAACAAACACGGGAAGAAATACATTAAAGGACCGTGCCAGAAAAGAACGGCAGACCTGTTGTCGATGAACAGGAGCCAGCTTAGAATCGTTACGGGACTCCTGACTGGTCATGCACCAGTGAAGGAGCACCTCAACAAAATGGGACTGTACAATGGAGACCTGACCTGCAGACTATGTGGTAAGGATCCAGAAACAGTGACACACATACTGTGCTGTTGCGAGGCACTAGACCGCAAAAGACAGGCAATCTTCGGGCAGCCATCTGGCGATCCAGAACTATACAGATCGCACCCAGTAAAGGACTTGTACAAACTCGTACAAGGCACGAAATTACTGGATTGGGTACTGTGAAAGTACAACACACAGGCAAGATACAATGGGCCAATAAGCCTAAGTGTCACCGGAGGCAACAACCTGACGGGCCTAGAGGTGGAGGTTTTAGTGAGTAACCCTGTGACCAGTGGAGTCTCACAGTAGGTCTGGAGTCTTGAGCCGGAGGCTCCTTTCCTCTCTATAAAAGATTTCCTCCACCTCATCACAAAAAAAAAAAAAAAAAATGGGGCATTTTTTGACATATTTGAAAAAAAAAACAATTTCTGGTATTTCCGGAAATGACATCAAACCTTCGATTTTCAAATGGGACACCCTGTGAATTATTACATTTTTGAAATCTGCATAATTTTCTGAATCCAATGATACCTCATAGTTGATATTTCATCTGTCAGAAATTTCGATAGTGTAGCATTATTTTGATTATTTGGACTAATTTTAGGGAGTTCATGGCTCTCTAGATCGAAAAATAAAATGGGTATTCTGACGAATGAAATATCAACTATGAGGTATCATTGGATTCAGAAAATTATACAGATTTCAAAAATGTAATAATATACACGGTGTCCTATTTGAAAATCGAAAGTTGATGTCATTTCCGGAAAAAACAGAATTTAGATTTTTTTCCAAATATGTCAAAAAGTGCTCTATAGTGAGCATATTCAATGTTTCAAATTTCAGAAATGATGATAATTAATTTTTCATCAAATTTCAATAATTCAAAATGGCAGCTCCTATTGGTTCATTTTGTGAGTTATGGTAGTATTCTGTTCAAAATATATGAATGCATTAATTTGAATTGATTCGAAAATATAAAATCTGATGTGGAATCATGAATAAAAAATTTTAAAATCAATTATCAGATTTTGACTTTCAAGTTAGTTATTGAAAATAGTTACCAATAAGATCTGATCGAAATTTTCTTGAAAACTATTTTCTCGATTTGAATGTAATTTTTTGCAGGAAAGGTACATAGTTTAGGTACATATGTCTTATTCCCTATAAAGGGTGAAACAATATGAGACTCTATCACTCGTGAAACATTCAATTCAACCGATGTGAATTAATACAATTGTTAAAAATAAATGAAACAATGTTTTAGCTAGATGTTTTACTCTAATATACCTGAACATTGGAAAAAATTAGATATTTCTTTGTTTTTTTACATTTCTTTCTCTACCTTCAACAACATTTGAAGCAGTTATCCCTAATTCTCATTCCTCTAGGAAGATGTCCGTTCAAAATTTCAAGTAAAATGCAATTTACAAAAAATGCTTTCAGCTTTGGAAGCATTATTGATTCCCAAACACAAATGTCTTTGTCTTTTTACATTGATATAATTTCTTGTATATAAGTATAACTAAATCACAATATCTTCTTCTGGTTAAGTATATTGTTTTCCTTGAATTTGAAAAAATAATTGTGAACCTTCTTCAACATAGAATCATTAATGAAAATAAAAAAACGGAGTGAATAAATTGGAATGATTACGATTCTCGACATAAATGCTGCCAAAGAATCAAAAAAAGTTGTAACAATCACCTGGTATCAAGTCAATATGTTTCGATTGTTTACGTTGCTGCGATGCCCCATTGAAACCGTTGTATTGGAAACCAATGTTGAACGGAGTTGCCGATGTGGGAGTCACAAGAACAAGTTATTAGGTAAAATTCGTAAAAATATGCCACTAACTCCGAAATTCTCGCTACATAGCCCTGACAAAGTGCCATCTTGAATTTTTTTTATTTTGACAATAAGTCAAAATCACCGATCCAAAGAACCCCTACATTCTTATTTTCGGAATCGAACAATAATTTATTCGTCCTCCGTTTTGTAGCTGTCATTTCGAATTATCAAACATTGACAAAAAAATCATGATCTACGACCACAAAAATCCCTATACCAATACCAACTCAAAATAGAATCAGATTGAGAATCAGATTGAGAATCAGAAATTTCGTCCGCTATTTTGGAGCCACTACGTTAAATTATCCAAAAAAAAAAATTATGACATCCCAAACCCAAAAGCTTCTATATACCAATTTTGAATGGATTCGTATCAGAAATCAAGAATCTCGTCCAACTTTCTGGTTTCTTGGTTTTTCCTGATATTAAAATGATATGGAGTATTGTCCCCCAAGTGATAAACACATGTTGTTGAGAAAAGCTGTTAATTGTAAAAGTTATAATATTCCATAGTTTCGATCGACCCGAATGAGTTTTCTTTTTTCCCATTCCCGATCCGACCCTGTGCCAGATGTCATACTGGCTATATGATACTCTCTCTTTTCCTCACCACTCGTGTGGGAGGAGCAACCTGAGGGGCGTGTCATTTAAAAGAAATTCAGTTCCATTTCTGAATCCAGAATTGTAAATAATAATTACTTTTCACTGGTCGACGGCTGAACCAAACCTTTATTAGTTGACTTTGATAAAGCTGGATATTTCTCATTTCAAATGGAATTAAGCAAGGAAATCCATTTCGCGAAAACAACACATTTTTTTTAAATTATTCCAAAACAAAATTAACATCTAGGAGAAAAATGAGAAAGTCGTTTAACTGGGAGAATGATAGACTTCGATACTGAAAAGAAACAACACAAAAATATTCGTTCGTTTTGATGGTGGAACTGAACGAAAATGCCCAAAAATAGGGGAAAATATCCTTTTCATTCATTTAAAAGTCAAAAGATATTTTTTTCATTATTTTTATCTTTATACAATCAAACAACCCTTCTCTACCCAGAAAAAAAATCGTTTCTGACTCCACCTTTTTCAGGGATGAAGACCCTTAAATACTCATCGTGAATTGATTAGGGTTCAGGTGTATACCTGTCCCCAAATAAACCCCTGATAAGTACCAATAAACCCCTGATAAGTACCAATATTACTGATTATATTTAATCTAGCCTTTGCAGGAAAACATATATTAGTCTAAGGTCCGAACCTAAATCGACCTTCACCGAGCTGATAATAGAATCAAACTTATTTTATATATAATCCTGGACAGAATATTTTAAATTATTTTTTGAAAAACGATTTTTCATAAAATTTTGCAACATCAAGATAATAAGAAAATTTTATACTGGACTTAAAGTATGAAACATGTAGAATGTGCAGACATAGGGTTGTCTATTATTTACCTGGACGAACTACTGGGTTGGCAGGTGTAAACAGGTATGTCGATACCAGTTACTTTCACTTGATGTGATAATTGAAAAAAAAATTATATCAGCACAAGTGCTATTTTATTGTAAACACGTTGATATAGGGTTGTCTGCGAAAAATTTGGTCCTAATAGAAGTTTGCGAATTTTAAAGATTTAAATTTCAACGCGTGGAAATAAGTGACAGAGAGATCCGAGGTAAGTATACCGTATAATAATAAAGAACCGACCATCGCAGCCGTGTCTGATGGGACCCTGAATGTAAGAAAGTACGTAAACTATGGAGAGTAGAGGTACCCCTACTACCCTCCATATTGTAAACAGTATATAGCTTCTTAGACAGAAGGTTATCTATCACAGATGATATATAACTATTGTTAACTGTAATTTGTTTGATAATTTCTAGTTTATTATTAAAATTTGATGTGCTGGGAGGAATGTTAACTAGTCTATGTATCATACTATTGTAAGCTGCTATCCCTTTGTAGTGAAAATCATTTATTTAGTTTCATAATAAAAAGTTAGATAATAACACAAACTAGGGCGGGGATTAGCGCAGTGGTTAAGCGCTCGCCTGGTAACCGAGAGATTGCAGGTTCGATTCCCAGACGGTGCGATCTTTTTTCATTTTCAGATGTGAAAGTCTGAATGACTGAGGCTCGTGTCGGCTGGGAATAATCCTCCACGATTCACTGTTGCGTTAAAAATTAACAGTGCTGCTCCTAAAGTGGCGTATGGAGTTAGTAACAAGGCCTATCCAGAACACATGGCAAATGACCATAGCAGTCGATGCCAAAACACCAAGGAAAAAAAAAATAACACAAACTTCGGAATATCATCATAAAAAAAGTAGTAAAGAAATAAAATTCCAAAATAAACATTCACCTACTAAAGAAATTCCACAAAGAACTGCAATAAAAACATTCATATGGCATAGCTGACAATATATAAATCCACTATCTTAAAAAGAATAACCTGATGATTTCATCACTTAGCCATGAAAAACTAGATGGCTTAAGGGCAATGCTTATTTTAACAAACAAGGACAAAAATGCAAGCTTATAATTTGACTCTACATGTTGAAGTATCATACACTGGAACAGTGCCAATTATTGGTCCCATTACCTTATAAATAAAAAAAATTACGATTTAATTGAAAAGATCTGATTTTTTGTTTTTTTCAAAAAAATCGCGATGTTTTGAAACTCTAGACACATCTGATGGAAATTATTGGTAGAGTATTAGAGTATGACAGATTTAATTATTTGGCCCAATGATTGAACTAGAATGAGAAGCCCTGGTGCAACAAACACTCAAAAACAAAGCAGTAAAAGCATTGAAGAAATGCCATAAAAAATCCAGTTATTAAAAGTAAATACATGACTCAGTATGTCTGATTGACGATTGGAAGCATTCTTAGCAAAACACTGATAAGATTATTCCTGGTAAACTCATATCTTTATTGGTTTGGCTGTAAATTGAAATGATAGGAACAAAATTCTTCATTGAAAATGGTTTCTTGGAATTATCAACCCAATAAAGTATAGTTTTTATCAATATCTTTTATCAATGAAAAAATTAAACAATTTTTTTATTATGTCAAGTCAAGTCAAATTTGCTTCATTATCAGAAGAATAAAATTCTTATTGACAAAGCAATGAGTCTAAAAATAGATATAAAAATGTAAAGTCACTTCAAACTTATTCTTGCTGTTCAAAACAATCAAGTAACTTACCAATTACACTTTTTTCTGGTGCTGGAGGAATTATTCGCCCAACTTTCAGATACTTTTCTGTAAGTTTGTCATGTAAACCAAGAAAATCACTAAATCTACGGGTGACAGAAAATTCGATATTCTTGAACATCCGCATATTAGTTTTTGTTGTTATTCTGTACGCCATGTATGCACCCATACCTTCACCCACTTTCTGAGGCTCAGTGATGCTGATTTCGAGAAAATTTTCTGTCTCTATTTTTGGTTCAACCTATGGAATCGAAGTGTGAAAATTTTTCATGTGAATACTTGAGCACGATTACTATACCTGTTCCATTCTAGGAGAAAGGCTTGAACCATTATTAATTGGTACATTTTCCATTTCTTCTTTGGATTCTTTCAAATTTATTTTAGATATGCCAACTTCTGTTTCTCCAAAACCATTGGAATTCTCACTCAGATGAGAGACAGGTTCCTACAATAAGAAGTAATAAGAGTAGAAGTCGTTTGACATTTAGTTCAGGGGAGTATTTATAAGATAATAAATTCCAATTACCTGAATCGCTGACACAAAAAGATCCTCTTCTGTTTCAGTTGCTAAAATATCGACATTCTCGAAAAGAGGGGGAGGTTCTACAGAGTCGGCCATTTTTTATAGGAATAATAAGTTTTTTTTTTCACTGACTAAAAATCTCAAATCTTTCTGCTTGGTACTGAAATTTTAGATATCTTTATCAAAATTCTGACATTTCTGACAAACGCCTCAAGGCTCAAATACTCAAATGACAAATTGACAAATATGACATTGACAGTAAAATCAGAGTCTTTCTCTCTCTAGTAGTTCTTGGACCTTACATCCCTTCTGATCACTTGTCCAGCACTCCCTCAATTGGATGATTGCAAAAGAGGTTTCGATCTGTGGCCCTGTTAAACAATGCCATGATATTATCGATGTACAAGAGATATAACCTTGAGTACATACTGCGGATGTAGTCATTTTACATCTATGCGATGTACCTGGGATGTAAAGTTAGATACAAACTTCTTTTACGGTCACCTCTTTAACAATGTCATGATATGATGTAAATGGCATATAACATTGAGAACATACTAGGTATATGCCATTTCCAAATGTATGCAATGTGTTTTGCAGATGACAATGTACCTAGGATGTAAAAATAGATACAAATACTCTCCATAATATTTAAAGTTTTCGTGTTCATTAGACTATTTACCCTTTGAGGTCGAAAAAGGAAACGTGATATTTGTTGTTTTACAATTTTGACATTTGAGAGCTTATTGCTTTGCCGTTTGCTGCTTGTTTGTTTTTGGTTCTTTTCATCGAATATAAAATATTTTTCGTTAAACTGTTTAATTTTTAGAGAAAGGTGAGTAAAAAGGTGGGTACTTCCTAGCCTAATTATCCGCGGTTCTTGTGAAATTATAATACTACGTTAATATTTTTCATTTGTAGATGCACCATCATCCAAGCCAGGTAAGTTTTACATATTCGAAAATATATGTTGAAGATGGAACAGACAAAACATTAGATTTTCAACCTTGCTTTACAGGTACTTCTCAAAATGGTAATTCAGACGCTCAATTGGTAACACAAACCGTTAGCCAGCAAACTTCCTGTGGTGATTATTTTTGCTCAATTCGAATAAAATTATTATTATTAGTACTCCATTACAGATCATGACAGAGTTCTTCAGAGCATAAACACCAATATAACTGAGATTAAGTTAATATTGAAGGATATTCAAAACCAATTGTCCCATAGTAATTGTGATGATAGAGAAAGTGATGAGTTGAACAAATTGCCTTCATAGGATTTAAATTAGCTGAAAATTTTCATTTCAGAAGGAGAAAAACCAGAATTATTGGTAAATGTTTATAATCTTCTCCATGTCTAATTAAAAAATTATTAGATATACTTTTATTTTTTAGAGATGGTTACTCAAACATTTTATTCCTACTATATTATTTTTTGTTCCAGATGAAATACTTCAAGCTCATAGGTGGGGTGGATGGAAAAGACCACTTAACTAGGATTTAAAAAAAGTTTATATCCAATGAATTGGCAGAATCATATGTTCCTGGTTGGGACTACGGCAAACCCAGAGAATGGCCGATCTAAACTCAATTAGAGTTATGGAAGGTGGGTACACACAATCAAATTGACTTCTGCAATAAACTTATTGCCAATGCTAACCAACTTGTTTCTTTCAGGTGTTGTAATGAAAGAGCAAAGAGATTAAACTAACAGGGGGGTTTAATAAAAGCTCTATCTAATCAGAATCTTGTAGCATCAACGCGTCATAGTGACGTACTTGGACATGAGTACAGAGTCGAACTCGAACCAAGCAACAAACCTGTCAGCAGTAACTCTCATATACCAAGACCTAGTCCGTCACTGTCTATAGAGAACGGCGGCCATGACATGTCCAACTAAGTCACATTTCGTCACAAATGTTCTTTCATCTCTTTCTATTCGTGCCCCGCCCATTGTCTTATGGGGATTAGACTCTCCTAGTCAAATAACATTTAATCTCTTTGATGAAAGAGCACAATATTAAGCAAAGAGAAGTTGAAAGAACAGTTTCAGAAAGGCTTCGCCATGCGAAATAAAGATTGAAAAGAAAAAGTAAATGATTAGTTACTCATTTTTTTTTTCAAAATTGTTATAGAATATTTTTTTTGTTTTAATAGAAAATTTTATTTGTTTTTATCATAATTAGTTTTCGTAAAATGTTTTATGTGTTGTTTTTCATTTGTGTTCCTTCTTGAGACTATATAATATGTATTCCAAACCGATCCGTCTTTTATTCACTTTTCAGAATATTTCATTGGTGAGACAAGTGCTCATTTATTTCATTTCTATCCTTTTTCAATGTAAATCACTTGAAAATGATATAAGAAAATGTTCACTAGTTTCACCAATGAAATGAGCAATTAATGAAAAAGTATGGGTAGAACGGATATTCTTGGTACCTCCCATCAGGATGTAACCGGTATATTTGGTTGTTGACCTCTATGGAAAATCTTTTTAGGATGTACCCTGGATTTACAAAAGCAAAATCTAGGCGATCTCACTTTGTGATGTGCAGGAGACCTCATATCATCCAATGTTGACATGAGTATGACAAATTCACCGCTCGGCGAGGTCTCTGGTCCATCTGTGGGAGTTTAAGTGGGAAGTCGCAGTCAGATTTTGACGTACTTGGTACGTACATGCGACGTAAAAATGTTAGCAGCGGGGGGCTCTAGTCTTGCTCGTGGCAACCTTTAGTTCTTTTCCTTCTATTCATTTGTCTGTGTGGTTATACTCCTTTTTGTTTGCTCGAATGTTAGTTGGGACCGGTTGTTCATTCGGAGATGATCGACAGATCAACCAATCTTGGTTCAGTTAATAGATCGTAGCCAATCGAATCTCTAGTTCCTCAGCAACAAAACCATAGGAATAGTTGATCTGGGAATTACTTCGGACTGCAAAATTGGCCCATGGACAAATAGCACAAACAAAGGATTACCTTTTTTCGTGTATCCGGTTCAGTTTAGGTTCAGTTCAGGAGGAAATCTGATACGTTGGTAAATCGTACTAGTACTCGGGTTGGTGATCTGTGTGATCTGTCATGTTTCATGTTGATCGTCTCTAACTCCACTCGAACCTCTGTCCACTTCTACAGGCGCGTTCGGCTTACATATCTGCTCGGTTATGAACGGATTTGTTTTGTTGTCAGGTGTCACTTTCTGGTCGATGTAGAATTCCCACAGGGTGAAATATAGTTCGTTAATTACTTTCTGCTCGATTAGGTCTGTGATCACGTGTACAAACCGAGATGCTCGCTCGGCTCGGGTTTCATTAACCGAACGCACGCTTATGGCAACGCTGTAAAGGTGAGCAGAGAGCACACAACACATGTTTTCAGTGCACAGCATAAAATAATTTATAGCTCTGTGGTTCTGTGACACTGAGTACAAGATACAAGAAGGCAAGTCAAAAGACGTAAACGCAAACGGCAAACCGGGCAAACCTGGCAAAAAAGAACTGTTTCTGTTTATTGGTTGGCCATTCATTAGTGTCGCTTTGCTTTGCTGATTTCGGTAAATAATACGGTAATTGCGACAAAAAAACCGGTAATCTAAAAAAAAAAATATCTACAAGTGAAAAAAAAATTGAAGTTACATTTCAGTAAGTATTCACAACAATCAAAATTCAGGGCTCCAAAATATCGAGACGCACCTGAGATACATGATTTTGACCCACTTCTGCTTTCCCTAAACTGAAATTCATCTTTTGCCTTTCCTCTCTATAAAATTGCATTCCAAATATTATCGGATTAAAATATATTATAACAAAAATTTAGGTTATGGCCGATAATGAAGACTTGGGTTTAGGTGATGAACACTTAGATTCCTTTGATGAAACTAATGGTATGCACGACGAGTCGTTGTTGAATGACACCGATGGAGATGGAAATGCGGGAGATGATCCAGAATTGGAAGCAATCAAAGCCAGGGTTCGTGAAATGGAAGAGGAAGCCGAAAAATTGAAACAGCTACAGAGCGAAGTTGACAAACAAATGAATATGGGCAGCCCTCCAGGCTTGAGTAAGTATTCAGCCACAACATACTTCTATGCAGTAATGACATCGAGCCATGTAAATTGCTGCTGCATCTGATTTCGACTGAAACAGCAGTGAGAGTGATGCCATTGTCGAAAAGGATTTTTTTTACTCATTTGTTTGATAGGAAAAATAGGGACATCAGATAGCTTTCACATTCATGACCTACTCCTGGAGCTTGATAATTTTACCAACTACTAAAATTTAAAATATGGCATATCTGGAAATGTACTAAACTGGTTTAAAAGTTGTCTTTGTTATTATTTCCAACAGACCAAAATAAACAATATCACATCTGACAGGGTCATGAGCGAAATGGGAGTTCCCCAAGAAAGTGTTTTGGGACCACTTTTATTCATCATATATTTAAATGACATACACTACACACGAGGATCACGTTCTTTAAATCTATTCGGTGAAATACCTTAGTGTTTAAGTCTGAAGCAAATCTTGAGAATGCTTGTGTATTTATTTACAAATTATTCTGTTAATTATAATCACCTTCTCATTTCTAATTAGGATATCAGTTTTTAAGTATTTTTAATTATTCTTCTAAGTGTCTTTTATTCTTATTTATCCATCTTGAGACTTTACCCTCTCATTATGTTCATATTGTACTTGTAACGCTTTGTCAATAAGAATCATTTTCTTCAGACAATAAAGTATACTTTGATTGATTGATTGATTGAATATAAACAACTCTCTTAATGACATCAAAAAATACCTAAACATAAATGAACTAAAACAATGATTATAGCACCTGAATATAAGCTGACAAATTTGAATGCTATCAATTTAAATATTGATATAAATACTCAGTGTAAATATAGAAATTGTATCTGAAATTAAATATCTTGGTTTCATTATCAACAGCTCTTTGACATTAAATAAACATGCTGAGTATGTTATGAAAAAAATATCAAACATACTAAAATAACAATGTACACTAGCATTATTCAACCTCATTTCGACTATGCTGCCTCTTTACTGTTTTTACTGAATCAAAACAAAGTGTCTCAATTACAAAAACTTCATAATTGTAGAATGACTATGATTCTGAAATAAAGTCGCAGCACTTATATTTGTTTTATGCTGAATTCACTCTAGTGGTTTTTAGTAAAGGACAGGCTTTACTTCTCAACAATGGTTTTTATTTTTTATGATTGTTAGAGACTTTCAATCAACTTATTTCAATGATTTTGTGATTTTAAACAAAGACACACATAAATTAAACAAATTCGACACTTATCCAAGGGTTTTAATGATTTCAATAGGCTACCAGTACATTTGAAAGAGTCAAATACTGTTGTTTGTTTTAAAAAAACGTCTATAGACTATTCCAGACGATTTGTGATGTTATTACTACTGGTTAATATTTCAATAGGTTATATTTTATTTTAGTTATTATCCTTATACAAAAACAGAAGAAATGTATCAGCATATGCGATTCTCAATGCATTTGGTTGAAACTTCATGTAGCCAGTCGACTAGTATAAAATATAACAAATACACCTGATGGATATTCAAGTATTCAACTGGACCACTGTTCCCCTTCCTATTGAAGTCTATAAATTCAGTATTCGCACTTATCAGTCATGCTAATTAATAATTAATTTAATATTCAATTTAGTAAACCCATAACAATTGAAAGTGGGGACAAACCCTTGGTAGAGTGGTCCAGGTGAATACTTGAATCTCCATCGCGTGTATTTGTTATACAGGGTGTTTCCGAAATTGGAGCAATAAGTGAAATGGGTAATAGAAAACGAAAAATTAAAGCGGAATGGAAGAATACATTTTTCTCAAAAAAACCTTATCATGGAAGATATATTGTAGTTCTCGGAAAATTCTGGCAAACTTTTGAGAACCTCGGGCCACAGATCAACGGCCCACCTAGATGTCAACATCTGACCGAAACGATGACAAAAAATGCCGGCGCGTATAAATAACTTTGACAATGTTGCCGACGTTGAAAGATGGAACAGTTCTCCTTTAAGGGCAAAGCTCGAGAGCTAATCGATTTAGAGTCTATTGTTTGTCGTGGTATTCTTCGATCATATCGCTTCTTGCATTCATTAGGATATTTGTGACTATTTTACGTGCATATCAAAGATGAATTTTGGTTAAATCGTTTGGCGAATCCACTCGTTTTATGTAGGTAGGTACCTATAATTCTTGTTGTGTTTCAGTATTCGACCGCATTCGTATTTTCTTTACCCACATCTCTGTTTTTTGAAATTCCTACAATCCCTATTAGACTCACCACTATGGAAAATGTCAGTGTTGTTAGATATTATACGCATTCGTTATTTGAAGGTACTTTTCCAGGAACTCGATATTTTAATCAAAAATTTCGAAGCTTTTAGGTAGGTAGTTGAACTTTAAGTACCGGCTGGCATTTTGGCCTGCAAAACTAAACGGTCAGAGTTTAATGAGGCGGGATCAAATATGGAAGAAAATGGGCGGAGCGATCTGTATGTATTTCAATTTGTGGTAATGATGTTCACAATGTCCACAATAGATTTCAGTCAGGTATTGTTGTTCATGGTGGCTCTTGTTACTTACGTACCTATGATACCTTTGAGGTTGAGGTAGTGTTATTGTTTGAGTTTCAGTATCTGTGATTTTATTTGTTAATCCTGAGGTTCATGACCAACAACAATTGAGTTTTATTTGTGCACGTGTTTGATGTCCTGAGTTTTTACAATGGCACACGCACACGTTTACGGTTATAATGAATTGATTGATATGCTCCTAATTTATGGGGAAACACATCAAAATTCTGAGGCAACAGCCGGTCTTTATGCAGAACGGTTTCCTAATCGTGTCCATCCCTCTGGTCGTAGGTTTGTAGCACTTGTCCAAACTAGGCACACACAGAGGCCGAGATGCCGGTAGAAATAGACCTCGCAGAAAATTAATGTTGAAGAACAAATTTTGTACATTTTTGCAAATGATCCAACCTCAAGTACCCGCGGCATCGGTCGTCAATTAGGGGTTTTGAATAAAGTCTGGAGGACTTTAAAGGAGGATATGCAGCGTCCCTTTCATTATCAGCGCGTGCAGTCGTTGCAGCGAGAAGATTATCCCCGAAGAGTTAATTTCTGTGAATGTATACTGCGTCAACATGAACTGAATCAAAATTTCCTGAATGAAATTCTATTCACCGATGAGACGACATTCACGCGAAATGGTATTTTCAATCATCATAATTACCATCATTGGGATGTTGAAAATCCACATTTAACCAAACTAACGAATTTTTAACATCGATTTTGTATTAATCTCTGGGGTGGAGTGATGAACGGAGTTTTAATAGGACTTCACGAGTTGCCGCCAAGATTAGACGGGCTTTCTTATATGAAATTTTTGCAGAACGATCTGGATGAACTTTTGGAAGATCTGCCTTGGGAATAAGACAGAAAATGTTCTTTATGCACGAATTTTCAAATGGAGAATATCCACAAAAATGGATTGGCCGAGGAGGGCCTATACCGTGGCCACCACGATCCCCGGATCTGAATGTGATGGACTTCTTCGTATGTGTTTTTTTGAAGAATTTGGTTTATGCGCCACAAACTGGAAACAGCGCCGTTCAACAGATGCGACAACAAGGTAGTTTTCATCGTGCTTGTGACTCGTTACTTCGTCGTACGAGACTGCATAGAAAGTGGTGGCGGTCATTTCGAACACCTGTTGTGTAATCGAATTCCGTTTATTTTCAGTAACTTTTTACTCCCCTGTTATGAACTGAGAATGCCGCATTGCCCTCATTTTGATTCAATTCAGTGTTTTATTTCGGTTCGCTTCGAAGCCAAATGTAATGACTGGAAAGGTTTACGAAATAATAATAGACTGGCAACGGTGCGGGAATACGAGTAATGAACACAATACTAGGAGATAGGCGCCCTAGGAACTGATGAATGAAACCAGTGCTTCCCAAACAATCGTGCGTGAATGAGTCTATTTTTGGGAGATTTTCAAGTGTTATGTCTCATAGAACACCCCATTTCATTTATTGCTCCAATTTCGGAAACACCCTATATTTTGTACTTCTTCCGTTTTAGGCCAATCAATAGAGCATTTTTTGCTAACAAAAATACTAGTAAAAGACCGACTGTGCCATTACAGCCAACACAGTCCGTAATTGTATTCTGTTATGTTTTCGACGCGCAACTGTCATTTAGTGATTTGTTATAAACATTTAAATAACAAAAACCGCGTTTTTTATTATTGTTTTGCTTATAAAATGAAAACTTATAGAGCAATATGGTTGCTTCAATGTAGATAATTGAAATACGAACAAAATGGAATGTTTTACGACCCCATCGGATCTTTAGTAACGAAGAAAAACCGGAAAATTTTACGATTTTTTTTAAAATTCATAACTCCGCCATTTTTTAAGAAATAGGGTTGGCCCTTCTCATGAATGTATTAAATCATGTGTATTTTATGTATGCACAAAACAGGCAGTGACGGATCATTAATTTTGGCCCAATAGGGAATATGCGTAATTTTTTTTTATTTGTTTAATCAATTTTTTACTTCGTTACAACATAGTAAAAAATATAAATACGGTTGAAAGTCTTAGAATTAATTTTTAAAATAATATATAAAATACCGATTGAATTTGACCTATTTGAACGCCTCCATTTTCGCGCGCTGTGGATGACGTCACATGGCGCTATCAGTGTTGTTCTTCATCAGTGTTGTTCTTCATCAGTGTTGTTCTTCTTCAGTGTCGTTCGTTGAGACGTACTCTGATTGCTCTACTTGCTTGAAGTTGATATTTTATAAAAGAGTAAGACAAATGCAGTACAAGTGTTAGAGAGAGAGAGATGAACATATGTGAAAGTGATCTCGATCAACCAGAGCAGTCCTCAATGAACAAGCCTTTCTATAGTTATGGCCATTGACACTTGTACACCTGACGAGTAAGTAACTTTTCAATTTTCAAAATTCTTTTTATCAAAATTTCTTAAATTCAATTCGATGTCACTTACTTACAGGTACGCACTGATGATGACTTTATAGTCGAAAGCGCTCTGCTATGATTTTATAAATAAATTTCTGCACGAAATACAACTTTTCTTCATTCAATTGACACTATTGACAGTTATTAATTAGGTTAGGGATTTGCAGTTTTAATCGCTATTAGGATAATGGAAAATGATAAAAAAACCATTTTATAGGTATTGTCTAGTACCGGAATGCCAAAACACAATTATAAGTACACCAAGTAAAGTATTTTTTTCTGTTCCAAGAGATGCGAAAATACGTAAACAATGGTGTAAGGTTATGAGAAGAGGCGAAGTATCTCCAATATCACATTTACATTGTTGTGAAGTTCATTTCAATGTGAGTACATTGTATTTCGATAGTTAACATGAAGTGAATTGATCAGAAGTAAGTTTTGTATGCATAAATGTTTTGTATGTACCTGCCTCACCTAAATTACAAAAGGAAAACTATCATTTGATAAACTATTACTACTTATCAGTTCAGGTATTGTTGGATTGTGCTTTGACAAAACCGCTTTCAGTCATTGCTCTTGATAATTTACAATTGTCACTAGACCAAAATGGAAAACACTACAAATATATAAATAAAAACAAATTTTCTATGAAAGACGACTAGCACAGTATGAATATCAACACAGATAAATTTCATAACGTGCCATGTGACGTCATTCTTCGTTTCGACCAATGATGATGCGTTTCGCAAATTTGAATTCCGCGCGCTTATTATGCACTATTTGATTAAAGTTTTATGGAGTTAAATACAAACTAAATGATAAACTAATGGTTTAGGTGTAATTTCAAGACAATAAAGTATATGAGGTAAAAAAATCAAGTAAATTTAAATCACTTGCATATTCCTTATTGCAATTTGAATTTTTTTTGCACTATCTTGCAGGTAGGAGAGAGCGGAAGATGAGGGGAAGCGCATTATTACGTAACCCGTTCATTAGAAGAATTCCCCTCATCTCCCGGACTCTCCTACTGTTGAAACAATTTTTGTATATGTTATTTCCCTCTGTATATATTTTTATTTTACAAATGAAATAATTGTGGGGGTGCAACTATTGGTTGGGCATTGAGGAAAACTTTTTACTTTTGAGAAAGCTTTCGGAATAGCTTTTTTTTATTCCTTCTTCAGTCTCTCTAAAATTGGAATTACCGATAATATTTGTATAAATAAAGACACCTATGAAAATGTCAATAAAAAAAAATATTTTTGGAAAACTGTCACAAGTATTTTAATCCGAGGTTTTTCAACGATAAATAAGAACATTCACAACATCTACTACTTGGCAGCTGACGCGAGCTCAGCCGTTTTCAGTCATGTTTGCATGCATTTTTCACCCATTTCGCACTATTTTAGCGCAAAATGAGAATATACGTTTTGTAGTACTATACTTCTAATTTCATAATCTGTTTGAGAAATTCAAATCGGGCTATCACTAGAGCATCTAGACACGCTGCAAGATGGTGCAAAAAAAATGTAAATTGCAATTGTGTCAAAACTAACAATCCGACAGCGCCTGTTTTGTGCACACATAAAGTACACATGATTCAATACTTTTATGAGGAAGGCCAATCCTACTTCTTGAAAAATAGCGGAGTCATGAATTTTATAAAAAATCGTTACATTTTCCGGTTTTTCTCCGTTACTAATGATCCGACCAGGTCATATTCGTATTTCAATTATCTACAATTCTTTTCATTGGAGCAATCAGATTGTTCTATTAGTTTTCATTTTATAAGCAAAGCAATTATAAAAAAAAAACGTTTTTTGTTATTTAAATGTTTATAACAAATTAATAAATGACAGTTGCGAGTCGAAAATATAACAGAACATAACTGCGGAGTGTCTTTCATATGACGGCATATTCGGTTTCCTACAAGTATTTTTGTTAAAAACTTACTCATTTTATGCTCTATTGCTTGGTGTATTTCTGCATCTATTCAATATGTGATGTATTCTATTCAGGGTTGGCACGATTAAATCATTTTGATTTAAATTGCGATTTAAATCAAATGATTTTTTCAATAAAAATCTGTGATTCAATCAAATGTCTCTTTGGCGCGGCATTTTTTATTTATTATAAATTAAAATTACTTACGCACGTAAGAAAGCAATAACAATATCAAACAAAACTGAACGAATGTATGCTTGTTAGAACGAAAGTAAGACCGTAATTGCTTGCGAAATTTCCCTCTGACGCGGGAATTCCCCTCTTCTTTTACACCCAAGGGTGCGTTCCGTTTTAATAGTGATGCAAATCTACCAGATTTTTTGTAATGTAACCATTTTTACCGGTTAATTAGCAGGCTGATTAATCGTCTACGTACAAAACAAAAGAACGTCCTTCCGAAAATAGCAACTATATTGGAAAAGTTGCGTGCGATTTAAATGTCTCATTTGATGAAAATAGTTTATTTTTGCATGATTTCACTTCATTTATTTATGTTAGCAACATATATTAAATAGCTGCGGCTAATTAACCTTTTACATTACTACGTTTTATGCAAAAATATAGTTAAAATGTATGAAAAAATAAAAAAAAATCGTGCTTTATTCGATTTTTTCCAACCTTGATTCTATTTAAATTTAATGTCTTTTTGTCTATCATCACTAATGATTATTTGATTTTTTTTGTAAATTAGATTTATCTATTTCAAATAAAGTACTACTACTGCTACTTTAATTTAATTATGTTTGAATAATAATTATCTTTTTAACAGCAAGTCCCCTCAATATGTCTCTGGAAGAAAAAATGGAAGTAGATAATCGTAGTGTATACATTGGTAATGTTGATTACGGTGCTACCGCTGAAGAATTAGAGCAACATTTCCATGGCTGCGGATCAATCAATCGGGTGACTATTCTTTGCAATAAATATGATGGCCATCCGAAGGGTTTTGCTTACATTGAATTCGGGGACAGAGATTCTGTACAAACTGCCATGGCTATGGATGAATCGCTGTTTAGAGGAAGACAGATAAAGGTGAGGAAGATCTACGAATATAATGCTGAAAAAGTATTTGAATCAAATACATCTCTATACATTTACTGGGGAGTACCACAGGGTTCAGTTCTGGGGCCTTATCTTTTTCTCCTGTATATAAACGATCTATCCCTCTTCACTCTATTCGCCGACGACACTACCATTCTATGGCACTCTGAAGATGTAAACATGCTTCAAATCAATGTTGCAAGAGACCTACAAAAAATCAAAGCGTGGTGCGATGTAAATTTTCTATGTCTAAATTTCAATAAAACGAAATTATTCACATTTAAATGTCTTCTTCCTGACATAAACTTAGGAGCTGACTCAGTACCATCTGACAGCAACATAAAATTCTTGGGACTCAAACATAGATACTACTTTCAAATTCGCAAATCATATTAACATATTGTTACAGGATTCAGGTTTACCAATGGGTTCACCCCTTAGTCCACTTTTAGCAGATATATTTATGAACAACTTGGAGATCACTATACTAAATTCCGAACTTGGTAAAAGACATATTCACTTTTGGTACAGATATGTTGACGATATTCTTGCCTGTTTCAGAGGTACCTCACGACAGCTAAACCAGTTTCTGATATTTATAAATAATCTAAATAGTAACATACAATTCACACTTGAGACAGAGAGACAAATTAATTTCTTAGACCTAACCATCACACATAATCATAATAAATTTGAGTTCAATGTATTCAGAAAACCGAGCTACACGGACATTACAATCCCAAGTGATTCATTCCACCCCGATAGTCAAAAATTAGCAGCATATAATTCAATGTTACATAGAGCGTTCTCGTTACCTTTGTCTGCTAATAATCTAGATACAGAAATTAAAACAATCATACAGATAGGACAAAATAATGGTTTCCAAGCGGCCACAATTCAAAAGTTAGTCAGAAAACATCGTCTTAAATTTTCGCACAAATTAATATACCCCCAGTTCAAACAATCAGAAACCAAGAAATTTGTAACCTTAACGTACTTCGGGAGAAGAACAGAGGCTATTGCGGGATTCTTTAGAAAGAATAATATAGAAGTAGCACACAGGCCGCATGCCAGGTTTCTAATTTTCTTTTCAATGCCAAAGATAGAATAGCAAAAATGGAAAAATCTGGAGTTTATAAGCTTAAGTGTCCAGAGTGTAACGGTGTTTATGTGGGACAATGTGGACGTAATTTTTCAAAAAGATACGCTGAACATGAAACTGGGGAAAAATGATTCGACGTTTTCAAACCATTCCTTGGAATGCAACCACAAGTTTCCGAGTCTGAACGATATGGAAATTTTGCACTATGCAAGCAAGGGTTGCAAACTGAATTATTTAGAATCCGTAGAAATTTATAAACAAAAATATTGTGGATGTAACCTACTGAATGATCAACTGGATTTGGTCTATTCACCGGTTTTTGAGGCAGCGCAGTCACATTGTCGCAAATAAACAAGGTCCAGGTAAAAGTCATTAATGACCGTTAGTCATTAAGAAAGGCCTCGGGTAGAATTAAGGGTATTTAAGAAGTGTTATTTCAGATTATTGTATTGTTTGATAATGTCCATATAGGACGAAACTGCAGTAACGTTGGTTACAAATAGAAGTGGTATAAAAACATAGAAAGTTTTATTTTTCATTTTTCGTAACATATTGTCAAAAAAATTATCATCAGGCTGTTTTGCCCTCAGGTCTACAGCCAATGAGTTAGGTTATGCTGCTGCTAAAAATGTTTATTTTGCTCTCATTGAGTCAAACTTGAGATATGCAATTCAGTTCTGGCCTATTATAATTTGACAGAATATGTTAATGACGAGGCGGTATAATACTGATGTAATTTTATTTAATAATATAAGTCTTTTCCTGGATGTGATTATCTACATATGTATTATTTTATTGTAACTATTTTTATTTGGTTGTGATCGTTATATGTTAGGTTAGGTTAACAGTGTTTGTCAATAAGGTTTTATATCTTGAATATTAAACGCATATTCTCTCTCCCTCTCTCTCTCTATCCTATAATCCAAGATGTCCAGCATCTTTCTATCTTCTGGATTTACATAATTTTTTTGTTTTGAAAAAATGTGACATTTCAAATTAGTTAGATTCGTGTCTTTTTATTACGTCTTAATACTTATTTAGCATTGGGATTTTCCTCCCTATTTTGTTAAAAATTCAACACGCCTAATTTCAGAAAATCTTGTATTGGTAGACATAAATTTAATTTTGAAATCATTTCAGGTTATGCCTAAGAGAACAAATCGTCCGGGATTATCAACAACCAATAGGCCACCCAGAGGACGGGGCACCTTTCGTGGATCCAGGGGAATGGGAAGAGGTTTTTATTCTGGATATAGACCAACTCGACGACCAAGGTAAAAAGAAATTGTTCAGTAAATTAGAAACAACATTATTTTTGAAACAGTATATTGCAAGAATGTCTTAATCATTCATATTTCGTTTTTTTGTGCAAGAATTAATTAACTGATGGTTAAGCAGAAAGTTGTTTTGTTCAATAAAGACATACATTTACAGGAAAGTGACAGATGTGAGAAAATCAAATAATTTTCTCACGTTTGTTATTCTGTTGTATTTCCTTGAGTTTATGTTTACCACCCTTAATCCACTCTTCCTGGAGTATCTTTTATGTTGCATGAGAGATGAGCTACTATACAGTATCAGTCAAACAGTAAAGACTTCAGCTCTGGATAAAGTCATCAAATGCTGAAATATTTTGGATTTGTACAGGACATAGATGGCTTTGATAAGAAAATGGAAACATATGAATTTCTATCATTTTCAGTTCCATGTCTCACTTGAATTATTTTAGTCGATGAGTAGATACAGATTTGGTATATTCAACATATCTATTTTGTTTCAAAACTTTAGATGTTTTTGTTTATTCAACTTACTATAATCTGAAATTTTCTTCTGCATTTAAAATATTCAAATGAAACATACTGCAACAGAAGACGAAATATGAATAACTGACGTTTTGCAATGCATTGTTAACAGGTAGTTCGTAGTTATTGAATTATCCAGTATTTCTTTTTGTCTTGCAAAAAGATGCATGCGCAGTTGTTTTATTTTAATTGGTAATAATTATAACATTAATTGTAGCTTATACAAGTCCCCTCTCCTTTCCTCATTGGTCCTCCTCACCTCCACTTGCTAAAACCCGCTAAAACGCAAAAAAATGAAAATCCGCCCGAAGGACCAGAATCCGTTCCGAAGGACCAAATAAATTGCTATCTCGAGAACGGTAAGAGCTAGAGGGATGGGGTTTACCGACAGTTAGGTGAATCGATCCGAAGAAGGAACCTAATATTCATTTATTTTCCAAGTCCAGTCTTTGATCTCTAGTTTCATAAAACGCGACTTGCAGGAAGATATTAAATTTTTTCTCATTTTCTAAATGTATCCAAAATACCTACTAAAGTACCTTTTCAAAAAAAATTATTTGCTGTCATAAAATTATCACCAAATATAACCTTACAGAACCTAACTTGACCTAAAAAAAAACAATTCGAAATATTTCCTGGACTATTGATATTATTGAGCAAGGTATCTTGTGAAATTTTAAAATCTGTCCCTGTCTTCGAGTTTTTGGTGGGTTTATAAAAAAATACAATATTTCGTTTATTTTTCAAGATATTACAAAAATTCGTGTACACTTTTTGTAGATCTGTTTGAGGTCAAAAAACTGTTTATACAGTGTGTCCCACTTTGAGCAGCCACACCCTCATATTTCGTTGAGCATGAAATAATTCGAAATTTTCTTTGACTCAAGTTGTAGTACTCGGAAATACCTACCTTTATGTTTACGGAACCTTTTTATATCTATTTTCCACGGTTAACTACGACCAAATGAAAAGTGAAAAATTGGGAAAAATATACTAGGCATTTTGTTATCGCAAAAATAACACCAGATTCTGTTTCAGAACACCTTAAAACCCCCAAATCTCAATGCTTGAATCATTTGAATATACAGGGTATCATCTGTAGCTGGTAGCATTATCAACTCTAATCCATAAATAATGCTTGGAAAATTTCCAAAATGTCTTCTCTTGTCACAGAATTCCCAAAAATATTTAATTAATACTTTGAAAAATAGCCAAATATCACTTTTCCAAGGCTAACTCTGATCAGAATGAATGATACCCTGTATATTCAAATGATTCAAGCATTGAGATTTTGGGGTTTTAAGATGTTCTGAAACAGAATCTGGTGTTATTTTTGCGATAAAAAAAAAATGCCTAGTATGTTTTTCCCAATTTTTCACTTTTCATTTGGTCGTAGTTAGCCGTGGAAAATGGATATACAAAGGTTACGTAAACATAAAGGTAGGTATTTCCGAGTACTACAACTTGAGTCAAAGAAAATTTCGAATTATTTCATGCTCAACGAAATATGAGGGTGTGGCTGCTCAAAGAGGGACACACTGTACACACATTTTTTCGATATCCCGTTTCGTTTTCGCGTTTTTGTTGTTTATAGAAAAAATTATAAAATTTTACAGTAAAATTTTTCGTTTTTTGTAATATTTCCTGGACTATTGACATTACGGAAAAAATTATTTACATTTTTTGTAGGTTTTCAAAAGGCGATTGAAAAGGTATCCTATGAAATGTAAAAATCGATCGCCGTGTTAGGTGGTATTGTAAAAAAATCAATATTCCGACCATTCCGTTCATTTCCAAAATATGAAAAAATTTCATGAGAACTTTTTGTAGATCTGTTTGAGTACAATAAAACTGTTTATATACATTTTTTCGATATCTCGTTTGGTTTTCGAGTTATTGTTGTGTTTTGAGTCCTTAATTTTTCGTTTTTTTGAAATCTCGTTTCGTTTTCGAGTTATTGGAGTTTTTAGAAAAAAAATGTAACATTATTCCCTTATTTTTGTTTTTTTTTCAAATATTTTCTGGACTATTGAAATTAGGGTCAAAATTCATCAACGTTTTAGTGGGTTTTCAAAAGGCGATCAAAAACGGTATCTTGTGAAATTTCAAAATTTGAGTTTTTAGTGGTTTTATAATAAAAAATTCAATATTCCGTTGATTTTGATATTTTTTGACATAACCTCAAATTAACCGTCAAAAGGCGGAAATAGTTATTTGTATGCTAAGGCCGCGAAATACCTTTTTAACGTACCGAAAGAACAGTTATCGCCGAGGCCGCTTGCGGCCGAGGCAAGATAATCTTGAGGTCGTTAAAAAGTTTCGCGGCCAAGGCATACACACTATTTTTCGTGCAATCGTTAAAATTATTAAAATAGATAGTTGTAAATAAATATATTATTGCTCTAAAATCAACAGCAGTTCAATTTATTTAACAATATCACCGTGTGCTATGGAAATGATATGTTTCAATATATACAAAATATTTTGACAGTTGTCAAAACGCAAAATGTCTGATACTGATAGCGATATTTCAGTACCTTCCACTCCTCCTGAACTCAAAAGCGTTGTAAATTCGGCGCTTTCCGTTTTAATACCCGAAAAATCTAAACGACAGTACGAAAAATGTTACGGCGAGTTTAAAGATTGGTGTGACAAACAGAATGTTAAGACGATGTCTGAAAACATTTTTGAAAGTGACGTTTGGTTTCGCGGCCGTTGCTATGGGTAACGGCCGCGAAATTAAATTTCGCGGACTGTGCTGAGAACGCGAAATACTGACTTCGCGTGCGATTGCACGAAAAACGATTTTTCAGTATTTCATTTCTAGCGTATACATGATTCAATTCAGATGAAAATTTGTTGTAATATTTCTCTTTTGATGTCGAATAGGCACGGTTTTTCTGCCATTCACAAGATAACTAGTTTCCGAGTTGTGTACATTTTTCAAAACAAAATACCCTTATCTTCCATGAGCAATTGCCTTGATATTTTTTTGTATTTCGAAGGTTCGTAATAGACCGGGATCCCACGCCTATTTTCAAAAATGATTAACAGCAGGCTGAATCTTCCTGAGTAGCTTCATTTTGCCGAGACTCCCAACTTTTTCCTCTACGAAAATTCTCGATAGTGATAAAATGCGCAAGCGTCAAACATGTCGATTTGGTGAGTGCAAAAAATTCATTAATAACAGTTAGTTTTTCAGTTGAACCTCGAGATGATTCGATGAAGTACTCGAAATAACTTTTGTCCTACAAAATGGATGGTAGGACTGAAGAGTCCCCCACTCCCAACATGTACCGATGACGTGGTCATAAAAATTCATAATAACCAGCGGATTTTTTTTACCGTTGCTTGGTTAATATTTGTATAATTGAATGGTCATATTGTCCTACAAATTGAATGGTAGATGTTCCCAGTCCTCGCTCCGAAATTGTCAATTTTTTGTAAAAAAAAAAATTCCATGGTAACAAAATGTATTAGTAACTGTAGGATACTGATAAAACATGAAAGGTTAGTGTATTCTTCACCTAAATAATACAGTGTCCTACAAAAAAACGGGTATGTATCGCTAGTCCTACAAAAACTATTCAAAATAACAAAATATTTTGAAATTGTGGCTTAGCTAATTTAATATACTTTTATTCGTGAAGTAATTTTCAATGTATAATTGTTTGTTCGATTCAAAAATATCATAATTTACGTGAAAAGTTTATGAAATAAGTGGGAAATTTTGTTTAGCTTTCATAATTTTTATAAACATATTGAAAACAACAATAACAATGTAAAAACATTGAAATAATCAATCTGCCCTCCGGGGCGGCTTAAATGATGTCGCATGCGCTTCAACAGATGCGGGGAAACCGAGAAAAACCTACAACACCACATCGTCGTCTCAACAGGATGTAGGGTATCTCCAGAGGCCTCAAAAAGTCCAGTTCGAAAGAGATATTATATTTTACAGGGGTCAAGTGGCCAAGTAGTTAAAATACCGATCTTTTATCCACTGTGGTCGCCGGTCGTGGGTTCGAAGCCTAGCGACTGCTTATATTTCTCTGATGGCACGTAAAAAGTAAGAATTGGTTAATCCTTGGCTCTCACATGGCGACACATCATGAATTTTGAGATTTTTGGAAAAATTTGAATGTATAAAAAAATAATATACCATTCATATCCAATATTGAACTAGTGAGCGACTGGTCATTACTGACATTCGTGAGAAATATGTTTCATAATACAGAAAAAACGAAACTGTTTTTCTACAAGGTAGTCAATAATAAAACCAATTCTCCTGTGCAATACTAATAGACCGAGAGCCGGCGACAAAATCACTGTCAAATCTTATTCACCGCCGTATTGATAGATTTAGCTGTTTTCATCGAGTAAGAAAGGTACATGATAGTGCCGAAGTCGGTCAGCGGGACATAGATCCAAAAGATGATAATTAACATGTAACTTTTTCTACTGCACTTGTCAAATATTCACCTGGAAACTTATTCTGCAGGTAGTTTTTCATGAATGATTAATGATAAAATGTTTCTTACACCTGGCAAGCGGACAAAATTGTTCTTACAGGTAGTCAATCATGTAATATTTCACGAGGGTGGTGACAAATCTTATTCACTCTGAAATTTATATAAGACTCAAGTTTACACTAGAAATAAGAAGAAAAAAAATATTACGGCTTCAACGTGGACCATGCTACCTACGCTTCTTTATATAAAAAAAGAAGTATAATATTAATAATTAAAAACCATCAGAAAGCAAATGGAAACATAGCAGTCACCGACTAACTCAATTCGGGTGCCATGGGTTCTTTCTAAAATTTATACCGCGCCAGTGAGTTGATGAAGCCAGCCCAAAACACAGACTGCTCCAGATCTCTAAGGAGATTTCTAAATGGAATTTATAATAATATTAAATAATATAAGCACTGGTGGTATGTAGTATGACGACTACCTTGTTTGAGTATTGGGGTTGGAATGAAATGCCAAACGCTCAGTTTACAAACCTCTAATAATCCGTAAGATGGAAACAGAAAAATCTCTCAAATAATGGA
Organism: Chrysolina oricalcia; assembly: GCA_944452925.2. Taxonomy (NCBI): domain Eukaryota; kingdom Metazoa; phylum Arthropoda; class Insecta; order Coleoptera; family Chrysomelidae; genus Chrysolina; species Chrysolina oricalcia. Next base: position 53,292,158 of record OX101822.2, read on the forward strand.
GTACCTGGTACAGTGTTGGTTCGATGCCTTCCAAGCTCCCGTTGTGATCACAAAGGGCTGACAAGTGAGAAGGTGACCACCTGGAAAGTACTAGTTAATTGGGACTCAAAGTCCAATGTCGAGAACAACAAATATCTATAGAGAAAGATTATCAAAAATTATTAGGTTTGTAAATATCCTCCACTTTGATAGTGGGCCACAATAATCAAATATAATATATAATTAAATATTTCTCAAGTAAACCATTTAACTCAAATGAATAAATCTGCACACTGATGGTGTACAACAAATAGCAATCAAAACCAATGGTAATTAAATTATAAACAATAGTGAAATATTTATAGTGAAATTTTTCCCTGAATAACACTATTAAAAACAAACACAATGAAACCCTTGTTATTGATAATAACACTTATAATAGGGTTAAATAACTTCATGAAGTACCCTCGTAAAACAATGAATGATAATATGCAATAAGAAATGTGGATTAATAATAAAATCAAATAAGAATTAATAATGAATGCATTTAGGCCAAGAAAGGTTTAGTAAATTTGGAAAATATTATAAAAATGTGCTCTATCCGTGTGCTTCCCCACTGCTGTCCAAACCCAATACAATAAAATGAGTGTGAATATATTTTGATGTAGAAAATAATTTATGCCAAGAGAGGTTCCGTAAATTTTTAATAATATATATGTTAAACAGATGAACTGTAAGATGGTTATAGATACACCAGTCTGTACTCCTTCAGCAAAGTGGCTCAGGGTACCTGTGGTCTTGGTACAACTGGAAAGTCCAACACTTTCGCCCTCTCAGCAGCTACTAACAACGTACTGATCACTTCGTCCTCTTGTCAACAACCTAGGGATGGGTAACTCGAAGACTCCAGTCTTTCGGTTCGTTCACCACTGTAGACTACTTGTGAACGGTCCCTCCTGTCCCTCCAAGACTTTCAGTGTCCTGAGGTGGATGAAAAAGAATGCTTGACAAGTATAGATGGCAGAATACAGGTAGCTTGGTTCAACTTGAAAATCCAACACCCTCGTCTGCTCAGACTACCGATAGATGGTTCCTCTTGTCCCTCCAAGACTCCTAATGTCCTGAGGTGGATGGAATAGACTGTTAGATCGATAATACAGGGCCAGCCAAGAGCTTAGTTCAACTTGAAGATCCAACACTTTCGTCTTCGTGGGTGGATTCTAACTAATCGTGGTATTACGTTTTACCAGGTGGAATGGAAGTATCACTCCAGAGATAACAATTAAAGGCAGCAACAAGATTCTAATAACTTGGACTCGTGGCTTCCAAAATGGCGGTGTGTGACATTAACGATAAATCCCCATTACAGGTACTCTCGGTGATATATCAAATACCAAAACGACTATACAAGTCCACAAATATCACCGGAGATTATTAGACATGTAAAATCAATAAAATCCACGATAACGTGATAAAATACTCAAAATTGATTACATGTGTCTGGTCACACAACTGCTTCAACAACGTAGCACACGGAAGAGGAAGTTCGATCCCAAGGTTCTATCCAAGAAGCCAAAAACGACGCTATTTTCCAAAAAAACTATTTCCTCTTCCAGAATTCCAGATAGTCAAAAGTCAAAACATGAAAAGTATGTTCGTCTGTCTTAAATTCACTGACTGTCAAATGTGATCTGTTCGTGCAGAACTGATTTTCAACTAATATTATTGGTAACGAATATTTAACAACATAGTAATGTAATGGTTAGTAAAAGTCAGAAGATATAGTAGGATCAAAATCGAATCAACTATAAGACTCTCCGTGCGAATAATGTTTTGCAACCAACAAACCAATGAATGACGTCACTAAAGCGCAAGAGAAATCAACTCAACTAAACGCCTACTTCAGGAACACAATCTTAAGTATTGAACTGAACTACTGACAGAAACAACACGCTGAAATGTTCAATCAAACTACTGTCAGAAAATGATAACCTCACAAATCTCGTAGCAAATAATTACATTTTGAACGTTATTTCAAGATGAAAACATTATAAAGTGACGAAAAGATTTCAATTAAACAATAATAAGATGAAAACCAATATGATGAAATGATCAAAATGGAAAATGCCCAGAACACATACACATTCGAAGGTACCAATAACAATAAACAGAAAGAGATTCAGTGGTCAAATTTATACCATACTATAGGCGAATGTTCATCAAAATAAAATGTAGAATCGATAGCAAGGTTTCAGGATCTTACACAACATAAGGTAAGAGAATAGTCTCATCTGCAAACCGATTGTAAAATTTGATTTTGAACCGTAACAACCAAACCAGTTCTTACATCGACCTGAAACTAAAAATTGAGAGCGCGCGCAATGCACTTTTGCCGCGATAGAAAAAATAGGCATTAAGCAGTAGAATCATTTTATATTGTAAAAAGCTGATCATTTTTATGGAAAGAATATGTAATTATTGAATTAAATTGTTTCAATTTCTCCTTCACTATCAGAATCTTCTGATGAGGAGTTGAAGTCGGTGTCTGAATCTAACTCCAAGTCAGCCATAGGATGACCGATTTCACCATCATCAAGTTCCTCTGGTTGATCTGAAATCACACAATTGATCAATATTTGGGAAGAGTTGGAGAGGAATAACTTTCAATAACAATACAGACCTTCATTTTCTCCGTTCTCCATAACGATGTCATCGCTGCTTATCGGCATTTGATCTCCTTCAAACCATTTGAAGGAGCATATTCCCTCCTCTATTTACCATCCGAAATCTTCCATCAACAGATCGGTTATTTCCTGTTTGTGAGCATTCCGCCAAATGTTCGCAATATACATCGTTCGAAGAATATGTTGCGTTAACTCCGCTTTGCTTGGAGGTAGGACTGATCCGTCGAAATTCTTTGATGTGATTTTGAAATTCTTGTGTTCATTAAACTTGTAAGTCTTGCAAAAAGCCGCAACTCTCGCCTCATTTATGCAATGAATCTTACAAAATCCATACATTTGACATACAAATTCTTCAAACACGGCGATTGATGTTTCAATAGTCAAGTCAGCTATGTTACAAAATGTGTCAATGAATTTTTTCTACCTGTTTGAACGGTCGGTTTTTACCTTTTCGGAAAAAAGAAGGGTTAAAATCACTGCCAGTTAGAGCATGGAAAGCAGGTAGTGCTAAACATAAATCTTTTCCTAATTCTTTAAATAAATTGTTGACATCAACAAATCGCTGCTTTTTTCCTACTCCGACGTGCATGTGGATTTTAACCTCTTCTTTTACGTGAACCATACTGCTTAGCATTATAACTAACACATCTGTATCCGAACATCGTATGGTCACATTCGCCTTTTCCGTAAGTTGACAGATATGAAAAACTATTTTTGTATCTGCCTCTTCATGCAGAGGACAAGATAACTCATCAACTTGATCATTTTCTCGTCGATACTTTCATAACGATAGCATTTATCATAATTTAAATATAGGGTCTTATTATTCATAAATACTGCTAAATCATTTGATGACCAATCTGAAATAAGATATTCGAATAATGCCTGTTTGAAATACACATTTTTCAATTCTACGAAAAAATCCGTTTTCCGCGTTTGTTCTCGACTTCGAATTGTATAAGGCTGCTTTTTAGAAACACTTCTCAACGAATGTTCGTAATCCTTAATCGATGGCGAGAAATACCTATCAAATGTAATGATCATAGTTCGAGCTGTTGTTCTCATTATAATCTGGAAATTTTTTGAACTTATGTTACCAAAAGTCACAGGTACTTCTTTCATTTGATAAAGTAGAAAAAAAACCATCGTGGATTATTACATCCGTCCTTTGTGGAGGTTCACTTGGAGATAGGAACATAGGAATGAATAGTCGAGACCCATTTTATCGTGTATCGATAATCTCCCGTTATTGAATAAAATTTTGCAGATTCGAGACTGTCGAAAGTATCGACAAAGTTATAATTTGTTTTTTCAATTTTTATCGTCACCGAAGAAACTTCATGAAAAGAGAATTTTTAACTATGTGCAATACTTTTTTATCATTGATAAACAATAGACACTTGCTAAATTTCATATTTTTCTTCCGTTTGTATATTTAAAAGTAACAAAATCGAATTTTAACGCAACGTCAAAGAAAAATCACCTTGTGCGCACCGCGGCAAAAGTGCATTGCGCGCGCTCTCAATTTTTAGTTTCAGGTCGATGTAAGAACTGGCTTGGTCCACATTGAAGCCGTAAGAACTTTTTTCTTCTTATTTCTAGTGTAAACTTGAGTCTCATATAAATTTCAGAGTGAATAAGATTTGTCACCACCCTCGTGAAATATTACATGATTGACTACCTGTAAGAACAATTTTGTCCCGCTTGCCAGGTGTAAGAAATGACTTTTCTTCATCAGAAAGATGCACTCTATCGACTATATAGGCGTTCCCGGTGAATACGATATGACAGAAATTTGTGTCGCCGGCTCTCGGTCTATAAGGTTTTTTCAGATCTTGAATATCAATGTTTGTTATTGAGATATTCGCCAAAAACTAAAATTGTCGAATTTCGTTTTATGGCTCTATCGCCTCCATTTCGAATGATATAAGAAAAAGTCAAGGGAACTTTCAATAATGTTTCATATCTGTTATAATATGAAATAAAACAATTTCCAATGCGACGTTAAGTTCTTTAGATTCCATCATCAACTTAATTATTTCAAATACTACCTCCAGTTTTTTTCATCGATCTTTGTAGCCACTTTCATAACAAATTCAAATAAAAATGTAATTGGATGCGGGTGGCTGTAAATCAGAGAGTGACGGGACTTGCTTGAAATAAGGGGAGTTGATAGGAGGATTATTTCATGAGTATAATTTCACTTCAATTCTCATATCCTAGTAACAGATATGGACTATTCGTAATAATTATTTCATTTTGTTCCTGAGATATAGTCTTTTTAAGTATTCAAATTGTCACTGTGTACATTGAGAACTGTTGAACTAGCAATCATAATATGAATCCTCATGTAATTGATAAAAACCCATTCTTTTTCAAAGAATTTGTAAAATAAAAATGGTAATGGTATTAATATTCATCTATTTCTTTGAACGGTGTCTTGTCATGCTATGTAATGCAACACCCTTTGTGGAATATAATTTCTTATTCGAATGGAGGGATTTATGAGCTACAAATTATATTTAATGTGTTTATTTCTAAAAAAAAATCGATTTTGAATTAAAGCAATAAAATCAAATCGATTCATAATTCGCAACACAGCAGTAATGGAATTTTTGACACCTTGTAGCTCGAAAACTGGCCATAGGATCGATCTGTGAACTGAACAACGTAATGAGGATGGCAGGATCAAGAAAATAGCATTTCAAAAATGAGGAAAATGTGCCTAATTACAAAATATTTTGATAATTTTTTGTTTCAGAAGATATGATCGAAATATCTGTAGGCTAGTTAAGCCCGTGGCTTACGGTCAAATAGATTGATTTTACTGCCTTGAAATTAAGTTAATTCAATTGGTTTGTTTCACCATGATAGCCAAGAGCTTCAGATTTGGTTAAAACTAACAGTTAGCCATACAATTTTTGCGCTCACCAAATCAACATGACTTTCGCCTACTCAGTTCATTAGCTACTAATATCAAGAATTTTCGTGGAATTACAATTTCGGAGCGTAGGACTGGGAACACCTACCATTCAATTTGTAGGACAATATGACCATTCAATTATACAAATATTAACCAATCAACGGTAAAAAAATCCGCTGGTTTTTAATGAATTTTTATGACCACGTCATTGGTACATGTTGGGACTGGGGGACTCTTCAGTCCTACCATCCATTTTGTAGGACAAAAGTTATTTCGAGTACTTCATCGAATCATCTCGAGGTTCAACTGAAAAACTAACTGTTATTAATGAATTTTTTGCACTCACCAAATCGACATGACTGACGCCTGCGCATTTTATTAGCTACCACTATCGAGAATTTTCGTAGAGGAAAAAGTTGGGCGTCTCGGCAAAATGAAGCTACTCAGGAAGATTCAGCCTGTTATTAATCATTTTTGAAAATAGGCGTGGGATCTCGGTCTGTAGGTGATCATTTTAATTGTTAAAATGTCTACTTTAAAGTGGTGTATGTAACTTGGTGGTTTATTGATCATTAAACTGCATAAAATTGAGAAAAACCAACAAGTCTGTTTGAATCAAGATTTTCTCAATATTTTCAATGATTTTTAATAGTTTTTAAAAAGAATATTAATAAATTAATTTTGTTGTGTAATTATATATGTATTCAAATATTTTAATGTAAATAATTTACTATAAACTAGTTTTTGTTATAAAATTAATGAAGAACTCAAACATGATTCTGAGAGACTTTTTTTTCTCAATTTCAAGCGGTTAACGATCAATAAACCACCAAGTTACCTAGACCATTTGAAAGTAATAGACCTCGAAATACAAAAAAATATCAAGATAATTGTTCGTGGAAGAAAAGGTGTTTTTTTCGAAAAATGTAAATAACTCGAAAACTGGTCGTCTTCTGAATTGCGAATCATGCTTACTCGACACCAAAAAAGACATATTTTTACAAATTTTCATGGTTGTTAAATTATTAATACGTGAGAAAAAAATTAAATACTGAAAAATTGGTTTTTCGTCATTTTGACGGTTAATTTAAGATTATGTCAATAAGGGCGAGTTGTACAATACAAGTTCACCAACAGTTCAACTAAACCAAGTTCAGTTGTTAAGGAACTAGACATTTCATTGGCTAATCCATAGCAACTGAAGCGAGTTCACTTGAACCATTGTTTATATAGAAAATAGTTAGTCAACCTTTTGGGATTATAATTGGATCAAAATGGATGCGACATGTAGATGGCGATAGTGAGCTCGCATCCAAGTCATGTCGTAACTTCAGTGATCTGGCTTACAAGTCATGTCGTAACTTGATTGAAACAATATATATAATAATAAACTCTTTATTAGCATCATGCTCTTCACAGTGACTAAAAACATACACAGTTTCAATTACCATACTAAAAAAACTATCACACTAGTACAAGTCTTAAGATTAATTTAAAAAAACAACACAGCTTACATGTAGTCTTCAATCCGGAATATGAGACTTCACATGTTTACAACATTCTTTTTTAAATACAAATATTGATGGTATTTTTTTCAATTCCATTGGTAGATTGTTAAACAAGATCAATCCTTTACTAAATATTATTCCTGCATTCAAATTAGGGTTGATATAAAAATCATTTGTATCTTTCATACGTGTATTATAGGTATGGATATTACTTATATATGTCAGCTGATCTGAAAGATAGGTTGGTAACATATTTTTTAATTTATATACAAACAATAACATGTTGTAATTTATTCTTTGTCTAATTGTCATCAATGATAGAGTATTCAACATTTTCTTAATTGGTGTTCGCCTATTACAATTTAATATTGCCCTCATAGCCCTATTTTGTAATTTTTGGAATATATTCATTTGTTCATTATTTAGAAAAATAGGATAGTGCTACAATAATCAAAATGAGGTGCTATGACACTTTTGTATATTGTAAGTTTTGAAAATTCAGATATTTTGTTCTTCAATCTATAGAGGTAGTGTATTTTTTTGGCCACTTTCCTTTTGACATAGTTTACATTTGCGTTCATATTCAATTCTTGGTCCAATATTATGCCTAGATATTTGAATTCCTTGACTTGTTCGACTTCCTCATTTTCAATATTTATATGAAATTTTAAATTTTCATTTAACATCTTAATCTGGCATCTATTACCTATTAGCATAAATTTACTTTTTTTCACATTGAGCTTTAATCCATTATTACATAACCAAGTACTTATGTTTGTAAGATCCTTATTAAGATTGTTCTCTATTTCATCTGTTGTTCCTGAGTAATATAACATTGTGTCATCTGCGAATAGTTTTATTTTACATTTTGTTATCTGTGTAGCTATGTCATTTATAAAAAGAATAAATAATATTGGACCAAGGATTGAACCCTGTGGCACTCCATTTTTTATTTCGAGTAATTCTGAGAATTGATTATTATATTTTACAACTTGTTTCCTCCCTTTCAAGAAGCTAGTGAACCATTTCAACACATTACCAGTGATGCCATATTTTTCTAATTTTTTTAATAGTAGATCTACTTTGATTGTTTCAAAGGCTCTTTGAAAATCTAAGAATACAACACCTATTAGTTTCTTTTCAGCAATATCTACTTTCCACGAAGAGATCAGTAGTTGTAACGCAGTTTCACAAGAATGTGACTGTCTGAACCCTGACTGTTGTGAAATTAAAATTTTGTTGTTGTTTATATACATTAACAATTGTTCTTTGACTGCTAGTTCCAGAAGTTTTTCATATACTGGTAGTGTGTTGATTGGTCTATACTCTGAACATATTACCGTGTTGCTTACTTTTTGAATGGGATTAATGTAGAGTAGAGTAGTAGTAGAGTAGTTTATTTGACCATGTTATGTACATAAAAAACATTTATGGCAAGTCACAAAAACAATATTGATTCAAGATCAATATTGACATATGGCATTATGAAATTAGTAATGGTAGATACCTTCCAGTCATTAGGAAATGTTCCTTCACTCAGAGATAAATTTATAATTTTTAAAAACCAGTTTCCAGCTACCTCTTTAGCTAGTTTGATTATGTTCAAGTTTATTCCATTTCTGTCTGTAGTATTTTTTTCAGTGATGATAAGATTAGTTTAAGGTCAGCCATTGATAACTGCCTGAATTCTCCAAAATTTGGTAGAAATTCTGTAATAGAACTTATGGTGTGTTGAGTATTATTCCTTGGTTTTATTTTTTGACTAATTTCGTTTATACTCTTGATGAAGTATGTGTTGAAAGCGTTTGCAATATCTCTATCATTTTGTTCAACTTTATCTTCAAATTGAATGAATTGGGACAGCATTAAAAGCAGGGTTTTTTGAAGGAACCTGCATCAAAATGACTTGAAATATTCATGTTTGTAACTAATCACGCTAGATGACACTCGCGTTTGGGTCCAATACCTTTTCCACAGGCATTGACTATCTTCTATTTAAACAATGCTTGAACTGTTGGTGAACTTGTTTTGTACAACCCGTCCTAAGGGCGGGTTGTACAAAACAAGTTCAACTAAACTGAGTCCAGTTGCTAAGGAACTAGACATTTCATTGGTTAATCCCTAGCAACTGAAACGAGTTTACTTAAACTTTTGGTGAACCCGCCCTAAGTGTTGAGAACAAAAGTTTTCGTTCTTTTTATTATCTACAACTTTTCCATTGCTCATTTTACGCTGGTTCTCGTATCGCCGTAAATCGCTAAAAACCGTATTCAACCCCTAAACTGCATCCCCATTTTACCACTTTGAGTTTTTTCCTGTTACATTTTTTCTCTTTCATAAAAATTATAGGCACCAGTCTATTAGTACCTAAATTGCCATGACTTATGAAATGACGACTTGAAATACGTTGTTGACTCTTGGCCTATATTAGTAAAAATAAAATAACCCCTATTGCATTATTACACCAACCAATAGAGCAATTTTTTTTTAATAAAAAATGCTAGTACCGACTATGCCATCACATGAAAGACAGTCCATAGTTATATTGTGTTACGTTTTCGACTCGCAACTGTCATTTATTAATTTGTTATAAACATTTAAATATAACAAAAAACGTGTTTTTTAAAGTTGTTTTGCTTATAATATAATAACTAATAGAGCAATCTGATTGCTCCAATGGAAAGAATTGTAGATAATTGAAATACAAATAATATGGGATGTTTCACAACCCTGTCGGATCATTAGTAACGGAGAAAAACTGAAAAAACCGGATAATTTTTATGATTTTTTGAAAAATTCATAACTCCGCCATTTTTCAAAAAGTAGGATTGGCCTTCCTCATGAAAGTATTGAATCATGTATGCTTTATGTGTGCACAAAACGGTAGGCCATAGAATAGCAGAATTATTTTCATAATAACATTAAATTAGTGAACCATTAAGGTTCATATAAAGTCAAATATTTCGCGTTTCTGAACTGTAAGATGACGCTGACAAGAAATGTTTTTCATACCATAGTGACAGCGATCTTTTATAATATTTCCAAATAAATTACAGTTTTCTTCTGGAATATCTACAGAATATCCAACGGTCAACCCTACTGCTAATTAACATTGTTGTCAAATCTCAACATTATTCGGAGTACTGCGAATTTGCTCACAGGATTATTAATTATTATCTGGTATTAATTGTAGTAATGTGGTTCAATGCATTATGTAACTATATTGTCAAGGGGGTTGTGAGAGAAAAGGTGAGCCGCCATCTTCTCTCTTCTATTATTCCTTCCATTTTGCAGGGGACTAGTAACGATTGTGTCCAAACCTTCTCTACTGTTTGTAATTTGGTGGTTTATTTTATTGTTTTTCGAAATTATGAATTCATTGTTATGTTTTTGGGCAATGTTGCCAAGGTTCTTTTTTTTTTCTTCTCTTTTCCAGCTCTTCGTATAGGCTTATTGTTCAGTGGTCTACAAAATATTTCAGTTTTGCATTATCTCCGTTTTTTTTGTGAATGTAGACTTCGCGGGCCTCATTACTGTTGATTAGCGACCTCTACAGAGCCTTGTCAGTGAATTTAGTGAAACTAACAGGACCTCTCTGGTTTTTTGTTGGGTGGAAACCTCGTGGAAATAATTTTTCGAGATCAGTCGAGTCCTGTCTGTGAATTTGGTGGAATTCATAGTGCCTTCATAATTTTGTTGGGTGGAGACCTCGTTTTCTGAATAATATGGGTCTCTGCTGAGTCCTGTCTACGAATTTGGTTGAATTTGTAGTGTCTTCACTCTTTTGTAGGCAAATCGCAAATCATAAAACTTATAACTTCTTCAATTGTGTCCAAGGACTCCAAGGCTTTAGGCGGACCAATCCAACATCCAACTGATGGACTGACAAACCCCTATCGACATAACTTTCATTTTCGAAAAATTAAACAAATTACATCGGTTACCGCTGTCTAGGACTATTGGCAACGCTGTACAGTAAATATGACAATGACAATAATTCTTCGCAATACCTTGTGGACAGTAGCAGAACTATTTTTGTCTTTTCGTTCATGTACTACAGAGGAATCACTTACTGAAGCGATTACCTTTTTTTTGTCCGAGGTTTCGAAAATCATTGTTAAAAATATAAATCGTTTGATTTTATGTCTGAAAAATAGTATGAATAGATCCTCAATGTTCCGTTTTCTAAATTTCATATAAATATCACTTGAAAAAGCGATTCTTCTCAACTGTCTTTGATTTAATAATAAGATTTTCAGAATTTTCTTAAATTATGAGGGAACGTTGAAGTTAAAAATTCTGAAAAAAATTGTGATTATCTTTTACTTTGACATTGATATGTCATGATATATGAAATAGAATCTGAAAAAACCTCTAAAAATTAGGTTTTTATTTATTTCCTCGAAAACTGTTCATCAGATTTCCTTCTACATCTCTCTAATTATTTATTCAATTTGAATGCCAAAATGACTCGAATTTTTTTCAGAATTTTTAACCTTGCCGTTAATTTTTTCATGGGTTTATATGAACCTTAATACATAAAACCGTTGTATGAGGATTATATAGTAGGATAACGCCTGTGTATCATCTATTGGAGCCGATTTTCAGCGCCATCTGCCAGGAACATGCGGAAACTTCGAATTTTTCAATCCGTGCAGTAGTGACCCCTACACGGTCCTAATTCCAATTTGATGGAACGTAATTTAAACAGGGACGGATTGAGGGGTTGAACATTATTCACGTTCAGACGTATGAAATAGCTAACAGAATTTCATATTGGGTTCAAAATTTTGATAAATCGCATTAGGTGATAATATTTTGATATTATACGTGATTGGAAACTCCCTGAGTTGTCTTGTGGAATATCAATCTGCTCCAACTTACTAAATTGTCGCTGCTGTCCTATTGACGTATCCGTTCATTTAAACAAATATGAACTGACTGACATCCAGGAGATTTACTAGTCGAGCATGGTCGAGCTGTATAAACTACAGTCGATAAAATTTTCTGTCACTAACACATTCAGGAATGATGATTTTTGAAGAAATTATGAACATGATGAAATGGAAACAAACCTACGATAAAAATTAAGCTATTTTTTGTAATATCTAACAGGAAACAACTACTTCCCCGGCTAATGCATTCATTCATTTTGATTGTAGGTTTGTTTCCATTTGCTTAGGAGTTGTTTCTCTATTTTCAATTGAGAATATTACCCTTGTCAACATTCAGGAATTTTATTCAAGCTAAAAAATGTAATTGATTGGAATTTGTGAGTCAAGTTTCTGTAAGTACCTGTCTGACAGAATCTAATCAATGGACTTAAAATATGACAGTTAATCGTCATTCAGGTGAGGATGCTTTATGACATTTTTATAAGGGTTTTGGTGGGCGATCAATTTGAAATTGGTATGTGGAGGTTTTTGGGGTCGGAAATGTGTTTTTTGATAAAATTTGGGATGGTGGTTCTAAAATCGATATGGTAGATGATGAGAATATACATATTTTACGGGCATTTATTCAAATAAGACTGTTTGTATGTCTGTCTGCGTCAAATCTTGGAAGTGCATTTTGACTCACTAGCAGTTTTCGAATTAACTCAAAATTTGGCAGGTGTTCATATTTCCGGCGAAAATGTAAATTCATAACATCAAAATAGCGGACGAGTTTCCCTTGCCCCAATCTTGGTTTAAATATAGCCATAAAGTTCCTCTAGCTCTACAAATGATAAACTATAATTTCACAGTGACCACTTCAATGAAATCGATAATACAAGTATTTTATATATTTATTCAACGGGTAATCCCAATTACAATTTGTTGCAATAAAAATGAATGTATAACATCTTAAAACTAAGAATAGATAAATACCCAATAAAGTACATGATATGATAATAATAATAATAATACAATACAATATCAATCATACGGCAGCATTAGTTTTTTAAGGAAGTATACAGGGTGGGGCACCGAAAACAAAGCAGAGCGAATATCTTCAAAACGCATCCGTTGTGAATGAAATGCAAAAACACGTCGATTTTGAATCCAAGGGGGACATCTTCCTATCAGAACCTCAACTGTCATACCTCTTCCCCCACCTCTTGGTCGCTACCACCCAAACAATTTGAATAGGGAAAGTAGTGAGTGTGACACACCATTAAAAAGGTAATTTCATAAGGAATTCAGCCTTGTCAATTTTTGCTACCTAACTTTTTATATTGGCGCCATCTTGCGGGAAAATCAACTGTTCCGTATTCCAAATTATGATACTTCATTTGCAAGCTAACTCGACATAAATTCGGTGAAAATGCATTATGTTATTTTTCTAAAAGAAGAAACAAAATGGCGGCTCCAAAATGGCGGACAAGATTTGCAATTATGGTCCGAATCGATTCAAAATTGATATGTGGTGGTTTCCATGGTCAGAAATTACGATTTCTCTGTCATTGCAAAGAAACAAGATATTCGCTCCAAGATGGCGGACGAAATTTGTAATTATGGTCCGATTCGAATCAAAATATCTGTGGATTTTCAGGGTCGGAAATTATGTTTTTTTTTTGTTGATGCAAAAAACAAGATGGTGGGTGAAATTTGTAATTGTGGTTCGATTCGACCAGGCATCGAAAACAAATTCTTCAAAATTTGAAAAAAATGCAAAAGCACGTAGATTTTTAATCCAAGGGGGGAAATCTTCCTATCATAACCTCAACTTTCGCACCACTCCCCCCACCCCTTCGTCACTCATACAATTTGAATAGGGAAAGTACTAAGTGTGACACTGCATTGAAAAGGTTATTCCATAAGGAATTAAAACATGTGAGTGTTCGCTATCTAACTTTTCATTTTGGCACCCTCTTTCGGGAAAAACAGCTGTTTCGTATTCCAACTTATGATATTCAATTTGAAAGCTAATGTAAGCAATTCACGAAAACAACAAAAATTAAAAAAATTACCATTGTATGAACTTAGAAATTGGAATTTTTTTCATACATTACTCAAAAACGTCAGACTGCGTTTCGAGACTAACTTTTACTCATGTATGGCAGTCCATGGCAATGGCAATGGCATCTACTGTGAATTGATGCAGTTTGGAATGATTGGATTCGAATTTATTCAAGGTTTTCCAATCCTCAAGTTTATTCAATGTTCAATTTTTTTTATTCTTCAAAAGCTTTCATTCAACTTGCCCTGTTAGTTAGTTAGTATGTATGTATGTGTGGGACAAAACAAATCTGTAAAATCCCTATATGCCAATTTTGAATCGAATCAAACCACAATTACAAATTCCGTCCACCGTCTTGGTTTTTTGCATTGACAAAATAATCATAATTTCCGACCCTAAAAATCCTCACACTGATTTTGATTCGAATCGGACCATAATTACATATTTCGTCCGCCATCTTGGAGCCACTATCTTGTTTTTTTTGCATTGACGAACAAATCATAATTTATGACCCTGAACCAACATCGAATCGAATCGGACCATAATTGGAAATCTTGTCCGCCATTTTGAGGTCGCCATTTTGTTTTTTCCTTTAGAAGAAATCCATAATGCATTGTCATCAAATTTATGACAAATTACCTTGCAAATGAAGTATCATAATTTGGAATACGGAACTGTTGTTTTTCCCGCAAGAGGGCGCCAAAATGAAAAGTTAGGTAGCAAAAATTGACATGACTGAATTCCTTCTGAAATTACCTCTTCAATGATGTGTCACACTTACTACCTTTCCCAATTCAAATTGTTTGGGTGATAGTGACCAAGGGGGTGGGGGGAGAGGTATGACAGTTAAGGTTATGATAGGAAGATGTCCCCTTTGAATTAAAAATCGATGTGTTTTTGCATTTTTTTCACAACACATGCATTTTGAAGATATTCGATCTGTTTCGTTTTCGGTGCCCCACCCTGTATATGTGACTCAATCCTTTTTTGATAGCATTTATTCAGCTGCTAAAGATATCAACTTGTTGAAACATAGTTCCATTTTCAAGCATTCGAGTGACAAGAGAGAAAAATCCTCACAGCTAATGCTGCCTTATAAAATTTTGTTCAAGAAACAATCTATATAGTAATTCTTCTACGCCACCAGATACAAATTTCGAAATACAGTGGCCGCCAAAAAGAATGTACCATATGGAAAAAAAGTTTGTTACCAGATTATTGAAAAAACATTTCTGGGAAAAAGTTTGTGCATGTCAGATATCCTGAAAATTAATTTTGACAAATGTCACGTGACCACTAGTATGGCGGCAAATTGGGAAAAAATGCCATGTAGGGGCCAAAAGTGGGGTAAGATGGCAAGATATCGATGAAAGTAATTTGAAAAAGTTACTAGGAATTTAATTCTATACTCACACACAGAGTTTCAAGCAATAAATCGAAAAATGTCGGGGCGTGGCGCAGTGGTTAGAGCGTCCGACTCTGAGTCGAAAGGTCCGGAGTTCGAACCCTGGTTGGACAACGAATATGCCTTTATATTTTTTCCCTAAAAAACCCTTGACTCCACTTTACTCCTGTGATATTTCGGAAAAATTTCTTAGTTCCTTAGTTTGAATCAAATATGCAATTTGAGGAAAATATTTTGTCATTAAGTACCAATTCCGCAAATTTTTCCGAAAAATCACAATAGTAACGTGTTTTTTTTTTCGAAAAATAAATTATATAGGCATATTTGTTGTCCTCAGTATGGATCAAATATGCAATTTGAAGGAAATATTTTGTCATTTACTACCAATTCCGTAAATTTTTCTGAAAAATCACAAGAGTAACGTGGGGCCAAGAGGGTTTTTTCTAAAAAAAAAAAAAAAATAGGAATATTCGTTGCCCTCAGTTTGAATCAAATATGCAAATTGAGAAAAATATTTTGTCATCTACTACCCATTCCGCAAATTTTTCCGAAAAATCACAGGAGTAAAGTGGGGTCAAGGGGTTTTTTTTCGGAAAAAAAATATAAAAGAATATTTGTTGTCCTTAGTTTGGATCAAATATGCAATTTGAGAAAAATATTTTGTCATTTTTACTACCCATTCCGCAAATTTCTCAGAAAAATCACAAGAGTAGAGTGGGGTCAAAGGAAGTTTTTTCGAAAAAAAAAAATTATATAGGCATATTTGTTGTCCTTAGTTCAAATCAAATATGTAATTTGAGAAAAATCTTTCATAATTCACTACCCATTCCGCCAGGGATTGTTCAGTCAGTAAAATAGGTACGATCACTAATAGAGGCATTGCACTAATTGCACTAGAAAAATGTTAAAAGCGCGTTACTGACAAAAATTGTTTGAATTTTGTCACTACTTGTCAAAGTCGATAAGAAGTTTAATAATTAAGATTGACAAGCCTGACTCATAATAGCCTGTTACTGCTGTACGACCTTTTTATGAACACAACTGTGCACACAACTTTTGATGAAATTTGTCAATAATTCTGTAGGGGTTTTAATCCTGTTTTCATTATCCAAATCTAAGTTTTTATAGAAATAATTCATCATCAAAACAAATTGCTTTCAGTTATACTTCGGCACTATCAATAACAACTTAAACTAAAAATGGCGCTTAGACCGTCCCTATAAATAATTCAGCAAAGATTTGCAATCAGTTTGAAATCTACACAATCGTCACTATTGAACTTTATAAACGCCTGACACCAATTCATCATGAATACTGCGAATTCGTCCAACAAGTAAATAAATACGACTGGAACTGAAACATGAAAATCTGTGACTGCGGACCTGCAAAACAATAATTTTACCCAAGCGCGGTGAGTCGTGGCAAGCGAATCTCGACTTAAATGGCTGTTCGAGCTGACCAATGAAACTCCATAGTCTCCCTCGACGATGCTGCCATCTACACGCAGTCTCCTTTTGGCTCCAATGAAACGTCCATAAGGTGATATTACTATGTAATCCTCATACAACGATAAAACCATTGTTTATATAGAAGATAGTTAGTCAACCTTATGGGATTATAATTGGATCAAAATGGATGCGACATGTAGCTGGCGATAGTGAGATCGCATCCAAGTCATGTCGTAACTTCACTGATCTGGCCTCCAAGTCATGTCGTAACTTGATTAAAACAATGGAAAAGCATTAAAATCAGGGTTTTTTTAAAGAAACCTGCATTAAAATGACGTTAAATATTCATGTTTGTAACTAATCACGCTAGATGGCACTCGCGTTTGTGTCCAATACCTTTTTCACAGGCATTGACTAACTATGTTCTATTTAAATAATGATAAAACCAATATAATGGAGAATAAATTATCTATCAGAATAACATTTTATAAGATTTAAAAACGGCAAATCGAAATGTATAGAACTGATTCTTAATCCGAATAGAAATTCATCTAATGTGTATTTATTAGAACCAATAAAGCATCATACGCGGTGGCCGCAGAAATAGATTTCATAGATCTGAATTCGCCAAGAATGGGAAGTGATTGAAATGAAAAAACTAAGTAATCGCAAATTTCAATAATCTAAGCTGTGCGTAACATAAAACCATCATAATTGAAAGAGAACGAAATTGAATTTCATCAAAATATCATTTAATAGTGTCTAAAAACGTAATACCAACATATTATCCGAAAATCAATCGGTAGTATCGTAACAACTACTCTTATCCAAAAAATCAATCATGATTACTCCATGGCAATCCCAAAAAACTGAAGCAAGAACTTTTCCAGCATAACTTTTCACAATTTCGGTGGACATATTTTTTCTTTTAATTTATTGCGTAACTCTGGTTTACTTTTTTGACGTCAAACTTTACACTGACACTTCCAATAAGTTATTGTTCGTTGCTATGGTAACGCAATATTTTGTTTATCCAGAGAACTGGTCTAGGCTAACTAGATATCAATACATCCTCGTACATAAACATACTGAGTCAGCAGCGATGAGACAAAGGATTAATTTTTGTCAATATCAACAAGAGCAACCAAATTGATCTATTGGTATTCATTTTATAGGCAAAACATTAAAAAAAAACGCTTTTTTTGTTATTCAAATGTTTATAACAAATTAATAAATGACAGTTGCGAGTCGAAAACATAACAGAATAGAACTACAGACTGTCTCTCATGTGATGGTAGGGTCGGTTTTCTACTAGTATTTTTGTTAGAAAAAAATGCTCTATTCATTGGCCTATATGAAGAGGTAATGGGTAAGATTTCGGTAATGATCTGAGATAAAAACTTAGGAATGACGTAATAATTTAATAAATTATTTCCCAACCCACCTTCCCAAATAAATCGACACCTCTTGAAATCGCACCCTGTAATTTTAGTTTCATTGGCAATGGTTACGAACTACCTTCTCTTCACGCTTTTAGATCGAAGTAGATTTTTGCAATATTTTGCACGAATGATTTTCTTTTTTCAGTAGGCCTCTGTTGTTTCTATTTTATCACGAACCCAACTGTTTTTTAATGAACTGATGTCTACATTTTTAGGGGTTACAGACGAGGATATTACGCACCATATTAATGCACGTAAAAAGTAAGGACACAATACTTTTTTTTTACACGCCCTCCCATTGTTTTTCAAGTCACTTATTTAAACCAAGAAAAAAAGAAAAGAAAAAACAAGGATGAAAAAAGAGCCGAGGACACTGAAATAAAAGACGAGTTTCACGAAATAATTATCAATAAGTACAAATGAGTGGTTGAAAAATTTATTTTATCATTAAAATCATTGAAATGACGATTAATTTTTGAGAGAGTGGTATTGTGTGCGAGTGCCTCGAAGTTTATAGAACTAGCTGGGTATCATACTTGTTATTATAATTTCATACTTCGTAACAGGTTTGCAGGTATCTTCATCCTATCAAGGTAATGCATTTTTACAAAAGATATAAGAAAAAATATGTAAAAGATGTAATGTGCTGTAAAACCATGAATAAAAATTAATTGCAATAAGCTAAAACATGTTTTTTTTTAAACCCTTTACGAAAAGACGTCATTTTGTTTTTGTAATTGAATGCTTCCATCGAAAACGTGATTTCTGTCGCAAGTGAGAGAAATTCTCTTGACGTTAACTTTCGTTTCTAGTGACGAAAGTTTAATTTATATTTTAAATCATTTCCCGCCCAATCTGCATGTAAACTGTGAAAACTCACTCGTACGTGAATGAAAAATGTTTTTGATTATACTTGTTAATTGCTTGTCGGAAAAATAGTTATTTTCATAACGAGTGCGCAAAGTGTTAGTTTTCCGCACGCAAATACAGTTAGGCGAACGACGCGAAGCGGAGTACCTATAAGTTTTTGCGTGCGAAAAAGGCACTTTGCGCACGTGTTAGGAACAAAATTTGTCCTACGGATATCAGATAACGGAAATGAAAAAATTGTAACTTATTGAATAATTTTTAGTCAAACTTGATATAATAATATAATATAATAATAAAATAATAATAATTATTGACATTCTTTTTATGATTTGATGAATTGAAAAGTGTCGGTGTTCGTAGATTCTTGCTGACAAAAACTAAAGAAAAATCTGACTTCATATGTCAGAGTTGACAAGTGCACTTATTGTTGCTTGACAATATTATGGAATTTTATGGGAATTTCGGGAAATTACCGGTGGCTACGTAGGCAGAAAATTTTTGCGAAAGAAAAAACTGTTCAAGGGTGGCGCCAGCCCCTCCTTAAAATTAAAAAAAAAATTGAAAAAAAATATGGTACTGTAGGGGACCGTGTCTGACTTTATTTTTACTGGAGGAGGGGGGATCGCTCGAAATTTTTTGTTTGAAGGGGGCGAAATGAATTTTTTTAATTTTTTAAATAGCCCTTGGGACCATGGCAGCCTATTCTAGCAAGATCGGAAGACCCCGTTTTGATGCGAACCCTCCGTTTAGTCTGTGCGCGTGTACGCAGATTTTCGAAAACGGAATTAGGTATTTGCGGGTGTCACGGAATAATTTGGATAGTTTCCTGGATTTACAGAATGTTTTTGTTCCTTTTTTTGACTTCAATTAGAATTTGAGGGGGTAGGGAGAAATACTAAAAATATCAAAATGGCGGTAAGAAAAATCGTAAAAATATTAAAAAATATCAGAGATGATCACCGAACGACCAGAAATACGTTGACGTGTCGAGCCTCTGGTTAAGATTGATGGAAACGTCCTAATATTTTTTTCGTGGTTGACACTGTCCATTTTTCTTTATTGAAACAAAATTTTGCCTGCCATAATATTATGTATTTTTCTAGATCATGATTCGTTATCTTTTATATTTATAAGCAAGAAACTTCATTGTCGACTCCTAGGGAGGTAAATGTTTCTGTTCCTTCATAAAAACAAAAATTGCCCCCTTCTTAAGTTTCTTTACACTTTCTACCTACCTTGCGTTCGATTTTGTAAGATTTATGGAATTCTATACCGGCCCATTTTCCTCAATTCAAACAAAATTTTCCATAGAATGTTATTCTTACATATCTATCCTAGCATACGCAATCTACTATATTTAAATGAATAGGTCTCATCGGTTTTCTGGCAAGTGGCTTTGCTAACTTTATATACATGAAAAACAGGGCACATGTTCGAAAATAATGTTTCGATCATTTTTATTGATGGTTTGTCTACTAGCCATCAGGGCGCATCACACTCGGTTCACTGAAACGAGTCTAGACAAACAGTACAAGTTATTTCGGAAACAATAAATAGATACTCTGGTTTCTCTTCAGTGCGAATAAATCTTTCGCCTTTTACTAAAGATTTCCGTGGAGAGGAACAATATAAATGAGTCTCAAATAATTTTTGGAGCCCAACATAGTTGGGCCATTTTATGAATCTGTAAACATAATAGTGTATTATGATGCCATTAATACCAAACATCAAACGATCAATCTAATCTGAACAAATGTCACATAAAGGCGTATTTACCGGATTCAGAATGCATAATTTTTTGGACGTGCGTAAATTTATCGCATAATCCATAAGAGTAAAACACAGGGACTCGAGTGAAAAGATTTACCAGTTTCACAATTTATAAAGCAATCCCTGTGTTGAACTTTTATGAATTATGCAATAAAATTACGCATATGCAATAAATTATGCATAATTGTTCAGTGTTTAACCTATTTTATTTTTATATCCCTATGTAATGTCTAATCTGCACGCCTATGAGTGGTCACATGCTCAGGGTAGTCTCGATCAACCGTCGTTTCGTGCAGAAGTTTTTTTAGCAGTTAGCAATAGCAACTTACTCTGGTGTTGTCAACACACCCAAATTGTCACGTAAACGAATAAACATATTACTCTAAGCTTTTATTTATACAAATTGTGTGGAAACAGTTACCGCTACTTGTCAAACTAAAATCAACGCGGACAGTTGTCCCAAAATACAATAACGAATCCGGTAAATCCGCCTTAAGAAAAGTTTATGGATTCAGCAAATACATATTTTACGATCACGTAGCGTTTGTATTATGAAATATAAGTTCACATTAGAATTTCCTTATCTTACATTTATTGTGATCAATAATTGAAAATTATCATCACTCCCAGCGACATCTGTGGGTGCTTCGTTTGTGCACTGTACTGATCTATTGCAGGATACTGTCGGGTATGCCGCGTGGTTTATCCGTTGGATCGAGTGAGGCCGTTACTTGTACATATTTCCATCGACTAAAGGTAGGTATATTTTCTTGAATTATATTTGTACTAATATCGGTTATTTACGATTTGTTATCGATATTCGCTCCTAGAGATTTCTAGAAAAATTGGTACAGTGAACGTCTTGGGTATGGGTTCAGAATACGAGAATTCCTTGCAAACTTGCACCTGTACTTTTTAGTTTGTATTATTTTTTACGCATTTTGTTTCTATTCTACACATTTTTGGTAGATTTCCATTGATTGAACGTAAGTATTAGTATCTCTCATATTTACAGGTTCGATATACATGGTTTCATATTCCGCATTTTCACTCGATTAAAGTGAAAGTAATATATATATATATACCAAGTGAGTATGAACGATTATGAACAATTATAACAGTATGATGTTTATACATGCTATGCATAGACGGCGCTACTATATCACCAGCAACGTTGTACATGTTTTTGTATAGAGTTGGTTATTAAATGATGAACAAAGACAATGAGAAAGCATACTTACCTGGCGTAGGGGTTAACCATGATCAACAAGGCGGTTCCCCCAGGATGAGGCCCTTCCATTGCACTTCGGTTGGGCTGACCCCTGCGATTATCCCTAATGCGGATAACTCGGGCGCGTAATTTTTGGTAGTCGGGACTGCGTACGCGCTGTCCCGGTGTTAACATAATTCAAACATATTATATTTAAACCTTCTCCAATTGATCTGATAAACATAGCCTTATTGTAGAATCGTTGTCGCATGCCTGCCCAAGAAACTAGGCCGTTTCGTATCGCAAAACGTACTACGATCTCCCACCATTTGATAGGGGTTGTGATGTTATATATCCCCTTGTGGTAAGTTTTTTAGGTAATGTGTTGTGTTTGAAGCAGTGATGTTTTTAAATTACGCAAATAAAAAGCTAATTGAAAAGCACACAATTAGACGTAAATAAATCGTACCTATGTGCCTATCCTTGAGTAGTTCTGGAAAATCTTTCTTTTTGAGGTTTTTATAACAATAAATAAATGTTGTAACAATGGGTTGATTTTTGTAAGGTATTCAAGGATTTTTACATTATTTTACGTTGCTTCAAACATTCAAAGTTATTTGCATGCGTATCGATCCGAAACAGTCCAAGTATTTGGCTTCCCGGAAAAAAATCAGGTTCACCCGGAATTTCTTATTTCCCACACCAGGAGAATATTCGGAATATCCCGTTTCTCATTACCTACTGCAAGCACCCCAAAAAAATAACTCATCTTGAAATTCAGGAAGATGGTTTTTTGGCCGCTCGAAAAAAGTTCGTTGCTCCAGGAGTTTAATCCGGTGATCCCGGAGTTTAACCTAGTGCTACCGGAGTTGAGTCTGGTGATTTCTCTGTGTTCATTCAGTCCAGTGTTTCGTCTGGTGCTTCCGGAGTTAATTCCGGTGTTCCCGGTG
The DNA here is from genome assembly GCA_944452925.2 of Chrysolina oricalcia. NCBI lineage: Eukaryota > Metazoa > Arthropoda > Insecta > Coleoptera > Chrysomelidae > Chrysolina > Chrysolina oricalcia. The sequence goes on from OX101822.2 coordinate 53,315,289, forward strand.
TTAATTCCGGTGTTCCCGGAGTTGTCCGATGCTCCCGGAGTTGTCCGATGCTCCCGGAGTTTAGTACCTCGTACCCGGAGTTGATTCGGTATTCCCGGAGTTTTATCAGGTGTACCCGGATTTAAGTCCGGTGTACCCGGAGTTTTTTGTCGATTCGGAGGAATGTTATTTTTCCTCGGAATATTTTTGTAATCTCCAAGAGTTTTTAAATTATTTTACGTTTCTTGAAACATTTATTGCTGTTTGTGTGCGTATCGATCCGTTTCAGTTGAGAAGTGATGCGTTAGATGTCCCCACGATCCCGCCGCAGCGCATTACACGTTCTTTCGCAGGGCCAGTCCATAGATTATAATAGTTTTCGTTGAACAAGTATCGCTTCTCGGCCTCTGGCTAAGATCAAAGTGTAGTATCTGTTCTTATCAGCTTAATATCTGATACGCCCCGCATGCGGGGCCAGTATATTAAACTGATTTTTGGAATTTGATGGAGGGTTAGGGGCTTGCTCCACCTCCGTCGCGGGTTGGCCCGGTATTGCAGTACCGCCGGGATCGGCCCATTTTACATAATTTAAAAATAATAATATTAAACACATACGTGGTTTTCCTACGGACAGTGCGTAAACTAAACTTTTACGCATTCTGACATTACGCACTGCAGTGCGAAAGTAACACTTTTTCGCACTAGTGCGTAAAAAAAATCACCTGTGCCTAAAATCATCAACTGTGCGTTAAGACATTTTTTACCACTGTTCATAAATTTATGCATTTTGAAAAATACAGTATTTTGCGGCAAGTATAACTCGGAAGTCTTTATTTGATATTACGACAATTCATATCATTAAACATTCAAATTAATGATATAATTGCTACAATTTGGCAATATAATAACTGTCGATAAAAAAAAACATTGTATGAAACACTTTCGTAAAGGGCTTTTTTGTACTCGCGTGTTTGTTGAACTCGGCTGCGCCTCATTCAACAAATTTCACGCTCATACAAAAAAGTCCTACTTTACGAACTTGTATCATAAATAACTATTTTGATATGCTTGTTAATTGTATGTCAGAAAAAGAGTTATTTTACTAACAAGTGCGCAAACTGTTACTATTCCGCACGCAAATACAGTTAGACGAACGACGCGAAGCTGAGTACGTATAAGTTTTTGCGTGCGGAAAAGCCACTTTGCGCACGTGATAGGAACGAAACCTATTGAATAATTTTTAGTCAAACTTGATGAAAATTTACAACAAATAATTACACAACAATAAAAAATAATAACGAAATTTAATTATTTGTTCGTAATATTAATGAAAGAACAATAATATAATTATTGACATTCTTTTTATGATTTGATGAATTGAAAAGTGTCGGTGTTTGTAGACTCTTGCTGACAAAAACTGAAGAAAAATCTGACTTCATATGTCAAAGTTGACAAGTGCACTTATTGTTTCTTGACAATATTATATATAATCATTTATTATACAAGGTACTTCAAAAATGTTTTTTTTGTTTTGAGTTTTTTTTTGTTTCAAACCTGAAATACAACTATCGGAAAATACGATGGAAAGGTAAAAGGGAATGAATACACTTGCAACGGCCTCCTTCTTATATTGCACAGCAACTAAAATAAATAATAATTTTCCATACCACCGATATTTTTGAGTAGCTTTACTTTTCCGCGCTCGGTGCGAAAATTACCTTATCTGTTCGGCGTGCGGAAAAGTGTAACTTTGCGCACGCAAATGTATGCAGAAAAGTACAACTTTGCGCACGCTCGTTGGAAAAATAATTATAGTTATTCTAACTGAGGTTTTACGCACTATTCACAGTGCGTAAGGTGATACTTTTTAGAAAGTGTGCGTAAAATCATTGATTGAAACGTCCTAATATTTTTTTCGTGGTTGTCAATGGCTGATCAAGATGGATTCTATTAATATTTTCTAAAACATCTCATAGGCCAGTAGAGATAGACATTAAAAATCGAAAATTTAACAATAATTCCTTAGTTTTGAAACTTTGGTCAAATGAATGGTACATCATTGAAAAAGTAACCCCCTTCCCCTCCCCCCTCCCGAAGCTACTTCGCGAACAGGTGGGAATTTCGGGAATATACCGGTGGCTACGTACGTAGGAAATTTTTGCGGAAGAAAAACTGTTCAGAGGTGGCGCCAGGCACCCCTTAAAAATAAAAAATAAATGGTATTGTAGGGGACCATTTCTGACTTTATTTTTACCGGTGGAGGGGGGATGAGCTCATTTTTTTTTTGTTTCAAGGGGGCGAAATTAATTTTTGTAAATTTTTTAAATAGTCCTAGGGACCATGGCTGCCTATTCTAGCAAGATTGTTAAAGACCCCGTTTTTATGCGAACTTTCCGTTTGGCTTGTGCGCGTGCACGCAGATTTTCGAAAACGGAATTAGGTATTCTCGGGTGTCACGGAATAATTTGGATAGTTTCCTGAATTTATAGAATGTTTTTGTTCCTTTTTTTGATTTCAATTAGAATTGGAGGGGGTAGGGAGAAATACTAAAAAAACCAAAATGGCCGTAAAAAAATCGTAAAAATATTAAAAAATATCAGAGATGATCACCGAACGACCAGAAATACGTTGACGCTTCGAGCGACCCCCCTCGCCCCCCCACCCAATTTTCAAAATTGGAATATTGGAAACATTCATACGGCTACGTACGCAGAAAATTATTGCGAACAAAAATATGTATGGGTGGGGGACTACATTGCCCCCCTTACCAAAAAAATTTAAAAAAAATGGAAAAAAATCTCAAAAATATTTTAAAATAGGGATAATGTTGGGAACCCCCTCCGATATTTTTTTACCCCAATGGGGAGGGGAGGGCAAACAATATATTGCGACTTTTTCAAATGTTTCATGGTTTCATGTTGAACCGAGTTACGAGTCATTTTTCAGTTTTTTGGGAATTACTCGAGAACGGAGACACTTAGGAGGAGGGGACGTGTACCGTTGGATTCGTAATGAGTAATCACACCATCGACATGAATTGGTGAACTGATCCATTCATAAAGTCAAAAGAAAAAATAAAATCTTTTTTTTTTCGAAATATTTTCTAATGAAAGTATCAATCTGTTTTCAATGCTTCTTTGCCTCTGGCTGAGATCAAAGTGTTCTCAGCCTCTGGCTGAGATCAAGCTTCTCAGCCTCTGGCTAAGATCAAAGCATCTCGGCCTCTGGCTAAGATTGATTGAATCGTCCGTATATTATTTTCGTGGTTGACAATTATATATGACTGATCAAGATATACTAATATTTGTATAAAAATCTTGATCTTTAACAAAAACTGGCGATATTTTATATATCAGACATATAATTTTTTTTCTTACGCCTATTTTCGGAAAAAAGTATCAATCTGTGTTCTCATCGCTTCTCGGCCTCTGGCTAAGATCGAAGTGTTCTCGGCCCCTGGCTAAGAACAAAGCTTGTAGGGCCTCTGGCTAAGATTGATGGAAACGTCCTAATATTCTTTTTGTGGTTGACACTGTCCAATTTTCTTTATTCAAACAAAATTTTGCCTGTCATAATATTACGCATTTTTCTAGATCGAGATTCGTTATCTTCTATATTTATAACCAAGAAACTTCATTGTCGACTCCTAGGGAGGTAAATGTTTCTGTTCCTTCATAAAAACAAAAATTGCCTCCGTCTTAACTTTCTTTACACTCTCTACCTACCTTGCGTTCGATTTTGTAAGATTTATGGAATTCGAATTTTCCATAGAATATTATTCTTACATATCCATCCTAGCATACACAATCTGCTATATTACTAAAGAACTTCGTTGTCGACCCACAAACAAGAGAGGAATATTACTCTTTTCCTTCCAGAGAACAAAATTTTCCCCCTCTTAATTTTCTTAACACTTGCAAGAGAGCTGCCGTTTTTTTTACCTGGTCCATTTAATTTTGTAAAATTTATGGAAATCTTTACACAGGCCCGTTTTTCTCAATTCTAACAATATTTGTTTTCTGCTTCTCTTGCAGTTTTTTTGTTTAATTGATTTACTATTTTTTGCATATTTTTTGGGGCACACTGTATAGACACAGCATACGGTGGTATCATGTGATAAGTATGATACATGTATATTTGTTAATGTTCGTAACAACACCAATAACTGACAATAATGATTGTGAATTGTACAGAACAACTCAGAAAAACAGGGCACATGCTCGAAAATAATGTTTCGATCATTTTTATTGATGGTTTGTCTACTAGCCATCAGGGCGCATCACACTCGGTTCACTGAAACGAGTCTAGACAAACAGTACAAGTTATTTCGGAAACAATAAATAGATACTCTGGTTTCTCTTCAGTGCGAATAAATCTTTCGCCTTTTACTAAAGATTTCCGTGGAGAGGAACAATATAAATGAGTCTCAAATAATTTTTGGAGCCCAACATAGTTGGGCCATTTTATGAATCTGTAAACATAATAGTGTATTATATGCATGCCATTAATACCAAACATCAAACGATCAATCTAATCTGAACAAATGTCACATAAAGGCGTATTTACCGGATTCAGAATGCATAATTTTTTGGACGTGCGTAAATTTATCGCATAATCCATAAGAGTAAAACACAGGGACTCGAGTGAAAAGATTTACCAGTTTCACAATTTATAAAGCAATCCCTGTGTTGAACTTTTATGAATTATGCAATAAAATTACGCATATGCAATAAATTATGCATAATTGTTCAGTGTTTAACCTATTTTATTTTTATATCCCTATGTAATGTCTAATCTGCACGCCTATGAGTGGTCACATGCTCAGGGTAGTCTCGATCAACCGTCGTTTCGTGCAGAAGTTTTTTTAGCAGTTAGCAATAGCAACTTACTCTGGTGTTGTCAACACACCCAAATTGTCACGTAAACGAATAAACATATTACTCTAAGCTTTTATTTATACAAATTGTGTGGAAACAGTTACCGCTACTTGTCAAACTAAAATCAACGCGGACAGTTGTCCCAAAATACAATAACGAATCCGGTAAATCCGCCTTAAGAAAAGTTTATGGATTCAGCAAATACATATTTTACGATCACGTAGCGTTTGTATTATGAAATATAAGTTCACATTAGAATTTCCTTATCTTACATTTATTGTGATCAATAATTGAAAATTATCATCACTCCCAGCGACATCTGTGGGTGCTTCGTTTGTGCACTGTACTGATCTATTGCAGGATACTGTCGGGTATGCCGCGTGGTTTATCCGTTGGATCGAGTGAGGCCGTTACTTGTACATATTTCCATCGACTAAAGGTAGGTATATTTTCTTGAATTATATTTGTACTAATATCGGTTATTTACGATTTGTTATCGATATTCGCTCCTAGAGATTTCTAGAAAAATTGGTACAGTGAACGTCTTGGGTATGGGTTCAGAATACGAGAATTCCTTGCAAACTTGCACCTGTACTTTTTAGTTTGTATTATTTTTTACGCATTTTGTTTCTATTCTACACATTTTTGGTAGATTTCCATTGATTGAACGTAAGTATTAGTATCTCTCATATTTACAGGTTCGATATACATGGTTTCATATTCCGCATTTTCACTCGATTAAAGTGAAAGTAATATATATATACCAAGTGAGTATGAACGATTATGAACAATTATAACAGTATGATGTTTATACATGCTATGCATAGACGGCGCTACTATATCACCAGCAACGTTGTACATGTTTTTGTATAGAGTTGGTTATTAAATGATGAACAAAGACAATGAGAAAGCATACTTACCTGGCGTAGGGGTTAACCATGATCAACAAGGCGGTTCCCCCAGGATGAGGCCCTTCCATTGCACTTCGGTTGGGCTGACCCCTGCGATTATCCCTAATGCGGATAACTCGGGCGCGTAATTTTTGGTAGTCGGGACTGCGTACGCGCTGTCCCGGTGTTAACATAATTCAAACATATTATATTTATACCTTCTCCAATTGATCTGATAAACATAGCCTTATTGTAGAATCGTTGTCGCATGCCTGCCCAAGAAACTAGGCCGTTTCGTATCGCAAAACGTACTACGATCTCCCACCATTTGATAGGGGTTGTGATGTTATATATCCCCTTGTGGTAAGTTTTTTAGGTAATGTGTTGTGTTTGAAGCAGTGATGTTTTTAAATTACGCAAATAAAAAGCTAATTGAAAAGCACACAATTAGACGTAAATAAATCGTACCTATGTGCCTATCCTTGAGTAGTTCTGGAAAATCTTTCTTTTTGAGGTTTTTATAACAATAAATAAATGTTGTAACAATGGGTTGATTTTTGTAAGGTATTCAAGGATTTTTACATTATTTTACGTTGCTTCAAACATTCAAAGTTATTTGCATGCGTATCGATCCGAAACAGTCCAAGTATTTGGCTTCCCGGAAAAAAATCAGGTTCACCCGGAATTTCTTATTTCCCACACCAGGAGAATATTCGGAATATCCCGTTTCTCATTACCTACTGCAAGCACCCCAAAAAAATAACTCATCTTGAAATTCAGGAAGATGGTTTTTTGGCCGCTCGAAAAAAGTTCGTTGCTCCAGGAGTTTAATCCGGTGATCCCGGAGTTTAACCTAGTGCTACCGGAGTTGAGTCTGGTGATCTCTCTGTGTTCATTCAGTCCAGTGTTTCGTCTGGTGCTTCCGGAGTTAATTCCGGTGTTCCCGGTGTTAATTCCGGTGTTCCCGGAGTTGTCCGATGCTCCCGGAGTTGTCCGATGCTCCCGGAGTTTAGTACCTCGTACCCGGAGTTGATTCGGTATTCCCGGAGTTTTATCAGGTGTACCCGGATTTAAGTCCGGTGTACCCGGAGTTTTTTGTCGATTCGGAGGAATGTTATTTTTCCTCGGAATATTTTTGTAATCTCCAAGAGTTTTTACATTATTTTACGTTTCTTGAAACATTTATTGCTGTTTGTGTGCGTATCGATCCGTTTCAGTTGAGAAGTGATGCGTTAGATGTCCCCACGATCCCGCCGCAGCGCATTACACGTTCTTTCGCAGGGCCAGTCCATAGATTATAATAGTTTTCGTTGAACAAGTATCGCTTCTCGGCCTCTGGCTAAGATCAAAGTTGATGCGCCTGCTCATGGTCGCGCGACATCTACGTCGAGCATCTGACGGGCACCAGGCAGTATGTATAACGAGCAGCGGTATTGTGATATTGTTACCACCCCTATATGAGTACTGGACTTACAGTCCTTTAACTGTTTGTAATTGTATTTTATATATTCTAACTATTTACCTTTTATATACTTTATCTGTTGACTATTTATTTTTTATGTATTTTATCTATTGACTAGCAATTTTATTTATATCTATAGCTCTTTTGAACAAGTGAATTTATTCAAACTCATCATAACATTTAGCCCATAAAAACAATGTACAAATTTGTAAATTTAAATATTTATTAATAAAAGTATCAATCTGTTCTTATCAGCTTAATATCTGATACGCCCCGCATGCGGGGCCAGTATATTAAACTGATTTTTGGAATTTGATGGAGGGTTAGGGGCTTGCTCCACCTCCGTCGCGGGTTGGCCCGGTATTGCAGTACCGCCGGGATCGGCCCATTTTACATAATTTAAAAATAATAATATTAAACACATACGTGGTTTTCCTACGGACAGTGCGTAAACTAAACTTTTACGCATTCTGACATTACGCACTGCAGTGCGAAAGTAACACTTTTTCGCACTAGTGCGTAAAAAAAATCACCTGTGCCTAAAATCATCAACTGTGCGTTAAGACATTTTTTACCACTGTTCATAAATTTATGCATTTTGAAAAATACAGTATTTTGCGGCAAGTATAACTCGGAAGTCTTTATTTGATATTACGACAATTCATATCATTAAACATTCAAATTAATGATATAATTGCTACAATTTGGCAATATAATAACTGTCGATAAAAAAAAACATTGTATGAAACACTTTCGTAAAGGGCTTTTTTGTACTCGCGTGTTTGTTGAACTCGGCTGCGCCTCATTCAACAAATTTCACGCTCATACAAAAAAGTCCTACTTTACGAACTTGTATCATAAATAACTATTTTGATATGCTTGTTAATTGTATGTCAGAAAAAGAGTTATTTTACTAACAAGTGCGCAAACTGTTACTATTCCGCACGCAAATACAGTTAGACGAACGACGCGAAGCTGAGTACGTATAAGTTTTTGCGTGCGGAAAAGCCACTTTGCGCACGTGATAGGAACGAAACCTATTGAATAATTTTTAGTCAAACTTGATGAAAATTTACAACAAATAATTACACAACAATAAAAAATAATAACGAAATTTAATTATTTGTTCGTAATATTAATGAAAGAACAATAATATAATTATTGACATTCTTTTTATGATTTGATGAATTGAAAAGTGTCGGTGTTTGTAGACTCTTGCTGACAAAAACTGAAGAAAAATCTGACTTCATATGTCAAAGTTGACAAGTGCACTTATTGTTTCTTGACAATATTATATATAATCATTTATTATACAAGGTACTTCAAAAATGTTTTTTTTGTTTTGAGTTTTTTTTTGTTTCAAACCTGAAATACAACTATCGGAAAATACGATGGAAAGGTAAAAGGGAATGAATACACTTGCAACGGCCTCCTTCTTATATTGCACAGCAACTAAAATAAATAATAATTTTCCATACCACCGATATTTTTGAGTAGCTTTACTTTTCCGCGCTCGGTGCGAAAATTACCTTATCTGTTCGGCGTGCGGAAAAGTGTAACTTTGCGCACGCAAATGTATGCAGAAAAGTACAACTTTGCGCACGCTCGTTGGAAAAATAATTATAGTTATTCTAACTGAGGTTTTACGCACTATTCACAGTGCGTAAGGTGATACTTTTTAGAAAGTGTGCGTAAAATCATTGATTGAAACGTCCTAATATTTTTTTCGTGGTTGTCAATGGCTGATCAAGATGGATTCTATTAATATTTTCTAAAACATCTCATAGGCCAGTAGAGATAGACATTAAAAATCGAAAATTTAACAATAATTCCTTAGTTTTGAAACTTTGGTCAAATGAATGGTACATCATTGAAAAAGTAACCCCCTTCCCCTCCCCCCTCCCGAAGCTACTTCGCGAACAGGTGGGAATTTCGGGAATATACCGGTGGCTACGTACGTAGGAAATTTTTGCGGAAGAAAAACTGTTCAGAGGTGGCGCCAGGCACCCCTTAAAAATAAAAAATAAATGGTATTGTAGGGGACCATTTCTGACTTTATTTTTACCGGTGGAGGGGGGATGAGCTCATTTTTTTTTTGTTTCAAGGGGGCGAAATTAATTTTTGTAAATTTTTTAAATAGTCCTAGGGACCATGGCTGCCTATTCTAGCAAGATTGTTAAAGACCCCGTTTTTATGCGAACTTTCCGTTTGGCTTGTGCGCGTGCACGCAGATTTTCGAAAACGGAATTAGGTATTCTCGGGTGTCACGGAATAATTTGGATAGTTTCCTGAATTTATAGAATGTTTTTGTTCCTTTTTTTTGATTTCAATTAGAATTGGAGGGGGTAGGGAGAAATACTAAAAAAACCAAAATGGCCGTAAAAAAATCGTAAAAATATTAAAAAATATCAGAGATGATCACCGAACGACCAGAAATACGTTGACGCTTCGAGCGACCCCCCTCGCCCCCCCACCCAATTTTCAAAATTGGAATATTGGAAACATTCATACGGCTACGTACGCAGAAAATTATTGCGAACAAAAATATGTATGGGTGGGGGACTACATTGCCCCCCTTACCAAAAAAATTTAAAAAAAATGGAAAAAAATCTCAAAAATATTTTAAAATAGGGATAATGTTGGGAACCCCCTCCGATATTTTTTTACCCCAATGGGGAGGGGAGGGCAAACAATATATTGCGACTTTTTCAAATGTTTCATGGTTTCATGTTGAACCGAGTTACGAGTCATTTTTCAGTTTTTTGGGAATTACTCGAGAACGGAGACACTTAGGAGGAGGGGACGTGTACCGTTGGAATCGTAATGAGTAATCACACCATCGACATGAATTGGTGAACTGATCCATTCATAAAGTCAAAAGAAAAAATAAAATCTTTTTTTTTTCGAAATATTTTCTAATGAAAGTATCAATCTGTTTTCAATGCTTCTTTGCCTCTGGCTGAGATCAAAGTGTTCTCAGCCTCTGGCTGAGATCAAGCTTCTCAGCCTCTGGCTAAGATCAAAGCATCTCGGCCTCTGGCTAAGATTGATTGAATCGTCCGTATATTATTTTCGTGGTTGACAATTATATATGACTGATCAAGATATACTAATATTTGTATAAAAATCTTGATCTTTAACAAAAACTGGCGATATTTTATATATCAGACATATAATTTTTTTTCTTACGCCTATTTTCGGAAAAAAGTATCAATCTGTGTTCTCATCGCTTCTCGGCCTCTGGCTAAGATCGAAGTGTTCTCGGCCCCTGGCTAAGAACAAAGCTTGTCGGCCTCTGGCTAAGATTGATGGAAACGTCCTAATATTCTTTTTGTGGTTGACACTGTCCAATTTTCTTTATTCAAACAAAATTTTGCCTGTCATAATATTACGCATTTTTCTAGATCGAGATTCGTTATCTTCTATATTTATAACCAAGAAACTTCATTGTCGACTCCTAGGGAGGTAAATGTTTCTGTTCCTTCATAAAAACAAAAATTGCCTCCGTCTTAACTTTCTTTACACTCTCTACCTACCTTGCGTTCGATTTTGTAAGATTTATGGAATTCGAATTTTCCATAGAATATTATTCTTACATATCCATCCTAGCATACACAATCTGCTATATTACTAAAGAACTTCGTTGTCGACCCACAAACAAGAGAGGAATATTACTCTTTTCCTTCCAGAGAACAAAATTTTCCCCCTCTTAATTTTCTTAACACTTGCAAGAGAGCTGCCGTTTTTTTTACCTGGTCCATTTAATTTTGTAAAATTTATGGAAATCTTTACACAGGCCCGTTTTTCTCAATTCTAACAATATTTGTTTTCTGCTTCTCTTGCAGTTTTTTTGTTTAATTGATTTACTATTTTTTGCATATTTTTTGGGGCACACTGTATAGACACAGCATACGGTGGTATCATGTGATAAGTATGATACATGTATATTTGTTAATGTTCGTAACAACACCAATAACTGACAATAATGATTGTGAATTGTACAGAACAACTCAGAAAAACAGGGCACATGCTCGAAAATAATGTTTCGATCATTTTTATTGATGGTTTGTCTACTAGCCATCAGGGCGCATCACACTCGGTTCACTGAAACGAGTCTAGACAAACAGTACAAGTTATTTCGGAAACAATAAATAGATACTCTGGTTTCTCTTCAGTGCGAATAAATCTTTCGCCTTTTACTAAAGATTTCCGTGGAGAGGAACAATATAAATGAGTCTCAAATAATTTTTGGAGCCCAACATAGTTGGGCCATTTTATGAATCTGTAAACATAATAGTGTATTATGATGCATGCCATTAATACCAAACATCAAACGATCAATCTAATCTGAACAAATGTCACATAAAGGCGTATTTACCGGATTCAGAATGCATAATTTTTTGGACGTGCGTAAATTTATCGCATAATCCATAAGAGTAAAACACAGGGACTCGAGTGAAAAGATTTACCAGTTTCACAATTTATAAAGCAATCCCTGTGTTGAACTTTTATGAATTATGCAATAAAATTACGCATATGCAATAAATTATGCATAATTGTTCAGTGTTTAACCTATTTTATTTTTATATCCCTATGTAATGTCTAATCTGCACGCCTATGAGTGGTCACATGCTCAGGGTAGTCTCGATCAACCGTCGTTTCGTGCAGAAGTTTTTTTAGCAGTTAGCAATAGCAACTTACTCTGGTGTTGTCAACACACCCAAATTGTCACGTAAACGAATAAACATATTACTCTAAGCTTTTATTTATACAAATTGTGTGGAAACAGTTACCGCTACTTGTCAAACTAAAATCAACGCGGACAGTTGTCCCAAAATACAATAACGAATCCGGTAAATCCGCCTTAAGAAAAGTTTATGGATTCAGCAAATACATATTTTACGATCACGTAGCGTTTGTATTATGAAATATAAGTTCACATTAGAATTTCCTTATCTTACATTTATTGTGATCAATAATTGAAAATTATCATCACTCCCAGCGACATCTGTGGGTGCTTCGTTTGTGCACTGTACTGATCTATTGCAGGATACTGTCGGGTATGCCGCGTGGTTTATCCGTTGGATCGAGTGAGGCCGTTACTTGTACATATTTCCATCGACTAAAGGTAGGTATATTTTCTTGAATTATATTTGTACTAATATCGGTTATTTACGATTTGTTATCGATATTCGCTCCTAGAGATTTCTAGAAAAATTGGTACAGTGAACGTCTTGGGTATGGGTTCAGAATACGAGAATTCCTTGCAAACTTGCACCTGTACTTTTTAGTTTGTATTATTTTTTACGCATTTTGTTTCTATTCTACACATTTTTGGTAGATTTCCATTGATTGAACGTAAGTATTAGTATCTCTCATATTTACAGGTTCGATATACATGGTTTCATATTCCGCATTTTCACTCGATTAAAGTGAAAGTAATATATATATATATACCAAGTGAGTATGAACGATTATGAACAATTATAACAGTATGATGTTTATACATGCTATGCATAGACGGCGCTACTATATCACCAGCAACGTTGTACATGTTTTTGTATAGAGTTGGTTATTAAATGATGAACAAAGACAATGAGAAAGCATACTTACCTGGCGTAGGGGTTAACCATGATCAACAAGGCGGTTCCCCCAGGATGAGGCCCTTCCATTGCACTTCGGTTGGGCTGACCCCTGCGATTATCCCTAATGCGGATAACTCGGGCGCGTAATTTTTGGTAGTCGGGACTGCGTACGCGCTGTCCCGGTGTTAACATAATTCAAACATATTATATTTAAACCTTCTCCAATTGATCTGATAAACATAGCCTTATTGTAGAATCGTTGTCGCATGCCTGCCCAAGAAACTAGGCCGTTTCGTATCGCAAAACGTACTACGATCTCCCACCATTTGATAGGGGTTGTGATGTTATATATCCCCTTGTGGTAAGTTTTTTAGGTAATGTGTTGTGTTTGAAGCAGTGATGTTTTTAAATTACGCAAATAAAAAGCTAATTGAAAAGCACACAATTAGACGTAAATAAATCGTACCTATGTGCCTATCCTTGAGTAGTTCTGGAAAATCTTTCTTTTTGAGGTTTTTATAACAATAAATAAATGTTGTAACAATGGGTTGATTTTTGTAAGGTATTCAAGGATTTTTACATTATTTTACGTTGCTTCAAACATTCAAAGTTATTTGCATGCGTATCGATCCGAAACAGTCCAAGTATTTGGCTTCCCGGAAAAAAATCAGGTTCACCCGGAATTTCTTATTTCCCACACCAGGAGAATATTCGGAATATCCCGTTTCTCATTACCTACTGCAAGCACCCCAAAAAAATAACTCATCTTGAAATTCAGGAAGATGGTTTTTTGGCCGCTCGAAAAAAGTTCGTTGCTCCAGGAGTTTAATCCGGTGATCCCGGAGTTTAACCTAGTGCTACCGGAGTTGAGTCTGGTGATCTCTCTGTGTTCATTCAGTCCAGTGTTTCGTCTGGTGCTTCCGGAGTTAATTCCGGTGTTCCCGGTGTTAATTCCGGTGTTCCCGGAGTTGTCCGATGCTCCCGGAGTTGTCCGATGCTCCCGGAGTTTAGTACCTCGTACCCGGAGTTGATTCGGTATTCCCGGAGTTTTATCAGGTGTACCCGGATTTAAGTCCGGTGTACCCGGAGTTTTTTGTCGATTCGGAGGAATGTTATTTTTCCTCGGAATATTTTTGTAATCTCCAAGAGTTTTTACATTATTTTACGTTTCTTGAAACATTTATTGCTGTTTGTGTGCGTATCGATCCGTTTCAGTTGAGAAGTGATGCGTTAGATGTCCCCACGATCCCGCCGCAGCGCATTACACGTTCTTTCGCAGGGCCAGTCCATAGATTATAATAGTTTTCGTTGAACAAGTATCGCTTCTCGGCCTCTGGCTAAGATCAAAGTTGATGCGCCTGCTCATGGTCGCGCGACATCTACGTCGAGCATCTGACGGGCACCAGGCAGTATGTATAACGAGCAGCGGTATTGTGATATTGTTACCACCCCTATATGAGTACTGGACTTTTACAGTCCTTTAACTGTTTGTAATTGTATTTTATATATTCTAACTATTTACCTTTTATATACTTTATCTGTTGACTATTTATTTTTTATGTATTTTATCTATTGACTAGCAATTTTATTTATATCTATAGCTCTTTTGAACAAGTGAATTTATTCAAACTCATCATAACATTTAGCCCATAAAAACAATGTACAAATTTGTAAATTTAAATATTTATTAATAAAAGTATCAATCTGTTCTTATCAGCTTAATATCTGATACGCCCCGCATGCGGGGCCAGTATATTAAACTGATTTTTGGAATTTGATGGAGGGTTAGGGGCTTGCTCCACCTCCGTCGCGGGTTGGCCCGGTATTGCAGTACCGCCGGGATCGGCCCATTTTACATAATTTAAAAATAATAATATTAAACACATACGTGGTTTTCCTACGGACAGTGCGTAAACTAAACTTTTACGCATTCTGACATTACGCACTGCAGTGCGAAAGTAACACTTTTTCGCACTAGTGCGTAAAAAAAATCACCTGTGCCTAAAATCATCAACTGTGCGTTAAGACATTTTTTACCACTGTTCATAAATTTATGCATTTTGAAAAATACAGTATTTTGCGGCAAGTATAACTCGGAAGTCTTTATTTGATATTACGACAATTCATATCATTAAACATTCAAATTAATGATATAATTGCTACAATTTGGCAATATAATAACTGTCGATAAAAAAAAACATTGTATGAAACACTTTCGTAAAGGGCTTTTTTGTACTCGCGTGTTTGTTGAACTCGGCTGCGCCTCATTCAACAAATTTCACGCTCATACAAAAAAGTCCTACTTTACGAACTTGTATCATAAATAACTATTTTGATATGCTTGTTAATTGTATGTCAGAAAAAGAGTTATTTTACTAACAAGTGCGCAAACTGTTACTATTCCGCACGCAAATACAGTTAGACGAACGACGCGAAGCTGAGTACGTATAAGTTTTTGCGTGCGGAAAAGCCACTTTGCGCACGTGATAGGAACGAAACCTATTGAATAATTTTTAGTCAAACTTGATGAAAATTTACAACAAATAATTACACAACAATAAAAAATAATAACGAAATTTAATTATTTGTTCGTAATATTAATGAAAGAACAATAATATAATTATTGACATTCTTTTTATGATTTGATGAATTGAAAAGTGTCGGTGTTTGTAGACTCTTGCTGACAAAAACTGAAGAAAAATCTGACTTCATATGTCAAAGTTGACAAGTGCACTTATTGTTTCTTGACAATATTATATATAATCATTTATTATACAAGGTACTTCAAAAATGTTTTTTTTGTTTTGAGTTTTTTTTTGTTTCAAACCTGAAATACAACTATCGGAAAATACGATGGAAAGGTAAAAGGGAATGAATACACTTGCAACGGCCTCCTTCTTATATTGCACAGCAACTAAAATAAATAATAATTTTCCATACCACCGATATTTTTGAGTAGCTTTACTTTTCCGCGCTCGGTGCGAAAATTACCTTATCTGTTCGGCGTGCGGAAAAGTGTAACTTTGCGCACGCAAATGTATGCAGAAAAGTACAACTTTGCGCACGCTCGTTGGAAAAATAATTATAGTTATTCTAACTGAGGTTTTACGCACTATTCACAGTGCGTAAGGTGATACTTTTTAGAAAGTGTGCGTAAAATCATTGATTGAAACGTCCTAATATTTTTTTCGTGGTTGTCAATGGCTGATCAAGATGGATTCTATTAATATTTTCTAAAACATCTCATAGGCCAGTAGAGATAGACATTAAAAATCGAAAATTTAACAATAATTCCTTAGTTTTGAAACTTTGGTCAAATGAATGGTACATCATTGAAAAAGTAACCCCCTTCCCCTCCCCCCTCCCGAAGCTACTTCGCGAACAGGTGGGAATTTCGGGAATATACCGGTGGCTACGTACGTAGGAAATTTTTGCGGAAGAAAAACTGTTCAGAGGTGGCGCCAGGCACCCCTTAAAAATAAAAAATAAATGGTATTGTAGGGGACCATTTCTGACTTTATTTTTACCGGTGGAGGGGGGATGAGCTCATTTTTTTTTTGTTTCAAGGGGGCGAAATTAATTTTTGTAAATTTTTTAAATAGTCCTAGGGACCATGGCTGCCTATTCTAGCAAGATTGTTAAAGACCCCGTTTTTATGCGAACTTTCCGTTTGGCTTGTGCGCGTGCACGCAGATTTTCGAAAACGGAATTAGGTATTCTCGGGTGTCACGGAATAATTTGGATAGTTTCCTGAATTTATAGAATGTTTTTGTTCCTTTTTTTTGATTTCAATTAGAATTGGAGGGGGTAGGGAGAAATACTAAAAAAAACAAAATGGCCGTAAAAAAATCGTAAAAATATTAAAAAATATCAGAGATGATCACCGAACGACCAGAAATACGTTGACGCTTCGAGCGACCCCCCTCGCCCCCCCACCCAATTTTCAAAATTGGAATATTGGAAACATTCATACGGCTACGTACGCAGAAAATTATTGCGAACAAAAATATGTATGGGTGGGGGACTACATTGCCCCCCTTACCAAAAAAATTTAAAAAAAATGGAAAAAAATCTCAAAAATATTTTAAAATAGGGATAATGTTGGGAACCCCCTCCGATATTTTTTTACCCCAATGGGGAGGGGAGGGCAAACAATATATTGCGACTTTTTCAAATGTTTCATGGTTTCATGTTGAACCGAGTTACGAGTCATTTTTCAGTTTTTTGGGAATTACTCGAGAACGGAGACACTTAGGAGGAGGGGACGTGTACCGTTGGAATCGTAATGAGTAATCACACCATCGACATGAATTGGTGAACTGATCCATTCATAAAGTCAAAAGAAAAAATAAAATCTTTTTTTTTTCGAAATATTTTCTAATGAAAGTATCAATCTGTTTTCAATGCTTCTTTGCCTCTGGCTGAGATCAAAGTGTTCTCAGCCTCTGGCTGAGATCAAGCTTCTCAGCCTCTGGCTAAGATCAAAGCATCTCGGCCTCTGGCTAAGATTGATTGAATCGTCCGTATATTATTTTCGTGGTTGACAATTATATATGACTGATCAAGATATACTAATATTTGTATAAAAATCTTGATCTTTAACAAAAACTGGCGATATTTTATATATCAGACATATAATTTTTTTTCTTACGCCTATTTTCGGAAAAAAGTATCAATCTGTGTTCTCATCGCTTCTCGGCCTCTGGCTAAGATCGAAGTGTTCTCGGCCCCTGGCTAAGAACAAAGCTTGTCGGCCTCTGGCTAAGATTGATGGAAACGTCCTAATATTCTTTTTGTGGTTGACACTGTCCAATTTTCTTTATTCAAACAAAATTTTGCCTGTCATAATATTACGCATTTTTCTAGATCGAGATTCGTTATCTTCTATATTTATAACCAAGAAACTTCATTGTCGACTCCTAGGGAGGTAAATGTTTCTGTTCCTTCATAAAAACAAAAATTGCCTCCGTCTTAACTTTCTTTACACTCTCTACCTACCTTGCGTTCGATTTTGTAAGATTTATGGAATTCGAATTTTCCATAGAATATTATTCTTACATATCCATCCTAGCATACACAATCTGCTATATTACTAAAGAACTTCGTTGTCGACCCACAAACAAGAGAGGAATATTACTCTTTTCCTTCCAGAGAACAAAATTTTCCCCCTCTTAATTTTCTTAACACTTGCAAGAGAGCTGCCGTTTTTTTTACCTGGTCCATTTAATTTTGTAAAATTTATGGAAATCTTTACACAGGCCCGTTTTTCTCAATTCTAACAATATTTGTTTTCTGCTTCTCTTGCAGTTTTTTTGTTTAATTGATTTACTATTTTTTGCATATTTTTTGGGGCACACTGTATAGACACAGCATACGGTGGTATCATGTGATAAGTATGATACATGTATATTTGTTAATGTTCGTAACAACACCAATAACTGACAATAATGATTGTGAATTGTACAGAACAACTCAGAAAAACAGGGCACATGCTCGAAAATAATGTTTCGATCATTTTTATTGATGGTTTGTCTACTAGCCATCAGGGCGCATCACACTCGGTTCACTGAAACGAGTCTAGACAAACAGTACAAGTTATTTCGGAAACAATAAATAGATACTCTGGTTTCTCTTCAGTGCGAATAAATCTTTCGCCTTTTGCTAAAGATTTCCGTGGAGAGGAACAATATGAGTCTCAAATAATTTTTGGAGCCCAACATAGTTGGGCCATTTTATGAATCTGTAAACATAATAGTGTATTATGATGCATGCCATTAATACCAAACATCAAACGATCAATCTAATCTGAACAAATGTCACATAAAGGCGTATTTACCGGATTCAGAATGCATAATTTTTTGGACGTGCGTAAATTTATCGCATAATCCATAAGAGTAAAACACAGGGACTCGAGTGAAAAGATTTACCAGTTTCACAATTTATAAAGCAATCCCTGTGTTGAACTTTTATGAATTATGCAATAAAATTACGCATATGCAATAAATTATGCATAATTGTTCAGTGTTTAACCTATTTTATTTTTATATCCCTATGTAATGTCTAATCTGCACGCCTATGAGTGGTCACATGCTCAGGGTAGTCTCGATCAACCGTCGTTTCGTGCAGAAGTTTTTTTAGCAGTTAGCAATAGCAACTTACTCTGGTGTTGTCAACACACCCAAATTGTCACGTAAACGAATAAACATATTACTCTAAGCTTTTATTTATACAAATTGTGTGGAAACAGTTACCGCTACTTGTCAAACTAAAATCAACGCGGACAGTTGTCCCAAAATACAATAACGAATCCGGTAAATCCGCCTTAAGAAAAGTTTATGGATTCAGCAAATACATATTTTACGATCACGTAGCGTTTGTATTATGAAATATAAGTTCACATTAGAATTTCCTTATCTTACATTTATTGTGATCAATAATTGAAAATTATCATCACTCCCAGCGACATCTGTGGGTGCTTCGTTTGTGCACTGTACTGATCTATTGCAGGATACTGTCGGGTATGCCGCGTGGTTTATCCGTTGGATCGAGTGAGGCCGTTACTTGTACATATTTCCATCGACTAAAGGTAGGTATATTTTCTTGAATTATATTTGTACTAATATCGGTTATTTACGATTTGTTATCGATATTCGCTCCTAGAGATTTCTAGAAAAATTGGTACAGTGAACGTCTTGGGTATGGGTTCAGAATACGAGAATTCCTTGCAAACTTGCACCTGTACTTTTTAGTTTGTATTATTTTTTACGCATTTTGTTTCTATTCTACACATTTTTGGTAGATTTCCATTGATTGAACGTAAGTATTAGTATCTCTCATATTTACAGGTTCGATATACATGGTTTCATATTCCGCATTTTCACTCGATTAAAGTGAAAGTAATATATATATATATACCAAGTGAGTATGAACGATTATGAACAATTATAACAGTATGATGTTTATACATGCTATGCATAGACGGCGCTACTATATCACCAGCAACGTTGTACATGTTTTTGTATAGAGTTGGTTATTAAATGATGAACAAAGACAATGAGAAAGCATACTTACCTGGCGTAGGGGTTAACCATGATCAACAAGGCGGTTCCCCCAGGATGAGGCCCTTCCATTGCACTTCGGTTGGGCTGACCCCTGCGATTATCCCTAATGCGGATAACTCGGGCGCGTAATTTTTGGTAGTCGGGACTGCGTACGCGCTGTCCCGGTGTTAACATAATTCAAACATATTATATTTAAACCTTCTCCAATTGATCTGATAAACATAGCCTTATTGTAGAATCGTTGTCGCATGCCTGCCCAAGAAACTAGGCCGTTTCGTATCGCAAAACGTACTACGATCTCCCACCATTTGATAGGGGTTGTGATGTTATATATCCCCTTGTGGTAAGTTTTTTAGGTAATGTGTTGTGTTTGAAGCAGTGATGTTTTTAAATTACGCAAATAAAAAGCTAATTGAAAAGCACACAATTAGACGTAAATAAATCGTACCTATGTGCCTATCCTTGAGTAGTTCTGGAAAATCTTTCTTTTTGAGGTTTTTATAACAATAAATAAATGTTGTAACAATGGGTTGATTTTTGTAAGGTATTCAAGGATTTTTACATTATTTTACGTTGCTTCAAACATTCAAAGTTATTTGCATGCGTATCGATCCGAAACAGTCCAAGTATTTGGCTTCCCGGAAAAAAATCAGGTTCACCCGGAATTTCTTATTTCCCACACCAGGAGAATATTCGGAATATCCCGTTTCTCATTACCTACTGCAAGCACCCCAAAAAAATAACTCATCTTGAAATTCAGGAAGATGGTTTTTTGGCCGCTCGAAAAAAGTTCGTTGCTCCAGGAGTTTAATCCGGTGATCCCGGAGTTTAACCTAGTGCTACCGGAGTTGAGTCTGGTGATCTCTCTGTGTTCATTCAGTCCAGTGTTTCGTCTGGTGCTTCCGGAGTTAATTCCGGTGTTCCCGGTGTTAATTCCGGTGTTCCCGGAGTTGTCCGATGCTCCCGGAGTTGTCCGATGCTCCCGGAGTTTAGTACCTCGTACCCGGAGTTGATTCGGTATTCCCGGAGTTTTATCAGGTGTACCCGGATTTAAGTCCGGTGTACCCGGAGTTTTTTGTCGATTCGGAGGAATGTTATTTTTCCTCGGAATATTTTTGTAATCTCCAAGAGTTTTTACATTATTTTACGTTTCTTGAAACATTTATTGCTGTTTGTGTGCGTATCGATCCGTTTCAGTTGAGAAGTGATGCGTTAGATGTCCCCACGATCCCGCCGCAGCGCATTACACGTTCTTTCGCAGGGCCAGTCCATAGATTATAATAGTTTTCGTTGAACAAGTATCGCTTCTCGGCCTCTGGCTAAGATCAAAGTGTAGTATCTGTTCTTATCAGCTTAATATCTGATACGCCCCGCATGCGGGGCCAGTATATTAAACTGATTTTTGGAATTTGATGGAGGGTTTTAGGGGCTTGCTCCACCTCCGTCGCGGGTTGGCCCGGTATTGCAGTACCGCCGGGATCGGCCCATTTTACATAATTTAAAAATAATAATATTAAACACATACGTGGTTTTCCTACGGACAGTGCGTAAACTAAACTTTTTACGCATTCTGACATTACGCACTACAGTGCGAAAGTAACACTTTTTCGCACTAGTGCGTAAAAAAAATCACCTGTGCCTAAAATCATCAACTGTGCGTTAAGACATTTTTTACCACTGTTCATAAATTTATGCATTTTGAAAAATACAGTATTTTGCGGCAAGTATAACTCGGAAGTCTTTATTTGATATTACGACAATTCATATCATTAAACATTCAAATTAATGATATAATTGCTACAATTTGGCAATATAATAACTGTCGATAAAAAAAAACATTGTATGAAACACTTTCGTAAAGGGCTTTTTTGTACTCGCGTGTTTGTTGAACTCGGCTGCGCCTCATTCAACAAATTTCACGCTCATACAAAAAAGTCCTACTTTACGAACTTGTATCATAAATAACTATTTTGATATGCTTGTTAATTGTATGTCAGAAAAAGAGTTATTTTACTAACAAGTGCGCAAACTGTTACTATTCCGCACGCAAATACAGTTAGACGAACGACGCGAAGCTGAGTACGTATAAGTTTTTGCGTGCGGAAAAGCCACTTTGCGCACGTGATAGGAACGAAACCTATTGAATAATTTTTAGTCAAACTTGATGAAAATTTACAACAAATAATTACACAACAATAAAAAATAATAACGAAATTTAATTATTTGTTCGTAATATTAATGAAAGAACAATAATATAATTATTGACATTCTTTTTATGATTTGATGAATTGAAAAGTGTCGGTGTTTGTAGACTCTTGCTGACAAAAACTGAAGAAAAATCTGACTTCATATGTCAAAGTTGACAAGTGCACTTATTGTTTCTTGACAATATTATATATAATCATTTATTATACAAGGTACTTCAAAAATGTTTTTTTTGTTTTGAGTTTTTTTTTGTTTCAAACCTGAAATACAACTATCGGAAAATACGATGGAAAGGTAAAAGGGAATGAATACACTTGCAACGGCCTCCTTCTTATATTGCACAGCAACTAAAATAAATAATAATTTTCCATACCACCGATATTTTTGAGTAGCTTTACTTTTCCGCGCTCGGTGCGAAAATTACCTTATCTGTTCGGCGTGCGGAAAAGTGTAACTTTGCGCACGCAAATGTATGCAGAAAAGTACAACTTTGCGCACGCTCGTTGGAAAAATAATTATAGTTATTCTAACTGAGGTTTTACGCACTATTCACAGTGCGTAAGGTGATACTTTTTAGAAAGTGTGCGTAAAATCATTGATTGAAACGTCCTAATATTTTTTTCGTGGTTGTCAATGGCTGATCAAGATGGATTCTATTAATATTTTCTAAAACATCTCATAGGCCAGTAGAGATAGACATTAAAAATCGAAAATTTAACAATAATTCCTTAGTTTTGAAACTTTGGTCAAATGAATGGTACATCATTGAAAAAGTAACCCCCTTCCCCTCCCCCCTCCCGAAGCTACTTCGCGAACAGGTGGGAATTTCGGGAATATACCGGTGGCTACGTACGTAGGAAATTTTTGCGGAAGAAAAACTGTTCAGAGGTGGCGCCAGGCACCCCTTAAAAATAAAAAATAAATGGTATTGTAGGGGACCATTTCTGACTTTATTTTTACCGGTGGAGGGGGGATGAGCTCATTTTTTTTTTGTTTCAAGGGGGCGAAATTAATTTTTGTAAATTTTTTAAATAGTCCTAGGGACCATGGCTGCCTATTCTAGCAAGATTGTTAAAGACCCCGTTTTTATGCGAACTTTCCGTTTGGCTTGTGCGCGTGCACGCAGATTTTCGAAAACGGAATTAGGTATTCTCGGGTGTCACGGAATAATTTGGATAGTTTCCTGAATTTATAGAATGTTTTTGTTCCTTTTTTTGATTTCAATTAGAATTGGAGGGGGTAGGGAGAAATACTAAAAAAACCAAAATGGCCGTAAAAAAATCGTAAAAATATTAAAAAATATCAGAGATGATCACCGAACGACCAGAAATACGTTGACGCTTCGAGCGACCCCCCTCGCCCCCCCACCCAATTTTCAAAATTGGAATATTGGAAACATTCATACGGCTACGTACGCAGAAAATTATTGCGAACAAAAATATGTATGGGTGGGGGACTACATTGCCCCCCTTACCAAAAAAATTTAAAAAAAATGGAAAAAAATCTCAAAAATATTTTAAAATAGGGATAATGTTGGGAACCCCCTCCGATATTTTTTTACCCCAATGGGGAGGGGAGGGCAAACAATATATTGCGACTTTTTCAAATGTTTCATGGTTTCATGTTGAACCGAGTTACGAGTCATTTTTCAGTTTTTTGGGAATTACTCGAGAACGGAGACACTTAGGAGGAGGGGACGTGTACCGTTGGATTCGTAATGAGTAATCACACCATCGACATGAATTGGTGAACTGATCCATTCATAAAGTCAAAAGAAAAAATAAAATCTTTTTTTTTTCGAAATATTTTCTAATGAAAGTATCAATCTGTTTTCAATGCTTCTTTGCCTCTGGCTGAGATCAAAGTGTTCTCAGCCTCTGGCTGAGATCAAGCTTCTCAGCCTCTGGCTAAGATCAAAGCATCTCGGCCTCTGGCTAAGATTGATTGAATCGTCCGTATATTATTTTCGTGGTTGACAATTATATATGACTGATCAAGATATACTAATATTTGTATAAAAATCTTGATCTTTAACAAAAACTGGCGATATTTTATATATCAGACATATAATTTTTTTTCTTACGCCTATTTTCGGAAAAAAGTATCAATCTGTGTTCTCATCGCTTCTCGGCCTCTGGCTAAGATCGAAGTGTTCTCGGCCCCTGGCTAAGAACAAAGCTTGTCGGCCTCTGGCTAAGATTGATGGAAACGTCCTAATATTCTTTTTGTGGTTGACACTGTCCAATTTTCTTTATTCAAACAAAATTTTGCCTGTCATAATATTACGCATTTTTCTAGATCGAGATTCGTTATCTTCTATATTTATAACCAAGAAACTTCATTGTCGACTCCTAGGGAGGTAAATGTTTCTGTTCCTTCATAAAAACAAAAATTGCCTCCGTCTTAACTTTCTTTACACTCTCTACCTACCTTGCGTTCGATTTTGTAAGATTTATGGAATTCGAATTTTCCATAGAATATTATTCTTACATATCCATCCTAGCATACACAATCTGCTATATTACTAAAGAACTTCGTTGTCGACCCACAAACAAGAGAGGAATATTACTCTTTTCCTTCCAGAGAACAAAATTTTCCCCCTCTTAATTTTCTTAACACTTGCAAGAGAGCTGCCGTTTTTTTTACCTGGTCCATTTAATTTTGTAAAATTTATGGAAATCTTTACACAGGCCCGTTTTTCTCAATTCTAACAATATTTGTTTTCTGCTTCTCTTGCAGTTTTTTTGTTTAATTGATTTACTATTTTTTGCATATTTTTTGGGGCACACTGTATAGACACAGCATACGGTGGTATCATGTGATAAGTATGATACATGTATATTTGTTAATGTTCGTAACAACACCAATAACTGACAATAATGATTGTGAATTGTACAGAACAACTCAGAAAAACAGGGCACATGCTCGAAAATAATGTTTCGATCATTTTTATTGATGGTTTGTCTACTAGCCATCAGGGCGCATCACACTCGGTTCACTGAAACGAGTCTAGACAAACAGTACAAGTTATTTCGGAAACAATAAATAGATACTCTGGTTTCTCTTCAGTGCGAATAAATCTTTCGCCTTTTACTAAAGATTTCCGTGGAGAGGAACAATATAAATGAGTCTCAAATAATTTTTGGAGCCCAACATAGTTGGGCCATTTTATGAATCTGTAAACATAATAGTGTATTATGATGCATGCCATTAATACCAAACATCAAACGATCAATCTAATCTGAACAAATGTCACATAAAGGCGTATTTACCGGATTCAGAATGCATAATTTTTTGGACGTGCGTAAATTTATCGCATAATCCATAAGAGTAAAACACAGGGACTCGAGTGAAAAGATTTACCAGTTTCACAATTTATAAAGCAATCCCTGTGTTGAACTTTTATGAATTATGCAATAAAATTACGCATATGCAATAAATTATGCATAATTGTTCAGTGTTTAACCTATTTTATTTTTATATCCCTATGTAATGTCTAATCTGCACGCCTATGAGTGGTCACATGCTCAGGGTAGTCTCGATCAACCGTCGTTTCGTGCAGAAGTTTTTTTAGCAGTTAGCAATAGCAACTTACTCTGGTGTTGTCAACACACCCAAATTGTCACGTAAACGAATAAACATATTACTCTAAGCTTTTATTTATACAAATTGTGTGGAAACAGTTACCGCTACTTGTCAAACTAAAATCAACGCGGACAGTTGTCCCAAAATACAATAACGAATCCGGTAAATCCGCCTTAAGAAAAGTTTATGGATTCAGCAAATACATATTTTACGATCACGTAGCGTTTGTATTATGAAATATAAGTTCACATTAGAATTTCCTTATCTTACATTTATTGTGATCAATAATTGAAAATTATCATCACTCCCAGCGACATCTGTGGGTGCTTCGTTTGTGCACTGTACTGATCTATTGCAGGATACTGTCGGGTATGCCGCGTGGTTTATCCGTTGGATCGAGTGAGGCCGTTACTTGTACATATTTCCATCGACTAAAGGTAGGTATATTTTCTTGAATTATATTTGTACTAATATCGGTTATTTACGATTTGTTATCGATATTCGCTCCTAGAGATTTCTAGAAAAATTGGCACAGTGAACGTCTTGGGTATGGGTTCAGAATACGAGAATTCCTTGCAAACTTGCACCTGTACTTTTTAGTTTGTATTATTTTTTACGCATTTTGTTTCTATTCTACACATTTTTGGTAGATTTCCATTGATTGAACGTAAGTATTAGTATTTCTCATATTTACAGGTTCGATATACATGGTTTCATATTCCGCATTTTCACTCGATTAAAGTGAAAGTAATATATATATACCAAGTGAGTATGAACGATTATGAACAATTATAACAGTATGATGTTTATACATGCTATGCATAGACGGCGCTACTATATCACCAGCAACGTTGTACATGTTTTTGTATAGAGTTGGTTATTAAATGATGAACAAAGACAATGAGAAAGCATACTTACCTGGCGTAGGCGTTAACCATGATCAACAAGGCGGTTCCCCCAGGATGAGGCCCTTCCATTGCACTTCGGTTGGGCTGATGACCCCTGCGATTATCCCTAATGCGGATAACTCGGGCGCGTAATTTTTGGTAGTCGGGACTGCGTACGCGCTGTCCCGGTGTTAACATAATTCAAACATATTATATTTATACGTTCTCCAATTGATCTGATAAACATAGCCTTATTGTAGAATCGTTGTCGCATGCCTGCCCAAGAAACTAGGCCGTTTCGTATCGCAAAACGTACTACGATCTCCCACCATTTGATAGGGGTTGTGATGTTATATATCCCCTTGTGGTAAGTTTTTTAGGTAATGTGTTGTGTTTGAAGCAGTGATGTTTTTAAATTACGCAAATGAAAAGCTAATTGAAAAGCACACAATTAGACGTAAATAAATCGTACCTATGTGCCTATCCTTGAGTAGTTCTGGAAAATCTTTCTTTTTGAGGTTTTTAGAACAATAAATAAATGTTGTAACAATGGGTTGATTTTTGTAAGGTATTCAAGGATTTTTACATTATTTTACGTTGCTTCAAACATTCAAAGTTATTTGCATGCGTATCGATCCGAAACAGTCCAAGTATTTGGCTTCCCGGAAAAAATCAGGTTCACCCGGAATTTCTTATTTCCCACACCAGGAGAATATTCGGAATATCCCGTTTCTCATTACCTACTGCAAGCACCCCAAAAAAATAACTCATCTTGAAATTCAGGAAGATGGTTTTTTGGCCGCTCGAAAAAAGTTCGTTGCTCCAGGAGTTTAATCCGGTGATCCCGGAGTTTAACCTAGTGCTACCGGAGTTGAGTCTGGTGATCTCTCTGTGTTCATTCAGTCCAGTGTTTCGTCTGGTGCTTCCGGAGTTAATTCCGGTGTTCCCGGTGTTAATTCCGGTGTTCCCGGAGTTGTCCGATGCTCCCGGAGTTGTCCGATGCTCCCGGAGTTTAGTACCTCGTACCCGGAGTTGATTCGGTATTCCCGGAGTTTTATCAGGTGTACCCGGATTTAAGTCCGGTGTACCCGGAGTTTTTTGTCGATTCGGAGGAATGTTATTTTTCCTCGGAATATTTTTGTAATCTCCAAGAGTTTTTACATTATTTTACGTTTCTTGAAACATTTATTGCTGTTTGTGTGCGTATCGATCCGTTTCAGTTGAGAAGTGATGCGTTAGATGTCCCCACGATCCCGCCGCAGCGCATTACACGTTCTTTCGCAGGGCCAGTCCATAGATTATAATAGTTTTCGTTGAACAAGTATCGCTTCTCGGCCTCTGGCTAAGATCAAAGTGTAGTATCTGTTCTTATCAGCTTAATATCTGATACGCCCCGCATGCGGGGCCAGTATATTAAACTGATTTTTGGAATTTGATGGAGGGTTAGGGGCTTGCTCCACCTCCGTCGCGGGTTGGCCCGGTATTGCAGTACCGCCGGGATCGGCCCATTTTACATAATTTAAAAATAATAATATTAAACACATACGTGGTTTTCCTACGGACAGTGCGTAAACTAAACTTTTACGCATTCTGACATTACGCACTGCAGTGCGAAAGTAACACTTTTTCGCACTAGTGCGTAAAAAAAATCACCTGTGCCTAAAATCATCAACTGTGCGTTAAGACATTTTTTACCACTGTTCATAAATTTATGCATTTTGAAAAATACAGTATTTTGCGGCAAGTATAACTCGGAAGTCTTTATTTGATATTACGACAATTCATATCATTAAACATTCAAATTAATGATATAATTGCTACAATTTGGCAATATAATAACTGTCGATAAAAAAAAACATTGTATGAAACACTTTCGTAAAGGGCTTTACGAACTTGTATCATAAATAACTATTTTGATATGCTTGTTAATTGTATGTCAGAAAAAGAGTTATTTTACTAACAAGTGCGCAAACTGTTACTATTCCGCACGCAAATACAGTTAGACGAACGACGCGAAGCTGAGTACGTATAAGTTTTTGCGTGCGGAAAAGCCACTTTGCGCACGTGATAGGAACGAAACCTATTGAATAATTTTTAGTCAAACTTGATGAAAATTTACAACAAATAATTACACAACAATAAAAAATAATAACGAAATTTAATTATTTGTTCGTAATATTAATGAAAGAACAATAATATAATTATTGACATTCTTTTTATGATTTGATGAATTGAAAAGTGTCGGTGTTTGTAGACTCTTGCTGACAAAAACTGAAGAAAAATCTGACTTCATATGTCAAAGTTGACAAGTGCACTTATTGTTTCTTGACAATATTATATATAATCATTTATTATACAAGGTACTTCAAAAATGTTTTTTTTGTTTTGAGTTTTTTTTTGTTTCAAACCTGAAATACAACTATCGGAAAATACGATGGAAAGGTAAAAGGGAATGAATACACTTGCAACGGCCTCCTTCTTATATTGCACAGCAACTAAAATAAATAATAATTTTCCATACCACCGATATTTTTGAGTAGCTTTACTTTTCCGCGCTCGGTGCGAAAATTACCTTATCTGTTCAGCGTGCGGAAAAGTGTAACTTTGCGCACGCAAATGTATGCAGAAAAGTACAACTTTGCGCACGCTCGTTGGAAAAATAATTATAGTTATTCTAACTGAGGTTTTACGCACTATTCACAGTGCGTAAGGTGATACTTTTTAGAAAGTGTGCGTAAAATCATTGATTGAAACGTCCTAATATTTTTTTCGTGGTTGTCAATGGCTGATCAAGATGGATTCTATTAATATTTTCTAAAACATCTCATAGGCCAGTAGAGATAGACATTAAAAATCGAAAATTTAACAATAATTCCTTAGTTTTGAAACTTTGGTCAAATGAATGGTACATCATTGAAAAAGTAACCCCCTTCCCCTCCCCCCTCCCGAAGCTACTTCGCGAACAGGTGGGAATTTCGGGAATATACCGGTGGCTACGTACGTAGGAAATTTTTGCGGAAGAAAAACTGTTCAGAGGTGGCGCCAGGCACCCCTTAAAAATAAAAAATAAATGGTATTGTAGGGGACCATTTCTGACTTTATTTTTACCGGTGGAGGGGGGATGAGCTCATTTTTTTTTGTTTCAAGGGGGCGAAATTAATTTTTGTAAATTTTTTAAATAGTCCTAGGGACCATGGCTGCCTATTCTAGCAAGATTGTTAAAGACCCCGTTTTTATGCGAACTTTCCGTTTGGCTTGTGCGCGTGCACGCAGATTTTCGAAAACGGAATTAGGTATTCTCGGGTGTCACGGAATAATTTGGATAGTTTCCTGAATTTATAGAATGTTTTTGTTCCTTTTTTTGATTTCAATTAGAATTGGAGGGGGTAGGGAGAAATACTAAAAAAACCAAAATGGCCGTAAAAAAATCGTAAAAATATTAAAAAATATCAGAGATGATCACCGAACGACCAGAAATACGTTGACGCTTCGAGCGACCCCCCTCGCCCCCCCACCCAATTTTCAAAATTGGAATATTGGAAACATTCATACGGCTACGTACGCAGAAAATTATTGCGAACAAAAATATGTATGGGTGGGGGACTACATTGCCCCCCTTACCAAAAAAATTTAAAAAAAATGGAAAAAAATCTCAAAAATATTTTAAAATAGGGATAATGTTGGGAACCCCCTCCGATATTTTTTTACCCCAATGGGGAGGGGAGGGCAAACAATATATTGCGACTTTTTCAAATGTTTCATGGTTTCATGTTGAACCGAGTTACGAGTCATTTTTCAGTTTTTTGGGAATTACTCGAGAACGGAGACACTTAGGAGGAGGGGACGTGTACCGTTGGATTCGTAATGAGTAATCACACCATCGACATGAATTGGTGAACTGATCCATTCATAAAGTCAAAAGAAAAAATAAAATCTTTTTTTTTTCGAAATATTTTCTAATGAAAGTATCAATCTGTTTTCAATGCTTCTTTGCCTCTGGCTGAGATCAAAGTGTTCTCAGCCTCTGGCTGAGATCAAGCTTCTCAGCCTCTGGCTAAGATCAAAGCATCTCGGCCTCTGGCTAAGATTGATTGAATCGTCCGTATATTATTTTCGTGGTTGACAATTATATATGACTGATCAAGATATACTAATATTTGTATAAAAATCTTGATCTTTAACAAAAACTGGCGATATTTTATATATCAGACATATAATTTTTTTTCTTACGCCTATTTTCGGAAAAAAGTATCAATCTGTGTTCTCATCGCTTCTCGGCCTCTGGCTAAGATCGAAGTGTTCTCGGCCCCTGGCTAAGAACAAAGCTTGTCGGCCTCTGGCTAAGATTGATGGAAACGTCCTAATATTCTTTTTGTGGTTGACACTGTCCAATTTTCTTTATTCAAACAAAATTTTGCCTGTCATAATATTACGCATTTTTCTAGATCGAGATTCGTTATCTTCTATATTTATAACCAAGAAACTTCATTGTCGACTCCTAGGGAGGTAAATGTTTCTGTTCCTTCATAAAAACAAAAATTGCCTCCGTCTTAACTTTCTTTACACTCTCTACCTACCTTGCGTTCGATTTTGTAACATTTATGGAATTCGAATTTTCCATAGAATATTATTCTTACATATCCATCCTAGCATACACAATCTGCTATATTACTAAAGAACTTCGTTGTCGACCCACAAACAAGAGAGGAATATTACTCTTTTCCTTCCAGAGAACAAAATTTTCCCCCTCTTAATTTTCTTAACACTTGCAAGAGAGCTGCCGTTTTTTTTACCTGGTCCATTTAATTTTGTAAAATTTATGGAAATCTTTACACAGGCCCGTTTTTCTCAATTCTAACAATATTTGTTTTCTGCTTCTCTTGCAGTTTTTTTGTTTAATTGATTTACTATTTTTTGCATATTTTTTGGGGCACACTGTATAGACACAGCATACGGTGGTATCATGTGATAAGTATGATACATGTATATTTGTTAATGTTCGTAACAACACCAATAACTGACAATAATGATTGTGAATTGTACAGAACAACTCAGAAAAACAGGGCACATGCTCGAAAATAATGTTTCGATCATTTTTATTGATGGTTTGTCTACTAGCCATCAGGGCGCATCACACTCGGTTCACTGAAACGAGTCTAGACAAACAGTACAAGTTATTTCGGAAACAATAAATAGATACTCTGGTTTCTCTTCAGTGCGAATAAATCTTTCGCCTTTTACTAAAGATTTCCGTGGAGAGGAACAATATAAATGAGTCTCAAATAATTTTTGGAGCCCAACATAGTTGGGCCATTTTATAATAGTGTATTATATGCATGCCATTAATACCAAACATCAAACGATCAATCTAATCTGAACAAATGTCACATAAAGGCGTATTTACCGGATTCAGAATGCATAATTTTTTGGACGTGCGTAAATTTATCGCATAATCCATAAGAGTAAAACACAGGGACTCGAGTGAAAAGATTTACCAGTTTCACAATTTATAAAGCAATCCCTGTGTTGAACTTTTATGAATTATGCAATAAAATTACGCATATGCAATAAATTATGCATAATTGTTCAGTGTTTAACCTATTTTATTTTTATATCCCTATGTAATGTCTAATCTGCACGCCTATGAGTGGTCACATGCTCAGGGTAGTCTCGATCAACCGTCGTTTCGTGCAGAAGTTTTTTTAGCAGTTAGCAATAGCAACTTACTCTGGTGTTGTCAACACACCCAAATTGTCACGTAAACGAATAAACATATTACTCTAAGCTTTTATTTATACAAATTGTGTGGAAACAGTTACCGCTACTTGTCAAACTAAAATCAACGCGGACAGTTGTCCCAAAATACAATAACGAATCCGGTAAATCCGCCTTAAGAAAAGTTTATGGATTCAGCAAATACATATTTTACGATCACGTAGCGTTTGTATTATGAAATATAAGTTCACATTAGAATTTCCTTATCTTACATTTATTGTGATCAATAATTGAAAATTATCATCACTCCCAGCGACATCTGTGGGTGCTTCGTTTGTGCACTGTACTGATCTATTGCAGGATACTGTCGGGTATGCCGCGTGGTTTATCCGTTGGATCGAGTGAGGCCGTTACTTGTACATATTTCCATCGACTAAAGGTAGGTATATTTTCTTGAATTATATTTGTACTAATATCGGTTATTTACGATTTGTTATCGATATTCGCTCCTAGAGATTTCTAGAAAAATTGGTACAGTGAACGTCTTGGGTATGGGTTCAGAATACGAGAATTCCTTGCAAACTTGCACCTGTACTTTTTAGTTTGTATTATTTTTTACGCATTTTGTTTCTATTCTACACATTTTTGGTAGATTTCCATTGATTGAACGTAAGTATTAGTATCTCTCATATTTACAGGTTCGATATACATGGTTTCATATTCCGCATTTTCACTCGATTAAAGTGAAAGTAATATATATATACCAAGTGAGTATGAACGATTATGAACAATTATAACAGTATGATGTTTATACATGCTATGCATAGACGGCGCTACTATATCACCAGCAACGTTGTACATGTTTTTGTATAGAGTTGGTTATTAAATGATGAACAAAGACAATGAGAAAGCATACTTACCTGGCGTAGGGGTTAACCATGATCAACAAGGCGGTTCCCCCAGGATGAGGCCCTTCCATTGCACTTCGGTTGGGCTGACCCCTGCGATTATCCCTAATGCGGATAACTCGGGCGCGTAATTTTTGGTAGTCGGGACTGCGTACGCGCTGTCCCGGTGTTAACATAATTCAAACATATTATATTTATACCTTCTCCAATTGATCTGATAAACATAGCCTTATTGTAGAATCGTTGTCGCATGCCTGCCCAAGAAACTAGGCCGTTTCGTATCGCAAAACGTACTACGATCTCCCACCATTTGATAGGGGTTGTGATGTTATATATCCCCTTGTGGTAAGTTTTTTAGGTAATGTGTTGTGTTTGAAGCAGTGATGTTTTTAAATTACGCAAATAAAAAGCTAATTGAAAAGCACACAATTAGACGTAAATAAATCGTACCTATGTGCCTATCCTTGAGTAGTTCTGGAAAATCTTTCTTTTTGAGGTTTTTATAACAATAAATAAATGTTGTAACAATGGGTTGATTTTTGTAAGGTATTCAAGGATTTTTACATTATTTTACGTTGCTTCAAACATTCAAAGTTATTTGCATGCGTATCGATCCGAAACAGTCCAAGTATTTGGCTTCCCGGAAAAAAATCAGGTTCACCCGGAATTTCTTATTTCCCACACCAGGAGAATATTCGGAATATCCCGTTTCTCATTACCTACTGCAAGCACCCCAAAAAAATAACTCATCTTGAAATTCAGGAAGATGGTTTTTTGGCCGCTCGAAAAAAGTTCGTTGCTCCAGGAGTTTAATCCGGTGATCCCGGAGTTTAACCTAGTGCTACCGGAGTTGAGTCTGGTGATCTCTCTGTGTTCATTCAGTCCAGTGTTTCGTCTGGTGCTTCCGGAGTTAATTCCGGTGTTCCCGGTGTTAATTCCGGTGTTCCCGGAGTTGTCCGATGCTCCCGGAGTTGTCCGATGCTCCCGGAGTTTAGTACCTCGTACCCGGAGTTGATTCGGTATTCCCGGAGTTTTATCAGGTGTACCCGGATTTAAGTCCGGTGTACCCGGAGTTTTTTGTCGATTCGGAGGAATGTTATTTTTCCTCGGAATATTTTTGTAATCTCCAAGAGTTTTTACATTATTTTACGTTTCTTGAATCATTTATTGCTGTTTGTGTGCGTATCGATCCGTTTCAGTTGAGAAGTGATGCGTTAGATGTCCCCACGATCCCGCCGCAGCGCATTACACGTTCTTTCGCAGGGCCAGTCCATAGATTATAATAGTTTTCGTTGAACAAGTATCGCTTCTCGGCCTCTGGCTAAGATCAAAGTTGATGCGCCTGCTCATGTGCAGCGACGCCATCAGATGGTCGCGCGACATCTACGTCGAGCATCTGACGGGCACCAGGCAGTATGTATAACGAGCAGCGGTATTGTGATATTGTTACCACCCCTATATGAGTACTGGACTACAGTCCTTTAACTGTTTGTAATTGTATTTTATATATTCTAACTATTTACCTTTTATATACTTTATCTGTTGACTATTTATTTTTTATGTATTTTATCTATTGACTAGCAATTTTATTTATATCTATAGCTCTTTTGAACAAGTGAATTTATTCAAACTCATCATAACATTTAGCCCATAAAAACAATAGCGGTATTGTGATATTGTTACCACCCCTATATGAGTACTGGACTTACAGTCCTTTAACTGTTTGTAATTGTATTTTATATATTCTAACTATTTACCTTTTATATACTTTATCTGTTGACTATTTATTTTTTATGTATTTTATCTATTGACTAGCAATTTTATTTATATCTATAGCTCTTTTGAACAAGTGAATTTATTCAAACTCATCATAACATTTAGCCCATAAAAACAATGTACAAATTTGTAAATTTAAATATTTATTAATAAAAGTATCAATCTGTTCTTATCAGCTTAATATCTGATACGCCCCGCATGCGGGGCCAGTATATTAAACTGATTTTTGGAATTTGATGGAGGGTTAGGGGCTTGCTCCACCTCCGTCGCGGGTTGGCCCGGTATTGCAGTACCGCCGGGATCGGCCCATTTTACATAATTTAAAAATAATAATATTAAACACATACGTGGTTTTCCTACGGACAGTGCGTAAACTAAACTTTTACGCATTCTGACATTACGCACTGCAGTGCGAAAGTAACACTTTTTCGCACTAGTGCGTAAAAAAAATCACCTGTGCCTAAAATCATCAACTGTGCGTTAAGACATTTTTTACCACTGTTCATAAATTTATGCATTTTGAAAAATACAGTATTTTGCGGCAAGTATAACTCGGAAGTCTTTATTTGATATTACGACAATTCATATCATTAAACATTCAAATTAATGATATAATTGCTACAATTTGGCAATATAATAACTGTCGATAAAAAAAAACATTGTATGAAACACTTTCGTAAAGGGCTTTTTTGTACTCGCGTGTTTGTTGAACTCGGCTGCGCCTCATTCAACAAATTTCACGCTCATACAAAAAAGTCCTACTTTACGAACTTGTATCATAAATAACTATTTTGATATGCTTGTTAATTGTATGTCAGAAAAAGAGTTATTTTACTAACAAGTGCGCAAACTGTTACTATTCCGCACGCAAATACAGTTAGACGAACGACGCGAAGCTGAGTACGTATAAGTTTTTGCGTGCGGAAAAGCCACTTTGCGCACGTGATAGGAACGAAACCTATTGAATAATTTTTAGTCAAACTTGATGAAAATTTACAACAAATAATTACACAACAATAAAAAATAATAACGAAATTTAATTATTTGTTCGTAATATTAATGAAAGAACAATAATATAATTATTGACATTCTTTTTATGATTTGATGAATTGAAAAGTGTCGGTGTTTGTAGACTCTTGCTGACAAAAACTGAAGAAAAATCTGACTTCATATGTCAAAGTTGACAAGTGCACTTATTGTTTCTTGACAATATTATATATAATCATTTATTATACAAGGTACTTCAAAAATGTTTTTTTTGTTTTGAGTTTTTTTTTGTTTCAAACCTGAAATACAACTATCGGAAAATACGATGGAAAGGTAAAAGGGAATGAATACACTTGCAACGGCCTCCTTCTTATATTGCACAGCAACTAAAATAAATAATAATTTTCCATACCACCGATATTTTTGAGTAGCTTTACTTTTCCGCGCTCGGTGCGAAAATTACCTTATCTGTTCGGCGTGCGGAAAAGTGTAACTTTGCGCACGCAAATGTATGCAGAAAAGTACAACTTTGCGCACGCTCGTTGGAAAAATAATTATAGTTATTCTAACTGAGGTTTTACGCACTATTCACAGTGCGTAAGGTGATACTTTTTAGAAAGTGTGCGTAAAATCATTGATTGAAACGTCCTAATATTTTTTTCGTGGTTGTCAATGGCTGATCAAGATGGATTCTATTAATATTTTCTAAAACATCTCATAGGCCAGTAGAGATAGACATTAAAAATCGAAAATTTAACAATAATTCCTTAGTTTTGAAACTTTGGTCAAATGAATGGTACATCATTGAAAAAGTAACCCCCTTCCCCTCCCCCCTCCCGAAGCTACTTCGCGAACAGGTGGGAATTTCGGGAATTTTTGCGGAAGAAAAACTGTTCAGAGGTGGCGCCAGGCACCCCTTAAAAATAAAAAATAAATGGTATTGTAGGGGACCATTTCTGACTTTATTTTTACCGGTGGAGGGGGGATGAGCTCATTTTTTTTTTGTTTCAAGGGGGCGAAATTAATTTTTGTAAATTTTTTAAATAGTCCTAGGGACCATGGCTGCCTATTCTAGCAAGATTGTTAAAGACCCCGTTTTTATGCGAACTTTCCGTTTGGCTTGTGCGCGTGCACGCAGATTTTCGAAAACGGAATTAGGTATTCTCGGGTGTCACGGAATAATTTGGATAGTTTCCTGAATTTATAGAATGTTTTTGTTCCTTTTTTTGATTTCAATTAGAATTGGAGGGGGTAGGGAGAAATACTAAAAAAACCAAAATGGCCGTAAAAAAATCGTAAAAATATTAAAAAATATCAGAGATGATCACCGAACGACCAGAAATACGTTGACGCTTCGAGCGACCCCCCTCGCCCCCCCACCCAATTTTCAAAATTGGAATATTGGAAACATTCATACGGCTACGTACGCAGAAAATTATTGCGAACAAAAATATGTATGGGTGGGGGACTACATTGCCCCCCTTACCAAAAAAATTTAAAAAAAATGGAAAAAAATCTCAAAAATATTTTAAAATAGGGATAATGTTGGGAACCCCCTCCGATATTTTTTTACCCCAATGGGGAGGGGAGGGCAAACAATATATTGCGACTTTTTCAAATGTTTCATGGTTTCATGTTGAACCGAGTTACGAGTCATTTTTCAGTTTTTTGGGAATTACTCGAGAACGGAGACACTTAGGAGGAGGGGACGTGTACCGTTGGATTCGTAATGAGTAATCACACCATCGACATGAATTGGTGAACTGATCCATTCATAAAGTCAAAAGAAAAAATAAAATCTTTTTTTTTTCGAAATATTTTCTAATGAAAGTATCAATCTGTTTTCAATGCTTCTTTGCCTCTGGCTGAGATCAAAGTGTTCTCAGCCTCTGGCTGAGATCAAGCTTCTCAGCCTCTGGCTAAGATCAAAGCATCTCGGCCTCTGGCTAAGATTGATTGAATCGTCCGTATATTATTTTCGTGGTTGACAATTATATATGACTGATCAAGATATACTAATATTTGTATAAAAATCTTGATCTTTAACAAAAACTGGCGATATTTTATATATCAGACATATAATTTTTTTTCTTACGCCTATTTTCGGAAAAAAGTATCAATCTGTGTTCTCATCGCTTCTCGGCCTCTGGCTAAGATCGAAGTGTTCTCGGCCCCTGGCTAAGAACAAAGCTTGTCGGCCTCTGGCTAAGATTGATGGAAACGTCCTAATATTCTTTTTGTGGTTGACACTGTCCAATTTTCTTTATTCAAACAAAATTTTGCCTGTCATAATATTACGCATTTTTCTAGATCGAGATTCGTTATCTTCTATATTTATAACCAAGAAACTTCATTGTCGACTCCTAGGGAGGTAAATGTTTCTGTTCCTTCATAAAAACAAAAATTGCCTCCGTCTTAACTTTCTTTACACTCTCTACCTACCTTGCGTTCGATTTTGTAAGATTTATGGAATTCGAATTTTCCATAGAATATTATTCTTACATATCCATCCTAGCATACACAATCTGCTATATTACTAAAGAACTTCGTTGTCGACCCACAAACAAGAGAGGAATATTACTCTTTTCCTTCCAGAGAACAAAATTTTCCCCCTCTTAATTTTCTTAACACTTGCAAGAGAGCTGCCGTTTTTTTTACCTGGTCCATTTAATTTTGTAAAATTTATGGAAATCTTTACACAGGCCCGTTTTTCTCAATTCTAACAATATTTGTTTTCTGCTTCTCTTGCAGTTTTTTTGTTTAATTGATTTACTATTTTTTGCATATTTTTTGGGGCACACTGTATAGACACAGCATACGGTGGTATCATGTGATAAGTATGATACATGTATATTTGTTAATGTTCGTAACAACACCAATAACTGACAATAATGATTGTGAATTGTACAGAACAACTCAGAAAAACAGGGCACATGCTCGAAAATAATGTTTCGATCATTTTTATTGATGGTTTGTCTACTAGCCATCAGGGCGCATCACACTCGGTTCACTGAAACGAGTCTAGACAAACAGTACAAGTTATTTCGGAAACAATAAATAGATACTCTGGTTTCTCTTCAGTGCGAATAAATCTTTCGCCTTTTACTAAAGATTTCCGTGGAGAGGAACAATATAAATGAGTCTCAAATAATTTTTGGAGCCCAACATAGTTGGGCCATTTTATGAATCTGTAAACATAAGTATTATGATGCATGCCATTAATACCAAACATCAAACGATCAATCTAATCTGAACAAATGTCACATAAAGGCGTATTTACCGGATTCAGAATGCATAATTTTTTGGACGTGCGTAAATTTATCGCATAATCCATAAGAGTAAAACACAGGGACTCGAGTGAAAAGATTTACCAGTTTCACAATTTATAAAGCAATCCCTGTGTTGAACTTTTATGAATTATGCAATAAAATTACGCATATGCAATAAATTATGCATAATTGTTCAGTGTTTAACCTATTTTATTTTTATATCCCTATGTAATGTCTAATCTGCACGCCTATGAGTGGTCACATGCTCAGGGTAGTCTCGATCAACCGTCGTTTCGTGCAGAAGTTTTTTTAGCAGTTAGCAATAGCAACTTACTCTGGTGTTGTCAACACACCCAAATTGTCACGTAAACGAATAAACATATTACTCTAAGCTTTTATTTATACAAATTGTGTGGAAACAGTTACCGCTACTTGTCAAACTAAAATCAACGCGGACAGTTGTCCCAAAATACAATAACGAATCCGGTAAATCCGCCTTAAGAAAAGTTTATGGATTCAGCAAATACATATTTTACGATCACGTAGCGTTTGTATTATGAAATATAAGTTCACATTAGAATTTCCTTATCTTACATTTATTGTGATCAATAATTGAAAATTATCATCACTCCCAGCGACATCTGTGGGTGCTTCGTTTGTGCACTGTACTGATCTATTGCAGGATACTGTCGGGTATGCCGCGTGGTTTATCCGTTGGATCGAGTGAGGCCGTTACTTGTACATATTTCCATCGACTAAAGGTAGGTATATTTTCTTGAATTATATTTGTACTAATATCGGTTATTTACGATTTGTTATCGATATTCGCTCCTAGAGATTTCTAGAAAAATTGGTACAGTGAACGTCTTGGGTATGGGTTCAGAATACGAGAATTCCTTGCAAACTTGCACCTGTACTTTTTAGTTTGTATTATTTTTTACGCATTTTGTTTCTATTCTACACATTTTTGGTAGATTTCCATTGATTGAACGTAAGTATTAGTATCTCTCATATTTACAGGTTCGATATACATGGTTTCATATTCCGCATTTTCACTCGATTAAAGTGAAAGTAATATATATATATACCAAGAACGATTATGAACAATTATAACAGTATGATGTTTATACATGCTATGCATAGACGGCGCTACTATATCACCAGCAACGTTGTACATGTTTTTGTATAGAGTTGGTTATTAAATGATGAACAAAGACAATGAGAAAGCATACTTACCTGGCGTAGGGGTTAACCATGATCAACAAGGCGGTTCCCCCAGGATGAGGCCCTTCCATTGCACTTCGGTTGGGCTTGACCCCTGCGATTATCCCTAATGCGGATAACTCGGGCGCGTAATTTTTGGTAGTCGGGACTGCGTACGCGCTGTCCCGGTGAACATAATTCAAACATATTATATTTATACCTTCTCCAATTGATCTGATAAACATAGCCTTATTGTAGAATCGTTGTCGCATGCCTGCCCAAGAAACTAGGCCGTTTCGTATCGCAAAACGTACTACGATCTCCCACCATTTGATAGGGGTTGTGATGTTATATATCCCCTTGTGGTAAGTTTTTTAGGTAATGTGTTGTGTTTGAAGCAGTGATGTTTTTAAATTACGCAAATAAAAAGCTAATTGAAAAGCACACAATTAGACGTAAATAAATCGTACCTATGTGCCTATCCTTGAGTAGTTCTGGAAAATCTTTCTTTTTGAGGTTTTTATAACAATAAATAAATGTTGTAACAATGGGTTGATTTTTGTAAGGTATTCAAGGATTTTTACATTATTTTACGTTGCTTCAAACATTCAAAGTTATTTGCATGCGTATCGATCCGAAACAGTCCAAGTATTTGGCTTCCCGGAAAAAAATCAGGTTCACCCGGAATTTCTTATTTCCCACACCAGGAGAATATTCGGAATATCCCGTTTCTCATTACCTACTGCAAGCACCCCAAAAAAATAACTCATCTTGAAATTCAGGAAGATGGTTTTTTGGCCGCTCGAAAAAAGTTCGTTGCTCCAGGAGTTTAATCCGGTGATCCCGGAGTTTAACCTAGTGCTACCGGAGTTGAGTCTGGTGATTTCTCTGTGTTCATTCAGTCCAGTGTTTCGTCTGGTGCTTCCGGAGTTAATTCCGGTGTTCCCGGTGTTAATTCCGGTGTTCCCGGAGTTGTCCGATGCTCCCGGAGTTGTCCGATGCTCCCGGAGTTTAGTACCTCGTACCCGGAGTTGATTCGGTATTCCCGGAGTTTTATCAGGTGTACCCGGATTTAAGTCCGGTGTACCCGGAGTTTTTTGTCGATTCGGAGGAATGTTATTTTTCCTCGGAATATTTTTGTAATCTCCAAGAGTTTTTAAATTATTTTACGTTTCTTGAAACATTTATTGCTGTTTGTGTGCGTATCGATCCGTTTCAGTTGAGAAGTGATGCGTTAGATGTCCCCACGATCCCGCCGCAGCGCATTACACGTTCTTTCGCAGGGCCAGTCCATAGATTATAATAGTTTTCGTTGAACAAGTATCGCTTCTCGGCCTCTGGCTAAGATCAAAGTGATTTCATTCGTTCTACGAGGATGCCACGTCCAGAAGAACCCCTTGAAAGTCCTCGACAAGAAGGTGAAGAGAGCCCTGAAGTCCTGGATGAACCTTCCACAGAGAGCAAGCCCCGAGCTCCTGTATGTTCCCATGAAGAAAGGAGGCGCTGGAGTCCTACCATTGGCCGACCTTGTTGACGTGGCAACCATCGTACAAGCGTACAAGATGGTGACATGCGCAGAAGCCCTCGTCAGAGACACCGCGCTCTGCCAGTTGGTCGAAGTGGTTCGACGTCGGATAGGGCGCCATCCATCGGTGGGAGACCTAGCCCGCTATCTGTCTGGTGACCTGACAGGTGAATTTGGCAGAGATGGCGGCGACATAGCGTCTTTGTGGTCCAGAGCACGAAACGCATCAAGGAGACTGTCCAACAGGTTGGACATGAAATGGACGCGTACCGAAGAGTCGCTCTCCATCGTATTGGGACGAGATGATGGGCCCTCAGTTAAAATAACGCCATCTACCCGTCACAATCTGGAGTGGAAGCTCAAGGATTCCTTAAGAAACCTGTACGCGTCCATTTTGGCTCGTAAACCGGATCAGGGCAAAACCTTCAAGTGCTTCTCGAAGAGTGCCGCCAGTAACCACTTTCTGAGAAGCGGTTTTGCCACAAGGTTCTGCGACTGGCGATT
Organism: Chrysolina oricalcia; assembly: GCA_944452925.2. Classification (NCBI taxonomy): domain Eukaryota; kingdom Metazoa; phylum Arthropoda; class Insecta; order Coleoptera; family Chrysomelidae; genus Chrysolina; species Chrysolina oricalcia. The sequence continues at coordinate 53,357,707 of OX101822.2, forward strand.
CATCCACAGAGCCAGACTAGACTGTGTCCCCTTGAATGCCACGAAACGTTTCGGAGACGGTGATAAACGCTGCAGGAGATGTCAAGAATTCAACGAGACCCTGCCTCATGTCCTGAACCATTGCAGAATCCACTCTGCAGCGTGGCAGAGGAGACATAACGCCATTCAGGCCCGCCTGGTGAAGGCGATCCCGCAGCGTTTAGGGACGATCTCCGTGAACAGGCAGGTCCCCCACACTAATAGTAATCTGAGGCCGGACATAGTTATCACCAACGAAGCCGATGCCAAAATTACTATTATCGACATCACCGTACCCTTCGAAAACGAGCCACAAGCCCTCACCCGAGCCCGCGAACTTAAGAGGGAAAAGTACGCCGGCTTGGCTGAGGAGTTGCGGGCGCAAGGGTACGAAACGTCGGTAGATGCCTTCATCGTGGGGGCCCTGGGCACATGGGACCAGGAGAACGAGCCAGTGTTGCGACAGTGCTCTGTATCGCAGAGATATGCGAAGTTGATGCGCCTGCTCATGTGCAGCGACGCCATCAGATGGTCGCGCGACATCTACGTCGAGCATCTGACGGGCACCAGGCAGTATGTATAACGAGCAGCGGTATTGTGATATTGTTACCACCCCTATATGAGTACTGGACTTACAGTCCTTTAACTGTTTGTAATTGTATTTTATATATTCTAACTATTTACCTTTTATATACTTTATCTGTTGACTATTTATTTTTTATGTATTTTATCTATTGACTAGCAATTTTATTTATATCTATAGCTCTTTTGAACAAGTGAATTTATTCAAACTCATCATAACATTTAGCCCATAAAAACAATGTACAAATTTGTAAATTTAAATATTTATTAATAAAAGTATCAATCTGTTCTTATCAGCTTAATATCTGATACGCCCCGCATGCGGGGCCAGTATATTAAACTGATTTTTGGAATTTGATGGAGGGTTAGGGGCTTGCTCCACCTCCGTCGCGGGTTGGCCCGGTATTGCAGTACCGCCGGGATCGGCCCATTTTACATAATTTAAAAATAATAATATTAAACACATACGTGGTTTTCCTACGGACAGTGCGTAAACTAAACTTTTACGCATTCTGACATTACGCACTGCAGTGCGAAAGTAACACTTTTTCGCACTAGTGCGTAAAAAAAATCATCTGTGCCTAAAATCATCAACTGTGCGTTAAGACATTTTTTACCACTGTTCATAAATTTATGCATTTTGAAAAATACAGTATTTTGCGGCAAGTATAACTCGGAAGTCTTTATTTGATATTACGACAATTCATATCATTAAACATTCAAATTAATGATATAATTGCTACAATTTGGCAATATAATAACTGTCGATAAAAAAAAACATTGTATGAAACACTTTCGTAAAGGGCTTTTTTGTACTCGCGTGTTTGTTGAACTCGGCTGCGCCTCATTCAACAAATTTCACGCTCATACAAAAAAGTCCTACTTTACGAACTTGTATCATAAATAACTATTTTGATATGCTTGTTAATTGTATGTCAGAAAAAGGGTTATTTTACTAACAAGTGCGCAAACTGTTACTATTCCGCACGCAAATACAGTTAGACGAACGACGCGAAGCTGAGTACGTATAAGTTTTTGCGTGCGGAAAAGCCACTTTGCGCACGTGATAGGAACGAAACCTATTGAATAATTTTTAGTCAAACTTGATGAAAATTTACAACAAATAATTACACAACAATAAAAAATAATAACGAAATTTAATTATTTGTTCGTAATATTAATGAAAGAACAATAATATAATTATTGACATTCTTTTTATGATTTGATGAATTGAAAAGTGTCGGTGTTTGTAGACTCTTGCTGACAAAAACTGAAGAAAAATCTGACTTCATATGTCAAAGTTGACAAGTGCACTTATTGTTTCTTGACAATATTATATATAATCATTTATTATACAAGGTACTTCAAAAATGTTTTTTTTGTTTTGAGTTTTTTTTTGTTTCAAACCTGAAATACAACTATAGGAAAATACGATGGAAAGGTAAAAGGGAATGAATACACTTGCAACGGCCTCCTTCTTATATTGCACAGCAACTAAAATAAATAATAATTTTCCATACCACCGATATTTTTGAGTAGCTTTACTTTTCCGCGCTCGGTGCGAAAATTACCTTATCTGTTCGGCGTGCGGAAAAGTGTAACTTTGCGCACGCAAATGTATGCAGAAAAGTACAACTTTGCGCACGCTCGTTGGAAAAATAATTATAGTTATTCTAACTGAGGTTTTACGCACTATTCACAGTGCGTAAGGTGATACTTTTTAGAAAGTGTGCGTAAAATCATTGATTGAAACGTCCTAATATTTTTTTCGTGGTTGTCAATGGCTGATCAAGATGGATTCTATTAATATTTTCTAAAACATCTCATAGGCCAGTAGAGATAGACATTAAAAATCGAAAATTTAACAATAATTCCTTAGTTTTGAAACTTTGGTCAAATGAATGGTACATCATTGAAAAAGTAACCCCCTTCCCCTCCCCCCTCCCGAAGCTACTTCGCGAACAGGTGGGAATTTCGGGAATATACCGGTGGCTACGTACGTAGGAAATTTTTGCGGAAGAAAAACTGTTCAGAGGTGGCGCCAGGCACCCCTTAAAAATAAAAAATAAATGGTATTGTAGGGGACCATTTCTGACTTTATTTTTACCGGTGGAGGGGGGATGAGCTCATTTTTTTTTTGTTTCAAGGGGGCGAAATTAATTTTTGTAAATTTTTTAAATAGTCCTAGGGACCATGGCTGCCTATTCTAGCAAGATTGTTAAAGACCCCGTTTTTATGCGAACTTTCCGTTTGGCTTGTGCGCGTGCACGCAGATTTTCGAAAACGGAATTAGGTATTCTCGGGTGTCACGGAATAATTTGGATAGTTTCCTGAATTTATAGAATGTTTTTGTTCCTTTTTTTGATTTCAATTAGAATTGGAGGGGGTAGGGAGAAATACTAAAAAAACCAAAATGGCCGTAAAAAAATCGTAAAAATATTAAAAAATATCAGAGATGATCACCGAACGACCAGAAATACGTTGACGCTTCGAGCGACCCCCCTCGCCCCCCCACCCAATTTTCAAAATTGGAATATTGGAAACATTCATACGGCTACGTACGCAGAAAATTATTGCGAACAAAAATATGTATGGGTGGGGGACTACATTGCCCCCCTTACCAAAAAAATTTAAAAAAAATGGAAAAAAATCTCAAAAATATTTTAAAATAGGGATAATGTTGGGAACCCCCTCCGATATTTTTTTACCCCAATGGGGAGGGGAGGGCAAACAATATATTGCGACTTTTTCAAATGTTTCATGGTTTCATGTTGAACCGAGTTACGAGTCATTTTTCAGTTTTTTGGGAATTACTCGAGAACGGAGACACTTAGGAGGAGGGGACGTGTACCGTTGGATTCGTAATGAGTAATCACACCATCGACATGAATTGGTGAACTGATCCATTCATAAAGTCAAAAGAAAAAATAAAATCTTTTTTTTTTCGAAATATTTTCTAATGAAAGTATCAATCTGTTTTCAATGCTTCTTTGCCTCTGGCTGAGATCAAAGTGTTCTCAGCCTCTGGCTGAGATCAAGCTTCTCAGCCTCTGGCTAAGATCAAAGCATCTCGGCCTCTGGCTAAGATTGATTGAATCGTCCGTATATTATTTTCGTGGTTGACAATTATATATGACTGATCAAGATATACTAATATTTGTATAAAAATCTTGATCTTTAACAAAAACTGGCGATATTTTATATATCAGACATATAATTTTTTTTCTTACGCCTATTTTCGGAAAAAAGTATCAATCTGTGTTCTCATCGCTTCTCGGCCTCTGGCTAAGATCGAAGTGTTCTCGGCCCCTGGCTAAGAACAAAGCTTGTCGGCCTCTGGCTAAGATTGATGGAAACGTCCTAATATTCTTTTTGTGGTTGACACTGTCCAATTTTCTTTATTCAAACAAAATTTTGCCTGTCATAATATTACGCATTTTTCTAGATCGAGATTCGTTATCTTCTATATTTATAACCAAGAAACTTCATTGTCGACTCCTAGGGAGGTAAATGTTTCTGTTCCTTCATAAAAACAAAAATTGCCTCCGTCTTAACTTTCTTTACACTCTCTACCTACCTTGCGTTCGATTTTGTAAGATTTATGGAATTCGAATTTTCCATAGAATATTATTCTTACATATCCATCCTAGCATACACAATCTGCTATATTACTAAAGAACTTCGTTGTCGACCCACAAACAAGAGAGGAATATTACTCTTTTCCTTCCAGAGAACAAAATTTTCCCCCTCTTAATTTTCTTAACACTTGCAAGAGAGCTGCCGTTTTTTTTACCTGGTCCATTTAATTTTGTAAAATTTATGGAAATCTTTACACAGGCCCGTTTTTCTCAATTCTAACAATATTTGTTTTCTGCTTCTCTTGCAGTTTTTTTGTTTAATTGATTTACTATTTTTTGCATATTTTTTGGGGCACACTGTATAGACACAGCATACGGTGGTATCATGTGATAAGTATGATACATGTATATTTGTTAATGTTCGTAACAACACCAATAACTGACAATAATGATTGTGAATTGTACAGAACAACTCAGAAAAACAGGGCACATGCTCGAAAATAATGTTTCGATCATTTTTATTGATGGTTTGTCTACTAGCCATCAGGGCGCATCACACTCGGTTCACTGAAACGAGTCTAGACAAACAGTACAAGTTATTTCGGAAACAATAAATAGATACTCTGGTTTCTCTTCAGTGCGAATAAATCTTTCGCCTTTTACTAAAGATTTCCGTGGAGAGGAACAATATAAATGAGTCTCAAATAATTTTTGGAGCCCAACATAGTTGGGCCATTTTATGAATCTGTAAACATAATAGTGTATTATGATGCATGCCATTAATACCAAACATCAAACGATCAATCTAATCTGAACAAATGTCACATAAAGGCGTATTTACCGGATTCAGAATGCATAATTTTTTGGACGTGCGTAAATTTATCGCATAATCCATAAGAGTAAAACACAGGGACTCGAGTGAAAAGATTTACCAGTTTCACAATTTATAAAGCAATCCCTGTGTTGAACTTTTATGAATTATGCAATAAAATTACGCATATGCAATAAATTATGCATAATTGTTCAGTGTTTAACCTATTTTATTTTTATATCCCTATGTAATGTCTAATCTGCACGCCTATGAGTGGTCACATGCTCAGGGTAGTCTCGATCAACCGTCGTTTCGTGCAGAAGTTTTTTTAGCAGTTAGCAATAGCAACTTACTCTGGTGTTGTCAACACACCCAAATTGTCACGTAAACGAATAAACATATTACTCTAAGCTTTTATTTATACAAATTGTGTGGAAACAGTTACCGCTACTTGTCAAACTAAAATCAACGCGGACAGTTGTCCCAAAATACAATAACGAATCCGGTAAATCCGCCTTAAGAAAAGTTTATGGATTCAGCAAATACATATTTTACGATCACGTAGCGTTTGTATTATGAAATATAAGTTCACATTAGAATTTCCTTACCTTACATTTATTGTGATCAATAATTGAAAATTATCATCACTCCCAGCGACATCTGTGGGTGCTTCGTTTGTGCACTGTACTGATCTATTGCAGGATACTGTCGGGTATGCCGCGTGGTTTATCCGTTGGATCGAGTGAGGCCGTTACTTGTACATATTTCCATCGACTAAAGGTATATTTTCTTGAATTATATTTGTACTAATATCGGTTATTTACGATTTGTTATCGATATTCGCTCCTAGAGATTTCTAGAAAAATTGGTACAGTGAACGTCTTGGGTATGGGTTCAGAATACGAGAATTCCTTGCAAACTTGCACCTGTACTTTTTAGTTTGTATTATTTTTTACGCATTTTGTTTCTATTCTACACATTTTTGGTAGATTTCCATTGATTGAACGTAAGTATTAGTATCTCTCATATTTACAGGTTCGATATACATGGTTTCATATTCCGCATTTTCACTCGATTAAAGTGAAAGTAATATATATATACCAAGTGAGTATGAACGATTATGAACAATTATAACAGTATGATGTTTATACATGCTATGCATAGACGGCGCTACTATATCACCAGCAACGTTGTACATGTTTTTGTATAGAGTTGGTTATTAAATGATGAACAAAGACAATGAGAAAGCATACTTACCTGGCGTAGGGGTTAACCATGATCATCAAGGCGGTTCCCCCAGGATGAGGCCCTTCCATTGCACTTCGGTTGGGCTGACCCCTGCGATTATCCCTAATGCGTTAACTCGGGCGCGTAATTTTTTGTAGTCGGGACTGCGTACGCGCTGTCCCGGTGTTACATAATTCAAACATATTATATTTATACCTTCTCCAATTGATCTGATAAACATAGCCTTATTGTAGAATCGTTGTCGCATGCCTGCCCAAGAAACTAGGCCGTTTCGTATCGCAAAACGTACTACGATCTCCCACCATTTGATAGGGGTTGTGATGTTATATATCCCCTTGTGGTAAGTTTTTTAGGTAATGTGTTGTGTTTGAAGCAGTGATGTTTTTAAATTACGCAAATAAAAAGCTAATTGAAAAGCACACAATTAGACGTAAATAAATCGTACCTATGTGCCTATCCTTGAGTAGTTCTGGAAAATCTTTCTTTTTGAGGTTTTTATAACAATAAATAAATGTTGTAACAATGGGTTGATTTTTGTAAGGTATTCAAGGATTTTTACATTATTTTACGTTGCTTCAAACATTCAAAGTTATTTGCATGAGTATCGATCCGAAACAGTCCAAGTATTTGGCTTCCCGGAAAAAAATCAGGTTCACCCGGAATTTCTTATTTCCCACACCAGGAGAATATTCGGAATATCCCGTTTCTCATTACCTACTGCAAGCACCCCAAAAAAATAACTCATCTTGAAATTCAGGAAGATGGTTTTTTGGCCGCTCGAAAAAAGTTCGTTGCTCCAGGAGTTTAATCCGGTGATCCCGGAGTTTAACCTAGTGCTACCGGAGTTGAGTCTGGTGATCTCTCTGTGTTCATTCAGTCCAGTGTTTCGTCTGGTGCTTCCGGAGTTAATTCCGGTGTTCCCGGTGTTAATTCCGGTGTTCCCGGAGTTGTCCGATGCTCCCGGAGTTTAGTACCTCGTACCCGGAGTTGATTCGGTATTCCCGGAGTTTTATCAGGTGTACCCGGATTTAAGTCCGGTGTACCCGGAGTTTTTTTTCGATTCGGAGGAATGTTATTTTTCCTCGGAATATTTTTGTAATCTCCAAGAGTTTTTACATTATTTTACGTTTCTTGAAACATTTATTGCTGTTTGTGTGCGTATCGATCCGTTTCAGTTGAGAAGTGATGCGTTAGATGTCCCCACGATCCCGCCGCAGCGCATTACACGTTCTTTCGCAGGGCCAGTCCATAGATACTAATAGTGTCAACAATCACCAACGATATAGTAGATTTCACCCAACAACGAGGAAAGCTTGGAAATATTCCGAGTTGGAAAATGAGAAATTCAAATAAAGTCCGAATTTCCGACCATATCTCGAAGGCGAAGTCTGTTAGGCTCCGCCCACTTGGCGAAATTCGCCGTGCTGCCTTGCTACTGGTCGGGCAAATTCTATAAATATAAGCGTTTTGTTACACAACATTCATTCGAACTTGAGCATTCGAACTTGAACATTCGAACTCGAGCATTCAAACTCGAACTCCATAGTTTGTACTGGGAGCAATTCATTCAGATATCTGACTTCGAGAGAAGTATTCAGATTCGAGGCTCAGTATAGTGAGCATCAAAAATTCCGTTAAGCGGTAGTTAGGTTCATCATTCACCATTAGAATTGGGTATCAAGATTCACCGCTTCGATAACTGAGGTGCGAAAGCATTCTGCAGCTACGAAACACAAACGTGCTATCGTTTTCCTATTGCGACAATTGTTACTCGTTCGAGAAATCGAATCGAAATAATTAGACATTGAAGAGTCTCTTGGTTGTACAGAGCTGTACCTACGCAAGCGTCTACGGTGAAATCTACAATATAAAAGGGGAAATCTACAGCAGTTGTTCTCTGATCCTGACAAGTCCGGTTAGAAGTCCAGTTTAAACGAAGCCTTGGTTGTTTTTATTTCTTGGAACCTGCCCGTCCACAGGAAAGTGAATTTTACAAACAATCAAACTTTAGTGCAGTGGTTCCTGTCCGATTCCAGACCTTGCAGAGAAGAGGAAGCCAAGAAATAGACTTTAGTGAGCATTTTCACGTAAGAAACAATATTTGCTATCACCCATATTATTCCTCCTGTGAGGTACTCTGTACCTAGGGAAAGTGCACACGACCACTCATTGGTATTTGGGTACGTTGCTTCTGCAACTATTACAAAAGAATTCACTACGTGGTCTAGGGCCGTAAAAGCGCCCTGTGGTGTGTAACTGACCCTTCCCTATATATTTTATGTGTATGTATATTGTTGTATTCGATGAATTGTGTAGAAGCTGTTGTGATTATCTTTTAAAAACTAAATTTTAGGGATTTTTCCTCTCGCTCTGACGAAGCTACCGCTTCGTCAAGCTGTTTATTATAGAACAAAGAGAGTTCGCTGTCTGTTGCCAAAGAAAGGAAATAATCGTAATAATTATTTAATATTTTTGATTTCTCGTACCCGTTGACCGGATACGAGTTCGAGAGGTTTCATCTGAAGTCGAAAGGATGAATCCAATCGATCTGCGTCAGGCTGCATCCGAACCCAGAGCTAGCCGGAGTGATAGGGAAATCGGCCCTCCGAAACGGAGGAATCCATTTTTACAAATTCACCCTTCGCAGCCTAGACGACAATAGTTTTCGTTGAACAAGTATCGCTTCTCGGCCTCTGGCTAAGATCAAAGTGTCTACCCGTCACAATCTGGAGTGGAAGCTCAAGGATTCCTTAAGAAACCTGTACGCGTCCATTTTGGCTCGTAAACCGGATCAGGGCAAAACCTTCAAGTGCTTCTCGAAGAGTGCCGCCAGTAACCACTTTCTGAGAAGCGGTTTTGCCACAAGGTTCTGCGACTGGCGATTCATCCACAGAGCCAGACTAGACTGTGTCCCCTTGAATGCCACGAAACGTTTCGGAGACGGTGATAAACGCTGCAGGAGATGTCAAGAATTCAACGAGACCCTGCCTCATGTCCTGAACCATTGCAGAATCCACTCTGCAGCGTGGCAGAGGAGACATAACGCCATTCAGGCCCGCCTGGTGAAGGCGATCCCGCAGCGTTTAGGGACGATCTCCGTGAACAGGCAGGTCCCCCACACTAATAGTAATCTGAGGCCGGACATAGTTATCACCAACGAAGCCGATGCCAAAATTACTATTATCGACATCACCGTACCCTTCGAAAACGAGCCACAAGCCCTCACCCGAGCCCGAGAACTCAAGAGAGAAAAGTACGCCGGCTTGGCTGAGGAGTTGCGGGCGCAAGGGTACGAAACGTCGGTTGATGCCTTCATCGTGGGGGCCCTGGGCACATGGGACCAGGAGAACGAGCCAGTGTTGCGACAGTGCTCTGTATCGCAGAGATATGCGAAGTTGATGCGCCTGCTCATGTGCAGCGACGCCATCAGATGGTCGCGCGACATCTACGTCGAGCATCTGACGGGCACCAGGCAGTATGTATAACGAGCAGCTGTCTTGTGATATTGTGACCACCCATATATATTTATTTACCATATTTACTTACTGTTGTATCGTCATTTTACATTTTATCGTGATTGTATTTTATATATCGACTATTTATTTATCTGTTTTTTTATCATATTTTATATATTGACATTTAAATTTTTATACCTCTCGTGATTATCGGACTTTATACAAACAATTTATTATTTATAACATTTAGAAATGAAAAACAATGTACAAACTTGTAAATTTAAATATTTATTAATAAAAGTATCAATCTGTTCTTATCAGCTTAATATCTGATACGCCCCGCATGCGGGGCCAGTATATTAAACTGATTTTTGGAATTTGATGGAGGGTTAGGGGCTTGCTCCACCTCCGTCGCGGGTTGGCCCGGTATTGCAGTACCGCCGGGATCGGCCCATTTTACATAATTTAAAAATAATAATATTAAACACATACGTGGTTTTCCTACGGACAGTGCGTAAACTAAACTTTTACGCATTGCTGACATTACGCGCCTCATTCAACAAATTTCACGCTCATACAAAAAAGTCCTACTTTACGAACTTGTATCATAAATAACTATTTTGATATGCTTGTTAATTGTATGTCAGAAAAAGAGTTATTTTACTAACAAGTGCGCAAACTGTTACTATTCCGCACGCAAATACAGTTAGACGAACGACGCGAAGCTGAGTACGTATAAGTTTTTGCGTGCGGAAAAGCCACTTTGCGCACGTGATAGGAACGAAACCTATTGAATAATTTTTAGTCAAACTTGATGAAAATTTACAACAAATAATTACACAACAATAAAAAATAATAACGAAATTTAATTATTTGTTCGTAATATTAATGAAAGAACAATAATATAATTATTGACATTCTTTTTATGATTTGATGAATTGAAAAGTGTCGGTGTTTGTAGACTCTTGCTGACAAAAACTGAAGAAAAATCTGACTTCATATGTCAAAGTTGACAAGTGCACTTATTGTTTCTTGACAATATTATATATAATCATTTATTATACAAGGTACTTCAAAAATGTTTTTTTTGTTTTGAGTTTTTTTTTGTTTCAAACCTGAAATACAACTATCGGAAAATACGATGGAAAGGTAAAAGGGAATGAATACACTTGCAACGGCCTCCTTCTTATATTGCACAGCAACTAAAATAAATAATAATTTTCCATACCACCGATATTTTTGAGTAGCTTTACTTTTCCGCGCTCGGTGCGAAAATTACCTTATCTGTTCGGCGTGCGGAAAAGTGTAACTTTGCGCACGCAAATGTATGCAGAAAAGTACAACTTTGCGCACGCTCGTTGGAAAAATAATTATAGTTATTCTAACTGAGGTTTTACGCACTATTCACAGTGCGTAAGGTGATACTTTTTAGAAAGTGTGCGTAAAATCATTGATTGAAACGTCCTAATATTTTTTTCGTGGTTGTCAATGGCTGATCAAGATGGATTCTATTAATATTTTCTAAAACATCTCATAGGCCAGTAGAGATAGACATTAAAAATCGAAAATTTAACAATAATTCCTTAGTTTTGAAACTTTGGTCAAATGAATGGTACATCATTGAAAAAGTAACCCCCTTCCCCTCCCCCCTCCCGAAGCTACTTCGCGAACAGGTGGGAATTTCGGGAATATACCGGTGGCTACGTACGTAGGAAATTTTTGCGGAAGAAAAACTGTTCAGAGGTGGCGCCAGGCACCCCTTAAAAATAAAAAATAAATGGTATTGTAGGGGACCATTTCTGACTTTATTTTTACCGGTGGAGGGGGGATGAGCTCATTTTTTTTTTGTTTCAAGGGGGCGAAATTAATTTTTGTAAATTTTTTAAATAGTCCTAGGGACCATGGCTGCCTATTCTAGCAAGATTGTTAAAGACCCCGTTTTTATGCGAACTTTCCGTTTGGCTTGTGCGCGTGCACGCAGATTTTCGAAAACGGAATTAGGTATTCTCGGGTGTCACGGAATAATTTGGATAGTTTCCTGAATTTATAGAATGTTTTTGTTCCTTTTTTTGATTTCAATTAGAATTGGAGGGGGTAGGGAGAAATACTAAAAAAACCAAAATGGCCGTAAAAAAATCGTAAAAATATTAAAAAATATCAGAGATGATCACCGAACGACCAGAAATACGTTGACGCTTCGAGCGACCCCCCTCGCCCCCCCACCCAATTTTCAAAATTGGAATATTGGAAACATTCATACGGCTACGTACGCAGAAAATTATTGCGAACAAAAATATGTATGGGTGGGGGACTACATTGCCCCCCTTACCAAAAAAATTTAAAAAAAATGGAAAAAAATCTCAAAAATATTTTAAAATAGGGATAATGTTGGGAACCCCCTCCGATATTTTTTTACCCCAATGGGGAGGGGAGGGCAAACAATATATTGCGACTTTTTCAAATGTTTCATGGTTTCATGTTGAACCGAGTTACGAGTCATTTTTCAGTTTTTTGGGAATTACTCGAGAACGGAGACACTTAGGAGGAGGGGACGTGTACCGTTGGATTCGTAATGAGTAATCACACCATCGACATGAATTGGTGAACTGATCCATTCATAAAGTCAAAAGAAAAAATAAAATCTTTTTTTTTTCGAAATATTTTCTAATGAAAGTATCAATCTGTTTTCAATGCTTCTTTGCCTCTGGCTGAGATCAAAGTGTTCTCAGCCTCTGGCTGAGATCAAGCTTCTCAGCCTCTGGCTAAGATCAAAGCATCTCGGCCTCTGGCTAAGATTGATTGAATCGTCCGTATATTATTTTCGTGGTTGACAATTATATATGACTGATCAAGATATACTAATATTTGTATAAAAATCTTGATCTTTAACAAAAACTGGCGATATTTTATATATCAGACATATAATTTTTTTTCTTACGCCTATTTTCGGAAAAAAGTATCAATCTGTGTTCTCATCGCTTCTCGGCCTCTGGCTAAGATCGAAGTGTTCTCGGCCCCTGGCTAAGAACAAAGCTTGTCGGCCTCTGGCTAAGATTGATGGAAACGTCCTAATATTCTTTTTGTGGTTGACACTGTCCAATTTTCTTTATTCAAACAAAATTTTGCCTGTCATAATATTACGCATTTTTCTAGATCGAGATTCGTTATCTTCTATATTTATAACCAAGAAACTTCATTGTCGACTCCTAGGGAGGTAAATGTTTCTGTTCCTTCATAAAAACAAAAATTGCCTCCGTCTTAACTTTCTTTACACTCTCTACCTACCTTGCGTTCGATTTTGTAAGATTTATGGAATTCGAATTTTCCATAGAATATTATTCTTACATATCCATCCTAGCATACACAATCTGCTATATTACTAAAGAACTTCGTTGTCGACCCACAAACAAGAGAGGAATATTACTCTTTTCCTTCCAGAGAACAAAATTTTCCCCCTCTTAATTTTCTTAACACTTGCAAGAGAGCTGCCGTTTTTTTTACCTGGTCCATTTAATTTTGTAAAATTTATGGAAATCTTTACACAGGCCCGTTTTTCTCAATTCTAACAATATTTGTTTTCTGCTTCTCTTGCAGTTTTTTTGTTTAATTGATTTACTATTTTTTGCATATTTTTTGGGGCACACTGTATAGACACAGCATACGGTGGTATCATGTGATAAGTATGATACATGTATATTTGTTAATGTTCGTAACAACACCAATAACTGACAATAATGATTGTGAATTGTACAGAACAACTCAGAAAAACAGGGCACATGCTCGAAAATAATGTTTCGATCATTTTTATTGATGGTTTGTCTACTAGCCATCAGGGCGCATCACACTCGGTTCACTGAAACGAGTCTAGACAAACAGTACAAGTTATTTCGGAAACAATAAATAGATACTCTGGTTTCTCTTCAGTGCGAATAAATCTTTCGCCTTTTACTAAAGATTTCCGTGGAGAGGAACAATATAAATGAGTCTCAAATAATTTTTGGAGCCCAACATAGTTGGGCCATTTTATGAATCTGTAAACATAATAGTGTATTATGATGCATGCCATTAATACCAAACATCAAACGATCAATCTAATCTGAACAAATGTCACATAAAGGCGTATTTACCGGATTCAGAATGCATAATTTTTTGGACGTGCGTAAATTTATCGCATAATCCATAAGAGTAAAACACAGGGACTCGAGTGAAAAGATTTACCAGTTTCACAATTTATAAAGCAATCCCTGTGTTGAACTTTTATGAATTATGCAATAAAATTACGCATATGCAATAAATTATGCATAATTGTTCAGTGTTTAACCTATTTTATTTTTATATCCCTATGTAATGTCTAATCTGCACGCCTATGAGTGGTCACATGCTCAGGGTAGTCTCGATCAACCGTCGTTTCGTGCAGAAGTTTTTTTAGCAGTTAGCAATAGCAACTTACTCTGGTGTTGTCAACACACCCAAATTGTCACGTAAACGAATAAACATATTACTCTAAGCTTTTATTTATACAAATTGTGTGGAAACAGTTACCGCTACTTGTCAAACTAAAATCAACGCGGACAGTTGTCCCAAAATACAATAACGAATCCGGTAAATCCGCCTTAAGAAAAGTTTATGGATTCAGCAAATACATATTTTACGATCACGTAGCGTTTGTATTATGAAATATAAGTTCACATTAGAATTTCCTTATCTTACATTTATTGTGATCAATAATTGAAAATTATCATCACTCCCAGCGACATCTGTGGGTGCTTCGTTTGTGCACTGTACTGATCTATTGCAGGATACTGTCGGGTATGCCGCGTGGTTTATCCGTTGGATCGAGTGAGGCCGTTACTTGTACATATTTCCATCGACTAAAGGTAGGTATATTTTCTTGAATTATATTTGTACTAATATCGGTTATTTACGATTTGTTATCGATATTCGCTCCTAGAGATTTCTAGAAAAATTGGTACAGTGAACGTCTTGGGTATGGGTTCAGAATACGAGAATTCCTTGCAAACTTGCACCTGTACTTTTTAGTTTGTATTATTTTTTACGCATTTTGTTTCTATTCTACACATTTTTGGTAGATTTCCATTGATTGAACGTAAGTATTAGTATTTCTCATATTTACAGGTTCGATATACATGGTTTCATATTCCGCATTTTCACTCGATTAAAGTGAAAGTAATATATATATACCAAGTGAGTATGAACGATTATGAACAATTATAACAGTATGATGTTTATACATGCTATGCATAGACGGCGCTACTATATCACCAGCAACGTTGTACATGTTTTTGTATAGAGTTGGTTATTAAATGATGAACAAAGACAATGAGAAAGCATACTTACCTGGCGTAGGGGTTAACCATGATCAACAAGGCGGTTCCCCCAGGATGAGGCCCTTCCATTGCACTTCGGTTGGGCTGACCCCTGCGATTATCCCTAATGCGGATAACTCGGGCGCGTAATTTTTGGTAGTCGGGACTGCGTACGCGCTGTCCCGGTGTTAACATAATTCAAACATATTATATTTATACGTTCTCCAATTGATCTGATAAACATAGCCTTATTGTAGAATCGTTGTCGCATGCCTGCCCAAGAAACTAGGCCGTTTCGTATCGCAAAACGTACTACGATCTCTCCCACCATTTGATAGGGGTTGTGATGTTATATATCCCCTTGTGGTAAGTTTTTTAGGTAATGTGTTGTGTTTGAAGCAGTGATGTTTTTAAATTACGCAAATAAAAAGCTAATTGAAAAGCACACAATTAGACGTAAATAAATCGTACCTATGTGCCTATCCTTGAGTAGTTCTGGAAAATCTTTCTTTTTGAGGTTTTTATAACAATAAATAAATGTTGTAACAATGGGTTGATTTTTGTAAGGTATTCAAGGATTTTTACATTATTTTACGTTGCTTCAAACATTCAAAGTTATTTGCATGCGTATCGATCCGAAACAGTCCAAGTATTTGGCTTCCCGGAAAAAAATCAGGTTCACCCGGAATTTCTTATTTCCCACACCAGAAGAATATTCGGAATATCCCGTTTCTCATTACCTACTGCAAGCACCCCAAAAAAATAACTCATCTTGAAATTCAGGAAGATGGTTTTTTGGCCGCTCGAAAAAAGTTCGTTGCTCCAGGAGTTTAATCCGGTGATCCCGGAGTTTAACCTAGTGCTACCGGAGTTGAGTCTGGTGATCTCTCTGTGTTCATTCAGTCCAGTGTTTCGTCTGGTGCTTCCGGAGTTAATTCCGGTGTTCCCGGTGTTAATTCCGGTGTTCCCGGAGTTGTCCGATGCTCCCGGAGTTGTCCGATGCTCCCGGAGTTTAGTACCTCGTACCCGGAGTTGATTCGGTATTCCCGGAGTTTTATCAGGTGTACCCGGATTTAAGTCCGGTGTACCCGGAGTTTTTTGTCGATTCGGAGGAATGTTATTTTTCCTCGGAATATTTTTGTAATCTCCAAGAGTTTTTAAATTATTTTACGTTTCTTGAAACATTTATTGCTGTTTGTGTGCGTATCGATCCGTTTCAGTTGAGAAGTGATGCGTTAGATGTCCCCACGATCCCGCCGCAGCGCATTACACGTTCTTTCGCAGGGCCAGTCCATAGATTATAATAGTTTTCGTTGAACAAGTATCGCTTCTCGGCCTCTGGCTAAGATCAAAGTGTAGTATCTGTTCTTATCAGCTTAATATCTGATACGCCCCGCATGCGGGGCCAGTATATTAAACTGATTTTTGGAATTTGATGGAGGGTTAGGGGCTTGCTCCACCTCCGTCGCGGGTTGGCCCGGTATTGCAGTACCGCCGGGATCGGCCCATTTTACATAATTTAAAAATAATAATATTAAACACATACGTGGTTTTCCTACGGACAGTGCGTAAACTAAACTTTTACGCATTCTGACATTACGCACTGCAGTGCGAAAGTAACACTTTTTCGCACTAGTGCGTAAAAAAAATCACCTGTGCCTAAAATCATCAACTGTGCGTTAAGACATTTTTTACCACTGTTCATAAATTTATGCATTTTGAAAAATACAGTATTTTGCGGCAAGTATAACTCGGAAGTCTTTATTTGATATTACGACAATTCATATCATTAAACATTCAAATTAATGATATAATTGCTACAATTTGGCAATATAATAACTGTCGATAAAAAAAAACATTGTATGAAACACTTTCGTAAAGGGCTTTTTTGTACTCGCGTGTTTGTTGAACTCGGCTGCGCCTCATTCAACAAATTTCACGCTCATACAAAAAAGTCCTACTTTACGAACTTGTATCATAAATAACTATTTTGATATGCTTGTTAATTGTATGTCAGAAAAAGAGTTATTTTACTAACAAGTGCGCAAACTGTTACTATTCCGCACGCAAATACAGTTAGACGAACGACGCGAAGCTGAGTACGTATAAGTTTTTGCGTGCGGAAAAGCCACTTTGCGCACGTGATAGGAACGAAACCTATTGAATAATTTTTAGTCAAACTTGATGAAAATTTACAACAAATAATTACACAACAATAAAAAATAATAACGAAATTTAATTATTTGTTCGTAATATTAATGAAAGAACAATAATATAATTATTGACATTCTTTTTATGATTTGATGAATTGAAAAGTGTCGGTGTTTGTAGACTCTTGCTGACAAAAACTGAAGAAAAATCTGACTTCATATGTCAAAGTTGACAAGTGCACTTATTGTTTCTTGACAATATTATATATAATCATTTATTATACAAGGTACTTCAAAAATGTTTTTTTTGTTTTGAGTTTTTTTTTGTTTCAAACCTGAAATACAACTATCGGAAAATACGATGGAAAGGTAAAAGGGAATGAATACACTTGCAACGGCCTCCTTCTTATATTGCACAGCAACTAAAATAAATAATAATTTTCCATACCACCGATATTTTTGAGTAGCTTTACTTTTCCGCGCTCGGTGCGAAAATTACCTTATCTGTTCGGCGTGCGGAAAAGTGTAACTTTGCGCACGCAAATGTATGCAGAAAAGTACAACTTTGCGCACGCTCGTTGGAAAAATAATTATAGTTATTCTAACTGAGGTTTTACGCACTATTCACAGTGCGTAAGGTGATACTTTTTAGAAAGTGTGCGTAAAATCATTGATTGAAACGTCCTAATATTTTTTTCGTGGTTGTCAATGGCTGATCAAGATGGATTCTATTAATATTTTCTAAAACATCTCATAGGCCAGTAGAGATAGACATTAAAAATCGAAAATTTAACAATAATTCCTTAGTTTTGAAACTTTGGTCAAATGAATGGTACATCATTGAAAAAGTAACCCCCTTCCCCTCCCCCCTCCCGAAGCTACTTCGCGAACAGGTGGGAATTTCGGGAATATACCGGTGGCTACGTACGTAGGAAATTTTTGCGGAAGAAAAACTGTTCAGAGGTGGCGCCAGGCACCCCTTAAAAATAAAAAATAAATGGTATTGTAGGGGACCATTTCTGACTTTATTTTTACCGGTGGAGGGGGGATGAGCTCATTTTTTTTTTGTTTCAAGGGGGCGAAATTAATTTTTGTAAATTTTTTAAATAGTCCTAGGGACCATGGCTGCCTATTCTAGCAAGATTGTTAAAGACCCCGTTTTTATGCGAACTTTCCGTTTGGCTTGTGCGCGTGCACGCAGATTTTCGAAAACGGAATTAGGTATTCTCGGGTGTCACGGAATAATTTGGATAGTTTCCTGAATTTATAGAATGTTTTTGTTCCTTTTTTTGATTTCAATTAGAATTGGAGGGGGTAGGGAGAAATACTAAAAAAACCAAAATGGCCGTAAAAAAATCGTAAAAATATTAAAAAATATCAGAGATGATCACCGAACGACCAGAAATACGTTGACGCTTCGAGCGACCCCCCTCGCCCCCCCACCCAATTTTCAAAATTGGAATATTGGAAACATTCATACGGCTACGTACGCAGAAAATTATTGCGAACAAAAATATGTATGGGTGGGGGACTACATTGCCCCCCTTACCAAAAAAATTAAAAAAAAATGGAAAAAAATCTCAAAAATATTTTAAAATAGGGATAATGTTGGGAACCCCCTCCGATATTTTTTTACCCCAATGGGGAGGGGAGGGCAAACAATATATTGCGACTTTTTCAAATGTTTCATGGTTTCATGTTGAACCGAGTTACGAGTCATTTTTCAGTTTTTTGGGAATTACTCGAGAACGGAGACACTTAGGAGGAGGGGACGTGTACCGTTGGATTCGTAATGAGTAATCACACCATCGACATGAATTGGTGAACTGATCCATTCATAAAGTCAAAAGAAAAAATAAAATCTTTTTTTTTTCGAAATATTTTCTAATGAAAGTATCAATCTGTTTTCAATGCTTCTTTGCCTCTGGCTGAGATCAAAGTGTTCTCAGCCTCTGGCTGAGATCAAGCTTCTCAGCCTCTGGCTAAGATCAAAGCATCTCGGCCTCTGGCTAAGATTGATTGAATCGTCCGTATATTATTTTCGTGGTTGACAATTATATATGACTGATCAAGATATACTAATATTTGTATAAAAATCTTGATCTTTAACAAAAACTGGCGATATTTTATATATCAGACATATAATTTTTTTTCTTACGCCTATTTTCGGAAAAAAGTATCAATCTGTGTTCTCATCGCTTCTCGGCCTCTGGCTAAGATCGAAGTGTTCTCGGCCCCTGGCTAAGAACAAAGCTTGTCGGCCTCTGGCTAAGATTGATGGAAACGTCCTAATATTCTTTTTGTGGTTGACACTGTCCAATTTTCTTTATTCAAACAAAATTTTGCCTGTCATAATATTACGCATTTTTCTAGATCGAGATTCGTTATCTTCTATATTTATAACCAAGAAACTTCATTGTCGACTCCTAGGGAGGTAAATGTTTCTGTTCCTTCATAAAAACAAAAATTGCCTCCGTCTTAACTTTCTTTACACTCTCTACCTACCTTGCGTTCGATTTTGTAAGATTTATGGAATTCGAATTTTCCATAGAATATTATTCTTACATATCCATCCTAGCATACACAATCTGCTATATTACTAAAGAACTTCGTTGTCGACCCACAAACAAGAGAGGAATATTACTCTTTTCCTTCCAGAGAACAAAATTTTCCCCCTCTTAATTTTCTTAACACTTGCAAGAGAGCTGCCGTTTTTTTTACCTGGTCCATTTAATTTTGTAAAATTTATGGAAATCTTTACACAGGCCCGTTTTTCTCAATTCTAACAATATTTGTTTTCTGCTTCTCTTGCAGTTTTTTTGTTTAATTGATTTACTATTTTTTGCATATTTTTTGGGGCACACTGTATAGACACAGCATACGGTGGTATCATGTGATAAGAATGATACATGTATATTTGTTAATGTTCGTAACAACACCAATAACTGACAATAATGATTGTGAATTGTACAGAACAACTCAGAAAAACAGGGCACATGCTCGAAAATAATGTTTCGATCATTTTTATTGATGGTTTGTCTACTAGCCATCAGGGCGCATCACACTCGGTTCACTGAAACGAGTCTAGACAAACAGTACAAGTTATTTCGGAAACAATAAATAGATACTCTGGTTTCTCTTCAGTGCGAATAAATCTTTCGCCTTTTACTAAAGATTTCCGTGGAGAGGAACAATTTAAATGAGTCTCAAATAATTTTTGGAGCCCAACATAGTTGGGCCATTTTATGAATCTGTAAACATAATAGTGTATTATGATGCATGCCATTAATACCAAACATCAAACGATCAATCTAATCTGAACAAATGTCACATAAAGGCGTATTTACCGGATTCAGAATGCATAATTTTTTGGACGTGCGTAAATTTATCGCATAATCCATAAGAGTAAAACACAGGGACTCGAGTGAAAAGATTTACCAGTTTCACAATTTATAAAGCAATCCCTGTGTTGAACTTTTATGAATTATGCAATAAAATTACGCATATGCAATAAATTATGCATAATTGTTCAGTGTTTAACCTATTTTATTTTTATATCCCTATGTAATGTCTAATCTGCACGCCTATGAGTGGTCACATGCTCAGGGTAGTCTCGATCAACCGTCGTTTCGTGCAGAAGTTTTTTTAGCAGTTAGCAATAGCAACTTACTCTGGTGTTGTCAACACACCCAAATTGTCACGTAAACGAATAAACATATTACTCTAAGCTTTTATTTATACAAATTGTGTGGAAACAGTTACCGCTACTTGTCAAACTAAAATCAACGCGGACAGTTGTCCCAAAATACAATAACGAATCCGGTAAATCCGCCTTAAGAAAAGTTTATGGATTCAGCAAATACATATTTTACGATCACGTAGCGTTTGTATTATGAAATATAAGTTCACATTAGAATTTCCTTATCTTACATTTATTGTGATCAATAATTGAAAATTATCATCACTCCCAGCGACATCTGTGGGTGCTTCGTTTGTGCACTGTACTGATCTATTGCAGGATACTGTCGGGTATGCCGCGTGGTTTATCCGTTGGATCGAGTGAGGCCGTTACTTGTACATATTTCCATCGACTAAAGGTAGGTATATTTTCTTGAATTATATTTGTACTAATATCGGTTATTTACGATTTGTTATCGATATTCGCTCCTAGAGATTTCTAGAAAAATTGGTACAGTGAACGTCTTGGGTATGGGTTCAGAATACGAGAATTCCTTGCAAACTTGCACCTGTACTTTTTAGTTTGTATTATTTTTTACGCATTTTGTTTCTATTCTACACATTTTTGGTAGATTTCCATTGATTGAACGTAAGTATTAGTATCTCTCATATTTACAGGTTCGATATACATGGTTTCATATTCCGCATTTTCACTCGATTAAAGTGAAAGTAATATATATATACCAAGTGAGTATGAACGATTATGAACAATTATAACAGTATGATGTTTATACATGCTATGCATAGACGGCGCTACTATATCACCAGCAACGTTGTACATGTTTTTGTATAGAGTTGGTTATTAAATGATGAACAAAGACAATGAGAAAGCATACTTACCTGGCGTAGGGGTTAACCATGATCAACAAGGCGGTTCCCCCAGGATGAGGCCCTTCCATTGCACTTCGGTTGGGCTGACCCCTGCGATTATCCCTAATGCGGATAACTCGGGCGCGTAATTTTTGGTAGTCGGGACTGCGTACGCGCTGTCCCGGTGTTAACATAATTCAAACATATTTGACCCCTGCGATTATCCCTAATGCGGATAACTCGGGCGCGTAATTTTTGGTAGTCGGGACTGCGTACGCGCTGTCCCGGTGTTAACATAATTCAAACATATTATATTTATACCTTCTCCAATTGATCTGATAAACATAGCCTTATTGTAGAATCGTTGTCGCATGCCTGCCCAAGAAACTAGGCCGTTTCGTATCGCAAAACGTACTACGATCTCCCACCATTTGATAGGTTGTGATGTTATATATCCCCTTGTGGTAAGTTTTTTAGGTAATGTGTTGTGTTTGAAGCAGTGATGTTTTTAAATTACGCAAATAAAAAGCTAATTGAAAAGCACACAATTAGACGTAAATAAATCGTACCTATGTGCCTATCCTTGAGTAGTTCTGGAAAATCTTTCTTTTTGAGGTTTTTATAACAATAAATAAATGTTGTAACAATGGGTTGATTTTTGTAAGGTATTCAAGGATTTTTACATTATTTTACGTTGCTTCAAACATTCAAAGTTATTTGCATGCGTATCGATCCGAAACAGTCCAAGTATTTGGCTTCCCGGAAAAAAATCAGGTTCACCCGGAATTTCTTATTTCCCACACCAGGAGAATATTCGGAATATCCCGTTTCTCATTACCTACTGCAAGCACCCCAAAAAAATAACTCATCTTGAAATTCAGGAAGATGGTTTTTTGGCCGCTCGAAAAAAGTTCGTTGCTCCAGGAGTTTAATCCGGTGATCCCGGAGTTTAACCTAGTGCTACCGGAGTTGAGTCTGGTGATCTCTCTGTGTTCATTCAGTCCAGTGTTTCGTCTGGTGCTTCCGGAGTTAATTCCGGTGTTCCCGGTGTTAATTCCGGTGTTCCCGGAGTTGTCCGATGCTCCCGGAGTTTAGTACCTCGTACCCGGAGTTGATTCGGTATTCCCGGAGTTTTATCAGGTGTACCCGGATTTAAGTCCGGTGTACCCGGAGTTTTTTGTCGATTCGGAGGAATGTTATTTTTCCTCGGAATATTTTTGTAATCTCCAAGAGTTTTTACATTATTTTACGTTTCTTGAAACATTTATTGCTGTTTGTGTGCGTATCGATCCGTTTCAGTTGAGAAGTGATGCGTTAGATGTCCCCACGATCCCGCCGCAGCGCATTACACGTTCTTTCGCAGGGCCAGTCCATAGATTATAATAGTTTTCGTTGAACAAGTATCGCTTCTCGGCCTCTGGCTAAGATCAAAGTGTAACGAGCAGCGGTATTGTGATATTGTTACCACCCCTATATGAGTACTGGACTTACAGTCCTTTAACTGTTTGTAATTGTATTTTATATATTCTAACTATTTACCTTTTATATACTTTATCTGTTGACTATTTATTTTTTATGTATTTTATCTATTGACTAGCAATTTTATTTATATCTATAGCTCTTTTGAACAAGTGAATTTATTCAAACTCATCATAACATTTAGCCCATAAAAACAATGTACAAATTTGTAAATTTAAATATTTATTAATAAAAGTATCAATCTGTTCTTATCAGCTTAATATCTGGTACGCCCCGCATGCGGGGCCAGTATATTAAACTGATTTTTGGAATTTGATGGAGGGTTAGGGGCTTGCTCCACCTCCGTCGCGGGTTGGCCCGGTATTGCAGTACCGCCGGGATCGGCCCATTTTACATAATTTAAAAATAATAATATTAAACACATACGTGGTTTTCCTACGGACAGTGCGTAAACTAAACTTTTACGCATTCTGACATTACGCACTGCAGTGCGAAAGTAACACTTTTTCGCACTAGTGCGTAAAAAAAATCACCTGTGCCTAAAATCATCAACTGTGCGTTAAGACATTTTTTACCACTGTTCATAAATTTATGCATTTTGAAAAATACAGTATTTTGCGGCAAGTATAACTCGGAAGTCTTTATTTGATATTACGACAATTCATATCATTAAACATTCAAATTAATGATATAATTGCTACAATTTGGCAATATAATAACTGTCGATAAAAAAAAACATTGTATGAAACACTTTCGTAAAGGGCTTTTTTGTACTCGCGTGTTTGTTGAACTCGGCTGCGCCTCATTCAACAAATTTCACGCTCATACAAAAAAGTCCTACTTTACGAACTTGTATCATAAATAACTATTTTGATATGCTTGTTAATTGTATGTCAGAAAAAGAGTTATTTTACTAACAAGTGCGCAAACTGTTACTATTCCGCACGCAAATACAGTTAGACGAACGACGCGAAGCTGAGTACGTATAAGTTTTTGCGTGCGGAAAAGCCACTTTGCGCACGTGATAGGAACGAAACCTATTGAATAATTTTTAGTCAAACTTGATGAAAATTTACAACAAATAATTACACAACAATAAAAAATAATAACGAAATTTAATTATTTGTTCGTAATATTAATGAAAGAACAATAATATAATTATTGACATTCTTTTTATGATTTGATGAATTGAAAAGTGTCGGTGTTTGTAGACTCTTGCTGACAAAAACTGAAGAAAAATCTGACTTCATATGTCAAAGTTGACAAGTGCACTTATTGTTTCTTGACAATATTATATATAATCATTTATTATACAAGGTACTTCAAAAATGTTTTTTTTGTTTTGAGTTTTTTTTTGTTTCAAACCTGAAATACAACTATCGGAAAATACGATGGAAAGGTAAAAGGGAATGAATACACTTGCAACGGCCTCCTTCTTATATTGCACAGCAACTAAAATAAATAATAATTTTCCATACCACCGATATTTTTGAGTAGCTTTACTTTTCCGCGCTCGGTGCGAAAATTACCTTATCTGTTCGGCGTGCGGAAAAGTGTAACTTTGCGCACGCAAATGTATGCAGAAAAGTACAACTTTGCGCACGCTCGTTGGAAAAATAATTATAGTTATTCTAACTGAGGTTTTACGCACTATTCACAGTGCGTAAGGTGATACTTTTTAGAAAGTGTGCGTAAAATCATTGATTGAAACGTCCTAATATTTTTTTCGTGGTTGTCAATGGCTGATCAAGATGGATTCTATTAATATTTTCTAAAACATCTCATAGGCCAGTAGAGATAGACATTAAAAATCGAAAATTTAACAATAATTCCTTAGTTTTGAAACTTTGGTCAAATGAATGGTACATCATTGAAAAAGTAACCCCCTTCCCCTCCCCCCTCCCGAAGCTACTTCGCGAACAGGTGGGAATTTCGGGAATATACCGGTGGCTACGTACGTAGGAAATTTTTGCGGAAGAAAAACTGTTCAGAGGTGGCGCCAGGCACCCCTTAAAAATAAAAAATAAATGGTATTGTAGGGGACCATTTCTGACTTTATTTTTACCGGTGGAGGGGGGATGAGCTCATTTTTTTTTTGTTTCAAGGGGGCGAAATTAATTTTTGTAAATTTTTTAAATAGTCCTAGGGACCATGGCTGCCTATTCTAGCAAGATTGTTAAAGACCCCGTTTTTATGCGAACTTTCCGTTTGGCTTGTGCGCGTGCACGCAGATTTTCGAAAACGGAATTAGGTATTCTCGGGTGTCACGGAATAATTTGGATAGTTTCCTGAATTTATAGAATGTTTTTGTTCCTTTTTTTGATTTCAATTAGAATTGGAGGGGGTAGGGAGAAATACTAAAAAAACCAAAATGGCCGTAAAAAAATCGTAAAAATATTAAAAAATATCAGAGATGATCACCGAACGACCAGAAATACGTTGACGCTTCGAGCGACCCCCCTCGCCCCCCCACCCAATTTTCAAAATTGGAATATTGGAAACATTCATACGGCTACGTACGCAGAAAATTATTGCGAACAAAAATATGTATGGGTGGGGGACTACATTGCCCCCCTTACCAAAAAAATTTAAAAAAAATGGAAAAAAATCTCAAAAATATTTTAAAATAGGGATAATGTTGGGAACCCCCTCCGATATTTTTTTACCCCAATGGGGAGGGGAGGGCAAACAATATATTGCGACTTTTTCAAATGTTTCATGGTTTCATGTTGAACCGAGTTACGAGTCATTTTTCAGTTTTTTGGGAATTACTCGAGAACGGAGACACTTAGGAGGAGGGGACGTGTACCGTTGGATTCGTAATGAGTAATCACACCATCGACATGAATTGGTGAACTGATCCATTCATAAAGTCAAAAGAAAAAATAAAATCTTTTTTTTTTCGAAATATTTTCTAATGAAAGTATCAATCTGTTTTCAATGCTTCTTTGCCTCTGGCTGAGATCAAAGTGTTCTCAGCCTCTGGCTGAGATCAAGCTTCTCAGCCTCTGGCTAAGATCAAAGCATCTCGGCCTCTGGCTAAGATTGATTGAATCGTCCGTATATTATTTTCGTGGTTGACAATTATATATGACTGATCAAGATATACTAATATTTGTATAAAAATCTTGATCTTTAACAAAAACTGGCGATATTTTATATATCAGACATATAATTTTTTTTCTTACGCCTATTTTCGGAAAAAAGTATCAATCTGTGTTCTCATCGCTTCTCGGCCTCTGGCTAAGATCGAAGTGTTCTCGGCCCCTGGCTAAGAACAAAGCTTGTCGGCCTCTGGCTAAGATTGATGGAAACGTCCTAATATTCTTTTTGTGGTTGACACTGTCCAATTTTCTTTATTCAAACAAAATTTTGCCTGTCATAATATTACGCATTTTTCTAGATCGAGATTCGTTATCTTCTATATTTATAACCAAGAAACTTCATTGTCGACTCCTAGGGAGGTAAATGTTTCTGTTCCTTCATAAAAACAAAAATTGCCTCCGTCTTAACTTTCTTTACACTCTCTACCTACCTTGCGTTCGATTTTGTAAGATTTATGGAATTCGAATTTTCCATAGAATATTATTCTTACATATCCATCCTAGCATACACAATCTGCTATATTACTAAAGAACTTCGTTGTCGACCCACAAACAAGAGAGGAATATTACTCTTTTCCTTCCAGAGAACAAAATTTTCCCCCTCTTAATTTTCTTAACACTTGCAAGAGAGCTGCCGTTTTTTTTACCTGGTCCATTTAATTTTGTAAAATTTATGGAAATCTTTACACAGGCCCGTTTTTCTCAATTCTAACAATATTTGTTTTCTGCTTCTCTTGCAGTTTTTTTGTTTAATTGATTTACTATTTTTTGCATATTTTTTGGGGCACACTGTATAGACACAGCATACGGTGGTATCATGTGATAAGTATGATACATGTATATTTGTTAATGTTCGTAACAACACCAATAACTGACAATAATGATTGTGAATTGTACAGAACAACTCAGAAAAACAGGGCACATGCTCGAAAATAATGTTTCGATCATTTTTATTGATGGTTTGTCTACTAGCCATCAGGGCGCATCACACTCGGTTCACTGAAACGAGTCTAGACAAACAGTACAAGTTATTTCGGAAACAATAAATAGATACTCTGGTTTCTCTTCAGTGCGAATAAATCTTTCGCCTTTTACTAAAGATTTCCGTGGAGAGGAACAATATAAATGAGTCTCAAATAATTTTTGGAGCCCAACATAGTTGGGCCATTTTATGAATCTGTAAACATAATAGTGTATTATGATGCATGCCATTAATACCAAACATCAAACGATCAATCTAATCTGAACAAATGTCACATAAAGGCGTATTTACCGGATTCAGAATGCATAATTTTTTGGACGTGCGTAAATTTATCGCATAATCCATAAGAGTAAAACACAGGGACTCGAGTGAAAAGATTTACCAGTTTCACAATTTATAAAGCAATCCCTGTGTTGAACTTTTATGAATTATGCAATAAAATTACGCATATGCAATAAATTATGCATAATTGTTCAGTGTTTAACCTATTTTATTTTTATATCCCTATGTAATGTCTAATCTGCACGCCTATGAGTGGTCACATGCTCAGGGTAGTCTCGATCAACCGTCGTTTCGTGCAGAAGTTTTTTTAGCAGTTAGCAATAGCAACTTACTCTGGTGTTGTCAACACACCCAAATTGTCACGTAAACGAATAAACATATTACTCTAAGCTTTTATTTATACAAATTGTGTGGAAACAGTTACCGCTACTTGTCAAACTAAAATCAACGCGGACAGTTGTCCCAAAATACAATAACGAATCCGGTAAATCCGCCTTAAGAAAAGTTTATGGATTCAGCAAATACATATTTTACGATCACGTAGCGTTTGTATTATGAAATATAAGTTCACATTAGAATTTCCTTATCTTACATTTATTGTGATCAATAATTGAAAATTATCATCACTCCCAGCGACATCTGTGGGTGCTTCGTTTGTGCACTGTACTGATCTATTGCAGGATACTGTCGGGTATGCCGCGTGGTTTATCCGTTGGATCGAGTGAGGCCGTTACTTGTACATATTTCCATCGACTAAAGGTAGGTATATTTTCTTGAATTATATTTGTACTAATATCGGTTATTTACGATTTGTTATCGATATTCGCTCCTAGAGATTTCTAGAAAAATTGGTACAGTGAACGTCTTGGGTATGGGTTCAGAATACGAGAATTCCTTGCAAACTTGCACCTGTACTTTTTAGTTTGTATTATTTTTTACGCATTTTGTTTCTATTCTACACATTTTTGGTAGATTTCCATTGATTGAACGTAAGTATTAGTATCTCTCATATTTACAGGTTCGATATACATGGTTTCATATTCCGCATTTTCACTCGATTAAAGTGAAAGTAATATATATATACCAAGAACGATTATGAACAATTATAACAGTATGATGTTTATACATGCTATGCATAGACGGCGCTACTATATCACCAGCAACGTTGTACATGTTTTTGTATAGAGTTGGTTATTAAATGATGAACAAAGACAATGAGAAAGCATACTTACCTGGCGTAGGGGTTAACCATGATCAACAAGGCGGTTCCCCCAGGATGAGGCCCTTCCATTGCACTTCGGTTGGGCTGACCCCTGCGATTATCCCTAATGCGGATAACTCGGGCGCGTAATTTTTGGTAGTCGGGACTGCGTACGCGCTGTCCCGGTGTTAACATAATTCAAACATTATATTTATACCTTCTCCAATTGATCTGATAAACATAGCCTTATTGTAGAATCGTTGTCGCATGCCTGCCCAAGAAACTAGGCCGTTTCGTATCGCAAAACGTACTACGATCTCCCACCATTTGATAGGGGTTGTGATGTTATATATCCCCTTGTGGTAAGTTTTTTAGGTAATGTGTTGTGTTTGAAGCAGTGATGTTTTTAAATTACGCAAATAAAAAGCTAATTGAAAAGCACACAATTAGACGTAAATAAATCGTACCTATGTGCCTATCCTTGAGTAGTTCTGGAAAATCTTTCTTTTTGAGGTTTTTATAACAATAAATAAATGTTGTAACAATGGGTTGATTTTTGTAAGGTATTCAAGGATTTTTACATTATTTTACGTTGCTTCAAACATTCAAAGTTATTTGCATGCGTATCGATCCGAAACAGTCCAAGTATTTGGCTTCCCGGAAAAAAATCAGGTTCACCCGGAATTTCTTATTTCCCACACCAGGAGAATATTCGGAATATCCCGTTTCTCATTACCTACTGCAAGCACCCCAAAAAAATAACTCATCTTGAAATTCAGGAAGATGGTTTTTTGGCCGCTCGAAAAAAGTTCGTTGCTCCAGGAGTTTAATCCGGTGATCCCGGAGTTTAACCTAGTGCTACCGGAGTTGAGTCTGGTGATCTCTCTGTGTTCATTCAGTCCAGTGTTTCGTCTGGTGCTTCCGGAGTTAATTCCGGTGTTCCCGGTGTTAATTCCGGTGTTCCCGGAGTTGTCCGATGCTCCCGGAGTTGTCCGATGCTCCCGGAGTTTAGTACCTCGTACCCGGAGTTGATTCGGTATTCCCGGAGTTTTATCAGGTGTACCCGGATTTAAGTCCGGTGTACCCGGAGTTTTTTGTCGATTCGGAGGAATGTTATTTTTCCTCGGAATATTTTTGTAATCTCCAAGAGTTTTTACATTATTTTACGTTTCTTGAAACATTTATTGCTGTTTGTGTGCGTATCGATCCGTTTCAGTTGAGAAGTGATGCGTTAGATGTCCCCACGATCCCGCCGCAGCGCATTACACGTTCTTTCGCAGGGCCAGTCCATAGATTATAATAGTTTTCGTTGAACAAGTATCGCTTCTCGGCCTCTGGCTAAGATCAAAGTGTCGGTGACAACACAATCACTGTCCTTGCGTACGCAGACGACCTGGTTCTAGTTGCTGAAACTCCCGAAGACCTCCAGCTAATCCTGGATCGCACAGGAGAGACAGCGGAACGGTGTGGACTCACCTTTAAGCCACAAAAATGCGCATCTCTAACGTTAAATTGCCGGAACCGGGTCGTTTGCCACAACACCCAATACCGGATACAGGGAAACCAGTTTCCAGCACTGGTGGAGGGGCAGGCGTACGAACACCTTGGCATCCCCACCGGGTTCCACGTCGATCAAACGCCGGAAGACACAATCGACAGGATGGCGAGGGAGTTGGAAATGCTAGATTCGTCACTTCTAGCACCGTGGCAGAAAATAGACGCAGTGAACACTTTTATCCTACCAAAGATTTCATTCGTTCTACGAGGATGCCACGTCCAGAAGAACCCCTTGAAAGTCCTCGACAAGAAGGTGAAGAGAGCCCTGAAGTCCTGGATGAACCTTCCACAGAGAGCAAGCCCCGAGCTCCTGTATGTTCCCATGAAGAAAGGAGGCGTGGCAACCATCGTACAAGCGTACAAGATGGTGACATGCGCAGAAGCCCTCGTCAGAGACACCGCGCTCTGCCAGTTGGTCGAAGTGGTTCGACGTCGGATAGGGCGCCATCCATCGGTGGGAGACCTAGCCCGCTATCTGTCTGGTGACCTGACAGGTGAATTTGGCAGAGATGGCGGCGACATAGCGTCTTTGTGGTCCAGAGCACGAAACGCATCAAGGAGACTGTCCAACAGGTTGGACATGAAATGGACGCGT
This sequence comes from Chrysolina oricalcia, assembly GCA_944452925.2. Lineage (NCBI taxonomy): Eukaryota > Metazoa > Arthropoda > Insecta > Coleoptera > Chrysomelidae > Chrysolina > Chrysolina oricalcia. The sequence continues at coordinate 53,388,624 of OX101822.2, forward strand.
ACCGAAGAGTCGCTCTCCATCGTATTGGGACGAGATGATGGGCCCTCAGTTAAAATAACGCCATCTACCCGTCACAATCTGGAGTGGAAGCTCAAGGATTCCTTAAGAAACCTGTACGCGTCCATTTTGGCTCGTAAACCGGATCAGGGCAAAACCTTCAAGTGCTTCTCGAAGAGTGCCGCCAGTAACCACTTTCTGAGAAGCGGTTTTGCCACAAGGTTCTGCGACTGGCGATTCATCCACAGAGCCAGACTAGACTGTGTCCCCTTGAATGCCACGAAACGTTTCGGAGACGGTGATAAACGCTGCAGGAGATGTCAAGAATTCAACGAGACCCTGCCTCATGTCCTGAACCATTGCAGAATCCACTCTGCAGCGTGGCAGAGGAGACATAACGCCATTCAGGCCCGCCTGGTGAAGGCGATCCCGCAGCGTTTAGGGACGATCTCCGTGAACAGGCAGGTCCCCCACACTAATAGTAATCTGAGGCCGGACATAGTTATCACCAACGAAGCCGATGCCAAAATTACTATTATCGACATCACCGTACCCTTCGAAAACGAGCCACAAGCCCTCACCCGAGCCCGCGAACTTAAGAGGGAAAAGTACGCCGGCTTGGCTGAGGAGTTGCGGGCGCAAGGGTACGAAACGTCGGTAGATGCCTTCATCGTGGGGGCCCTGGGCACATGGGACCAGGAGAACGAGCCAGTGTTGCGACAGTGCTCTGTATCGCAGAGATATGCGAAGTTGATGCGCCTGCTCATGTGCAGCGACGCCATCAGATGGTCGCGCGACATCTACGTCGAGCATCTGACGGGCACCAGGCAGTATGTATAACGAGCAGCGGTATTGTGATATTGTTACCACCCCTATATGAGTACTGGACTTACAGTCCTTTAACTGTTTGTAATTGTATTTTATATATTCTAACTATTTACCTTTTATATACTTTATCTGTTGACTATTTATTTTTTATGTATTTTATCTATTGACTAGCAATTTTATTTATATCTATAGCTCTTTTGAACAAGTGAATTTATTCAAACTCATCATAACATTTAGCCCATAAAAACAATGTACAAATTTGTAAATTTAAATATTTATTAATAAAAGTATCAATCTGTTCTTATCAGCTTAATATCTGATACGCCCCGCATGCGGGGCCAGTATATTAAACTGATTTTTGGAATTTGATGGAGGGTTAGGGGCTTGCTCCACCTCCGTCGCGGGTTGGCCCGGTATTGCAGTACCGCCGGGATCGGCCCATTTTACATAATTTAAAAATAATAATATTAAACACATACGTGGTTTTCCTACGGACAGTGCGTAAACTAAACTTTTACGCATTCTGACATTACGCACTGCAGTGCGAAAGTAACACTTTTTCGCACTAGTGCGTAAAAAAAATCACCTGTGCCTAAAATCATCAACTGTGCGTTAAGACATTTTTTACCACTGTTCATAAATTTATGCATTTTGAAAAATACAGTATTTTGCGGCAAGTATAACTCGGAAGTCTTTATTTGATATTACGACAATTCATATCATTAAACATTCAAATTAATGATATAATTGCTACAATTTGGCAATATAATAACTGTCGATAAAAAAAAACATTGTATGAAACACTTTCGTAAAGGGCTTTTTTGTACTCGCGTGTTTGTTGAACTCGGCTGCGCCTCATTCAACAAATTTCACGCTCATACAAAAAAGTCCTACTTTACGAACTTGTATCATAAATAACTATTTTGATATGCTTGTTAATTGTATGTCAGAAAAAGAGTTATTTTACTAACAAGTGCGCAAACTGTTACTATTCCGCACGCAAATACAGTTAGACGAACGACGCGAAGCTGAGTACGTATAAGTTTTTGCGTGCGGAAAAGCCACTTTGCGCACGTGATAGGAACGAAACCTATTGAATAATTTTTAGTCAAACTTGATGAAAATTTACAACAAATAATTACACAACAATAAAAAATAATAACGAAATTTAATTATTTGTTCGTAATATTAATGAAAGAACAATAATATAATTATTGACATTCTTTTTATGATTTGATGAATTGAAAAGTGTCGGTGTTTGTAGACTCTTGCTGACAAAAACTGAAGAAAAATCTGACTTCATATGTCAAAGTTGACAAGTGCACTTATTGTTTCTTGACAATATTATATATAATCATTTATTATACAAGGTACTTCAAAAATGTTTTTTTTGTTTTGAGTTTTTTTTTGTTTCAAACCTGAAATACAACTATCGGAAAATACGATGGAAAGGTAAAAGGGAATGAATACACTTGCAACGGCCTCCTTCTTATATTGCACAGCAACTAAAATAAATAATAATTTTCCATACCACCGATATTTTTGAGTAGCTTTACTTTTCCGCGCTCGGTGCGAAAATTACCTTATCTGTTCGGCGTGCGGAAAAGTGTAACTTTGCGCACGCAAATGTATGCAGAAAAGTACAACTTTGCGCACGCTCGTTGGAAAAATAATTATAGTTATTCTAACTGAGGTTTTACGCACTATTCACAGTGCGTAAGGTGATACTTTTTAGAAAGTGTGCGTAAAATCATTGATTGAAACGTCCTAATATTTTTTTCGTGGTTGTCAATGGCTGATCAAGATGGATTCTATTAATATTTTCTAAAACATCTCATAGGCCAGTAGAGATAGACATTAAAAATCGAAAATTTAACAATAATTCCTTAGTTTTGAAACTTTGGTCAAATGAATGGTACATCATTGAAAAAGTAACCCCCTTCCCCTCCCCCCTCCCGAAGCTACTTCGCGAACAGGTGGGAATTTCGGGAATTTTTGCGGAAGAAAAACTGTTCAGAGGTGGCGCCAGGCACCCCTTAAAAATAAAAAATAAATGGTATTGTAGGGGACCATTTCTGACTTTATTTTTACCGGTGGAGGGGGGATGAGCTCAATTTTTTTTTTTGTTTCAAGGGGGCGAAATTAATTTTTGAAATTTTTTTAAATAGTCCTAGAGACCATGGCTGCCTATTCTAGCAAGATTGTTAAAGACCCCGTTTTTATGCGAACTTTCCGTTTGGCTTGTGCGCGTGCACGCAGATTTTCGAAAACGGAATTAGGTATTCTCGGGTGTCACGGAATAATTTGGATAGTTTCCTGAATTTATAGAATGTTTTTGTTCCTTTTTTTGATTTCAATTAGAATTGGAGGGGGTAGGGAGAAATACTAAAAAAACCAAAATGGCCGTAAAAAAATCGTAAAAATATTAAAAAATATCAGAGATGATCACCGAACGACCAGAAATACGTTGACGCTTCGAGCGACCCCCCTCGCCCCCCCACCCAATTTTCAAAATTGGAATATTGGAAACATTCATACGGCTACGTACGAAGAAAATTATTGCGAACAAAAATATGTATGGGTGGGGGACTACATTGCCCCCCTTACCAAAAAAATTAAAAAAAAAATGGAAAAAAATCTCAAAAATATTTTAAAATAGGGATAATGTTGGGAACCCCCTCCGATATTTTTTTACCCCAATGGGGAGGGGAGGGCAAACAATATATTGCGACTTTTTCAAATGTTTCATGGTTTCATGTTGAACCGAGTTACGAGTCATTTTTCAGTTTTTTGGGAATTACTCGAGAACGGAGACACTTAAGAGGAGGGGACGTGTACCGTTGGATTCGTAATGAGTAATCACACCATCGACATGAATTGGTGAACTGATCCATTCATAAAGTCAAAAGAAAAAACAATTTTTTTTTTTTTTTTAAGTCCAATCTTTGATCTGTAGTTTCAGAAAACCCACCTTGCAGGACGATATAGAAAATTTTTCCGTTTTCTAAATGTGTCCAAAATATCGTTTTCGACCTCCTCTTTCAATTCTACATACTCCCTAAAACACCTATTTTTAAGGCTTACCTTAGGAGATATGAATTAAAAAAAAAAAAAAATTTCGCAATCGTCAAATTATCATTAAATCTGATCTCACCGAACCTAACTTGATCCAGAAAAAGTAAAATACAAAAAACAAAATTTCAAGGGAAAATACGTTTTTTTCAAAATATTAAAAAATTTCAGAGGAACTTTTTGTAGAAATATTTGCGTGCAATAAGATTGTTTATATAAATTTTTTCGATATCTCATTCCGTTTTCGAGTTTTTGGCGTTTTAAATCAATTTTTACGTTTTTTCGAAATATTTCCCGGACTATCGATATGACGGAAAAAAGTCGAGTATATTTTTTGTAGGATTTTAAACGAGAAACAAAAAAGTTAGATTGTAAAATTTGAAAATCTGTTGCCGTCTATGAGATTTTGGTGATTTTATGAAAAAAAATTCAATATTCTATTTATTTTTCAAGATATGAAAAAAACACGAAGAAATTTTTTGTAGAGTTTTTTAAGTACATCAAAATTGTTCATTTACATTTTTTCGATATTCCTCTTAGTTTTCAAATTATTGGTATTTTTATAAAAAAAAACAATATTTCGTTTATTTTTCAAGATACGGAAAAACTTTGTGAATACTTTTGGTAGATCTGTTTGAGGACTATAAAATTGTTTACATCCATTTTTTTGTTATCCCATTTCGTTTCGGAGTTTTATCGTTTGTAGTAATATTTTTTCGGAATATTTATCACACTCTTTCGAGGTTTTTTGGAATACAATTAAAAAAATGGTATCCTGTGAAAGTTTAAAATATGTCGCCGTCTATCAGTTATTATTAGTCATTTTATGAAAAAAAATTCAAGATTTCGTTTATCTTTCAAGATTTCAAAAAAATTTATTAGGTCATTTTTTGTAGAGCTTTTCAAAGACATCAAAATTGTACATATTTTTTCGATATTCCTTCGTTTTTGCAGATCTGCAAAAAGTTTTCACGCGTTTTCTTAAAGAAAACATCTTTGTTCTGTGGCCTGTGATCCATCCCATGATTTCAACCCCATATTCGTTTTTGTGCTCGAGCAGTTGACTATTGAGCATAGAAATATATATTACATACTTACTCTAGAATGGTAATCTCGCCAATTTTCACGGCGAAAAGCATGCCGGGTATGCGACCCGTTTACGATGTGCGCATGCGCGTCATCAGTGTAGTTTGGGTAGATCGTTTGCCAAGTTTGAAAATAATTTGGTGTTCCAATTAATAGTTTTTTGTTATGAGGCAATAAAACACATGTCATTTGAAAGAGAGAAATTTGAAAGCGCATTTAGGACCTTTTAAAACCGAAAAGAACCTTTTAGAGATAGATTACTCCGAATTTTAGGCGCGAAAGAAACTTATTTAAAACAATAACATTTTTGGTAGATAATGACATTTTTTATGTACCTATATATATGCTTTGCTCAAAATAGCTTAAATATTATTTTAGCTTGACAAAAAAGGCATGATTTTTGGTTAGTGTTCTTAAGAAGAGACCCCAGCAGAACATTTGAGAGAGAAAATTGTAATTTGTGGCAAACATTTCCCTCATGAAGATTCATGTGAAAACGGCAATATAATAATTTGAAACCTAGTGCAGTAGTGCAGTAGTGCGGCGTGATACAACTTTCTGCCACACCGCTTATTATATTATGAGTTCTAGATTCCTACAAAAAATACTAAACATACATAGAATCGCCTCAGAAAATTAATGTCAATATGGAAGTACTTTTCTTTGATGGTAAGGAAAATGCACCCCCATTGTGTAAATTGCACTAAGGTAATACAACCAGAAATACTCGTAGAAATAGCATGTTAATCTCTTCAAATGATTTAAATTAAATGCAGGTGCATATTTTGACATGAATCGTGAAAAAACCCTCGAGCTTCCAAGCATCCAATTTTATAAATCCAATTTGAGTTGAAGTTATTCATGATATTAGCTGAAATAAATTTTCATAGTTTTTTGTACTTTCAATTTATTTTCCAATCCAGTGCTTCCTTGAAATTCGCACAGCTGAAAAGTGAATGTGATACCAAAAATCAGTCGCTTCAGAGCGATAAATAATAGCAATAACCGTATACTCTACTTTCTGATGGCCTTTGCTGAATATTTGGGATCATAAATATGTAAAAATATGTATTCAAATGGGCTAAATACAAGTAACAGGTATAAGTACAATGAGGTTTCCAAGCTTTATTCTCCGAGATTCAGAATTAACGTTTGGTAATCTTCACAAAAGTACCATAATATTTTACTGAAACCGGGCCTGTTACAAAAATCAGTGATGACGCGCATGCGCATTGCGGACTAGCCTGAACTTTTTACAACACTTTTGACATATGGGTATTAGCATTCTAGAGTAAGTATATAATATATATTTCTATGCTATTGAGCCAATCAAAACTTGTTAGGTGATGGTGCTGCAAATATCTAATAGTCAAAGCAGTGTTTATAGAGAGAAGACTATAAACAATGGTCAAAGTCATCCAAAGAGTCCGAAATATATCAAGATCCGAAAAAAGTCAGCTGAACGAAAAAAGTACGAAAATCGGATTTTATTTCTCTATGATCGGACTTCAGTCCACCGATTAACAACACTGAATACGGTGAATACGGTCTATTACCAAAGAATATCTACAGTTCAGTATTGTAGATATTCTTTGCTATTACTATTTTAATCAAGTATTTTGATTATTTTGATTTCGATAGTTGACGTTGATACGAGCGCCATCTATTGTTTGACATAATGCTCATTAGTGTCGTTTGCCATAGATTACAGAAAACTTGCTTCTGTATCTGTGTATTTGACTTTCCTTAACTCTTTTATAGATGGGTAAATTTTGTGCTATCGTGTTTGTATGTAGTCTTTGTTTTTGTTGACAATTTAAATGGACATATTTGAACAGCAAGTAATGTTATGAAAAAAGTGAAAATAAATGTTTTTCGGCCTAATTGAAATAACAATTTCACCCACTGTTGTTTGTAACACTGTAAAATTTGTCTAGAAAGAAAAATTCGTTTTATCTGATATTTTTTTCCGTAGGTGCTGTTCGCATTAGTTGGCGTGTCTTGGTATTGTGCTGTAAAGTTGGATCGTCATTTTTGGAAAATACAATCCTCTGCTGAATAATGCCGTTTACTGCAGATGCTGTTGCTGCACAACAAGTGCAAGAGCGTTTGAAGTCGCTTCAACAGCTTGTGCACGAAATCGAAAAGAAACGTCATCAAAGTGAGCAGGGTGTTACAGTACTCCAGAGATATGCTCAGGACGAAAAATCTGGACAGAGCTCCCAGGTACAGAACGAATTCAAGCAAAGTAGTATTAATTTCGGCAAGACATGACAAGATAGATATTGGTCAGGTTCTGATATTATTGAACAGTACTGCCCAGTAAATGTGGTTTCTCTATCTCCATATAGAAATAATAGGGGAAGAGAGAGTCTACATTCACTGGGCAGTACTGTTCAGTAATATCGGAACCTGAGGCATGCAATTCTACTTGACAAGCTGGGTGAATTTGATGTACACAGTGATTTACTGAGATGGGTTCAGCCCTGCATTACAAAAAGGTCGCAGGTAGTTGCTTTAGGAAAATTTTTCAATGATATATCCAAATGTTTCTCCTTTTGCGATTTTTTAATATATTTTCAATTCAATTCTTTATTGGCCAGTTGGGTACAGAATTGTACATATGGCAAGTCATATTTTTCAGTAACATTACAATAATTATATAATATAGACATACACGTATCACATTCACAATATATCAAATATGTCCTGTTTTTACAGTAATTAATACAATAATTATATAACAAACATACGTATAATACCTACAATATAGAAATGTTAATAGTTACAATCATTCAGAAATTCTTCGCAGCTGTAGTAACATTTGTCTAGTAAAAGATTTTTGACGCGCCTATAGAATAGCTTGTCTGTTTTAATTTGTGTAGTAGCTGGTGGCAGCGCATTGTAAAGACTGACTGCATTATATAGTGGTGAGTCTTTAAATTTTGATGTTCTGTGTAGCTTTAGTAAGTTTCCATTACGTGTTGGATAATCATGGCTTGATGAGGTTTTTTCAAGCATTGACTCATTATTTCTGGCATAGTTTACACATTTGTATATGTATATGCAGGGAGCTGATAGAAGCCTTTCTCTGATGAATACTGGCCTACAACTCTCTGTGTAGTCCATGTCAAAAATCAGTCTCACTTATAGTCTCTCTTATAAGCTGATGACCTGAAAAGATTTCACACCGTAACTTGTGAAAACGATTCACTTCTCATCCAAAATAACATTGATATTCTTGTGAAATTCTGCGAGAAGAACTCAACAATAAAAAAAAAATAATATTAATAAATGTCATTAGGCAGCTGCTGAAGAAAACATCAGCAGTCAAAGACTTGGGAGTGTTTTATGACTGTTATTTGACTCGCATATTTATTATATAGCAAAGAAAGCAAACAAAGCACTTGGGTTTCTGATCAGAACCAGCTTGAACTTCAGAAAATCTAACTCTGTTCGAATACTTTACATGGCGTATGTAAAGGTGCATTTACATTTTAAAATTGTGCTTAAATATATGTCAAAAGCGAAAGTTGAATCTGATATCAAATGGCACCATTTATACAACAATGTTAAGTCTATGCTAAAAACCTTTGATGTTGCTGTTATGTTTATAATAATGCTTGTGCTGAAGATGACTAAATTCACCTTTAATAATCAGCTTAGTTTTGCTTCTGTAATATGGAACCCCTAATATATCTTGTATACTGAAAGACTAAAATCAATACAAAACAAATTCGTCACCTACAGTGAAGTATGTACCATATTAAAATTAAAAATTACCATGAAGTGTGCTCAAGATAAGGATGAAGAGCATGGGGATCTCAGTAACCGTAAGAGTTACACAGTAGGTCAAATTGGCAAAAAGTTGCGCAATTAAGGGACCAATAAATAAATGTTGAGAAATCCAAAAATGTTGTTCACTTCCGGAGATATTCGGAAAAAACCGGAATTTGGCGATTTGGTTTTTATTGTTTTCTGAAGTTATTTGAAAAGTTTAGAAAAAGATAAGTTGCATTGGATAATTCGCCATTGGACGTTGTGCGTAATTGCTGGCCAGCAAGATCACCAGACCTAACACCTTTAGACTTTTTTTTGTGGGGCCATATTAAAAATGAGGTATACAAAGAAAATTTTGATAACGAGGAACACTTAATTTGCACAGTACAATCAGCATTATTTGATAGAATTACCCCTGAAATGTAGAATACTGTTATAGATTCTACAGTGAAACGGGCATACTTACGTCTACAAACTGGAGGTAATCTGTTTGAACATATGCTCTAGCACTTACTGTAGTTAGTAGTTAGTTAGTTAGTAGTAGTAGTAGTTTTATTTGAAATAGATAAAAATCTAATTTACAAACATTCATATGATCATCAAAGATATACACAATTTTATAATTTTATAAAGATAATATTAAAACTTGAAATAATAAAAATATAAATAACATTAAAAAGTATCACATTACAAATCATCTAAAAATGACACTAGACTCTTCTTAAAATTAACAACATTATTAGAATTTTTCAGATATATTGGGAGTTTGTTGAATTCATTCAAACCTTTAAAAAATAGGTTATTCATGCATCTTCTTGAATTTGTTCTACTAATATGGAAGTTGTTATTGTTTCTGGTGTTATGATGATGAATATCTCTATTTAAAATCACATAATCATTAAAATAAGCTGGTTGCAAACCCTTGACAATCTTAAAAATAAAAACCATTGTTAAAAAGTATAACCTTTTCTTTACTGGTAACCACTGAAGGGAATTCAGCATATAAGAAATTGGAGTATAGCGACTGCATTTTAGAATCATACGCATTCCGCGATTCTGGAGTTTTTGCATCTGAGACAGTTTATTTTGATTGAGTAGAAATAGTATAGAAGCACAGTAATCAAAATGAGGTTTGATAATGCAGTTGTAGGTCGTTATTTTAGCATAAGTGCTCAAACAGTTTGAAACTCTAGAAAAGAAAAAAAGCTTTTTTGATATTTTTTTGATAATATACTCAGCATGTTTGTTCAAAGTCAAAGAACTGTCAATAATAAATCCGAGGTATTTGATTTCAGATACAATTTCGATACTTTCACCACTGATATTGATTGTATTCAAATTACTCACATTTTGCAACTTATATTCTGATGCTATGATCATTGCTTTTGTTTTATTGACATTTAGTTTTAGTTTATTAACTTTTAGATATTTTTCAATATTACTGAGAGAGTTGTTTATATTTGAAATTGCATTATCAAGATTATCATCCGAGTCAAACACCAAAGTATCATCCGCAAAGAGATTCAAAGAATGCGATCCTGGTGTGTAGTGAATGTCATTTAAATATATGATGAATAAAAGTGATCCTAAAACGCTTCCTTGAGGAACTCCCATTTCATTTAAAATTTTGTCAGATAGAATGTTGTTTATCTGGGTCTGTTGGAAACGATGGCTCAGGTAACTTTTAAACCAACTCAACACATTGCCAGATATGCCATAATATCTTAATTTTTCCAAAAGGATGTTTCGATCTATTGTTTCAAAAGCTCTGCGTAAATCCAGAAAAATAGCTACAGTATATTTACTAAGATCTAATGCCCTTTTCCATGTTGATATGGTGTACTGAAGCGATGTTTCACAAGAATGATTTTTACGAAAGCCAGATTGAGCACCAATAAAGAGTTCATTGCTATTAAAGTAATTTTCAATCTGATCATAGACTGCTATTTCAAGAACCTTTTCAAGTGATGGCAAAGTGTTAATTGGTCTAAAATCACAAGAATCTATTGAATTGTTAACTTTAGGGATAGGAATAATGGTGCTAATTTTGAAGTGATCTGGGAATATACCTTTTTCAAGAGATGTATTAATAAAATTTAATAATACATGTCCAAAACAATCAAAAGTTTCTTTCAAAAATTTACTATTTAGAATTTCCTGTTTGTTTATTTTGTTGTGTAATGAGAATATGATCCTACGGAGATGGCCCATACTTAGTAGTGTGAATTTACTGAGTGACTGATTAATAGGGGGATAGTTATGGCTCGACCACAATTCTTCATCGTCAATACTATTAGCAATTTGTTGAACATTAGTAACAAAATATTGTTTGAAATTTTGAGCAATCTCTAAGCTATCAGTACAATACCGGGGTTGAATACCATCAGTAAATATAATTTTATCATAACAAAGGTCATTTTGTACTTACAATCTTTAACAATAATTCTTGCCTTTAGTTCTTATTATTTCTTAATTCTTCCTAGTTCTTATTATTTTAGTTTCTGTTAAATATTCATAAGCATTTTTTCTGAATAAAAACATAGGAAAACATATGGTGCCGTACGTCGTTGCATTCGCAATAAAAAATTTCCATTTTTTTTTTCGTGCTATATAAAAAAACAAAGTTGATGATGGTTTCTTCCAAACGAAACATTGTGCAGAGATTTTGTGAATGCCATTTTGTAGAGGTAAAAAAGTGGCAACGAGAAAGTGCCTTTGGTTTTTAGAAACTTTTCCAATAACTTCAGAAAAGAATAAAAACCAAATCGCCAAATTTCGGTTTTTTCCGAATATCTCCGGAAGTAACCAACATTTTTGGGATTTCTCAACACCTAGCTATTTATTGACCCCTTGATTGCGCAACTTTTTGCCCATTTGACCTACTTGTAACTCTTATGGTTACCAAGATCCCCATGCTGTTCATCCTTATCTTGGGCACACTATATCAACAAGAAATTCTTGCCCAATCTCAAAGATGTACTACGAATTAGAATACAACTCAATCGGATATCATTAGCAGATAGACGGCAAATAGCTGACATTAAGTTCCTTCATAATATAATAAATAATAGTATCACAGCATGTTGATTTACGTGTAACGATTCGTGTATGTGAAGGACCACCCCTTGAGGGGATACTCGATAGTTTGCTATTTTAAACGTTTTTATTTTACCAATTATACATGTCATACAAATTTCAAAAATTAATTAAATCGTTATCCATCGCCTTGACAACACCTCTTCCATTTTCTTGCCATAGCTCTACAGCTCTTCTTTTCCTTTTCATAACGTGACCAAACTAACTCAAAGTCTTAACATGCCGCCCGCGTTGAAAAGTTTCACTTTTCGAAATAAATTGTTGCTGACGGACACAAATAATAATTAACGATAACAATGATTCCGAATTATAGTTCATTGTCTTCAAGTGGTAACACACATATTTTTGACAATGATCTCTTTAGAATATGTCCATTTGATAAACGCACTGAGACTACTCGAACAATGTCATCTGCACCTTTATGAAGTTCAGTAACACGAGCCATAGGCCATCGTAATGGTGGCATATTGTCTTCCACTAGCACTACTAACGTGCCCACTTTGACTTGGTTTCCAACATCCTTTTTCCATTTGGTGCGGGTGTGTAAACTTGAAAGATATTCTCTAGACCAGTGATTCCAGAACTGTTGATATATTTGCTGCAGTCTTTGATATCTGGATAAACGAGAAAGTTTCATGTCTTTCACGTCTTCTTCTGGTGAACTGGCCAGTGAGTCGCCAATAAGGAAATGCGAGGGAGTAAGGGGTATGTAGTCGTTTGGGTCGTTGGAAATAGGAATGAGGGGACGTGAATTCAATCATGATTCTATTTGAACAAGCAATGTATACAATTCTTCAAAATTCAAGGAAGCATCACCTAGAATGCGTTTGAGATGAAACTTCGTTGATTTTACTGCGGCCTCCCATAAACCTCCTAGATGTGCCGATCGCGCTGGGATAAAATGCCAGTTAATCTCATCATTTGCCAAAAATGAGAACACTGTATCATTGTGACTTTTGTCATTGATCAGATTATACAGTTCAATAAAATAATTATTAGCTCCAACAAAGTTTGATCCGTTATCGGAATAAATGTTACTTGGTTTTCCTCGTCGAGAACAGAATCTTTTTAAAACGTTGAGAAAACCATTCGTACTTAGATCGTTAGCTAACTCTATATGAACTGCACGTGTGGCAAAGCAAATAAATATACATATATAGGTCTTAACTAGTTTTCTTTGACGTAGTGTACCTTCTTTGACCAGAATCGGACCAGCGTAGTCTACACCACAATTTGTGAATGGTCTACTGGGTATTACTCTAGAACGAGGCAACTCTCCCATTAGAAACTTACTTGGTTTAGTATTGACGCGATAACATTTAATACACGATCGTATTATACGTTTTACTAAATTCTTTCCATTAATAGGCCAGAATTTTAATCTGATAATTGCTAGTAAATTTTGAGTTCCGGCGTGCAGCAAGTACTACTATCGACAGCGACAATTTTAATTCAAGATAAAAACGGAAAATGGTTCAAGTGTAACGCTGTGCTCGACTCGGGAAGTCAATAGAATTTGATAAGTCAATCACTTTGTAAAAAATTGCAATTGAAATGTGAAAAAATAAATATTCCCTTATCAGGAATCAATCAAATCGAAACCAGAATTACGAATAAGACATATGCTACAATAAAATCTAGATTCGGAATGTTTACGCGAAGTTTGTCATTTTTAGTTTTACCGATAATAACCGAAAAATTACCTTTGGTAGGATTTAAAAAATCTATCATAAATTATCCGAAAGGAAATGAATTGGCAGATGAACAGTTTAACGAACCGAAGCAGATAGATTTGTTGTTAGGAGCAGGAATTTTCTATGATTTACTCGGAAACGGAAAAATAAGGTTAGGTAATGATATGCCTGCAATGTAAGAGACTTGTTTAGGTTGGATATTTACTGGAGCTTTATTTTCAGATGATATTCGAAATAAAAAGGCTATTTGTAATTTGTCAACAAAAGTAAATAACAATGAATTGCATGAATTACTAACTAAATTTTGGCAAATCGAAGAATTTGAAAACAAAACAATCCGGCTCGAAGGACCATGTTGATTTACGTGTAACGATTCGTGTATGTGAAGGACCACCCCCTGAGGGGATACTCGATAGTTTGCTATTTTAAACGTTTTTATTTTACCAATTATACATGTCATACAAATTTCAAAAATTAATTAAATCGTTATCCATCGCCTTGACAACAACTCTTCCATTTTCTTGCCATAGCTCCACAGCTCTTCTTTTCCTTTTCATAACGTGACCAAACTAACTCAAAGTCTTAACACTGCAGTTCAATATTGAATCAAGTCTCGATTGAAGTACCTCAGTATAAAATACTAGAGGAACATACTCATTCCAAATAAATCAAAGTAATTCTAACTACTACTTAAATTCTCCTTTAAAAAATAATAATAAAAGTACTTTGTTGGTTACCCAATAGGCTACCAATAAAGCACTTTCATTATTATTTTTTAAAGGAGAATTTAAGTAGTAAGCAAAATAGGTGCTGTAAATCTTACAACTCTATATCTAAATATTGATTGACATCTCTTCTAATTCCCTGGCAACTCTCACCACTTCTCTTAAATATTCACACAATCATGTCTAACTTTTGTATTCTGTAACTTATTGTAATTATATTTAATCAACAACTGTTTATAATACGATGTCGCGTCGTATGTAATACAGAATCATTTATTGTCACCCCAAAATTTGTGAATAATCTGTTTGGATTCGTCCCGTATTGCATTCCATTTAATAAAAATGTAAATTAATATTTTAACATTTTTCATTTTAGAAACTTAAATCACTTTATAAAACAGCAATCTTACAAGGCGAACAAGAGGAAGACATAATAAGGAAAGCTCTTCAAAAAATCACTGAAATTAGAAACATTAAAAATGAAAGAAGAATTCAGGTAGATTGTGGAGTGGTAAAAATCTTTATGCAATATTATTATACCTTTTTTTTTAGTCAAGAATCGTTTCAAACAAAGAATCCATTCGGAAAGGAATATGGATGAAAATGTTATCAAGTTCAGCTCAAACCTTGCCATTGTATGTTGGAAAAATCAATGAGAAACCACCTCCATTGTGTGGGGCAGTTCCTGCAGATCCAAATTATATTGCCAGGGTATTATTTGAATGT
The DNA here is from genome assembly GCA_944452925.2 of Chrysolina oricalcia. NCBI lineage: Eukaryota > Metazoa > Arthropoda > Insecta > Coleoptera > Chrysomelidae > Chrysolina > Chrysolina oricalcia. The sequence continues at coordinate 53,403,628 of OX101822.2, forward strand.
GATTTCACTTTGACTAAACTATATTTACTAATATTTTAGGTTGGTGATATGGTAGCTGCTTTGGTAAAAGATTCAGGTGATGGAGAAAACTGGATATTAGCTGAAGTTGTCAGTTACAATCACACCACCAGCAAATATGAAATTGATGATATTCTCAAAGAACAAAATCAAAAAGGAAGACATACCCTTAGCAGACGAAGAGTCATACCATTACCATTAATGAGGGCTAATCCAGAAACTGATCCCCAAGCATTATTTCCACAGGGAACTCTAGGTATGCTACAAATTATTAACTGTTTTTCAACAAAATATCTAAAGTTTAGGCATGACAGTTTGTATGCTTATTTTGCTATTTATACTGATTCTACATACATGTAAATTTTTGTGAATCTTATTTGCAGTCAAAAAAATGTAATTCACTGTGACACTATTTTTATTTCTTGTGTTATAAATATGATTATTAAATGTTGTATCCAAATAGTTTTCTTATGTCCATTTTCTTTGATTTTTTGAACAGTTTTTCACTTGGACATGAATAGCTTTCTCTATATATGATTTTCAAAAACAATTTCTGAAGAACCTCAAGATTTCTGAGGTGGGATTTCATGACTCCTCCCGAAGCCAGAATCCCATAATTCAATAGAGACTTTATTAATGAAAAATAAAGAATGTCAAGAGTTTTTGTGCCTATGAATGTTTTGAGATACTTGAATTTTGATAATAAACTCCGTAATTTCCTCAATGGGAATAATATTTGTTTATCCTATTTTAGTTATTATGATGTATCTAGTTGTATTAATAAGGTTCGTTTTGTTATATTTTGTGAGTAACTAAGGAATGGATATTGATGTTTTTGTCAAATAAAAAACTTATCAATGAACTCACAAATTATTATAATTTGGTAAAACTATTAATAAACTCGATTACACCACATTGGCGACGAGGAAAATCTGAAGAAATATGGCTACTATTAGTAGTATTAGAGAATTCAGCGCTGTTCATGACAATTGGATATTATATCAAGAACAACTTGAGATGTTCTTCAGTATCAATGGAATCAAATATGTAACTGGTAATGCACGAAGAGTATCAGCTTTCCTAAGTCTCATCGAATCTGATACCGAATTCTGAGAGACCTATGTACGCCCGATTTACCCAAGGATAAGAAGTATGAAGACCTTTGTAAATTGTTAAAAACTCATTTTTGTCCAGTAACATCTATCTACAAGGAGAGCATAACATTTTTCGAGGCAAGTCAAGGAGAAAGTGAAAATGTTAATGCATGGTTTGCAAGGATTCACAACCTTTCCACAAATTGTGAATTTGGTGATCATCTGAAGTATTATCTGAAGGATAAATTTGTATGCTCGATGAAGAAAGGCATTATCAGAGACAGATTATGTGAAGAGAAGCTTGATACTAACCTAGACAGATTACTAGAATTGGCACTTCTGAAGGAAACTTCGACAAATCATAGCAATGTTGTTTGTGTGAATATGTTAAATGAAAAATTCCTTGGAAATACTAGGAAATCTGCGAGTGCTATCAAGTCACAGGGTATACCGAATGCTGCGCAAAAAATCCAGGCAGTAGGAGGAAGATGGAAATGTAAATCATGTGGATATTTTCACACTGGCAATCAGAAATGTAAATACTCTTCTTACCCCTGTAATCTATGCAAGAAAGTTGGTCATCTATCTAAAGCTTGTTGGATGAAACAGAACATTTTAGAAGTGGAAGATGGTCAGTCCGCAGCGGAAGAAGATGCTGTTGAAATATATAATATTGACATTAATGATTGTAGTCCCATCAACCTTGATATTTCAGCAAATGGTGTTCAAATTCCCATGCAATTGGATACGGGTGCAGCGGTTTCGGTAATATCTGAACAATGTTATAACAATTATTTGTCCGATAATGAGTTACATGAAACTAAAATGAGTTACATGAAACTAAAATGAGTTTGAGAAGTTTTTCTGGGTGTCTGATTAAACCATTGGGGTTTATCAAAATTAATTTATCATACAATGACAACATTTGTCAAAATTTCATTTTACATAAGAAGGGTAACGTCCATCAAAATTTGTTAGGTCGAGATTTTTTATCAAAATTCAAATTCAAACTAACTTCTGATGTTCTGAATGTAGAAAATAATAAAAATAATATTTCTTCTCTTTTGAACGAATTCAACGAAATTTTTGACAATAATTTAGGCTGTTATAAATATCAGGTTTTCAATTTGAAGTTGAAAGAAAATTTTCAACCCATATTTAGAAATTCTCGACCAGTTCCAATAGCTTTCAGAGAAAAAGTTGATTCAGAATTGCTCAGATTGGAGAGAGATGGAAGTCCTATTGATGCCTGTGAATGGGGGACACCTTTGGTACCAATTCTCAAACCAGATGGTTCTATCAGGCTTTGTGGGGATTATAAGATCACAGCAAATAAATATTTAGCAGATGTGAAATATCCATTACCGAGATGAGGACATATTTGCTCAATTAAGTGGGGGCGAATCATTTTCCAAAATTGATCTCAGCAATGCCTACAACCAACTCTGTTTGGATGATGAGTCTTCCAGAATAGTGGCCTGGAATACACATCGAGGCTTATTTAAGGTGAATCGTATTCCATTCGGAATTTCACCTGCCAGTGGTTTATTTCAGAGAACTATGGAGATGCTTTTGAAAGGCATTGATGGGGTGGCAAATTTTCTCGATGATATCATCGTAACAGGTAAAACTAGATCGGAACATGAACAAAATCTCAGGAAAGTTTTCACAAAATTAAAGGATGCAGGTTTAAAAGTTAAAAAATCAAAATGTAAATTTTTCCAAGAGGAGGTTGATTATTTAGGGTACATAATCACACCGAACGGTTTGAAAAAGAATATGGAAAAAGTTAAAGCGATTTTGAAAGCACCTCACCCAAAAGATAAAACCCAAGTTCAATGTTTTGCGGGTTTAGTGAATTATTATCGAAGATTTGTACCACGCTTATCGATTCTAATGAAACCAATTTATGATTTATTAAAAAAAGATAAACAATTCATTTGGAACAGTAACTGTGATAAGGCTTTCAATGAAATCAAACAGATCATTGCTTCTGAGCATATTTTGATACATTTCAATCAAAATTTGCCAATTATTCTGTCAACAGATGCATCCCTTGAAGGAATTGCAGCGGCTTTATCACACAGATTACCTAACGGATTATTGCGACCAGTCGGATTTGTATCCAGAACACTTATGCCAGCTGAAAAAAAATATTCTGCAATAGACCGAGAATCTTTAGCAATATATTGGGGTGTAAAAAAATTTGCTCAATATCTTATGGGAAATTCTTTCACAATTCAAACTGATCATAAACCTTTAGTTTCCATTTTTGGTGAAAATAAAGGACTACCGCAAATGGCAGCTAGTAGGTTACAGCGATGGGCAGTATATTTATCAGGGTTTTAATTTAAAATTGAATATATTAAGGGATCTCATAATAAAATAGCTGATATGCTTTCGAGGCACCCCATAAATATATGTTATAAATCTGAAGACTTCAATGAAACATCAAACTATTTGAATCTAATAATTTCACAAGATTTGCCAATTGATCATCATAAAATTAGTTACGAAACAAGGAGAGATCCTATAATTTCAAAAGTTTTTACTTATGTGACAACAGGTTGGCCAGAAAATGTATTAAAAGAAGAAATTTTATCTTATTTTAGAAAAAAAGAAGAGTTAACTTGTGAGCAGAATTGTATTATGTGGGGCTTCAGAGTTATAATACCAAAAAAATTAAGAAATCAGTTATTAGATGAATTACATGTGAGTCATTTAGGAATAGTGAAAATGAAATCTACTGCTCGATCATATTTTTGGTGGCCAGGGTTAGACAAAGATATAGAAAATTTGGGCAGGAATTGTAAATTTTGTTTACTAACTTCTGATGATCCCATCAAAGCACCACTGATTCCTTGGGGAAGACCTGTTAGACCATGGCAGAGAATCCATGTCGACCTAAACAGTATAATTATTATTTCATTATCATTGATGCTTATAGCAAGTGGCTGGAAATATTTAAAATGAATAATATCACTACTGAAAATTCTATTTTCAAATTAAGAGAAACTTTCACTCGATGGGGCATACCAGAGGTATTAGTTTCAGATAATGGACCATCTCTAGTATCAAAAAATTTTGAAGAATTTTTGAAACGTCAAATCGAAACAACGAAATGAATTGGAGGTGGGAGATGAAGTGATAGTGCGTGATTACAGAAATTGTAATAATAAATCTTGGGTGGACGCGGTTATCACAAAAGTGATTGGAGATAGAACCTATTTGTGTAAACTGGAAAACAATACAGTTTGGAAGAGACATTTGGATCAAATAAAATTGTCATCATGATCACTCGCCTTTGGGAAATCAACACATTTTCTCACCAATCTGATGCAAATTCTTGAACACTTCTTTATGTTCATTTTATTATATGATGATGGACAGATTTAAATAATAAAAGAAATAATCCAAGAGGACAAAAAAAAATAATAAAAAAAAAAAATTGTATACATTGTTTTAATAAAAGTTTACTGAGTTTGTTTACCATACGTTTGCTGGAATTATCAGGTTGATTGAAAATTTAATATTTGCGTCTATATAAAATATATTTATATATTATTCAATGTTAATAGTGATGGGGAATTATGATGTATCTAGTTGTATTAATAAGGTTCGTTTTGTTATATTTTGTGAGTAACTAAGGAATGGATATTGATGTTTTTGTCAAATAAAAAACTTGTCAATGAACTCACAAAATATTATAATTTGGTAAAACTATTAATAAACTCGAGTACACCACGGATATATGTCAAGCATAATCCATAAGTAGCTACTTGATACTATATGTTTCTTCTACTCTAGTATTATTCAGCAGTGGCCCCAAAACTGTCCCCTGTGGCACACCAAATTGAAAGATTTTGTTTGCACCTCTAGCTTTATCAATTTCAACATATTGAGTTCTATTTTCTGAATAATTTTTGAGACCATAAACTTTTCAACAGTAATACCACAAGAGATTGAATTTTTACGATAAGTCTGTCAATTCATTTCTGAACGAATTGCTTCGAGAAAACACCACGAGTCCTAAGGACGAATGGTGTTTTCTCGATGTTCCCGGATATGCGAATCAAAGTATTAATGATGATATTGTCAAAAATAAAATATTCTAGGGAATTTCATGCTAGTGCGTTTTTCAATATGACAGATAAAATTCCCTAGGATATTTTTATTTTGTCCATTTCATCAATGTTACTTCGATTCATGTATCCGGGAACACTCGTGATTCTTTATAACTGAAAATTGTATCCGTTTCGACCATGGACTTATAAATGGACTTTAAGTCCATGGTTTCGACCCTGAACCATATCAGAAAAGGTCCAGGGTTCCTTGATAGGGGGGTTATGAAATGTCATCGATTTTGTCGGGCATATTGTTTCGTCATTGGAGGGAAATTAAGGTGGCTATCCTGAAGTTGGAGGCGCCAAATTTGAATTACACTAAAATATCACATTTTGTTGGATTGAATTCGAAACCAATCGGTGGGAGTAAATTGAAAAACGTGCGAGTGATTAATACATATTTGTAATTAATATATACCCTAGTTCGCACAAGTAACTCGAAGACTTCTGAGAGTTTCAAAGTTGACGAAAATAACAAATTTTTAACATTTTTTATAGGTTCTGAATGTTGGTCGTAGTTGATAATAATTATCAAATTGAATGAACTGATGAGAAAGTAAATTCTATACAAAGTAATGAGCCGTTTAAAAAAAAAAAGAAAAGGTGAAGAATCACATAATCTGAGATTTGAAATATATTTCAAATGGAGCGTTTTATTGTAGGCAGAAATGTTCTACTCGTAGAAGTAGAATTTGACATAGCTGTTTTTTTGACATCAAATATATCTACTTTTTCTACTTTCACTACGATCGAATTTGAGGGTAGCAAAAGTAGATAATTGGTTGAAAAAGGAAAATTCCTAAATCGTAGCAGTAATTGACATTAATGACATTTCAGTTTGGTTATATTTTGAAGTTCAAAAAACTTCATTCACTCACATTAAAACGATTTTGGTAGTGAACAGCCTCTAGTTGATTTGAATATGAGTCTTATGGACGTAATTAAAGTTATAGATGAAAATGTTCAAGTATGTATAGGTTGTACAACGAGTTTTATTTATATAATAAAGAAGGTGGGTTTATATTGATTCTCAATTCATTTGAAACCTCTTTTGTACCTCAGTTTTAAAATCGTATGCTAAAAAATATACAAATAGATACCAAAAAAGAAGATGATGACCCCGAAAGTAAGCGTAAGTTCAAAAATACCAGTGGGATACGATATAGAAGTGTCTAATCGATGTATGTATCACGAATAGAGAAAAATTGTCCAATTACATATCAAAAAAATTATTTTCAGTTCCTATTTTGTTCCCAACCTTCGAATATGCTCCTATTTTCTAAATATTATTCAGGCTTATTTGCTAGTTCACTCAAAGCTACCTTGAAAGTGGAAGGTGTGAAGGCTTAGGTATCACTTCTTCATAATAATTTTTCTGAACAAGTTTTCTGAGTGAAAATTATTCAAGGAATTCACATATATGATGAGATTATTATTGCACTTGTTATATTCCCGCCTAGATCGAATCTTCGAATAGATATAATACTGCTCGCGCCTTCTGTTATTATGTTATAGCAGAATAGTAGATTGCAGTGTGAATTTGCGAAATCAGAAAAGTAAAAAAGTATTGAGATCTGTTTTTCAAAAACTATATATTCAACTGACATACAAGTACATAACAACGTCGTTCATCATAAAAATATTCAAAATCATCAACTCTTGTCAAAACAATTTTCTTCTAACACCCCTCCTGGATCTCTGATCCCTATAAATTTCAAGAGCTCCATGAATCTAGGTGCCGGAATATTTTTCGTGAGACTATCAGCCAAATTCAAAGTTGTTGTGACGTATTTCAGAATGATTTGCTTTTCTTCTATCAGGTCTCGTATAAAAAATAACTTCAAATCTATATGCTTAGATCGGTCCGACGTGGTATGATTTTCAGCAAGTTTAATAGCTCCTTGATTGTCTATAAAAATTGGAAAACTTTTTCTGAAGTATGTATATTGACATATCTCTTCTGTCAGTTTCTGGAGAAATATAAATTCTTTTGCTGCTTCAGTGAGTGCGACGAATTCCGATTCTACTGTGCTCAGTGAAACACATCTTTGTTTTCTGCTGCACCAACTAATTGCTCCACTTCCAAGAATGAATATGTATCCACTGAATGACTTACGATCTGTTTGATTTCCACCCCAGTCTGCATCTGAATAAGCAGTAGCAATTTTATTTTCTTTTCGATATTCTAAACCATATCTTTTCGTCGCTGATAGGTACCTCAAAATATGCTCATGCCTTTCCAGTGATGCTTCGATGGACAGTGATTGAATTGACTCATAAAAGTTGCCGCAAAAGCTAAGTCCGGTCTCGTTGCTGTTGCCAAATATAAAAGACTTCCAATCACCTTCTGGTAAAGTCGTTTCTGTTCTTCGTCTAACAAATTTTCGTGATCGTTTGTGTCACACTTCAGATATTTCTCTCCAACTTGTAATGGTGTAGTTGTTCCTTTTGAATTCATCATATTCATGTCTCTCAATAACTCTGTTGTAAAATTCTCCTGATCTAGTCTTATCGTTCCATTTTTTCTTGTAACACGGATCGATAAAACGTGTTTGACGTCCTTCAAATCTTTGATGTCGAATTTTTGTCCAAATAACTTTTTCATTTCTTCGATATATTCTGATTCTCCATACAATAATATGTCGTCTACATACGTGGTGATGATAAGTTCTCGTTCTCTCCTGTAGTATACACATGGATCTGATGTTGATCGAATGAAATTATGGCTCCTTATGAATGAATCTAGAGTTTTGTTCCACATCAAACCAGATTGATGTAAACCGTAAATGCTTTTCTTCAAACTGCATACTAAGTTTTTCATTTCGATCTCATTTTCTGTTGGCAAATCAGGAAATGTGATCCTCAAAGTATCAACTAATTCATTGTAACCAGTTGGAATCTCCATGAAAACGGCTTCGTTCAAATCAGCAGATAAATAAGCAGCAGTTATATCGATATGATGGATACTCCAACCTCTTTCTACTGATATTGCAAACAGTAGTCGCATCGTCTTCTTTTGAACCACTGGTGCATATGTTTGGTCAAAATCTACTCCTTGTATTTGAGTATTTCCTAATGCTACCAGTCTCGCACGATGTCTTTCCATCTTTCCATTTTCATCGTATTTTGTTTTAAAAACCCATTTCGTCCTTATTATTTTTCGGTCACTGGGTTTACTGATAAAATTCCACGTTTTATTTCTTATGAGGTTTTTAAATTCGTCTTTCATGGCCTCTCTCCAAAATTGTTTGTCTACTCCATACAACGCATCGTTCACATGAACTGGATCTTTGGATTTTTCTTTCATTTGAACTGCTTTACTGTCACTGTCCGTCAACTGAGTTGTCACATGATTGCATGCTCCGTCGTCGTATACAGGGTTATTTGTGTCTCCAACATAGTCAGCCATCCAAAAAGGATTTTTAACAGCTCTTCCAGATTTGGTTTTCTTAACATTTTGCGATAATTCATCATTGGCATCATTCCTGTCTCCTCTTTCAAAACAATCACAGTTCTCATTCGATATTTCACTTTCTTCTTCCATTTGCACCTCTGAATCTGCTACTATCTCCCCGTGATCGCTATCTGTCATGAAATCATTTTGACGTTGTTGATCGAAAAACAGTTCGTTGAATTTGATGTTTTTCTCATGTTCAGGAATAGCGATCTCACTTTTTGATTTTTGGGAAGTTTTCATGGGAAACACGTTTTCTTCAAATGTAACATCACGACTGATGAAAATGTTATTGTTTCTTGGATTCCATATGCGATATGCTTTGGAACTGCTATCATATCCGATAAAAATGCAGGCGATACATTTTGGTGAAAGTTTGGTGCTTCGAGCTCTATTTACTACCCAATCTCTACAGCCAAACACTCGCAAGTGTAGAATGTTATTCTCTAATCCTTCTTGCCATTTTTCAATTGCACTGACACCGTCGTTTGCAGTTAAGGAACATCTATTTCTGACATAACAAGCAGTTGAAATAGCTTCGCCCCAAAATTCATCTGATAATCCTGATTGAATGAGCATGCACCTAGCTGCGTCGAATAACGTCTGATTCATCCTCTCAGCAACGCCGTTCTGCTGTGGAGTTCCTGGTACAGTTAGTTGATGGCTAATTCCACACCTTTTCAAATATTCTTTGAAGTCCTTTGACAGGTATTCTCCTCCATTATCTCTTCGTAGTGATGCAATTTTTCTTCCTTGAAGGTTCTCGACTTGTCTTTGATATTCTTGGAAACTTTTGAAAACTTCGTCTTTTCGTTTCATCATTTTGACAGTGCAAAAACGAGAAAAGTCATCAATGAATGTTACCACATATGCATTTCCACCAAGAGACACTGGTTTTATAGGGCCGACAACGTCAGAATGAATCAGTTTCAATGGACTCGTTGCTCTGGTTGTACTTTTCTTTGGAAACGGCTTCTTCTTGAGTTTTCCTTCCAGACAAACTCGACAAAATTCATTATAATCGGATTCTTTTTGGCTTTTTGAATTCTGTGCGGATTCTCCCAACGTCTTCCTTGTGGCAGGAAAATTCAAATGTGCTAAACGTTCATGCCAGAGTTGGTTCTCTTTTGAAATAACTTTATTCGAAAATGTACCTCGTTTTGGATATGCATGAGTTTCATCTTCGAATAAATAATGTAATCTGCCGACTTTGGTTGATTTTGCAACTACTTCGCCATTTCTTGAAAGAATCTGTGCACTTGTATTTCCAAAAATGATTTTCATGCCCCTTTCTGCGGCTAGGGTCATAGATAGCAAGTTTCCTTTCAGTTCTGGTACATACAGGACTTTTTTCAACGTTATTTGGTATCTGCCATTCTTCTCCGACAATTGCAGGTTGACGTCGCCATATCCCGTCGACTTCAGAATTCCTCCTCCAGCTACTTCGACTGTGGACTCGTGTTCGGTGAAACTGGCAAATTTTTCGAAATATGAACTCATGTGATCAGTCGATCCACTATCCATTATCCATGTATTTGACCCCATCTTCATATTGGCCAAATTAGACTGATGATTTTCAACACGACTGATTGATGAATACTGATACATAGCACTGAATGCAGATGTCGATGGTTGTGGTTCTTGCTGTCTTGGTCCTTCAGGTCTAGAGTCTAGAGGTCTACTTTTTGACAATGGACAATTTTTACCGATATGTCCAATTTCTAGGCATCGGAAACATCTTAAGTGCTGATGCGATCGTTCTACCACATAGTTTTCATTTGGAGGGCTTGCATTGTTTGGAACATCTGGTTTACTCTGATGCATTTTGTTAAATTTGCCATATTTGTTATGCCTTCGAAAACATTTTCTTTGGGTTGCCAGAGCTTTCACATTATCCAGTTCACTTTCAGGGATAGATTTATTTTGAATTCGTCTCTCTTCTTCTATTAACTTTGACTTCAGGTTGCACATGTTCAAGTCGTCTTCAGCTGCTCTCAAATTTCTGGCTAGGTACTCATATTCACTTGGTAACCCCAACACAGTGAAACCAGCTTGCACTTTTTCTTCAAATTCGAAACCAGCATTCTTTACTTTATGATATAAACCATTTCTTCGTGCCAGATACTCATTTATTGTTTCGTCGACTTTCTTTGAGGTATTTACGAAGTCCTTCAGCAACAATAGACCATGCCAGGTGTCATATTTTGTATGTATCTGTTTCAACGTCTCCCATACTTCTTTGGCAGTTTTACACTCCATGATATCGTCTAAGCTGTCGTTATTGATTAGTAGATATAAAACTGATTTGGCACTATGGTCAGTTTTCTTGTTTATGGAAACCTTGAGTTCGTCGTCGCTAAATCCTGGATCTACAGCTATCCATAAATTTTTAACTTCTAGGATTCCTTGGGCTCGCATTGACCAATAACGGTAGTTCTCGGAATGTAGTTTCTCGACTTTGAAATCATCCATAATTCGAAATGTTTCGTCGTCTGTAGTTCTCAATTAACTTTAACGTCGTCGTCTAACTTTTCAGATTATACTGCTGGGCCCATAACCTGTTATTATATTATAGCAGAATAGTAGATTGCAGTGTGAATTTGCGAAATCAGAAAAGTAAAAAAGTATTGAGATCTGTTTTTCAAAAACTATATATTCAACTGACATACAAGTACATAACAACGTCGTTCATCATAAAAATATTCAAAATCATCAACTCTTGTCAAAACAATTTTCTTCTAACACCTTCTTCCATTGTCTATTTGGGCTGTGGTAGTTGTTAATGTAAGAAAATTATTAATATTGAATATATCATTATTCATAGTAATGAAAACTAAGTTTCAAACTTTTTACAAAGATTTAGGAAATTTTAGAATTATCTGACTTCTATTGGAAACCCTGAAATTACGTTTTTATAGAACTCTACTTCTTCTACTAGTAGATGTAAATTCTAGTGGTCAATAAAACGTGGCTAATGATTCAAAGACTAATCTCAATAAATCTGTTGTAACCTCAGATCAATAAGTAAACTTATTGTTTTGTTATTGTAGTTTACTTATTGATCTGAGGTTGTAACACTAGTTGAATAAATTGCACCCTTCAAAGAGAAATTCTTTTCATGACTATTGAAAGAAATTAAAAAAACTCTCTTATGTTGACATTATTCCAGAACCTCAGGTGCAAGAAGAAAGTGTGATTTGTAATATGATTGATTTCTATTTTATTCTAAGATGTGTGTATGTGAAATGGGGTAAATGATTAAAATGATAAATATTTATTCTTCCTTGAAGTTTCCTCAAATATAAAAACTTATCAGACTATAGTCACTGTCCTTCACCCTGCCTCGTTCACAAAACTAACTCACATTTCATCGACAACATTTATAATATTTTCAGAAATAATTTACGAGTACTGTTATTTATGATATGAGTCAATGTTTTATTTTATAAATTTCGGTATCATTTATACATTGTTTCATAAATAGTAATTTACAATTTCTTTATGTAGAAAAAATTTAACATTTATCTACCTAAAATCCTAATTAAATGGCGAGTAGTAAAATTGTGCATATCTAATATTTTAAATAAAGCTGAACATATCATTTGTTTTTGCAACGTTCCATAATCATTTTCATAGTTAATTTTGAGTTTGGATAGTTCTTACACTTGGTAATGAGAACTTTTCTTTTAATTTTATTTCTTCCTTCTGATAATTGTTGTACAATTAATAGTGTTATTGCACAGAACTGTTCAATGGGTTTTTCTCGTTCTTTGTAACATTGTTGTAAACAAGGGGTGGAAGGAGACTGTGAATCCTCATCTGAAATGGCATAAAAACCTATCAATATCGATCATTTCATAGCACCAGGAATAGAATATAATGAACAAACCATTATTTGATGATAAACAATCGGCCATGGGTACAGCCTCTGTCTTGACTCTTGATCATGTAGGAGAGATTCTTGAAGATTGGTTTCAAAATCTCTTTTATTAAAATGTTCTGAACAAATCCTGGAAAAATAGGTACCCATACTACAGAAATTGATCCATTGCTGCTTTACTGTTCTTGGGGAATATGTGGAACGACAATTTTATCATCATGGTATGATGTAGGAGTATTGTTACAATATTAAACAAGTTATTAACAACTAGCAATACAAAATACAAGAAATAGGCATAATACTTTATTATGATTTATCTGAGCCACGGGCTTTAGTAACTTTATTTATTCGTAAATTGACGTAAATATAACAAAAGTTACCAATTTCAGGATAGCCACCTTAATTTCCCTCCAATGACGTATTCTCTCCCTTTCCTCAGTCTTCCCCTTGTCCAAATGCTCACTTATTTCATAACCCCTTCCTATCATAAGAACCCTGAAAAGGTCTAAAAAAATGTCAGAGGTTTCAACACTGAATAGGGGTACTGGGATCGTCCATTGGGTTTGTGTTTTCTAGATGAATTGAATCTTTTTATTGTTTTTTATTGAATTTTTACTCAGTTTCATAGATTTAATTTCTTCAACGGTTGATGTTCATGACAGATACTTTTTATAAATTTCCAAGTGAATCACTACTATCTTTTATCTGTTTTTGATAATACTGACTTTTAGCATTTTTAATAACGTAGGTTATACTGTAACGAATCATTTCTGAGACTAATTATCAAGTCCTAAACAATAACTCAGAAATGATTCGTACGCCTTTCTAAACCATTTTACTGTAATTTCAAAATTTATTGTAAACGGAAAGCAATCTTTCAAGTCAGAAAATGGTAGATGAGTCCATCCATATTTCCTTATTTTGGAACCGACCACTTTTTGCTCGTCTTGACTTTTTGCGCCTAAAATATTTACTTATACATAGAGTTTGGGTCTCAGTTAACTTTTTATGATAGGGAATATTTTTTGCTGAAATTGAATAGTTTTTGTGCCTTCTGCTACGACGGCCACCGTTTTTCATGTGTTTTGCTACGAAGGTCAACCGATGGTATAAATAGTGGAAGCACATGAAAATCTGCCTCTTTTGGTGCCGGCAACTTGAATAGTACAGATCGTAAAAAGTTTGAAAATTAAATTCCGTTTAGTGAAGTTCCGAGGGTAAGCTTAAGTTATATTATATATGAATAGGTGATTTGAAATTCCCAAACCGCGATTAGTTTATTTAATTAGAAACCGCAATTCAACAACCACCTACGTGATTATCAAAGTACCACGTTATTTATCCTAGAAGGTTAGGTCTTACAGCCGGAAAGGGTAAATGCGTTTAAATTCAGGTACCAGAACGTTACAGTTAAATTACTGGTTCCAAAAGGGTCTGGCAGATACGACCTTTTGGAAATTAGTTTGTGTATTAGAATCGAACAAGTTGTTAAGGTGGAAAATTGAATTGCGAGTCGAGTCAACCGAATAAAAGTTTCGAGCACCTTGGATACCCTCTATCCCAGTCAATATAGTGCCACGTCATACAGTTACCCACAAATGTGCTTTCACAGGAGTGGAGATTGTCTCGCTTGAAATCAGGCACAGGAATCAGTTTGTTGAAGTTCCTACGTATCCGAAAAGTACGGCCTTTCTGCTAATCGGAAATAGCTGAACTCAACGAGCATATTTGTTGGAGGAGGCGTATTCAAGTTTTTGTCCTTCAGACATCCGGTATCGCGTATCCACTCTCCTGTATCTCTACCCAAGACGTATTGCGAAGTTTCTCCCGAAAGGATCGGTGTTACGTCCCGAAGGGACAGACTTCGTTTACAACTAGTACGTAGATCGCGATAATTAAATTACGCATTCCGAAGGGACTGGCCGATACGTCTCTCCGGAATTCGTTTGGCATTTTTATTCGATAAATAATAGTCGGTGAGCCAGGAGTGGATAAAATTAATATCGCGAAATCCTAGTTCCCTGAAAGCTGATCTCAGTAATTCGGGACTAGCCGTTAAAATTACCTAAGTTTCATAGCGCGACCGTTATATACAGGGAAACCTATTCACCTGCAACGATTCCGTAAAATCAGTTCTCAGTGACCGTATATACTTTATATTCAATTCATTCCGCTGTGTACTGAAACGATTGCTTTCCCGTACCCCTGTCAAGTTTAATTTTTTTCATTGTACCAAGTGCTCATTATTTTGGGAAATAAATTAATTCTATACTATTAATTCCCATACTTTCATTCCGGGTATAGGGGAAAGTAGGGTAATACTCTGAAAACCTTTCACAGAAGGGTGAGAAGGTACAGCCGGTATTCTGACAGTGGTGAGGGCAATTAATGCCTGCCGCTTGCCATAATACGAAACGTGGTCGTAACAACTGACCCCTGGAATACCGTTTCTTCACTGTAGCTGTCCTGGGCCTCCCAAAAGTGTCATCTGGGAGAAAGTGGGGCATACCACTATAATCTTACTGGCGCCCGAGGGTAGTATTGGGTGTTATAGCGAGTGTACCGTTGTCTGATACACCCAGTACCCGTAAGCATCATTGTAACGTCCGAATAGGGGAGTAAAACACGTTACAATACAGTGAGCACGTAAAGGTTGGAACAGATTCGTTAAACGCTTAATATGGCCATTAGGAAAAATAAGCTCAGACACGTCGATTTTATTTTTCAGTTGCGCATTTTTTGATCTAATCATATTCTTGATGACGTAATCACTGTTCGAGTTATGACGTCATTATGTATTTTTTTAAATGGCATTACCCTATTTTTATAATACTTTCAAAAAGAACGCATTTTTCTGTGTATGAATGTCATATTTTTTCTTGTGTTACATAATCGAGAAATAAAAGATATTTCATTATTCATAGTAATGTAATATTAGGTCTGTTAACGTAAACTTTTGACTTAAGGGATCCCCACAAAAAAATCTAGTGGGGATAGATCATGAGATCTAGCTGGCCATTCTAAAAATCATCGACTACGATCGATATCATCTTCATTGAGTTCATGATTCATATGAGTATTTTCTTGAAATGATAGTAACACATCCAATTGTTGATCTTCCGTAACGCCTGAACGACCTTTCTTATAATTATCACCTACATTGTCAAAATTTCTAAATTTTGCTTCGAATTTGATCGCTGCCGAACGTGTAATAGGTCTATCGGGATATTTATAGTTAAATAAGTCACAAACCTCAGCTTGCGTACTAGTCTTATCCTCATAACCTGAAATCATTAAAATATCTTTGCTTCATTTTTCGCTTTTCGCATGGTGTCGATAACTTATACCACAATTATTTTATAGCTAACTATTATTGTTAAGCCGAATTTTAGAAACATATTTAGATTTTTAGAGTTTCCAGCTAGATCTCCTGATCTAACCCCACTTAATTTTTTTTGTGGGGATACCTCAAGTCAAAATTTCACGTTAACAGTCGTAATATTACATTATTATGAATAATGGAATATCTTTTATTTCTCGAACATGCGGTTATGTAACATAAGAAAAATTTGACATTCATACACAGAAAAATGCGTTCTTTTTGAAGGTATTATCAAAATAGGGTATTGCTATTTGAAAAAAATTAGGATGGCCTCATAACTTGAACAGGGATAACGTCATCAACAATATAAGTATGCCAAAAAATGCGCCACCGAAAAATAAAATCGACCTGTCTGAGCTTATTTTCCCTAATGGCCATATCAAGCATTTAACGAATTTGTTCCAACCTTTACGTGCACACTGTATAGTCGGTTTTCATAAGTATTATAATCTGGTTTCACTGGTGCATTATCAGAATTATCTTGCAATTGTTTATACAATGCATTTTTCTTTGTACAGATATCAATAATGCTGAAGTGAACTACTCCTTTCTTTTTCTCAAGTTATTTTTTATCCTGATTTTCTTAGTACATTCACCAGTAATTATGTGAATTCTTTTTATCAAATAATCACCGGAATTCTTCATTTTATAAAATTCGCTCCAATTTTATTTTTAAACATTTCATGAAGTGTTTTGTAGTCAATTATATCTCTATAAAAATTTCATCATAATTTCTGTTTGGCATGTATAAATTATACGGAAGAAATATCGAATAATGATCAGTGACTTCATACTCATATATTATTGTTTTGAATTTGAATACATTTTTACTTTGATTACTCTTTACGAATATATGATCTTTGCAAGATCTTATGTTGTTTTTTAATCTAGTATCCCCATCAATGTATGAAACGAAGCCACATTCGCTCAGTATATTGAGATACTCATGAACAAATTTGAAAATTGACAAAATATTTGTTTGTCACCAATAAAAAATGTATAATTCTTATGTGTTGAAATACATTCGTGAATATATTTATATACCAGTTCATTGTATCATATTGTTATCGCATTTTTGAGTTGTATCTGACGTTGTCAATAAAGTAATTTTTTTGATTAAAAAGGAATTTGTCATCATCTCAAGTTTTTTCAATATTCATCTCACATAAGGCTACGGAAATCCTTCATAAATAAAGTCTCAACATTATGGATATTGATAAGTTGACGGAGGTCTGTACAATGGTATTAAATTAATTGAATAACTCCCGAAAGCTTTAGCTCGAGAGATTCATTCTTTGATTATTAATGTTCATATGGTCGAATTGAATTGCCACAAAATACAAGTTACTCGAGATGAATTAATAGTTATTTATGTATCAAGGGCGTAAAGTAGGCGTTTATGGCCTGCGGCGTGGGCTTTAAACGCATTTTACGCACGTGATACATACAAAATTTTATGCACTAGCGGTTTTATAGCGCGAATCACAAATACTGACTTGAATTGCAATGGTCTACACGTTTCATACGTTATGCATACAATAATTAAGGGTAACATAATATGAGGAATCTGAAACTATAGTAGCCGAGTGCTATATTGGAGAATCTATTTCAAATAAATAGATCATCACCGAAAAAATTGTCAACGATTATGAACAAATGTTAGAAAGAGTATTGCTCTATATTGAACTGAAATGATTCTAATTCGTGTTAGGATTTGCATGAAATGATGTGTGAGTATAGACAATTTGAGAATTTTTGTCTATTTTACGGCCCGCCGGGCCATAATGCGCCCGCGGGCGGTAAAGTGCCACTTTACGCTTGCTGAACCGGGCGGTAAAGTGTACTTTACCGCCCGCTAGTGCATAAAGAAAATAATAGTCGCTATTTGTCATGGTCGAGTGATATTCAGGAAGATTATTTAATGAACAGCATAAAATGATCCATATACTCGTTCATATACTTTTCAACATTTCATTCAACCCGTATTTTAACAACCATTCTGTAGTAGAAGGTAACTCAAAACGAGACATTTCAATTTTGAGTGACTTTATGTCAAACTTTGACACTTATACAAACAAAAGTGAGCCGCTAATATTTCTTTGTTCACATGAATAGCGGTGTTTACCTAAATAGCCGCTCATATCAGATATCATGTGAATGAAATAATCGTATGTTATTTCAGAAGACCTATAAATTTAATCGATTAAACTATCAAAATGTTTTGAGCATGACTTTGCTTGGAAAATAGTTGAATGCACAATAATTTAATAAAATCCCGAGACCGCGAAGTGGTCCAGGGGTTTTATTTTGAAATTATTGTGCATGAAATTATTTATCAGAAAGCACAATCATGCAAAACATATTTTGATAGTTTAATCTATTAAAATTTATAGGTCATGTTTAAAACCAAGAACAAAGAACTTTATTGATAATGAACACTGACATTGTCTTTATTAAAAAATATTATAATCTTTAAATACGAGACGTTTCAGAATCAAACGCTTCGTTGATGATGTTTTTTTTTTTATATATTACTTTGGTTACGCATCCCAACAATGCATTGAAGAAGCCTTTGCTGCGAATTTTGCATTTCAAATTCTGACGTATTTTCTTTGCCTTGTGTCAAAATATTTGTCTAGAAATCCTATCGAAAATGGAGTTTTTACTGATGAAAATCAATATTAGGTCATTCAAACGATTAAGAATTTATTGTTTTTTTATAAACTGTTGCCAATAATTGTAAGAATCCCTGAAAAACGACACAACGAAAACCAATATGGAGGACGAAAATTTAATCGCGATTAAACAGCTCTTGTGAAATAATCACTTATTTAAACAAAATATATTCCAAAAATGGTGTTGTCTGATTGGTCTATTTCATCATGAATGAAATAATCATGTCAATAGATTCATTCAACTGTGTAGTATGTATGTACCCTTCACTGATGACTAGTATGTCTGTACCCTTCACTGATGACCATCTTTTTCAGTTATGGCCCTCTTTCCCCAGACAACGTGCTTTTATAAGGCACTGGTAAATAAACCACCAGCAACCCTTAGCGACGAGTATGAACTATTGTTCGAAGATCCCACGTATCAAGAGGGATACAGCCCTCCACATTATGTTGTGCAGCGGTATGTCATTGCCTACAAACAGAAGAATAAGCAGAACGCGGCCACCTGACAGTGCGCATCAGACAGTAATATGTCTGATAATGATGAGAGTTCACAGCCCTTTCCGGAAAGCAACTAGTATTCACCCAGAACGGCCAATGCATCCACAAAAAATATTGTATGTAAACACTAGGATAGATAATAGATTATCGTTATAATAATGAGAATTTGATCTATATTTCATTTCAATATCGTCATTTGTGTAGAATTGATGGTTTATAGCTTTATACAGTCCTGTAATGTTACTGTTACTGAATAAAACGTGTTGTAACCAAAATTTTGTTTATTCACAAGAGAGTTTAAACGAAAAAAAACTTCAAATTTCTCTAACCTAACAGAATAATGAAATTTGGGGTGGATAAAGGACTATGCACACATATTATGGGATGAAATATTTCGGTGAAAATTGCTGAATTTTTTATATGTTGTAGCTGCAGCCATCCTGAGTAAAAGTCTCCATTGGCCCAACTCGATGTATGACCAGATTCAGCGCTAGAGGGTGAAACGAAACATTTCACGTTTCTTTGAAACGTTCTTGTAAATTTGCTTGTTTGTGAGATTTCCACTATTCACAGATAAATATTATAAAACATTGTCGAATTCACTTTAAGGGCGTCCATGTCAATGGCACATAGGGCGCAGGTATGTCAATTTCGTATCTAAATTTGAGCTCGGTTTTTTGTATTTGTAAAGATAAAAGATAAGGAAATAACATGCGGGCAAAAAATTATCTTTTATTAAAAAGGCACTACTAGATTATTTTCGTGCAAGTAGTCATTTAGGAATGAGAAATACCATTCGGCCTCGCTGATTTGTGGAAGCTATTTCTAAGAGCCAAAACGACCTTTATGCTCTTCTCATTAATTTAATCGCGCAGCCTGGTTTTAGGTAAGCCCTTTAAACCTACAAGATTACTTAGTGAAATTACATAGTCGTTTTTAGTTTACTTACACTGATCTAACCATTCCAACAACTTCTTTTCTTCCCCACCCTTTCATAATTGTTTCAAGGGCGCCAAATCATTAATGTTGTGATTTTTGGAGTAATTCAGATTAATAAGAAAATATGAAGAAACAGCAAGCTCCGCACGGACTGGCTATCAGACATATCAGGAAATGCTAGTTGAAGCTCCAGAAAGTCACATACGTTTTTACTGTCTCTCAAACATGTACCACAACATAAACTAGTGAGGATTTTTCCAGCGAAAGATCTAGAAACACAAGGCGAGATAAGCTGTACGGAACCATTTGATCCAGAACGGTCGAGACTACTGATTTTGACATTTTCCTGCTCACGAAGAGTATTCAATAAGAATCCCAAGAATTCGGAACAATCCTCTTGTTGTCCTAACGAGTATCTAGTAGACTTCAAAGAAACCAGGAAATCGATTGGTGGGAAAGATGATAAATTCTTACGAAACTGCAATTGCATAAACAGGGATTTGAGATTTGTGAATAAGTAGGAAACGTTCTCGTTCATTGTTAAAATCTCGTTCTTGAAATTCTTCGTCATGAATAATACTTGTAAAGTAAAATGCTATTAATGTAGCAAGTGTTTCCCATACTTATCTGAGTAATAAAAATTTCATCAATACATAGAAAAAATATTCGAATGTCTTTAACCTGAAAATTAAATTCCTATGAGAATTTCATCTGTCAATATCAAGAGAAATATTTCTCTCGTGATATATCAAAACTAGGTATTGCTTGAAAATGAGAGAAAATGACGTCATATTTCTCTAGAAAACCAATTCCGTCAATTCAAAAATTGGGTCACTCTGAAGAAAATGACGGATTTGCCTCAATACAAAATATCAACTTTGAATCCTACTCAGATTTCTGCTTCAGGAAATTGGATGAAGATTTTCTCAGGCTTCAGGTGATCCAGGGATCGATGTGAAATCACAAAAATCTATGTAGTGTATTGGGTGTTCCACACTCAATGTAATGAGTGATTTTGTCGGTATAGAAGTAATTAGGTTGATGAAAAAATTGAGCATGACATCACCATCACGACACAAAATGGCCATTGTTGTTTGTCGAGTCAAGAGTCAAGTAGAATTTGTATTTGGTTGGCGCCATTCTTTGAATAATCTATAGGTAGTTCTGAGTGTGTAGTGTTCTGCTTGATTCTTTTTATTTCAGTAGTAAAATCAAATGTGTTTATTAACATTGCCCGATTATCATTTCTACCAAGAACTGCATCCCTTCTAGGACCAGAACGGTGAGTAGAAACTTAAAAAGGTAAATTCAGTGATTTACAGAATTTGGCATTTTCAGGATAGGTACTGATTTCGCCGCGAAGAAAATGCTGTCCAGAGGATTGGAATTGAATTATAGATTCTTTTACATTTCTGTATATTGTTTTTTTTTCATGATTTAGACAGAGTTGATAATTTGTTTGTTTGTGAAAAGTATATACTACGGAATCAACTCACGCATTTGTTTTTTAGCATTCCATTCCATATGAACCATAATTAATTAGTAGGAATAATAATTAACATTGAGATATAATTTCTATTTATGTTGAAACATGGTGAGCTTTGTTTTATTCTTGACATACAGGAGAATCAGAAAGTGAAGCGCATTTTTGAATAAGTACCAGTCCTTTCAATTTCACATTGTAACATCGAAAGGGCCTCAATGTGCATTCGATTCCGAAGTATGAATGGAATGTCACATTGGGCTAATTTCGGTCACATTTTGCATCACTTTTTGATGTCTCGAACTGACCAACGGGGCACGGAATAGACGTTTATGCGATAATAATGGAAGTCACTTTGCGATTCACTGGTGTAATCTGAAACATGAATGTGAATCCCACTACCATCTCTGAGACCATTCTGTGTTGACTGGGTTGGTAAAAACGTTCCAATCCATCAATGATGAATGCACAAAATATCAACAGTATTTGCAATTTTGTTATGGAAACGAAGCGTCTAATTAAAAAAAAATCTTCATAAATCACGCTACCAGCCAAGTTTGCAATATTAACTCCCGATTCCATCACTGACCCTAGATGAAAATTCAGTAATTTATGGAAGCTGTAAAATGTTCAATCACTCACCAAACCACATAAAAAAAATGCGATCCCCAAAAAATACAGAAATTAAGTAAAAGCACTCCTGTTGAATAAAGCGTTTTAAAAGCTGTAGATAAAAATAAGAGGGTCATTTCACACAAAATAAAAGACGCAAACGGCTTATACTGCTTTTCATAAGATAGTTCGTGAATGAAGAAAACTGTGGGCCTCTGCTGAGTCATGCCTACGAATTTGGTTGAATTTGTAGTGTCTTCGCTCTTTTTTTGGCTGGACAACGCGGTGACCTCGTTAATCGAATTCAGTGTACTGTGCTGCCGAGTCTGTGAATTTGGTGAGAGTTGCAGTGCCTCTGGTTTTTGTTGGATGGAGATCTTGGAGACTTCATTATACGAATTCAGTGTTCCTTGCTGTGTCCTGCCTGAAAATTTCAGGAAATTTGCAGCGCCCTCAGATTTGTATTGGGTGGAGGCATCATTTTTCGAACTTAACCCCTGTGCCGAATCATGTGTGCAAGTTTCGGAAAATTTGCGGAGTCTTCAGTTTTGTAATGGGTGTACTACACCACATTTTTCAGAAACAGTGATGTATTTTCCTTGTCTGCAAATTTTCATTGATTTGAAGAACATCCAGGATTACCATGGATAGAGATCTCCTTTGTTCTAAAAGGGGGTATCTTTTGAATCGTTTTTCAGTGTTTCCAAACGTGGGGACCATTTTCTTTAAAGTTGGTTCATTCTTTTTGTTAGATTTTGGTTAGGTGGAAGGAGATCTTGGGAATCTTTGGTATTGAGTAGCTAATATGAAAAACTCACTATAATTTATTTTTATCAATATTTTTCAAATTTGTATGCTGAACTCCGCCTACTATGCCGTTATTTTTTATGTCTATAATATAATGTAATTTAGAAACAACTGGAAAGGACAATAAAGACGCTATTATGATTATTATTAGTATTATTTTTTAATTCTGTTTTGCGCCCTGTTTTATCTCCAAAACTGATATTTTAAATCGCAAAACATAAAACTTATTGAAGACACAATAGACGAAGAAAGTGAAGACGTCACAAATGTCATTTTTGTCAAAAACTGATTCCAAACAAACTTCCCTCGAATTTAAATCAGCTTGTCCGATAACTCCGATATTGTTTCCGTTAAGATTTTTCAACTTCTTTTGCCTGAGAAAACAAAATCCAAACAACCAAACACAAACTAATAAGCAAAGCAGCAAATCATCAACAGAGTCACCTAAAATTCTTTGTTTGGAATCAGTATTTGACAAGTATGACATCTGTGACGACACACTTTCCTCGTCTATTGAAGAAGTATGTAACTTCTTCAATTGTGTCCAAGGACTCCAAGGCTTTAGGCGGACCAATCCAAAATCCAACTGATGAACTTACAAACCCCTATCGAAGTAACTTTCATTTTCCAATTTTAAACAAATTACATCGGTTACCGCTGTCTAGAACTATTGGCAACGCTGTACAGTAAATATGACAGTAACAATAATTCTGTGCAATTCGAGATCACCATTGACACCAGGTGGCGCTCCAAAACTCCGGGAAAATAAAGCAAATGTCATTTAATTATCTTGTCTTGACAGTTGACGACTTTTTGATATTATTTTTAATTATTGAATTTTACTTCTACCTCAACTTTGGAGTGCTTTTTTATAAATGCCTGTTGTGAAAATTCATTTGGCTGCAATTTTTCAGTAATGTTTGAACGAAAAATTGCCCGTGATCCGGAAACTTCAACAGCGTCTAACCTTGATTGACCTTGACAAGTTTTGAAGTTAAAAAACACAATTACAATAATAAAATCCTGTATTATTTCATTTATTCCTCTATTTCGTTGCCTCAGTGAGCTCGTTTCTGCAATTTTTTGAGAAGGAATGACAATTTTTATCAATTATTTTAATGCTGTGTCTACAAAATAAATGGATTAATTTACGCCAGTTATGAACCAAAATTATCTTACTAGATGTGAAAAAATTCAAAATAAAGAGTTCACACTGTTCACGGATGCAAATACCCGTATGTTTATGAATTACTTTCCCGATTTTCAGTTTAATTCCCAATGTTTTAGCTTATTTCTGGTTTCTGGGAAAAGAGTGCATTGAGACATTTGCAAACGAATAATTCTTGCATTGTGGCACTGGGCAATTTTTTTTGCTTACTTGTCACATCAAAGCTATGCTTCTTCCATTAAATCAAAAAAATTGAACCAAATATGGAATGAAAAAGAAATAATCACTAATTTATTAACACGTAATCTTATGGCAGAATGTTTGTTTTCCCGGAGTTTTATATACAAATTTCGAAATGTAGATGTCGCCCACTCCGTGGTGACCCCGAATACCTTGTGGACAGTAGCAGCACTATTTTCGTCTTTTCGTTCATGTACTACAGAGGGTTCACTTACTGGAGCTATTTACCGTTTTTTGTCCGAGGTTTTGAAAATCATTATTAAAAATATAAAAAGTTTGATTTTATGTCTGAAAACTAGTATGAATAGTTCCTCAATGTTCAGTCCTCTAAATTTCATATAAATATCACTTGCAAAAGCGATTCTTCTCAACTGTCTTTGATTTTATAACAAGATTTTCAGAAATTTTTTAAATTGTGAGAGAACGTTGAAATTGAAAATTCTGAAAAAAATCGTGATTATCTTTTACTTTGACAGATGTCACGATATTTGAAATGGAATCTGATGAGTGGTTTTTGGGAAAACTTAAAAAAACCTCTAAAAATTAGGTTTTTATTTTTTTCCTCGAAAACTGTTCATCAGATTTTCTTCTACATCTCTCTAATTATTCTAATTTGAATGCCAAAATAACTCTAATTTTTTTCAGAATTTTTAAACTTGCCGATAATTTTTTCATGGGTTTATATGAACCTTAAAATAGGGGTACTAGATATAAATCAAAAACAATTTTTTCGCACTTACTATTTACGAGTAAAAAAATATCACAAATTTCTAGAAATTGATTATTTATATAGGTGGTACTTGAATATTCTCGTTGCCATATCAAAAGTTTCTTATTTTTTCATTTGACATCGAAAGTTGCAAAAACGTCCAAAAACGGAAAACTAGCCTGCAAAGGACTCGTCAAATCTGCCAAAAAACACGCAGTTCCCGCCAGTCCCTCGAACAAACTGTACGGATAATCCGGAGTCCTGGCGCTACTTTGGAATTCGTTGGTTCCCAAGAAGTTGTAGAACTGGATGGCCCTGTACAAGTACTTCGGTTCGTTGGTCAGTCGGTACAGCAACAAGAACACGTAGCCATTGCCCGCGATCCCGTGACACAGGCCGGGGCCTTTTTTCAGCAGCCCCTTCTTCCAGATCAAGTCGGACATCCGGATGCACGAGAGAAGGTACGATTCTTCTCTGAAGACGAGGTAGGCTTTGGCCATGAGGTAGGCCATACCGCCGGCTCCGTGACACCAATGGACAAGATCAGACGATCGGCCTATTTCGTCTGTGGCCGATGGGAAATTTCCTGCAAACAAACATAATAATGTGTTCTATTGCTTATTGAAAATGTATAGACCGTCAGTTGACTCAATTTCATATTCTATGTGATGTTATACTTTTTCATCACTGTGAATTATTGGGTAATCAGTGTTACGATAACAGGCATGCACGATTTTCTTTGCCGATTCTGAAACTATTTGAAATATTCTGATACACTTCAGTTTTCAATACTTATATTTTGAAAACCGCCTTAAGGGCCCAGGCCTCTATTACGAGGATGTATTGATATCTAGTTAGCCTAGACCAGTTCCCTGCATAAACAAAATATTGCGTTACCATAGCAACGAACAATAACTTATTAGAAGTGTCAGTGTAAAGTTTGACGTCAAAAAAGTAAACCAGAGTTACGCAATAAATTAAAAGAAAAAATATGTCCACCGAAATTGTGAAAATCGAAAAATTGGAGTATGGAGCCATCACCAGGAAATATTTAATGAAATCAAAAATAAGAGGAGTGCTGGTGTTGATGATATTCCACTCACTATTCTAGAAAACCTTACAGATGAAGCTGTGCATGTACTAGCCGAGGCTATAAATATCTCCTTTGCTACTGGTGTTTTTCCATCATGCCTAAAAACAGCAGCCATTATCTCAATCCACAAGAGTGGGAACGTTGACGATCCATCAAATTTTCGCCCTATCTCTCTACTACCCGTACTCTCAAAGGTAATAGAGAAACTTGTTAAGAAAAGAATGTTGCTGTTTCTGGAAGAACATAATGTACTGAACACATCCCAGTTCGGATTCCAAAATAACAAGAGCACTAACGATGCCATATTTCACTTTCTGGAGGGGGTTTATGTGGGTATGAATGAAGGCTTGGCAATTGGAGCAGTGTTCTGTGATTTTTCAAAGGCATTTGACTGTGTCTGTCACAGAATACTGCTTCAGAAGCTTTGGCACTATGGGTTCAGAGACAAGAGCTGCAGATGGTTTGAGTTATACTTATCTGATAGAAAACAAATTGTAAAAATGCAAGATGGCAACTCTGACCCGTCTACTATCAAATGTGGTGTACCACAAGGTTCAGTGCTCGGGCCGATACTGTTCCTAATTTACCTCAATGATTTGGCCAGTATAAATATTCAAGGAAAGTTTACTATGTTTGCTGACGACACAACATTGATGTGGAAAGGATATAATACTGACTACTTAAAAGAAAACATAGAACATGATCTAAATGAAGTCAAAAACTGGTGTGACTCAAAAGACCTGTGCTTCAATTCGAAAAAGACAAGCCTCCTCACCTTCAAATTCACCTATGATTCACTTATGTTAGGTTTGAATCCAATTATGAATAAACCTTCCACAAAGTTTCTTGGCATGGAAATAGATGACAATCTGAATTTCTCTACCCATATAAACACCCTGCGAAAGAAGGTGGCGTCAGACAGCTATGCAATACGAGTAGTATCAAAGGAACTTGGTTTATCGATGGGTAGGGTGACTTATTTTTCATTGGTGGAATCACACCTAAGATATGGTATAGCTTTCTGGGGTTATTGTACTAAAAATCTATTCGAATCCATTTTTGTCCTTCAAAAACGAGCGGTAAGATTTATGTCTCGAGCTGAGTACACTGCTCACTGCAAGCCCTTGTTCATAAAGCATAAGATTCTCACTTTAACCTCAATCTTTATACTGGAAACCACTTGTTTGGTACACAAACATAAAGCTATCAAAATTGATGATGAATACCCAGTAAAAAAACATAATACACGTCAAATGGTAAGAAAAAATGTAGCTTTACCCATTCCCCGATCAGAGCAAATGAAGAATTCTATAATGTACGAAAGTAGAAAAATGTACAACAAACTGACCATAAACTTGAAAGAAATCCCGGTACACCACCTTTTCCGTAGAAAAGTCAAAAAAATACTTTTGCTCAAGGCATACTATGGCCTACAGGAGTACTATGATGATGGTCAATTCTCTTAGTGATGAAATTGTGAAAAAATGTATGTTTGCCGTCTATATATTTTTTACTTCTATATATATATATATATATATATATAT
This sequence comes from Chrysolina oricalcia, assembly GCA_944452925.2. Lineage (NCBI taxonomy): Eukaryota > Metazoa > Arthropoda > Insecta > Coleoptera > Chrysomelidae > Chrysolina > Chrysolina oricalcia. The sequence goes on from OX101822.2 coordinate 53,431,351, forward strand.
ATATATATATATATATATATATATATATATAAATAAGGATGGATATAGCGAGGGGAATATATGAAAATAAAAGTAGAAAAGCTATTGGGCACAACCCTCAAAATGTTCTGCAACCGTAGACACGTGTTTCGAGCTTAAGCTCTCATCAGTACGGTAAAATCAAGTACAACACTTGGATGTAAAAATAGAAACAAAGGAAGTCAACAACAGGAAGCCAACCACACATTTGTGGCTTCGGTTAGAAGACCTTGTGGCGACGTTAGTTGTTGCCTTGTAAGCACAAGGTATTCTAACCGAAGCCACAAATGTGTGGTTGGCTTCCTGTTGTTGACTTCCTTTGTTTCTATTTTTACATCCAAGTGTTGTACTTGATTTTACCGTACTGATGAGAGCTTAAGCTCGAAACACGTGTCTACGGTTGCAGAACATTTTGAGGGTTGTGCCCAATAGCTTTTCTACTTTTATTTTCATATATATATATATATATATATATATATATATATATATATATATATATATATATATATATTGTTGTGAAGATCATTTCAATGTGAGTAGGTATATCGTATTTCGATAGTTAACATGAAGTGAATTGATCAGAAGTAAGTTTTGTATGCATAAATGTTTTGTATATACCTGCCTCACCTAAATTACGAAAGGAAAACTATCATTTGATAAACTATTACTACTTATCAGTTCAGGTATAGTTGGATTGTGCTTTGACAAAACCGCTTTCAGTCATTGCTCTTGATAATTTACAATTGTCACTAGACCAAAATCGCACTATGTGATGAAAAACACTACAAATATATAAATAAAAACAAATTTTCTATGAAAAACGACTAGCACAGTATGAATATCAACACAGAAAAATTTCATAACGTGACATGTGACGTCATTATTCGTTTCGACTAATGGTGATGCATTTCGCAAATTTGAATTCCGCGCGCTTATTATGCACTTTTTGATTAAAGTTTTATGGAGTTGAATACAAACTAAATGATAAAATGGTTTAGGTGTAATTTCAAGATAATAAAGTATATAAGGTAAAAAAAATCAAGTAAATTTAAATCACTTGCATATTCCCTATAATGTTTATCCTTCCTGCATGAAAAACTTGATAATTTCCCTATTCTCAATTTGTTTTGCTGTAATACTAGATTGATAGAATAGATAGATAGAAATGTAATTAATTAATTTATAACCATAACAAACAATAATTGTTATCCTTTCAGGTATGGGTGAACAGGTATAAAACTGGTAAAACATGTCGCGGTTGTGTAAACAAAAAGTTTGTGAAAATAAAATATAAAGTTTTATCATGTGGATGGTTTTACGTATGGATAAAAATTCAATCATAGACCCCTTACCTCTCTATCCGCTGCCTGGATTCAAACAAGATTATCACATGGAGTATAAACAGGGGAAAATAACAAAAATTGTGTTGTCCATTTACAAATGAATGCATAAATAACGAAAAAATAAGATTTGTAATATATCATTTGATCAATAATGATATATACCTTCATTACTTTGCACAGCTATCAAAAAATCAATACATCTCTTTATATCCATAGCGTCTGTGGGGTTTGCATCCAAGTACCCAGGAACAGACAATAAAACCTGAAGTATGGAGCATAAACCGTGAGCAGCTCCCAGATATTCAACCTGGTAATAGGCATACATCAGAGGACAAGGAGATCGGTGTCTTTTGGCATAGGCTCTTCCGGAAGTCAGGACGACTTTACATATTTCATATATATCCTGTTTCGGTATTGAAGAGCGAATTTCGTTGGATAGCCAGAGTGCTCCTAAAATAAAACCTGGAACGAAAAAGTTGGAAAATCAACCGAAAATGTTATTAATTATAAGGCAGTGAAAAATGAGTTTTGATATAACCACTACAATTTTCCATCAACACTTTAACTGCACATTTAAAACACTTGTAATGTTTGTAAATGAATGCAAACCGGCAGAATTTCCGTAAATTTTTTTGAAACTTTCAGAAAACTTGTTAAGTAAAAATTTAATTTTACTTGTAAGAGCTGCTTTACAATAGCAAAAAATATTTTTATCTATTTATTTTTGGTTACTTCACAAGGTTGAAAAGTGCTGTGCTCACGACTAGCTTTGAAACAGGGAGATGGGGTGAGTTACTAAAAATGGGAATGATGTTCAGAGGGCGCCAACAGATTCAATGAAATAAACCCTTCCTAAAACTTCCACTGGTAAACCGAACCTATAAAATTTAAACCACAATAGGTAACCAAATAATATTCAAGAAGACTATTAAATAAATATTCAATAGCTCAACAATTACGTAACCGCAAAACAACATATTCGGAAAGGGTCACTGGTTGTCGACGACCTGCTAGTAAAGCTACACGAATCTGGTTTCACGACTGAAGGTTATGCCGATGACCTAGTCGTCACCATTAGGGGCAAACATGACGGAGTAATCTCCGACCGCATGCAATTAGCCCTAAACACAATCAGTAGCTGGTGCGCAAAGGAAGAACTCAACGTCAATCCTAGCAAAACAGTGCTGGTTCCATTCACCAAAAGGCGAAAGTACGAACTTAAAGCCTTAACTTTGAATGGAACCCAGCTAACATTTTCCAAAGAGGTGAAATATTTGGGAGTTATAATAGACGAAAAACTGATTTGGAACAGCCAAATCAACCACATTCTTTCCAGGGCTATAGCGGCAAGCTGGACATGCCGCAGTATTTGGTAAGACATGGGGTCTGAAACCAAAAATGATTTATTGGTCATACCAAACGATCATCAAACCCATGGTCACCTACGCCTCACTGGTATGGTGGCCAAAAATTCAACAAATTTCAGCACAAGTCAAGCTGCAGAAAGTGCAGCGGCTAGCTTGTCTGGGAATAACAGGGGCAATATTTACGTGTCCCACTGCAGCCTTGGAGGTAATGCTAAACCTTCCGCCATTGCACCTATGTGTAATGAAAGAAGCAGCAAACAGTGCCTTCAGACTGAGCCAGACAAAAAACTTAAAAGCGGGAAATCTGATTGGACACTTGAAGATATTGGAACACATTCCCCTAGAAGCCATGTCTAAACCGACAGATTTCATGCCAGTTAGGTACGACTTCGAAAAGCAGTTTGAAGTGGTCATAAACAGCCACCAAATATGCACAGAGAACGGACCTCACTGTGGTACACAGATGGATCTAAGATGGATGAAAGGGTTGGAGTGGGCGTTACAGGACCAAATTTTAGGCTCTCAAAACCCTTTGGTAACACCCCAACCATCTTCCAAGCAGAAGTACATGCTATAGAATTATGTGCCTAGGAATGCCTTGAAAGAGGCACTCGAAGGGCAGAAATCTATATACTATCAGATAGCCAAGCAGCACTAAAAGCTCTGAGGTCATACACCTGTGAGTCTAAGCTGACTTGAAACTGTGAAAAATCCCTGAGACAACTGACAACAAACAATCAGTTCACCCAGATGTGGGTGCCAGGTCACAAAGGAATTAAAGGTAACGAAGAAGCAGATTGCCTTGCCAAAGAACCACACAATTTCCCGGCCCAGAACCCTTCTGTGGACTCTCCAAAGCCCACTTGAAAGAGGAGTTCCGACGCTGGGAAACCGATGAAATGAAATCTCACTGGAATAAAGTGCCAGGACAAAGACAAGCGAAAAGACTAATGTGCCTATCGCCAAAGAAAGCTAAACAGCTTCTCGAGTTAGACAAGAAAGACTTGAAGATGGTAACGGGACTCCTCACTGGACACTGCCCTCTGGGGTACCACCTCAAAAAGATGGGTAAATCAGAGAGTGATAGTTGCCGCTACTGCGAGAACTTCGCGGAAACTGCAGAACATTTGCTTTGCGAATGCCCAGCGCTTTTCTGCAAGAGGCTTAAGTTCCTGGAAGGGGCCTTTTTAACGCCCTCCGACATCAGGAACTTAGCTCCCAGGAAACTGATAAACTTCACAAGAAGTCTCGGAATCCCGGGCCTCGAATAGACCAAGGGTCACGCACAAAAGAACTTATAGGTCGAAGTGCTTGTGAGGCTGCACGGCCTGTACGACCCCCCTACAATCTACAAAGGGAAGGAATATCTTATCACTACAAACAACATCGTTGATCTAATATACCGTGCAAGGTTGGGGACTCTCGCGAGAGGGTAGAAGAGTGGACATATATCTGCAAGGGATGATTTTATCCAGTCTCCCATACAGGTTAGATATTATACCTAGACAGTAATTAAGTACTTAGTCAGTAATAAATAGGAATGTTCACACACTGTTAGAGGTATAAGGGGGATGAACTCATTAACTAAAGCCGCTGTGCGGTACTTAGCCTCTGCGAGGGTCTCCTGCAGACTGCAAGGCACGAGGTGATGTGAGGACAACAGAAGAAGGGTGCAAAACTTCTCCAATGATTTTCTAAATGCCTCTAGAACTTGTTCAGACCACCACAAAAACGCCTAGAAAATTATTTCTATGAGTATTCTATTGAAAATAGTGAAAACAGTTTACAGACTTGAACAGATGAATCAGTAAAATAACTCACCTCCGATTATCGAATATTCCCTAATAATCGTGAGACGATGAATTTTGGTTCCACACAAATAGTTAATATACGATCCTCAAACGAGGAAAATTGATAGTAGAAAACAACACTATACGTAACTCAACTCGTACTATCGACAAAATGCTTTTGAATTGAAACCGCCTATAGCGTAAAATAAATCAACAATTCATTGCTAAGTATATCAGAGCCATTGTTAAAAATGAATCCGCTATTCTCGATTCCTTTCAAGTTTTCAACATAAAAGAGATTTCGCATTATAACGAAGTGGCAGCAGCTCTCAGGTCAGTCCAACGAATATTGTCATGAAGTTTATACCAGGTGTCCCTCCATATGAAATTTGTAAGATTTTACGCATAAAGTAACAAACTTTTGAACGCTCCACAAAATATTGAATACCCCTTTTTTGCACGATATTTGTCCTCACACTCTCAATATTTTTGCACAAAACCGAAATTTCATAAATTTGCGCAAAATTTTTGCCAGTGTTAGGGCCGCTTCAGACTTAAGAAGGACGATGTGGTTTCAAACGGATGGAGCTCCTTCACATTTCGTTTCGAAATCGAAGGATTTGAAAGAATCGATTCCAAAATTAGCCCCCAAGGTCACCCGACCTGACGCCACCTTATTTCTTCTTTCTTTTGTGGATACATTAAATGAATCGTTTATCATTCACCTCCAATAACACCAGACAATATAAATGTTAGCCCTCATATTTAGCAAATGTTGCTGAAGGTTTTAGAAAGAGGATACGTTTGTGTTTAGAGTTTGATATAAAATATTGCTTGTTTTAGATCTACCATTTTTACTTCTTCATAATTTAAACTAATACATACATACACACATAAATTTAAAATATTAAAAAATATACGTATTTGTTAATGTGCATTTTACTGGAAAACGTGAAGAGTGAGCTATAGGAATGTATATTAGTGTCCGATAGACAATTGAATTTGACATCTGTTGTTGACATAAAATACAGGGCGTTCCGTTTAAATTAAACAAGTTATCACTGTTCAAATATTGTGATTACTTGCCTTAATTTTTATACACCTTGTATAAGTTAGTAAATGTTTCACAAGTGATATATGAAAGTTGTTCAGTTAGTAGCCTCTAGCATTAATTTGGTTAGAAACAAGAAAACACCAGTTGAGAATTAAGAAATTTCAAAAGAAGTGATATGGTCTTGAAAATTTCGACAGCTTTTGATGTATGCCTAGATCAGAATTATTTGCAATTCAACAACAAATTTTATAAACAGGATTCAGTTTTACCAATGGTTTCCCCCCTTAGTCCACTTTTAGCAGATATATTTATTAACAACTTGGAGACCACTATAGGTACTAAATTCCGAACTTGGTAAAAAATATATTAATTTTTGGTATAGATATGTTGACGATATTCTTGCCTGTTTCAGAGGTACCACACGACAGCTAAACCAGTTTCTGACATTTAAAAATAATCTAAAAAGTATCATACAATTCACACTTGAGACAGAGATTGAGAGACAAATTAATTTCTTAGACCTAACCATCACGCATAATCATAATAAATTTGAGTTCAATGTATTCAGAAAACCGAGCTACACGGACATTACAATCCCAAGTGATTCTTTCCATCCCGATAGTCAAAAATTAGCAGCATATAATTCAATGTTACATAGAGCGTTCTCGTTACCTTTGTGGAGTATAGTTGTCGTCAAACATATAAGATAAATAAAAAAAGGCGCAAAAAATGGTCGATTAGCATGAAATTGACTCCCATGCCGCCAACCAGGATCGGACTAGCACATATGCCACTAAATATTGTGATGCGTGCAGATTATTCAAGTAAATTTAACAAAAGCACTGTAACTTTTGTATTTAGAATAATCCATGTTTATAATTATTAGTATCCTTAGATTATCTAATCTAATTTGCTAATAGCTGCGCGTACCGCAAACAGCTGTGATTTCTATTATAACTATGCCCGACCCTGCATGCTGTGCGGGCCTTTACATCTTTCGCGCCAAGTGTTACGTGGGGGCGATAGGTGTAATAATTTGAATAAAGGTAGAGATGTCAATAATTTTATTAATTGATTTAGTTATTGACAAAATAGGAATTAATGTAAGTATTGATATTGACTCACACTGAATTTAGCCAATATTCTCATGTGATTACCATATAAGGTGTGTATGGCGTGGTACTAAGTGTGCATTTTTGGCAGAAATATATATTTTGTGATTGATTTTTTTTGGAGGAAATGTGAGGACTAGCACAATATTTGCTCATACAGGATGATTCCTAAGGTGGACCGGTCCGATCATTAATATCTCACATTGCAAGGAAAATAATGGCTATAGGTGAACATGTAAAAGACAACAATTCGTTTTTGAGATGCAGGGCGTTGAAGTTGAAAATTAATATTGAATTTACTTTAATTACTGAAGGATCACCAATCACATACTATTCAAGATATCCAACGAAGGCGATCCATTACATCCAGTGGAAGTGACTGTATGTTTTTCACCCACCCAGCTATTCAGAATATTTTAGGGAGTCACAAAATACCCAAGAGCAGATAAATAAAAATATAATTGTACGAAACAGAATGCCAGTGTCCAATATTGATTATATTCCCGAATTTGATTTTAGGATATGAAAGTACATTAAATTTTATGTAAGAAATAAATATGATTCTACTAAAACTTGATAGAAATCACCGATAAAAATCGAGAAAACTATATTTGGCACCAAAATTTAATGTAATTGTGTCGGATGAAAAGTCCGTTCAAGACACCCATATGATAAATATAATTTTGGAATTTTAGCACTATTGATCATTGACATACCATACTGAGAGCTTCCATCAGAAAAAAGTCACACAGGGTGCAAATCATCTATCAGAAAATCTTCAACCACGAAATTATTATTCCAGTTTAAAGTGAAGTGATTTTTCGCAATAAAATCTGTATAAATAATGATAGCGTGGTAACGCACTATTCGATCTGACAACATAGAATTACAGAGAGTTCATATAAATGAAACACAGAGCGATCAATTGGAAAGTTGAAATTATTTTCATGGAAGACCATGTTGGTATATGCACTTATTTGAGAATTCCCTTCTCTAGATTATTTTAAAATTATCTGACAATCCAGATGTTGAGTCGTGAAGAATGCAGTACTGAATGAACACCCTGTATATACAAGAATGTTTTTTATTTGTTATTTTTTTGTAGAATAACTTTTTAATGAATGATAAATTGAATCATTATACTGCATTTATTTTTTGAATTATAGTTGTCGTCAAACATATAAGATAAATAAAAAAAGCCGCAAAAAATGGTCTTATCTTTTCCTGGAACGTGCCACATAATGTGGGGGCAAGTGGTGCAAGAGTTTGAAATAGCTAGTGCATTATAGGTAACTTCGCCATGGGTAAAGAATTTTTTAATTGCATCAAATTCATTATTGACAGAGGATTAATTAATCCAATTTTATTTAGATTAATGAGTATACTAGAGATCGATACTAAGTATATAGATACGAGTAATTCAAAAAATATATGCAGTATAATGATTCAATTTATCATTAATGTAAAAGTTATTCAACAAAAAAAATACAAATAAAAGACATTCTTGTATATACAGGGTGTTCATTCAGTACTGCATTCTTCACGACTCAACATCTGGATTGTCAGGAATTCAGATATTTTTGTTCAGATAATTTAAAATTGATCTAGAGAAGGGAATTCTCAAATAACTGCATATACCAACATGGTCTTCCATGAAAATAAAAAGGGCCAGCTTCACGTGCAGTTATTTTTCGATTCCCGACTCGCACTCCCTTCGCGTCACTCTCGGAGCGAAGTTGCATGCCAAACTACACGCACATTCAAATATAGTACGCCAACTTCATTCCTCGAAGCTTCTCGATAGCTAGTGGGCCTTTTTTCGCGATGTGTTCTTTACATTCAAAGAGAAAAATTGCATGTATAAAATTAGAAAATGAAGATTCCAGAAGAAAGACACAGAGTATTGGTCCAAAAATGGTACTTGCGCCGAAATCACTTTAAGACTACTCGAAGCAACTATACCTGTCTTCTCGTTACAATTCAATTCGACTGTTCTTCTCTACAGTCGGAGCGGCGCGGGAATTGTCCCATCACTTTCAGTTTTGGATGACTCCTCTGTTCGAATCGCGCTAGAAGTTTAAGAAGGTTGGAACGTCTCGCGCCGCGTCAGATGCGAGAAGCGCCAGGCGCATGTTGACACTTCACGTTCGAATTTGGAGTGGAGCGATGGAGTGTCACTTTGGAAGTCACGAAAAACTGCACGTGAAGGGCCCACTTAATTTCAACTTTCCAATTGATCGCTCTGTGTTTTATTTATATGAACTCTCTGTAATTCTATGTTTTCAGATTGAATAGTGCGTTGCCACGCTATCATTATTTATACAGATTTTATTGCGAAAAATCACTTCACTTTGAACTGGAATAATACTTTCGTGTTTGAATATTTTCTAATAGATGATATGCACAATGTGTGATTTTTTTCTGATTGAAGCTCTCAGTGTGGTATGTCAATGATCAATTGTGCTAAAATTCCAAAATTATATGGGTGTCTTGAACGGACTTTTCATCCGACACAATTACATTAAATTTTGGTGCCAAATATAGTTTTCTCGATTTTTATCGGTGATTTCTATCAAGTTTTAGTGCAATCATATATTTATTTCTTACATAAAATTTAATGTACTTTCATATCCTAAAATCAAATTTGGGAATATAATCAATATTGGACACTGGCATTCTGTTTCGTACAATTATATTGTTATTCATCTGCTCTTGGGTATTTTGTGACTCCCTAAAATATTCTGAATAGCTGGGTGGGTGAAAAACATACAGTCTAACTCCCACCATCCGGTTATATCTCATTTCCACTGGTTGTAATGGATCGCCTTCGTTGGACATCTTGAATAGTATGTGATTGGCGATCCTTTAGTAATTAAAGTAAATTCAATATTAATTTTCAACTTTAACGCCGTGCATCTCAAAAACGAATTGTTGTCTTTTACCTGTTCACCTATAGCCATTATTTTCTGTGCAATGTGAGAAATTAATGAAAGGACCGGTCCACCTTAGGAATCATCCTGTATGAGCAAATATTGTGCTAGTCCTCACATTTCCTCCAAAAAAAAACTAATCACAAAATATATATTTCTGCCAAAAATGCATAGTACCACGCCATACACACCTTATATGGTAATCACATGAGAATATTGGCTAAAATCAGTGTGAGTCAATATCAATACTTACATAACTTCAGGAAATTACCAGGAAATTAATTCCTATTTTGTCAATAACCAAACAGTTTTTCAGACTAAAATCGCACTAAATCAATAAATAAAATTATTGACATCTCTACCTTTATTCAAATTATTCCACCTATCGCCCCCACGTAACACTTAGCGCGGAAGATGTAAAGGCCCGCACAGCAATTAGGAATGTTTTTTCCATGCAGGGTCGGGCGTAGTTATAATAGAAATCACAGCTGTTTGCGGTACGCCCAGCTATTAGCAAAATAGATTTCGACGGGGCAGTTGTTTACCCAATCTAAGGATACTAATAATTATAAAAATGGATGATTCTGAATACAAAAGTTACAGTGCTTTTGTTAAATTAACTTGAATAATCTGCACGCATCACAATATTTAGCGGCATATGTACAAGTCCGACCCTGGTTGGCGGCATGGGAGTCAATTTCATGCTAATCGACCATTTTTTGCGCATTTTTTTATTTATCTTATATGTTTGACGACAACTATACTCGTATCTATGTACTTCGTATCGATCTCTAGTATACTCATTGATTAAAAAAAAAATTGAATTAATTAATCCTCTGTCAATAATGAATTTGGTGCAATTGAAAAATTCTTTACCCATGACGAAGTTACCTATAACGCACTAGCTATTTCAAACTCTTGCACCACTTGCCCCCAACATTATGTGGCACTTTCCAGGCAGAGATGAAAAAGATAAGACCATTTTTTGCGGCTTTTTTTATTAATCTTATATGTTTGACGACAACTATACATAACAAACTGATGCACTTGTGAACTCCTACTTCACAAAAGCTCAGCTGATATTTAAGTTCAGAGACAGTCAGGTTAAGTAATAGTCATTAAGTAGGCTATTTTATTTAAAAATAGGTGTATATTTTTGTCGAGCCCAACACAGATTTTGTTTCGCATGTGTATGCATATGTTTGCGCACATTTTAGTGATATGCCTCGTCCTGTAAATTCTGTCAGTCTGCATTCATTTAGAAACATTATAAGTATCAGTGTTTCAAATGTGAACTTAAAGCGTTGATGGAAAAATGTAGGTAGTGGTTAATCAACTCATTTTTCACTACTCATTCACTAAAATATTCCATGTGATAGGTGAATTAAATAATTCTGGAATCACATTGGCAACGTCGCAAAATTAGCTTCGCCATTACGAGAAAACTGCCATTTCATTTGATTTTGAAAAGTTGGCGGTGACTGATTTCCAAGTTACCAACCTGACATGAATGAATTCACTAAACAAAACAGCATGAATTTGTTGTTTTGTGATTGTTAAAAGGAAGAATTTTTGATAAAAAAGAAATGTAAAACTGGTGAATTAATGTGTGTATATTGTGTTGGTGAAAATAAGGTGGCATTTTGAGTGCTTTTCACAAAAGAAACGTATGCTAGAAAATCATACAAAAATAGGGTAAGCTTATCGGGCTCATTCTCGAAACAAAAAGAAAAGTGGTGTTACTTACGTAGGTTTATCTACTGAACACGAATCCGAAAGAATTTCGTGGGGGTCTCTTATACTTTTCGAGTTATGACCTTTTGAATCTTGAAAATCGACCATTTTCAAACACGATTTTTTCGGTAAAAATCGCAGAAACTATGTCCTCTTTTAGTCGACACATTTTTCATTCCCTAATCAACTCTTATTTCACATTTACAAGCACTAAAATCAAACGTTTCACGGAAAAAATTAACCTTCTTATATTTCACTATTCTTAACCTCATTGGCGTCCGTTCTAGAGATGTGGGAAGGTCGTGCCTATTTTACTGACTGAACAAACCCTGGCGGAATGGGTAGTAAATGACAAAATATTTTCCTCAAATTGCATATTTGATTCAAACTAAGGACAATAAATATGCCTTTATAATTTTTTTCCGAAAAAAACCCTCTTGACCCCACTTTACTCTTGTGATTTTTCGGAAAAATTTGCAGAATGGTAGTAAATGACAAAATATTTTTCCCAAATTGCATATTTGCTACAAACTGAGAACAACAAATATACCTTCATGACTTTTTTTCTGAAAAAAAACCCCTTGACCCCACTTCACTCTTGTGATTTTTCGGAAAAATTTGCGGAATGGGTTGTAAATGACAAAATATTTTTCTCAAATTGCATATTTGATCCAAAATGAGAACAACAAATATGCCTTCATAATTTTTTTTCCGAAAAAAACCCGCTTGACTCTACTTTACTCTCGTGATTTTCCGAAAAAATTTGAGGAATGGGTAGTAAATGACAAAATATTTTCCTCAAATTGCATATTTGATTCAAACTGAGGACAACAAATAATGCCTTTATAATTTTTTTGCGAAAAAAACCCTCTTGACCCCACTTTACTCTTGTGATTTTTCGGAAAAAATTTGCAGAATGGGTAGTAAATGACAAAATATTTTTCTCAAATTAAATATTTGATCCAAACTGAGAACAGCAAATAGGTATACCTTCATGATTTTTTTTCCGAAAAAAAAAACCCTTGACCCCACTTCACTCTTGTGATTTTTCGGAAAAATTTGCGGAATGGGTAGTAAATGACAAAATATTTTCCTCAAATTGCATATTTGATTCAAACTAAGGACAACGAATATGCCTACATTCCCCAGATACCAATTTTGAATCGAATTAGACCATAACACAAAATTGGTTCGCCATATTGGAGCCGCCATGTTGGATTTTCCAATTTTGGCAAAAGAATCATAATCATAAACCAAATTTGACGCTACAGCTGTAGCTTACCTAAAAAAATGATTCATTATTGTATATTATGTATATAAGTGTATTTTAGATTTAGAGACCACAACATAGTTGTTTAGGTAAAGAGTAAAGCGGGATCGAAGAGTTTATTAAAAAAAAATTCACATAGGCATATTCGTTGGCCTCAGTTTGAATCAAATATGCAATTTGAGGAATATATTTTGTCATTTACTATACCCATTACGCAAATTTTCCCGAAAAATCACAAGAGTAAAGTGGGGTCAAGGGGAATTTTTTCGAACAAAATATTATATCGGCGTTTTCGTTGTCCTTAGTTTGAATCAAATATGCAATTTGAGAATAATATTTTGTCATTTACTACTCATTCCGCAAATTTTTTCGAAAAATAACGAGAGTAAAGTGGGGTGAAGGGGGATTTTTTCGGAAAAAAAAATTCAAAGTCATATTCTGTGTCCTCAGTTTGAATCAAATATGCAATTTGAGAAAAATATTTTGTCATTTACTACCCATTCCGCAAATTTTTTCGAAAAATAACAATAGTAAAGTGGGGTGAAGGGGGGTTTTTTCGGAAAAAAAAATTCATAGGCATATTCTTTGTCCTCAGTTTGATTCAAATATGCAATTTGAGAAAAATATTTCGCCATTTACTACCCATTCCGCAAGAAATCCTTCAGTCAGTAAAATAGATTCTCCCATGTGGGTCGGGTTATGTATACTTTATAAGAAGGTTGATTTTTTGTATAAAACGTTTGGTTTTTGTGCTTGTAATTGTGAAATATGAGTTGTTGATTACGGTCTCAAAAAAGTATCAACAAAAAGAAGGAGGCATTTTCTTCGATTTTTTACCGAAAAAATCGTGTTTGAAATTGGTCGATTATCAAGATTCAAAAGGTCATAACTTGAAAAGTATAAGAGACCGCCACGAAATTCTTTCAGATTCGTGTTCAGGAGATAAAACTACGTAAGTAACACCACTTTTCTTTTTGTTTGAGAATGAGCCTGATAAGCTTACCTTTACTAAAAATAGACCCGTATCTCCGAAATTACTTGAGCCCGCCAGAGATTTCAATAGGAGTTTTTGTTTAGGAGACCAAACTACGTAAGTCCCAAACATTTTTTGACAGCTTATAGCGTCCGTTTAACGGAATTTTACCAAAGAATATCTACAATACTGAACTTGTAGATATTCTTTGATTTTACCATAATCTACACTAGTGGACTTCAATGGACAATTCTAGTACCCTTATTCAGTGTTGCCAGAATTGATTTTCTGGTTGAATTTACTGACATTTTCCAGGCCTTTTCTGATATAGTTCAGGGTCGGAATAGATACAATTTTTAATTACAAAGATTCCTGGATGTACCCGGATATGTGAATCAAAGTACTGATGATGATATTGTCAAAAATAAAATATTCTAGGGAATTTCACGCCAGTGCGTTTTCCAGACAGATAAAATTCCCTAGGACATTTTTATTTTGTCCATGTCATGAATGTTAATTCGATTCATGTATCCGGGAACACTCGTGATTCTTTATAATTGAAAATTGTATCCGTTTCGACCCTAAACGATATCAGTAAAGGTCTAAAAAATGTCAGAGGTTTCAACCAGAAAATCATTTGTGTCAACACTGAATAGGAGTACTGGAATCGTCCATTGCCTTACCTGCTCTCCCAACGAAGAGTTCATCTGAGCCACAACTCAAAAATTTTTCTTCTTTACATATATTAGCAGCATTATAGTACAAATCCAAGAAATGGTCACTACGAGTTTCATCCCCAACTGCCTTGTATACTGCTGAGGCGACAGCATATATTCCACAGTTGCCCAAAATAAAAGACGATGTGTCGCTTTTTTTGCTTGATACACATGAAGCAATATTTATAGCCGGTTTCAGATATTCAATAGCTTTGTTCAAATATTCATTTTTATTTCCAACGAGACTCTGCCTTTTACTCAGATAGTAGTACATGTAGGCGATACCAGCTGTGCCCAGATATATTCCGTCACTTGCATTTTTCTCAGTGGGTTTCACGCCGTTTTCAATTTTGCTCAAAATGTTACCTAAGCTGTCAATGATTTCTACCGTAGGAACTTTAGGTGGACCAAAACTAGTTTCATAGTCAGGTTTGGGATTGACAAAATGTCTTGTTTTCTGTGATGCCATGCTTCCAAATTGTCTTCGAATTCTACCAGTGAAATTTCTAAGTCCTTCAATCATTTGGAATGAACATCATTATTTTAATATACACTCGGAAAATTTAATTTCTACATATATATCTACCACTTCATTTTGTTTACAAACAAGTGCAACTTGACAAAGATGACAGGTGAAAAACTCGATGTTCCAACGATTTCATATACACTAGATCAAGCATACCCCAATCAAACGTGAAAGTTTTGTTTGGCTCTATAATAATGCAAACAGTTGACAGTTTTCTATTTCGAAACAAACTAATGTGGCACTAGGTAATGCAAATTTTTTTTATGCAAATAACGCAAGCGGTTGGCTGGATTTGGCTTGTTTCGCTTGCAACCGACATAGCCTTAAGGCTTGTTCATACCATAGCGAATTTTGCAATTTTCTGCGAATAAAAAAGCTGCCAGACATGCCTGACCAATGTTTGATGCAGAACCATGTCGGCAGTCAAAGAGAGTAAACTAACAGAGGGTTTAATTAGCTTTAGCCAGTGTTTATAGAGAAAGAAGACTCTATAAACAATGCTATAGCCAATCAGAATCATGTAGCATCACGCGTCATAGTGACGTACTAGGACATGAGTACAGAGTCGAACTCGTACCAAGAAACAAACAATCAGAAAGTATACTGATTTATTTCAGAATTCTTTATTAACCACTTTACAGTGCATATAGGTTTCTGCAATATGCAAAATATGAAATTAGTCTTCCCAAGTATAGATGGCAGCACAGCGCACAGCTATATCCATGGCTACATTGATTACTATAAGAATAAATTGGCGAGGCCTCAAATAAATACGGCGAGTACTTCGGTATTTCATCAATTTAAAGCAAATGTGATTATTACAAAAATACCTGAAATAATGCACTTTATGATGCACCTAGAAATTTGGTAGCTAAATTAAAAATTACTGTTTTTTGGGCCTTTAATTCAGTTGTACACACATTTGTGTTTTCGAGGATCCAATATCAACTTCCAATTATTTTTGTTTGTGTACAAATGTGTTTTGAACTGCATAATTTGTTATCTGTAATTTGTACACAAATATGTATTCTTTACTTGTGAGGTGTGTAGTGACAACCATTTTTTAACTTCACAGAGAAAAAGACCGCCAATGAATCAATGAAAGCATTCATGTGGCAAACCAACACATAAATCGCCAAAAAATACCTACCTAAAACGAGGAATACCAGAGAGTCCAAACCACATCCATTGAAGTAGGACAGAAAGTATAAATTGAAAAACAATTTCAGAAATTTTGAAAACAATGCCTTGGATAAATCCGATGAATAAAATTTTGTGTCAGATCCCGTGAAATATTTTGATGATTTTTTCTTAACCCTGCGTTACATACGTGGGGTGTGATGGACCCCAGCCGCCGAATATCGCTTTGAAAATATGCCAAACGTAAACTTATGCGTACGCCCCTCCTAATAGCTTCCAAAATATGTCTGCATCATCGAATTCAGGCATTTCCGCAGTATCTTGTAGACACTGAGTGAAGTTATAGGAATCTTAAGTGCTTTGGGGTGTGATTACTTGCCAAAATTGCATGGCTCAGACAGCGATTAATATTTTTCCTTTCTGTTTTTCAATCTGCAATTATTTTCTTTGTATTTCATCATAATCAAATTTTAGTTTCCGAATTTTCATTCCGGGGTGAGATGTTCATTTATCTCACATGATTTTTTTTGTCGCGGTGTGTTTTTTGGTACATGAAAAACTAGCCTTTTTCAGTTTATATCAGATTTCTTGAAATAAAGCCTATTTGATTATTCCTTGGTGTTTTTATTGTTCCGAAATGATCCCCTGATACTATGGAACAACGTAATATCAGAAAAAGAACAAGATAAAAAAAATACGATTTTTCAGGAAATGGGGTTTGTCACACCCCACGTATGTACTGATGCAACAATTATCCACGTATGTAACGCAGGGTTAATAGGTAGTTACAGAAACAAATACCTATTCAGTTTCTGTAGACAACAGGCCAACTTTTATGTACCTACTGATATTAATGAGATCAAGCAATTTATAGGGATGACTATGTGTTGTGTAACAATCTTTCGCGTACCAGTTGCTACAGAGATACCTCAAAATAAGAACAGAAATTGTTTCTTCATTTTCACAAATGAATACGCCTGTTTTAGGTACTTACACAAATTAGGCGTTTTCCTTTTAGGAGTGTTAAGTCCCATAGCTACAAGCCCCTGAGATTTTTATATCACTGAATTTCTCGCCACAACTGTGTTTTCGCGGTTTTGATTTATGTCTACTTGTGCTTCATGCACCTATTGCACCTAGAAAACGGGTGGTGCTCGAGGGGCAAGGGGAATGTCAACCGATATGCAGCTCCGGTGCTTGCAGCCCCATTAAATGGATCGCCTGGTCATACGCTCTGAGGAGCTTGTCATCTACCAGCACATAATTGCCTGGTTAGATGCAAGATTTAATCATCTTTATTCGAAAAGCAAAATATCAAAGTGCTTCAATTTCGTGAAAATAACACGAAATGTTATCTTTTGCCAGAAATACTACAAATTTTTAAGTTTTGGAAAATACTCACTGGAGTATATCTGGAGGCGAGAGTTCTAACAGGCTCCGCCTACCAGCACTTTGCGATACCATTGGCCGACTTAAATGTTCGGCAATGGTATAAATAAAGGCTCAAATGGCTGTTTTAGGCAGTCATCCAGGAGCTGCCCCAGGAGAGAAGCCCTCACTTCTGGATGGCTCAGTAGTGTTAAGTGCAAGTGTAAATAGTATTTCTGGTTTTTAGGTATCTTCGGCCTGGCATGCGAATTAATGGAACCTCGTTGGTTGGCAACACCAACAAATCCAGAAAGAATTCGTATGTCAGACACGTTCCTGCTGGTTTTCCAAATAAATGAAGAGCTCCGGAGTTGCTGAGATTTTTGCGACGATGCTGTACTTTGGATAGGCGGTCTGAGCTAGCCGGAAGAGGCAATGCGTCCTAACTTCCTACTATCCGAGTGCACGCATTTGTTGACAGAAAATCGTAGTATATCTGGATCTCACACTTTCGAAGGCCACGCCCACTCCGCAAAATCCGCCTCACCTATAAATATGGGCCGATGTCAACATCTGCCGACGCTCGGGTTCCGGAAATAATGACGGTTTTCTTCCGACTAGCTCAGTCTTTATCCATGAAGCGCCGGCATTGAAGCAAAATTTGTTTGTTCCCCTTTTGCAGCCTCGGATTTTCCTGGATTCCGACTATAGGTAGATGGTAACAGCAACACTATGCACTAGGAGTCCTAAAAAGAACTCGGGCATAGTTCGTAGCGAAGTATTTTGTTAACTCCGAATTCTTTTATAATTCTGTTGGTGTTCCCAACGAATTTCTTAACCAATGCAATCAGGGCAGGCCTAAGATTCCAAATTCTTGCCGAAAATGCACTATCTACCTTGAGATAGGCTCTGTTTGGTTGCTTTCAAGCACAAAAAATAAATCGCAAAAGTCGTGAGAGTCACCCGGGTAGGGTGCACTCACCAGGTATACTACGTACCTCCTCGGAAGCTACTGAGTGACTGGTTATTCCAGCCAAAACGGGCTTCTTAAATAGATAACGTCGACATTTGCTCCGGCCAATGCCGAAGCAAAGCCGCCCAGTTAACACAAAATGATCTCGGAGATGATAGTGGGCTTCACTTTCATGTTTCAGATCACATCAGTGAATCGAAAAGTGACTTCCATTACTATCGCGAAAACATCTATTCGGTGCCTCGTTGGTCATTTCGAGACATCAAATTGTGATGCCGAATGTGACTCGAAACTCGCCCAATGTGAGATTCTATATATACTGCGAAATCAAATGCACATCAAGATCAATTAATGTTACAATGAGAAATTGAATGAACTGGTACTTATTTGAAAATGCGCTTCACTTTCTGACTCTCTTATATGTCACAAACAATTCAAATTTAGAATTCTATAATGAATTCATAGGTATGATTTTGTAGGTTTTAATTGTGGCTAACAGGTAAATTCGCCTGTTACTCGTTCAGACTCTTCGAGAGTTTCATGTAAGTATTTCGAATTCATGATGAACAGAAACATGTAAAACAGCAATAATTGTGATAAACAGATTTATTTCAGAACTTCAATTTTCAAATTCGTTAAATATAATTTGCAGCATGCTAATCAAATTTTTTATACATTCATTCACACATCAAGGTATGAAATAAACAGGAAAAAGATAGTGAAATGTTTATACATTTCAAAATTTAAACCAACCTGCTAATTGTGATTCTTTTAATACTTTATCACTACATACCAATCAATTGTTCTGCACTCACTTTGCAAATTACATGCCGATATAACACCTCATTTTGTATCCAATTCCCAAATACAAATACGTAAGTTGATTCCATAATATATACTTTTGATAAACAAAGCATTGAAAGCACTAGTTAAACCTAAATCATAACAAAAACAAAATTTTTAAAAACAAAAAATACTAAAATTCAATTCCAGTTCTCTGTACAGCATTTTCTTCCCGACGGAATCAGTACCTAACCTGAAAATGCAGAATTTTGAAAACACTGAATATACCGTTTTACTTACCGTTCTTTTCCTTGAAGAGATTCTAAGAAATCTTGGGTGATGTTAACAAACACACTTGAATTAACTATTGGAAGAGAGATAATCAAACAGAACACTGAACACTATCACGAATGCTTATAGAATATTTATAAAATGACGGCTATTTAGGTCACTGCTTCAACAATGAAATCAAAATTCATGTCAATGTGCTTCGCAATTTTCTGCACATTTTGTACCTCGAAGCGATACTAACGAGAAGAAAATTGTGAACAATTCATAATATTTGGCATCACAAAGTGGTAACAGCAATGTATTTAAGTAACTCATACTGTTCCACAATAATCAAGAAAGCGACATCGCCTAGAGGTTTGTGTTAACTGGGCGCGGTGGGCGGAGCCTACTTGAGTCTTCCCTCCAGATATGACCTCTCCAAATAATTTTTCGGAGCCTCATTTCTTTTCCATTTCTCGGCAAAAGATAACACCGAACTGTGCCCGAATTTAGTCTCAACTTATTCCGTCGCTTAGACGCACTGGGGTATTTCTTGTCTAGAAGTTTTCCTAACATGAGCAGCAGGCAGCAGTGAAATCGGCCCTTACTTTTTTTGAAATCCACATGATGTTGGCCCTTTTCCACCTTTCTGGTAATTTTCGTTGTCTCAGGGACATTTTCAATAGCTGTGTCATCCCCATAGCCCTGACTATCCATGTTTCGTCTTCGTTTTGTAGTATGCTCATGTGTTCTGGTCGGTTTTTGTTGTACGGGGATATATTGAAAAATTACAAACAAAATTTCAATGTCAAAACATTTTATTACTCAACATATTCTCCTCTTAATTGGAGATACATTTATTACAGCGAACCTGCAACGTCTAAAGACCTTTCAAAAAAAAAATGTTTCTTCTTGCTCTGCAAACCAGGCCTCCACAGCTTTTATTACCTCCTCGTTGGAAGAAAATTTACGACCTTTTAAACTTTTTTTCAGTTGAGGAAAGAGATGATAGTCGGACGGAGCCAAATCTGGTGAATAAGGGGGGTGTTCTAGTAATTCCCTAAATCACGAATTTTTGGCATGGCAACATGAGATTTGTGTGCAGTCGCGTTGTCCTGCTAAAACAAAAAACCTTTGGAAAGCTTTCCGCGTCTTTTCTCTTTAATTTTTTCCCGTAGAGTAGTCAGTAATGTCGAATAGTAATATCCAGTTATTGTTCTGCCCTTATCCAAAAAATCAATCATGATTACTCCATGGCAATCCCTAAAACCTAAAGCAAGAACTTTTCCAGCAGATTTTTGGACACGAAACTTCTTAGGTCTTGGTGTCGCCATTCCATCGATTGTTGCTTAGTTTCTGGATCGTAGAAATGTACCCAAGTCTCATCCATAGTAACAATTTGAATTCGGTTTAAGAAGTCTACATCGTTTTCAAATCGAGCACAGATCGAACGCGATGCTACTATAATATGATGACTGGAATGCTCGTCAGGCTATGCGCCTGGATTTCTCATGGAGGCCGCCATGTTTGTTTTGTGGTTCCTGGCAGTGGCGGAGGAATCGAGATTGAGTTGATTGTAACATATAAAACTGATACAAAGACGCGCTGCACTGCACTGGCGTGTTTACAAGCCATAAATTGGGAAACGAATAACACGTACGTGCAGATGAATGTCTCTCTCGCACCCATACAAGTAAGCAATAAAGTATTTCTCTGCTAGATTGCATGTGCCTCCTAGAGTTATCACTTTATACGGTTGCGCAGTGGAACTAAGAGCATTCCAGCCATCATATTATAATTTCATTTCAGTGTACTACCCTTGCACGCTTTTGATCGACATTCAAACATTTGGGGATCCATTTTGCAGCAATTTTTCTCATGTCCAAATTGACGTGAACTATATGATGAACGCGTTCGTGTGAAATATTCAGTGCTTCAGATATCCGTTTTAGCCCAATTCGACGGTCTGTTAAAATCATGTCATGAACTCTCAGATCAATAAGTAAACATAGATGGGCCCGATGCTACGTAAACATCATATTCACTGAACCGAAGACAACTTTGTTTATTTACGTACACCTCTCATCCCTAATGTTTTCAAACATTGACGCCCTGTTGTCAAATTGGTAAAAAAATATGATTTTGGTAGGAACCTACCAATAAATGCACAATCAATCATATTTTATATTCAGATCTATATTATTCTAAAAATTCTAGAGAAATGTTTATGTCAAGAAAGGTGTGAAAAAATTACAAAAACGGAAGATATATGTCGTTTTGAACTGATGAAATTTTAGGCTCTCTGAAAGTTTCGAGCGGTTACTAGAATTATTTTAGTCTTGGCAACACAGCTTGTGACACCGGCCGTGGCGGCCATTGTACCTTGTCGTTTTGTGTTGATGAAGTGTTGTTGGAATTTTTCCTGTGTGTTTCCGTGGTTTTTGTCCTGCTTA
This sequence comes from Chrysolina oricalcia, assembly GCA_944452925.2. NCBI lineage: Eukaryota > Metazoa > Arthropoda > Insecta > Coleoptera > Chrysomelidae > Chrysolina > Chrysolina oricalcia. The sequence goes on from OX101822.2 coordinate 53,453,171, forward strand.
GACAACTTAAAGTTACATTTGGAATATTTTTCAAAATAGTGCATTGGTTTAGTGAGGCACAATGTCGAAATACTGCTTTGTTTCCAAAACAAATGATAGTAAACAAACATTCCACAGGTGAGGTTCCAGTGGCGTCGAATGCACGCAAATCATGCAATCAAACAAATGTATTCGTCAAATATAACATTGGAGGACAAAGAAACTCATTCAAAATTACAGATACGAAAAGCCTATGGCAAAATGGTGAATTCCTCAATGTTTGTTTTAAACAAGATACATAGAAACCCTGGTGTGATCTCTTATAGCTGTGAAACCGACATACAAAAGTGTTAAGGTACGGCCTACTTGATTCGTGATACTTTTACTGCGTTGATACCGTTTCACCTCTTTAGCACACAGATGGCGGCAAAATTACAGATTCATGATGACGCTTGGACAAGTGTCATGTTATGTAATTTTCAACATTGAATTTTATTTATTGTGATATTCATTAACCATAATTTGTAAACATTCAAATTTTAATCAAACAATTATGACTCAGTACTTCGGAATGTTGGAAACTCGGTTATTTTCGACTTATACAGTCTCAACAAAAGCGAATCAGTGATAACACCATGGTTTCTATACATCTTGGTTTTAAATATCTGTAAGCAGTGGGATTATGAAAGGAAAATTGAATTTATTTTCCAATAATATTGACATTGTTAAAATTCTAACAGTGAGGACAATTAATGATATACCAAAGGACTTGCTTAAAATTTTTGGAAATCAATTCTTTGAGGAAGAGCCTTTATCAAACCATTTATTTAATTTTAAGCCTAATATACAATATTACAAATGTAAAATATAAAGTGTCAAAGTGTATGTGAAAGAATGATTCTCAAGAAAACTCAGTACATGAGGATTTCAACACTTGGTATTTATTGATTTTTAAATATAACTATCTTTGTCAAAAGAGACCTGACCCTTTCTACTTTGCCAGTTCCGCTTATTGACAATTCATGGTATATTCGGATTTTGAAAAAAAAAGTATTGCCTTTACCAAGGCATAATTATGGTTTGATAAAGGCTCTTCCTCAAAGAAATGATTACCAAAAATTTTAAGCATGTCCTTTGGTATATATCATTAATTGTCCTCACTGTTAGAATTTTAACAATATCAATATTATTGGAAAATAATTTCAATTTTCCTTTCATATGCCTCAATGTTTTTTCCCCCTGCTTACAGATATTTATAACAAACATTGAGGCATTCACCATTTTGCCATAGGCTTTTCTTATCTGTAATTTTGAATGAGTTTCTTTGTCCTTCAATACTATATTTGACGAATACGTTTGATTGCATGATTTGCATCGTGCATTCAACGCCACTGGAACCTCGCCTGTGGAATATTTGTTTACTATCATTTGTTTTGCAAACAAAGCAGTATTTCGACATTGTGTCTCACTAAACCACTGCACTATTTTGAAAAATATTCCAAATGTAACTTTAAGTTGTTTAAGCAGGACAAAAACCACGAAAACACACAGGAAAATTTTAACAACACTTCATCAACACAAAACACTTGCACTTGCAATTTTGTCCTCTGATGCTTTGAGTAACGTTGCACAAGTATCTGTTAGATTTAATTTAATCCCCGTCGTGGTCTTAGCCAGGAGAGTAGTTGTTTTCTGACAGGTACTTGCCATATGAATGAACTGGTCCAAAATTTAGGAAGGATCATACTCAACAGAATAAACAATTTTTACAAAAAAAGGAAATGGGTTCTGAAAAAATAGATGTTGGAAAAGGTTTCTTAACTCATAGGGCCAGTTGCATAAAGAATTTAACAGACAAATAAATATTTGATTTGATGATTACTATGGCGACGCATGTCTAAGCTCACCAGTTATGTTACCTACGTTAACAGAAGGCTTTATGCAACTGGTCAAATATTCTTATTGATTCGTTGAAACTTGATCCACACAACATAAACCCCCAGACTCTAAACTTGAAATGTAGTCAAGGAACTTGTTACCTCTCTCGAATTGATTACCTACTTTAGACCATAAATAATGCTTTATTTTTGATAGCTGAAAACTCCTTGAATCCAACTAAGGAAAGAATATCATCATAAATCACAAAACTAATCCGCTATCTTGAATCCCCAAATTTTGATAAAAAGTTATTTGCTGCTAATCCCTGGCTTTTTATTGACCCTAGGAATTTTAAGACAAAACCGCGAAATAACTTGTTGCAGCTCACAGGTACTGCATTTGCATAAGTAATTTTGACCCCCTTAAAATAGCACGGCACTGTGCTAGAGGTGTTTTGTTTTGGTTCGAATGTCAAAAATCCGAAACAAAACAGTTTCCGCAAGAATTATCTTTGGTTCAGTGAATATGATGTTCACGTAGCATCGGGCCCATCTATGTTTACTTATTGATCTGAGCATGAACTGCATCGACATTTTCGGGGACTGACACAAAAACTGGCCTTCCCGATCGGTCATCATCTTCAATGGAAAATTTACCTCTTTTGAAGCTTGCAGTCCAATTTTTCACGGTCGCATACGAAGGACATTGATCACCAAGGTTATTAAGCATATCTTCGTCAATCTCTTACCTCTTAACCCTTTTAAATACTGGTACTTGATGATGGCTCGATACTCCAATTTTTCTATTTTCACAATTTCCGTGGACATAGTGTTTCTTTTAATTTATTGCGTAACTCTGGTTTACTTTTTTGATGTCAAACTTTACACTGACACTTCTAATAAGTTATTGTTCGTTGCTATGGTAACGCAATATTTTGTTTATACAGAGAACTGGTCTAGGCTAACTAGATATCAATAAATCCTCGTATTTCGGGAAGTGTTTATGAGTTCATCGTGTGTATTTCTTCTGACTCTGTCCCATTAGAGTAATATCCCAATCACACTTCTGACCCCATCAGCTCTGATGGAGTGAGCCGCACGGTTCCACGTGGGGCAGTTGCTAACCAGTGGCGGCGCATTCCTACACATTAGTCAGGTAATTTTTTTGTTCAATTTTTGTAATTCCGTTTAGGAATATTTTCCTAAGATGAAACCACTGTATTTGCAGAAATAAACCTTTACAAAAGATCTAATTTCTTTATGTACTTTATTTATTCATTTAACAACTGAACTAACTGAAAAATAATATCGCCATGTCAACATATAACATGGTATACAGAGAGTTATAATATATAAAAATAAATTTCAATACTTTTAGTTTTCAACTTATTTTGGTGGGGAAAGCAAATTTTGTGTAAGTGGTGGTATGATATGAATTAGTAGCAATATTTTATGCGTAAAATAAATCAGTGTGAAATCGTTAAGGCTAGTTTCATTACAGTATTTTGTGATTCTATTTAGAACAGGCTTTCTACTTTATATTTACGAACATCTAGATATTGTTTGATATTTTTTTTGGTTATGTTTAGCACATTCTGAAGAATATTGAAACTATCTGAACTTTCAACGAATATTGTAATGATTGTTATCTTCAGGTTTTATATTTTAGCGTATAAGTATCGAGTCATCAGCATATTAGAATATAATCATCTAAGTACCCAATTTTACATTTATGAAGATTACCTACAAAGTGCTCAATTTAACTGTCATAATAAATCTTCTCGTTTTATATGAAAATCATCATGTGTAATTCTTGAGCAATTCTGTATTCGATGGAATCTTCGTAAGTGAACATGTTGCTCTGGAAAACATTCGCAATTTTACATCTTGCTACATACAGTGCTTCAGGTTACTTGGACTGTAATCTCATCATTGAATTCAGTAATTCCAAATTTGTTACCAGGGGCATCATATTCAGTTGTTCAGGCAAAAAAGGTAAGGTGTTACTAAACCGGATGAAAATAGTTATTTTCCTAACAAGTGCGGAAAGTGATACTTTCCCGCACGCGACACACGCGATACAAAACATTCCATGAAAATCCTCTAATTATTATTAATATTAATGTTGAAAACACAATTTGTTGCATTCTGCAAATGCGTTAGAATAGCCGGTCCAGAGTAGTTAGTTATTGGTAACTGGCTGTTAAGAGTAACACTCGTAGATTGCAAAGTGCATGAAGATGAAAAAGCATTTGATTGTGTAAACCACGAAATCCTGCTGCGCAAACTCCAACACTATGGGTTCAGAAATCTTAGCCTCAGTTGGATGGAATCTTACCTAGGAAAGCGTACCCAAATTGTGAGAACAGATACGTTGTCTAATACTGGTTCGATTAGTCATGGCGTACCACAGGGTTCTGTATTGGGACCTATCTTGTTTCTACTTTATTTCAATGATATAGCTAATATAAAGATTGACGGTAAATTTACTATTTTTGCGGATGACACAACAATCCTCTGGCATGACAATGAAGTAAAGAACCTGCACACAAAAATCGTCAAGGATATTTCCGTTGTGAAGGAGTGGTGTTACTCGAATTTGCTTTCGATTAACATAAATAAAACCAGCCTCTTATCGATCAAGTGCAATCTACCTGAGATTCAAGTGGGTACTGAAATGTTCATTGAACAAAAAAATGATACCAAGTTTCTTGGTATTCATCTAGATGATAAGCTCAACTTCGAAAGTCATGTGAAAACACTGAGATCAAAACTAGCCTCTGGTTGTTATGCCGTGCGGGTAGTGTCTAGTGAACTGGGTATGGCCACTGCAAAAGTAATTTATCATGCTTTGATTGAATCCCACATTAGATACGGGTTACCCTTCTGGGGTATCTGCAATGAACACAATTTCCATTCTATTTTCATCCTCCAGAAACGGGCCGTTTGCTACCTCCTCAATGTTGGACCTAGGGTATCATGTAAACCTCTTTTCTTGGATCTCAAAATCTTTACCCTTCCAAATTTATTTATTCTTGAGACTGTATGTTTGGTCCACAGCAACAAATCGTCATATGAGACGGTTGTTAGTTCTACCCGCCAAAATAATAATTTAAGACTTCCCATTCCATCATCGAATTTAACAAAAAAGTCTCTCATTTATAATGCTTTGATATTATTCAATCATCTCCCGATTACTACCAGAAGAATTGTCTCTCCAGTTCTATTCAGGACATCTGTAAAAAGTCTTCTTATCAGTGAACCATACTACAGTGTTCAAGAGTATCTAGACAAAGATTGGAATTGCTCGAACTTATCTTAACCTCATACTCTCGTATGTTCATTCTCTTTTCTTTATATGACATTCGCTTCTTTGCGTAGTCCAATTTTAACATGTAATATAATTTCACACTTGAGCAAAACTAATATAAATGTTGTAGTTTACTAATTATTTTATCATCATTGTGCCATGTAAGTAGCATTATTTTCTTCCATGCTATACACGCTTTTACATTATACTCTATTATATTTTATGATGATATTCTATGATGTACCTGTTCTTTTTTCTTCTTCTTTTTTTTGACGACTTGTGATTTTATCAACACATATTTATATTTCTGTACGTCTTTATTTTTATATTTATAAAAGCTTTGTCAACAAGAATTCATTCTTCGGACAATAAAGTATATTTTGATTTGATTTGATTTGGTATCGGTTGCTAGTTGCAAGTACATGAAAGAATTTTATTCGAGATGGTTTTCTTCTGTTCTACGGATTCCTCCAAATAACTCTCAGCAGCAGCAGTTGACTTTTAGCCTCCAAGACGTTTTATGTTGGTTATCCCTTCGCCTGAATCTGCTAGAAACGTTGCCGAGGATCGTCTAAAACTGTGACCTGTGTAACGTTCTGGGATAGGTAGGCCTAAGTAGGTAGTGATCTCTGCCGGCATTTTACCAAATGTGTTTACGCCTACGCACTGAACAGAACATTTGCCGCGACCATAGGGTATTGGATTTCAGTACCTTACTCAGCTCGGAAAAATACGCCAAAAAACCTCTTCTCTGAAGCTATTCACTCCTTTTTCCTCACACCAGTTTAAAAATTGGTTGTATTGCTGTTCGTATCTTTCTCGTGATTTACTTGGTAACAGGTCTGAATTTACCTCATCTGCGGCCTTTAATATTGCTTTTGGGAGCTCTTCGTCTGACGAATCCATTAAAATATTGCTTTTATTGAAAATAATTTGAAAAATGCCAGAATCGGACACTTCGACAATGCTTCGTCTTGAAACTTTGACGTCTTGATGACAACTTGGTTGTCATAACAAATCTTTGGTTACCACTAAGATGTCTAGAAACCATGGTGTGTCGACTCATTCCTGCAAAACTGTGGGAAACGGGAGACAATTCGCCAGCTTGAGTAAGAGAAAACAAATGAAATCGTGATCTGTTTCCCAATTATTCCGCATTTGCGTGTACCGCCACGGTCGGTTTTCCTGTTAGGGTAAATTTACAAGCACAGAAGTTTTCAAGTATTGTCGACGGATGAACTGAATAAAGAAACCTAATTATTGAAATTTACTGAATCACTATCACCAATCAGTTTTATTTGTTACATTTTCGACTTATTTTTATAATTTTTTACTGAAATGGAATTAACTACAATAATAATCACGCATTTAATTAGGAAGTATCGAAATTAAGCTTCATGAAAATTCACCATTAGAACCTGTCAATCTTGTGCTAATATAATCAGGAATGGCGGGATTCCGTGAGATATTTTCGTGCCATTATTTTCATTAAGGGCGGGTTGTACAATACAAGCTCACCCACAGTTCAAATAAACTGAGTTCAGTTGCTAAGGTACTCTATAAACAATGGTACTACACACTTCATTGGATAATCCCTAGCAACAGAAGTGAGTTTAATTAAACTAATGGTGAACTGGGTTTGTACAACCCGCCCTAAAATGTTTTCTAATAATACTATGTGATAATCTTCATAATATGGTGGTACTCACTTTCGGTACTGGATATAGATGAATTATTTTGTTCATCTCTCTGGATTGCCCACAAATGATACAAAAACGGATCATGATCAAATTATTATTGTACAAACTACACAGAAAACGATTAGATATTCACAAATTTTATTCAATCAGACATGTTTCGCCAGCACAGCAGCTTGTTCACTGTTTGATTGAATAAAGTTTGTGGAGATCGAATCGTTTTCTGTGTATTTTATACAATTACTATGGATCTTCATGAAGTAACGGCCGAGTCAAAATACAGGGAAATTGCACTATGAAATTTAGATTCCGTCACAACTATTCATTTTTGCACAGTATTTGAGGTTTGTTGAAATTCCATAAAGTTGACAACAGTCGTCAATCACCATATCTCTGGAATATTGACAGGACTTCTATAAATGCGCCATCTCTAGGACCGACTGAAGAAGCATACCACTATTTCATTTGTTTATTTGTCTTCTGAAAAATCAAAACAAAATCGAATCACTCGACACACCAGGGTTTTTAGACATCTTAGTTACCACACCAAACCACTTGACTCAGCTTAGTTTGATTGTTATGTGGATTGATTTTGAGAAATGAATAGGGTAGATATATAAAAGTATCGCAATTTCTTCATTCCAATGAATGAAAAATAGTCTGGGTTAGATTGAATATATTAGTTTGAATAGCAATATACAGGTAAAATCAATGAAATGTTCATTTAATAACGATAAATTGACATATTTTACTTTCCCGCACTAGTGCGGGAAAGCGAGTTTTCCCGTACTAGTGCGGAAAAGTGACACTTTCTAAACTAAAATGAGTGCGGGAAAGTGGGTAAAAACGCACGGTCGTAGAAAAATGTGGTTTCACGGTGTAGATTAAGTTAAGTTGAATATGGAGCACCTTTTCCTCATCCATTCACATTGAAATCATCATACTAACACTAAAGTTGTTCTCAACAGGTCCTCTATAGTGGAAAAGTTGTGAGGAAGGTAGTTTTGATTTCTTTCATTCCACACTTTTTATGGGCTGCTGAATCCGAATCTAAAGTTTGTTAACAAAATTTCTTGACGGAACATTGAAAAAAATGCAAAAAAATTATGAAAAATAATTATTCATCTCGAAAGCATGTTGTTACCTGTCTCAGACTTGATGGTCTCTCATTGTCAGTCATAGTTTATGCCTGAGAAAAGTGTAAAATCGCCTAAAAACTCAATAAAGTGAAATGGCTGGTGCTTGTATACTTGCTGCTTTAGATAACTCCACATGAAAAAATCCAGTGGGTTTGAGTCAGGAGAACGAAGTGGCCAATGATGTTCCCAATTATTATCGATTATTTTACCTCCAAATGTTTCACCAAGAAAATTTCTAATTGCTGCACTCAGTTGGTGTTAGTTGCCTAAGACCAACACAACAGCAATTCGTTCCCTGATAGTGAATTAGCTATTATGATTTTTTTGCTGTGCTTCACCGAGGATTCAGGAACTATCCAAAAGTTTTTGAGAGGAGAAGAACTAAAAAGTATCTGAGTATACAGAAATTGACGTTTTTAGCCTGTTTTGAGGTTAATATGAAAAATTTCATCAGATACTTATTTAGAGAAATAGTTGTTCCACTGTTACACAACGAATTCTGGAAAAACATAAGCTTTCTCCATATACGAGGATGTATTGATATCTATTTAGACTAGACCAGTTCCCTGCATAAACAAAATATTGCGTTACCATAACAACCAACAATAACTTATTAGAAGTGTCAGTGTAAAGTTTGACGCCAAAAAAGTAAACCAGAGTTACGCAATAAATTAAAAGAAAAAATATGTCCACCGAAATTGTGAAAATCGAAAAACTGGAGTATCGAGCCATCATCAAGTTCCTGTATTTAAAAGGGTAAAGAGGTAAGCAGATTTACGAAGATATGCTTAATACCCTTGGTGATCAATGTACTTCGTATGCGACCGTGAAAAATTGGACTGCAAGCTTCAAAAGAGGTGAATTTTCCATTGAAGATGATGACCGATCGGGATGGCCAATTTCTGTGCCAGTCCCCGAAAATATCGATGCAGTTCATGACATGATTTCAACAGACTGTCGAATTGGGCTGAAACGGATATCTGAAGCACTGAATATTTCCTACGAACGCGTTCATCATATAGTTCACGTCAATTTGGACATGAGAAAAATTGCTGCAAAATGGATTCCCAAATGTTTGAATGTTGACCAAAAGCGTGCAAGGGTAGTAGCATCGCGTTCGATCTGTGCTCGATTTGAAAACGATGTAGACTTCTTAAACCGAATTGTTACTATGGATGAGACTTGGGTACATTTCAACGATCCAGAAACAAAGCAACAATCGATGGAATGGCGACACTCCGGTTCTCCAAGACCTAAGAAGTTTCGTGTCCAAAAATCTGCTGGAAAAGTTCTTGCTTCAGTTTTTTGGGATTGCCATGGAGTAATCATGATTGATTTTTTCGATGAGGGTAGAACAATATAATAATAATAATAATAATAATAAAGGTCTTTATTATTTTCAATTATCATACATGAATTTTTTTTTTGTATGTAAATAAAAATATATATTTCTGAAAATAAAGGGCGAAGTTCATTTTCTGCAGAGAAACAATGAACACCTCTCTACGAAAATGTTCTTCCACTTAACCCTTATAAAGTGTGTCAATGAAAAATCATTTTAGTATGTAACCTGATTGAAAAATAGATAATGAGAGAATAGGGACGATAATAAATACTTATTTGGGCAGCGGGGAAGGAGTATCTATACTTGAGTTTTGAATAGTTTGTTTTTATATTCAGACCTAAAGCGAGTAATGCCGTAGTTCTTTAAACTTTCAGGAACGGAGTTATACAAGTGATAAATCTGGTACGTGTAAGATCGTCTGAACATTTCGGTTTTGAATTTAGGTGGGGATAATAATCCTTTGAATCGTAGATTTAAGTTATGTATATCTGTTCTGAAAGATATTTTGTTGAACAAATATGGAGGAATTTTAGATGAAATAATTTTGTGAAACAAATTGACAGCATGATGAATTCTGAGATTTTCCATATTTAACCATCCAGTCTCGATTAATTTATGTGATATTCTCTGACCTCTTCTCACACCGTAAATGAGTCTTAGACAGGAATTCTGCACTTTTTGAATTTTACTTTTGTATGCAGTTGTTAAGTTCGGACCATAGACGGAGTCACCGAAATTGAAATACGATAAAACTAATGCTTCACACAGTTTTATTTTAATTTTTCGAGGAAAGAAATGCCTGTTACCATAAATCAATTTCAGTGAACTGTATGCACGATGGATCAATTGATTGACATATTTTTCGAATCTCAAGTCCCTGTCTATGATGAAACCCAGGTTTTTAGTGTCTTTAACTACAGTGATCGCTTCGTTATTTACTTCTATATTAATAGGAAACTGAAATCTAGTCCGATTATATATAGAATCAAATAAAATTACTTTAGATTTTGCACAATTGATCAGTAAACAATGGTCAGAAGCTACTTTAATAAACGTGGCTAGTTCCCTATTAATTATTTCACATGCATTATTTGCAAACTGCGGAGGAAAAGTGTGATAAATCTGGGTATCATCTGCATAGACATGAATCTTGCATTGTTCTAAGGATTTTATTAAATTAATGGTATATATAGAAAATAGTAAGGGTCCCAAGATTGAACCTTGAGGTACCCCCGAGTTTAGTGTCATATACTCGGACTGGTTTGAATCAATTTTTACACACTGTTTACGATTGTCAAGGTAATTTTGTATAAGGCCAACAGCCGTTTCCGAAAAACCTATATAGTGTAAGATATTAAGCAGTAATTTAAAATTAATGGTGTCAAACGCTCTGCTGAAATCTAGTAGTACCAAAATTGCACACTGGCCCTTATCAATTGAAGCAATGATGTCGTCGACTATATTAAGTAAAGCAGTGGTACAACTATAACCTTTACGGAACCCAGATTGAACAACAGGCAATAGTGAGTGATCTGCTAAATGTTGCCCCATCTGTACTTCAATGGATCTTTCTAGAATCTTGGAAAGCATAGGTAGAATACTTATACCTCTAAGATCCTTGTATTCTGAAGGATTTTGTTTTTTAGGGAGAACTTGGACTATAGCCCTTTTCCAAACAGTAGGGAAAACACCACTTGAAAGACAGAACTTTATTATGTGTGTGATAAATGGCACGATAAGAGGACAACAAAGTTTAATAAGTTCAACATTTAGCCCGTCACATCCCATTGCATTGGAGTTAATTTTACAAATACTGTTATATACAAAAATATCATCAACTGCTTTGAATTTAAAAGTGGGAGGAATAATATTGTTGGTACTGTAAAAATTCATAAGATATTCAGGTGGTGCAACATTTGGAATGGAGTTTATTAAAAAATCATTGATTTCACTAGGCTTCTTTAAACATTCAGGAATTTCACGGTTTCTACTTTTCAAAAAATTATTTATTCTTAATGTTTGCCACACCTTTTTTGAATCGGAATTTTCAAACTGATATAAAAAGTATGCTCTTTTTTCCCTTTTTATTGCTTGGTTTGCATAATTTCTGAGATCCTTATATAATTGAAAATGAGCCACCGATTTTGTACGTTTATATTTATTCAGCGCTTTATTTCTTTCTTTCATCATTTGTTTCACTGCAAATGTCAGCCAAGGAGCTTTTTTTTTCGTAATTTTAGAAGTTATAATAGGAGCATGCCGATCAAATATGTTAATTAAACAATTTACCAAGTAGGAGACCTTTTCATCCACACTTTCTTGATCGAAGATGCGGTGAAATGATACATTCCTCAAATCATGAAAAAATAATTCTTCATTAAAATTTTTGAAACACCTGTATGTATAAATCTTGAAAGTATTTAGCTTTTTTACATTAAGCTTGCAGTTTACTATGGAATGATCTGATATGTTATTCGGAATAACACGTTTTTCAATCAAGTTTTCCTCTTTAACTACGATATAGTCGAGAAGAGATTCAGAGTTAGCAGTTTTTCTTGTTGGTTCGTCAATTATTTGTGTCAGATCAAATACCTCCAAAATATTATTAAGTTTATTGAACACAGCATTTTTCTCGAAAAAATTTATGTTGAAATCACCTAAACATACCAGCTCATCCACAGTTGGAAACAAGTATCCCAAAGAATCTTCAAATTCATCAAGAAACTCATTGGCGGTTTGGTCATGTGGTTTATAGATCACACCTATACCAAATGTTTGTTTATGTATTGAAAGTTTAATCCACAATTGTTCCCAATTGTTTTTATCATTTTTTACAATTAATTCACTAGAATATTTATTTTTAACATAAACACATAAACCTCTACCTCGAGCATTTCTGTCTCCCCTGTATAATATATAATCAGCAATATTCAAAACTTCATCAGTAATATGATCAAAAAGCCATGTCTCACATATTAAAAAAACGTCGTAATCATTTTGCTGTAGTATATTTTTCACATCACGAAGTGATGGTAATAAAGATCGTACGTTTAAACAAGCTACACTAAGATAATCCATCCTGTTTATTAGTTTCAGTTAAGTTAAAAAATCTCCCAACTATTCTCTCAAAATCTATTATCAACTCAATAATTATTCACAACTGAATGAGTAAAATTCGTCAGTTTGAAAACAGACAAAACCTTATGAACCACAAAAACTAAATATTCACTGTGGGCGCGGACGAATTGCACTAGCCCACAACAATTGAACATTTGAAATAATGTGTGCAAAACAAAAATAATTGAAAATTCTACAATCACAATTACAAGATGGGGAGCGTATAAAGAACAGAAAAAACCTCTTTGTTCTAGTATGAAAAATATCTGCTTTACAGTGTAATACCTACAACTAAATTTTTAAACTTCAAAAAGTATTGTTTATGACATTCCAATGAATAAAATGTGTTCTTTTCGAATGAGCGAAGCCAAAATAAAAACTAACCTAAAAACTTTATGTTTGAAGTAGTAGCCAATAAACTGTGCCGCCCCACAAAAATCAGAAATTAAACATATCTAGTATACAAAAGAGTGTCTTAATGCAAAATTAGAACATATGCAATAATAGTTCGCTTCACGCACTACATATCAATATCACTTAACTTCCTAATTTTGCTAATGGTAACTTTGTCATTGAACTTCACGTATATATTTCCATTATTTGACCATACTCGTCCATTTCTTTTAACTTTTTCCACTACCGCTTTCATCAGCTTCACTGTTTCAGGAGACAAATCTTCTCTAATCACCACATTTGTTCCTTTCAACAGCTTCTTCTTATTATATACCAAATTTTTAACAAAAACTGTAGAAAACTGAATGATAATTGGTTTAATATTATTTCTGTCAGGTATTTTCATACGGAAACAATTATCAATACTAATCGGATCAAGTCGTATATTCAGTTTATTATTGATTATATTTAGAATCGTATCGATGCAGTTTTCGTTGTCATTTTCTTGAACGCCATATAATATAAAATTTCTAGATCTCCGGATTCGATCACATGATTCTTGGTTAGCAACTAGAGATTTAATTCGAAGTTCTTGATCTTGCAAAACTTGTGACAGATCATTGTTTTTTTCTTTAAGCATGTCTATTTCTTTATCATACTTTTTTGTAATCACATCCATAATAGCATTCGAGATGAGTACTATGAACTCGTCCGAAGAAACAAGTTTATTGACAACAGCTTTAATGGATGTGTGCAGTTCGTCGGCGCCCTTGTTAGCTCTAGTTTTCGACATAATGAAAAAATAATTACCACTCCTAGATAGTACGTGCAGTTCAGAGTTGAAATAATACCACCAACTTGTAATTTAGCACTTACTTGTATGGCAAGACTTTTTTCAAATTTTTAATTGCACTTTTTGTTCGTTTATTTGACTTTTCTGTGGAGCTACGCTACAACACGTCTACTCACGAAGAAACATCGACACACAAATGGAGATTACTATTCGACATTACTGACCAGTCTACGGGAAAAAATTAAAGAGAAAAGACGCGGAAAGCTATCCAAAGGTGTTTTGTTTTTGCAAACAAATTTCATGTTGCCATGCAAAAAATTCGTGATTTTGGGTTTGAATTACTAGAACACCCCCTTATTCACCAGATTTGGCTCCGCCCGACTATCATCTCTTTCCTCAACTGAAAAAAAGTTTAAAAGGTCGTAAATTTTCTTCCAACGAGGAGGTAATAAAAGCTGTGGAGGTCTGGTTTGCAGAGCAAGAAGGAATCTTTTTTTTTGAAAGGTCTAGAGACGTTGCAGGTTCGCTGTAATAAATGTATTTTTCAATATATCCTCGTAGGTGTTCCACTGTTACACAACGAATTCTGAAAAAACATAAGATTTCTCCATATAAGTTACGACCAGTGCAAACACAAGTACCTGGTGATCCTGAGAGACGATTAGTGTTTGTCTGTGGTTTATGAATAACTGCAGACAAGATTCAAACTTCTATAGAAATATTAAATGGAGGAATGAGGCCAATTTTTCAAATCCTGGAATGTATAATAGAAATAATTTTCTATAATGGAGGATTATTGTGGCGTATACAGAGGTAGAATTATCCGTCCATTTTTCTACCATGGTTCTTATAGTAATTTATTATCAGGAGTGTTGCAAGAGTTTTTTGATGATCTTGATCTGGTGGCAGAATGGAGCACTAGCACATGATTCCAGTGGCGTAAAAAGAATGTTGCGATGCTGTTTTGAAAACATGACATGACACCTCTAGCTTTTCATTTTTGAGGATTTCTGAAAATTGTACAGAATTAAACGTAATAATATAGATGAATTGAAAAATTATATTGAAATTATAATTAATGGAATTAATGGCCGAACAGTGTTGAATGCAACACGTAGAGTCAAGAAGGTCCTAAGTATTTTTTCAACAAGGAGGCGGTGTTTTCGAACATGGGCTTTATCAAATTCGATTCTTCAATGTTTCCTATTAACAAAACTGTACCTTTTAGATTATTTCTGCCTCATACTCCCTTATACCTATCTCTAACGGTTTTTGAGATATTGCTTATTTTTCACATTTTTTATCCAAAACATAGCTCGAATTGAATGTTTATTTCTGCGGTATTTGGATCATGTACATTGATTCTGTATAGAGAAGTTTGTTCTGCGTTATACAGGGTCGTTCAAAATTCATGATCTTACTGCTAGATACGAAAAGGGTTGAAAGTGCGTTTTTTTAAATGGAACATTCTGTATATTATGAAATATCCTGAAAGATGACTAATTTCCCTTCGAATTGATATATCATGTTCCTATACCTTAATAGCCAGAATGCCGAGATAATAGCAATTTTCACTTGTAATCTCCCAAGTGCTTGAATTATTGCCGGAAATTTTTCGAGTAATTTTTTAAAGAAAATTGATGTACGAGATAAATTTACAGCAATTAATTCAAGCACGAGGGGGATTCGGTAAGAAAATTTCACACCGAGAAATGAAAATCATCCAACAATTCATAAGAAATAACTAACGATGGTTTCACCTGAACTATTTATAACAACTGAAATATTGATATGTAAAATACTTACCAAAATTTTCATCAATAAATGTGTTTAAAGGACCCCGCAAACTTCTTATGGAATTTGGGTCCCGGTGGATTCTTTTGAATTTTTGGTATGATGTAGTCTATGTGATTCTCAACCAATGTTACCATTGCGCCAACCCAAAAAAATGAACAGTTTTGCTGCTAGGGGGCGTTGAAATCACCCCTTGCGAAGATTAGACTATTTATTTTTGAACCCGGTAACAATATTTTCACTTTTTTCATTGTTGCTAATGTTGCACAATATTGTACTGTTTTATAAAAAAAAATTTGCCCCCTCCCTTTTTCCCCCCAACTCCTATTACGGAACGCAAAAAAAAATATTTCTCGAGTGCCTTCAAATGTATCGTCAAATGTTTAAATATGCCTAAATAAAGGAGATAGCAGTTTTTTATGATTATCCCCCCACCCCCCAAATGACACAAAACGAAAAAAATTCGGTGGATTTTTCTGAATTTTTGATATGATGTAGTTCAAGTTATTTTGAATAGAAATAAATTGGGTGACAAACTTCAAAAATGAAAAGTTTTGATGCTAGGGGGCGTTGAAATCATACCTTGCTCAGAATGGACCATTCATTATTATAGGCGGAAATAATAGCTCTACGTATTTTAGTTTAGATTATGCTGATCAATTCTGTAATTTTTCATGAGATGAAAATCTAAAACCTCCCCCTTAACCCCTACCCTTAATATAAACACGAAAAAATGTATTCCCGACTACTTGTAAATGCTTTATCAAAATAAATGTTTTAATCAGCTCAAATTGAGGAAATCGTACAGTTGTTTAATATCACCTTTCCCTCCCTTCAGACAAATATTGATGGAGTTTGTTGACTTCTTAGTAGGGCGTAGTTCATGATTTTTGATTATCAATAAATTGGGCGAATATCTTGAAAATAAATAAAAATTAGACATCCACAATTTGAATTTGAGGTGGTGCCTGAATTATTTTTTTTGTGTTTTGAAATAGGGGTTGGGGGTAAGGCGGAGGTTTTAGATTTTCAATTTATAAAAGTTTACACAATTGTTCGGCATAAAATAAAACAAAAATACGTAGAGATATTGTTTCCGCCTATAATAATGAATAGTCTATTCTGAGCAAGGTATGATTTCAACGCCCTGTAGCATCAAAACTGTTCATTTTTGAGGTTTGTCACCCGATTTATTTCTATCCAAAATAACTTGAACTGCATCATATCAAAAATTCAGAAAAATCCACCGAACTTTTTTCGTTTTTTGTCATTTGGGGGGTGGGGGGATAATCATAAAAAACTGCTATTTTCCTTATTTAGGCATAGTTAAACATTAGACGATACATTTGAAGGAACTGGAGAAATATTTTTTTTGCGTTCCGTAATAGGAGTTGGGGGAAAAAGGGGAGGGGATAAGATTTTTTTTTATAAAACAGCACAATATTGTGCAACATTAGCAATAATGAAACAATTGAAAATATTGTTACCAGGCTCAAAAATAAATAGTCTAATCTGCGCAAGGGGTGATTTCAACGCCCCCTAGCTGCAAAACTGCTCATTTTTTTGGGTTGGCGCAATGGTAACATTGGTTAAGAATTACATGGACTACATCATACCAAAAATTCAAAAAAATCCACCAGGACCCAAATTCCATAAGGAGTTTGCGGGGTCCTTTGTAACAAAAAAAATTGAAAAGTTATGTTCTTAATGTAGATTGAACCATCGACCTAGCGACTCATAGGCTTCAACACTACCGCTGAGCTACGGAATTTGTGATAAAAACTTGTGAAAATGGTGTATTGAACTTCTTCTCAAATATGGGGTGCAATTACGAACACTCGATCCGTAGTATGTTTGACATATGTCAGATTTTAGTAACTATAAAAACCAATACAATTCAAAATATATAGCACCTTGAGTCGATATCAAAGGTCTATATGGTAGGTATAATTCCATTCTATCTCTATTCAAAGAAATTTCATAATTTCGATTACGTTTCGAATCGAGAACATCCATCGTTCTAGCCTACGTATCGTGACAGCTTTCTTATCGAGTGTTCATAATCCCACCCATGATTTCAGAATTGACAATTTCTGCAATAATCGTGGAGAATAGTATATTCTGTTAGAATGAAAATTCGATGAGAGTGGAAAGTTCCGAGCGCGAGCCGAAGGCGAGCGTGAGGAACCACGAGTATCACGAATTTTCATTCTGACCGAGTAGCAGACTATACTTTCTCCACTACGACGGCGTTCTGGTGCCACGGCGAAAATAAAAAAATCTGTCAATTGACACATTCAATCTGTCAATTGACACATTTAATCTGTCAATTGACACATTTAATCTGTCAATTGACACATTTAATCTGTCAATTTACTCATTTATTTGTCAAGTGATTTTTCCAATCTCCCATTCATGTTCATACGCTGTTGCTCAAGACCAAACGTACAAACGGTACTTTTTTGTGACAACTAAACCACAGCTTGCACGCATTTCGAATGCATCCATGAAACTGCCCTGATTTACAGATTTCATTATTTACAAACGTTAGAAGCGTTTCAGTATCTCAATAATTTCTCCACCAGAACAAATTTAAAAATTTCAATCATCGTTACAGTGTTCTTTTACGAATCAAATCACCATCACGTAATCCCAGAAATAATAAAATTTCGTTCAACCCAATCGAAAAGTACCTGAGGCTGAGTTGGTTCATGGCTATTCACTGGTCATGTTCAAACTACCCATTTCATGGTGGTCGTGTTGGTAGAGCATGCGCCTCTCAAGCATTAGGTCTTGGGTTCGATTCCCAGCATGATCATCGGTCTCATGCACGGCATCACACGTTAAAAGGTGAGGGTTGCTCCATAGCTTGCACAAGTCTCTCGAAGACTTATGGTGGTTCGGGGTAGGGGTGCAACAGGTTGACGGAAATAACGATTTTAACAATTTTCATCATCGATATGCTCTAATCACCTCATATTAAATGTGTCAATTGACAGATTAAATGTGTCAATTGACAGATTAAATGTGTCAATTGACAGATTAAATGTGTCAATTGACAGATCAAATGTGTCAATCGACAGATTAAATGTGTCAATTGACAGATTAAATGTGTCAATTGACAGATTTTTTTATTTTCGCCGTGGCACCAGAACGTCGTCGTACTCCACGATCAAAGGTATCAAATATATATTTTTGAATGGAAACGAACAAAAGATAATTTATATTACAGAACTCAATCACAATACATTATATTAGGTAAACACTCAATAATTCAAGAAACATTCTACTTTGTACTGATTGTTGAAGATTTCCATTTTTCCGATAATTCACCAAAAAACGCAAACCAAATATTTTCTGTTTCCAATCTATGAACAGTTTGTAATATTTTTCATATTCATTCTTTGATTTTTTTGGTAGTAAACTTTCCAGTATATTATTTGCACTCTTTGTAATTTCACGTGGTGTATTTTCACACTCTGATTCTGAATCACTGGATACATTCATGATACTTTTTATATTTTCGACTGGAAACGTGACAGCAATAATTCTGACACTTACTCAAATTTTGCCACTACAATGACAATCAACTGCGTGAAGGCTAATGTTATTATTGCTAACCAGTGTGAGAATATCACAAGAGAGATAATGTAAATACATTTAAATTGCATGGGGGCAGAGGTGTTGCAGAATATTTCTTCAATCTCAAGAGAGAGAATTCCAGCATTCTGTAATCAAATTTGATATCAGAATTGGCAAATTCTGTGATGATCGTGGAGAAAATATTTTCAGACACATTCCAAATATCTAGTAAATACATAATTATCTCCTTTCATATGAAAACTAGACCTCCATTTGTACAGTAAAGCAAAATATCAACTTGTCACATGTCAAATGTAACATGTCAAACATTTATTGATGAAAATTTTGTTAAGTATTTTACATATCAATATTTCAGTGGTTATAAGTAGTTCAGGTGAAACCATCGTTAGTTATTTCTTATGAATTGTTGGATGATTTTCATTTCTCGGTGTGAAATTTTCTTACCGAATCCCCCTCGTGCTTGAATTAATTGCCGTAAATTTATCTCGTACATGAATTTCCAAAGAAAATTCATGCACTCGAAAAATTTCCGGCAATAATTCAAGTCCTTGCGGAGATTACAAGTGAAAATTGCTATTATCTCGGAATTCTGGCTATTTAGGTATAGGAACATGATATATCAATTCGAAGGGAATTTAGTCATCTTTCAGGATATTTCATAATATACAGGATGTTCCATTTAAAAAAACGCACTTTCAACCCTTTTCGGATCTAGCAGTAAGATCATGAATTTTGAACGCCCCTTCATAACGCAGAACAAACTTCTCTATACAGAATCAATGTACATGATCTTGATGAACTAAACACAAAATTGCAACTTCCTAAGAATCCAAATACCGCAGAAATAAACATTCAATTCGAGCTATGTTTTGGATAAAAAATGTGGAAAATAACCAATATCTCAAAAACCGTTAGAGATAGATATAAGGGAGTATGAGGCAGAAATAATCAGAAAGGAATGACAAGTTCAAAAATGCGGTAATATACAGGGTGACCCATTTGAAATAACAAAGATGCTGCTACTTTCTGGTATAAGCGGCAACGCTGCATTGCTGAAAATATTTTAGATCGATAGACCAAGAGCAACTACTTGAGAAACCAAATTTTCAGAATGATCCTATGTCCCGTTCTCCGTAAACGTCTAATGTACCATCGACCGTGACCCACCCTGTATACCGAGTCTAGTTGATATATTGATATATTCGCCAACTACGGAGATTATTTGATAAAAAATAACCGGTTCATCTTTAGAAAAACCTATGGCAGGATTTTAGTTGATTTGAGACATAGGCTGCTTCAATTTTGTTAGAAATTACCCAAGCAACAATGATGGAGAAAACACCACAACAGGGTCTGTACGTGATTTTCTAGTTCAAACTTGCGGTCCTTGAAGAAAATTGCAGATGTTATACGATGTCCGTTACGATATTAGTAGTAGTTATTTTCTGTCAGATATTCACCCAATATCTTACTTTGTAGGATCACCGCATTTCTGTTCGTAACTTTTAAACAATATTTTGAAACCAGTTCATATAAGCTATTTTTACAGAAAAACTTCACTTATTGAAATGTTTAGTGACAGACCAACTTCAATTCCTCATAATCGATCTACGCCAAGGAGTAAATTATGAAAAATTTTTGGAAAGGGGAGACTACCATTTAGCTGTTATTTTGGATGGTGATTGTTCGGGAGTGAACGCTGTTTTGAATACAGTGAGTCTTCTCAGAAAGTTCACTTGATTTTTCTGCAGTGTTTCTTCAAAAGACTGTAAAAGGACACTTAAGTTTCTTGAAAAACGGCTGTGAATAACTTTTTGAATATTTTTTCAGGAAATGAACAAGAAATACTTTTATGAAACATACCATTGGCTCATAACCAGCAAATCAGAAGACATATCCACCATTTTTCAATCACTGAAATTGAATATCAATTCTGATGTCCATCTTGCGCTTCAGAATGGTACTGGAAATGTTACCATTTTTGACGTTTACAACCCAGCTTCGGAACACGGTGGAACCCTCAAAGTCATATCTCTCGGATATTACAACAAGATTGACGGATATAAAGCAAAATATTGGAAAAATAAATACTGGGAGAGACGTGATATGACTGGAGTAAACTTTGAGTCAGCTGTGGTGGTGAGCTTCATTTCACATTTTAAATTGTATCAGGATTCATGGTTGTATACAATGACATATCACGGCTAGACTCCGTTATTTACATTTCGAACCGCGGTCACAGTCTAAGCACAATTTTTATTGCCGCTTGTTTAGCGAAAAATAGTTGCCAGTCAACCCAAAAGTCGGCAAAGCTGAGTTTCTGCTGAATTATCTGCTTATATACTGTAATATATTTATAGTCTAATTCACTCTAAAATAATGTATTTAACGAAATACAATGATTCAATAACACAATACTCTAATTTACATAACAATCACGGAACTAGGTATTTATATTCGACTTTCACTTCACTGACTGTCCTTCTGTCCGCTGCGTAGTTCTTTTTATATCCGACGTTGACTTCTCCGAATGCTCCAGAATTTTCCATCGAATCGCCCAGACTCACCGAACCGTCCAGATTCTTCTCGGTGCAAGCGCATCGACAGTCTCCCGCGGTCGGTCGCTAGCTACGTGAGAGTTCAGGTCCGCCATCGCCCGCAGCTTCGCCACAATACAATGTATATAAGCATATAATTGTCGCGAAATAAGAGACAGTAAAATTTGTTCTTAGATTGTGACTCTGTCTTGAACGCAACTCTAAATGTAAATGATGGAGTCCAACGGTAATATGTCATTGGATGTATGTAAAACGGTGGAAAACAATGAGAGTATATTTGATGGTATTCCGATCATAATTTGAGACGGAAGAAGTGACTTCTATGGGATCTTGTTGATGATTGCTGATTATTTCATTTCCGTTGTTTTTGAATAAATTGTATGTACATGCATTAAATACAAATGTTCAACGAAAGTACCTACATATTTGCAACAAAGTATTGATGCGGAATTAGGCTACAAATCTTTTCTTTACTGCTTAACAATTGACACCAAACTATGACAGTTCAACTACTTAGTTCGAATACATTGTTATGGTAACCTGATAACTTCACAGAAGAAAAAATGAAAGTGATTACAAGTATCGTGATAAAATACTTTTAGGCCAAGCTGTCGATAAAAATAAGAGGCTATTTTCTCACAAAATAAAAGACGCAAACGGCCTATACTACTTTTTATAAGATAGTTCGTCAGTTTCCGCAATATTGTTTTTCCATCTTCACATTCATAAAAATTATAAATTTTTGAAAAATGGTCTCTTTTTCGAGGTTTTCTCAGATTTACTCAGTGGAAAATACACCGATCCGGTCGTATGAAAATCCATTTTGTAGGTCCTTAAATATTTTCTTGAATATTTCAGTTGCCGACCTTAGATGTGCCCTTGGAAGAGTATTTAGCTAGCGACGAGGATAGACAGATAAACTCTATGCACAGATTCCAAAGTGTCACCGTTGACCATTGCAGAGAGTTGTATAATTTCAGGTGACGAAATTCATTCCAGTACAGTTCTAGTACATCATTTTCAATAAGTCAGTGATCGTTAACTACGATGTCTTATGGAGGGTGACATCCCTCAAACTTTCTATCTCCTCGTTGGCGATTGTTTGGTAAAGGTAAATGTAATAGACCAAGGACCCCACGCCTATTTTCAAAAATGATTAATAACATGCTGAATATTTCTGAGTAGCTTCATTTTGCCGAGAAGCCCAACTTTTTCCTCTATGATAATTCTTGATAGTGGTAGCTAATAAGCTGCGCAGGCGTCAATCATGTCGATTTGGTGAGTACAAAAAAGTCAATAATAATAGTAAGTTTCTCAGTTGAACCTCGAGATAATTTAATAAAGTGCTCGAAAAAACTTTTGTCCTACAAAATGAGTAGGACTGAAGAGTCCCTCACTCCCAACATGTACCAATGGCGTGGTCACGAGAAATCATTAGTAACAAGCGGATTTTTTCACCGTTGCTTGGATAATATTTATATAATTGAATGGTCATATTGTCCTACAAATCGAGTGGTAGGTGTTCCCAGTCCTACGCTCCGAAATTGTCAATTCAATGGTAAAAAAAATTATTAGTAACTGTAGGACAATGATAACACATGAAAGGTTACTATATTCTTCACCTAAATAATACAGTGTCCTACAAAAAAATGGGTATGTCTCGCTAGTCCTACAAAAATTATTCAAAATAATGAATTATTTTGAAATTGTGGTTCAGCTAATTCAATATACTTTTATTCATAAAGTAATGTTACTTTCAATTCATAATTGTTTGTTCAATTCAAAAATATCATATGTAGGATTAGCCAGCGAATTATGATTTTTCAAATAAAAGAAATAACTTTTTCTCGTACAGCTTTATTTTCGCCATCTTGTCTACCAACAACTAATTTTCCCTCCTGCCAGTCCTGCCACCAGCAGATCAGTGTTCCCAACCGACCAACACAGAAGAAGGCGGGAATTTCAAAATTGACGCCTACAACTCGGATTTCCTGACAAAATAGAGCGTCCTCGCTCAATACAATAACAAAGTTACATTTTTTTTTTCTAACATATGGTCATAAGAGTATTAACATAAATAGCAGTACACTTAACTAGCAAATCTTAATTTCTCATACAGTTTGACATAAGTTTTTTCATTTTTTCATAAGTAACATAATTTCAACATTAAACTGCATAAGATGATTATAAAATTCATAAGGTCAACATAATAGACATAAAGTTTGAAATATCAGGTAAGTATAATTATTTTTTTTTATTTATTCTGGAGATTTAGCCCAGAGTCGAAGGAGGTTAGCATCAAAAATTCCTTCGAAAGGCCTTTGCGTGATCTGAAATCCTTCTATATCAGAAATGACATATCGATCATTTGGTAGTAATTTATTTATCACATAAGGACCTTTAAATTTAGGTAAACGCTTTTTATTAACACCAGGGGTTACATCAGTATTTGGTATCATGACATGATCGCCAATACTATACAATTTAGGTTCTTTGTGAGTTGAATCATAGTGACGTTTGTTATAATTTTGAGACTTCTCAATCTTTTTGCTAGCTTTCTCGCGAATTTCATCAATATTTTCCTCGTTGTCATTCTTAGAAGAAAGGAAGAATTTCAAATTATCATTAACGGTACCTATCTGATTCATTCCAAATAATAATTTAGCAGGTGTCTGACCTGTAGACCGATTAATGGTATTGTTTATTGCAAACTCAACCTCATTAAGTACATCATCCCAACGTTCAGGTGTGTCAGTTAATTTTGCAACCATATGAATGACAATACTGTTGAATCTTTCAACTTGCCCGTTGGCTCTAGGTACACCAGTTGCTATAAGAACATGAGAAATATTCTGAGAGTCTAGAAATTCCTTGAATGCATAAGATGTAAAAGCTGATCCTCGGTCCGTTATGATTTTTGATGGTTTACTGTAATTTGAAAAATACTCTTTTACTTAATAATTTTTAGTAAAAGCATCAACCACTGCAAAAATATGTTTATTTTTTTTCTTTTTAGATTTTGCTAACGGGCCACAATGGTCTAAATGCAAAACGTTAAAAGGTTTATCACCTTTTGGGATATTGTGTAGAAATCCTTCTTTTTTGCCACTACTAGGAGCATACACAACACATTTCAAACAGTTTGATATGTAATTTTTTACAATCACACGCATTTCTGGAAACCAATATGTTTGTTTTATTGCTTCACAGCACTTATCAGTACCAACCTGTCCTAATTCATCATGGCAACTACGAATAATATTTCTTTCCATGGTTTCAGGTACATAAAATAAAAGCAAACCATTATGTTTTCTATAAACTAAACCGTTCAGTTCGAACAGTTTATGCTCTGATTTTTCTAAAGACGACTTTAGTTCAATAATTTTCAAGTCTTCGCATTGTTTTATACAAAGATTTGTTTCAAAAGGAGTTTCCTCAAT
Source organism: Chrysolina oricalcia (assembly GCA_944452925.2). Classification (NCBI taxonomy): domain Eukaryota; kingdom Metazoa; phylum Arthropoda; class Insecta; order Coleoptera; family Chrysomelidae; genus Chrysolina; species Chrysolina oricalcia. The sequence continues at coordinate 53,478,216 of OX101822.2, forward strand.
GACAAACACATTTTCAAAACACCTACTGAGTGCATCAACATGTTGCATATTTACTCCACTTCTATGTTCAATAGAATAGTCAAAGTTTTCTAAAATAAGGGTCCAGCGCATGATTTTGGGATTAATATACTTTTTTTTCAAAGCCGCTGTCACACTGTTGCAGTCGGTGAAAATTTTAAATTTGATACCTTGTAAATAAACTCTAAATCTTGTCAAAGTATTAATAATTGCTTTCAATTCTAAAATGAAGCTGTGTTCTTTTGACTCAGCTTCTGTGGTTCTCTGATTATAAAAGAAAACAGGATGAAATTTCATATCGGCTTGTTTTTGCATGAGTATTCTTGCAAATCCATGTGAACTCGCATCACAGTGGACTTGTGTCTCTGCCATTGGTGAATATAATGCCAAAACTGCTTCAGAAACTAAAAGGTTCTTCAATGATTCAAAACTTCTGATTTGATCTGGACCAAATCTAAAAGGGACATCTTTTTTCAATAGGTCATATAAGGGACCTGCTATAACTGAAAACTTGGGGACAAATTTTCTGAAATAAGAAGTTAAACCAATAAAACTATGCAACTGCTTTGTTGTACGAGGCATTGGAAACATTTTTATTGCCTTCAGGTGTTCGTCACTTGGTCTGATTTGAGAACCATTAATTACATAACCCAAATGTAAGATCTCATTATTGAGAAATGAACATTTATCAATTCGTAAATTAAGTTTGTTCTGTACCAATAAGCGAAAAACTTCTTCAAGAATGTCCAAATTTTCTTGTATAGACTCAGTGGCTATCACATAATTTACTCGAAAGGTTTATGAAAAAAGTGGGAAATTTTGTTTAGCGTTCATAATTTTTATAAACATATTGACACATGACCCCTACTCTTTGATTTTGTATTGTGAATTCTGACGATTGTATTTCAAGCGATACCTGGAGAATATTAGTATTTAATGAGAACAGGATTCGGGAAATAAATTATTATTGACTTACAATGACAATATGTTACACTTTGATCTCAATTGAAATCACCAAATAAGCATAGAAAAGGTGTTCTCAAAAACATTCTTGAGAAAATGCATATCCAGGAAGCTATGCCAACAGAACAATCCAACACATTGACAACAAAAAACGACATCCGAGTTTTAGTCGGAAAAACAAAATTTTGCACTCAGAATTTTGTCTAGCGTTCATAATTTTTATAAACATATTGGAAACAACAATATCAAAGTAAAAATTAAAATAATCAATCTGCTTGAATGATGGCGCATTTGCTTTCACAAATGCAGGGAAACCCGGAAAAACCTGCAACACCACATCGTCTGAAGAGCTGAAATTTATAATTGAAAACTTTCAAAGAGGTCAAACGAATTGTGAAAATCTGCTCTACGGTAAAATAGGATGTATGGTGTCTCCAGAGGCCTCAAAAATTCCAGTTCGAAAGAAGATATTGTATTTGATAGCAAATTTCGATTTCCACCTCAAATAAACCCCGTTCACCAAATTTTATTCAAAAAGTTATTCAAAATTATTGAATTTAACATTTCAACTTGAGTACCCTGTATCTCCTAAACGAAACATTTGCGGATACATGTTTATATGAACTTTTCATTCTGTGATTAGCCAAAGATTCATCATTTGAAGTTTGTACAAGAACATAATGGAGCACCCTGTATACAAGGGCTTTTGCAAGTAGGACCGGGAAAACCTACCTAGGACAATGTGACCATTTAATTATATAAGCAACGGTAGAAAAATCCGCTGGGTACTAATGATTTCTTATGACCATATCATTGGTACATGTTGGGAGTGGGGGACACTTATTCATTGTAGGACAAAAGTTTTTTCGAGTACTTTATCGAATTATCTCGAGGTTCAACTGAAAAACTAACTGTTATTAATGACTTTTTTGCACTCACCAAATCGACATGATTGACGCCTGCACGGTTTAAGCTACCACTATCGAGAATTTTCGTAGAGGAATAAGTTCCTTTAACCCTTTCTCTGCGGAAGACGCACATGTGCGTTGTATCAGGCCCCCACCATGTGCGGAGCACGCACATGTGCGGTTTTCACGGGGATGAAAATATGAAGAAAAAAAAACTGCTACGCACATGCTATAATGGCTGTAATTTTTTCACAGCGGAAGACGCACATGTGCGTTGTATGAGGTCCCCACTATGTGCGGAGCACGCACATGTGCGGCTTTCACGGGGATGAAGATATGAAAATAAAACTGCTACGCACATGCTGTAATGTCTGTAATTTTGGTCCGCAGTGAAATCGAATTATGATATGTAATGTTATTGTAGTTTAGATATTCAAAGAACAAACTCGTGGGGATATATTCAAGAAAACGGCCGGTTTGACGGATTGGTGAGCCTACTCGAAAGAAGACAAGTTGATTTTGGTAGTTCTCCACTACTAGTCAAGCTGGATAGACTGCCTTATGTGGATTACAGTTACGGAAATTGGATATTGAGGTAGATAAATTAATATTTCTGGACATCTGGAAAATAAGAGAGAGATATATACTTTATTATTTTTTTTTTCTGGTGTCTTGGCATCGACTGCTGTGGTCATTAGCCACGTGTTCTGGATAGGCCTTGTTACTAACTCCATGCGCCACCTTAGGAGCAGCACTGTTAATTGGAACGCAACAGTGAATCGTGCAGGACTCACCCCAGTCCAGCCACGAGATTTGAATAATTTAATCGGTTAAATTAAATTAAAAAGTCCCAGCCGCAACTGGGACTGGAACTCCGGACCTTTCGACCCAAAGTCGGTAGCTCTAACCACTGCGCCACGCCCCGATATACTTTATTGTCCAAAGAAGTTGTTCTCGTTGACAAAGTTTGTTTCTTAAGAATATAAGAATAACCTTAATTATAAAAGATAAAATATAAACATTAGTTACACTAACAGGTAAGTCTACAAGAAACGTCATCAGTTTAAAAAAGAAAAAATAATAGCAGTACCAACAGGCAGCTCTAGAAATATCCAACAACATGCAATCCAATAAGTTATTAAAATCTACATAAAAGGTAATTAGGAATAAGCCTATACATACATATCCTCTAATGCTCGTCATTAAAACTTAAAAAATATACGTTAATATCAGTTAAAAATTAATAAATAAAGGTACCAACAAGTAGTTATAGTGCCCATCAACAAATTACAACAAATAGTTGAAATTTTCTTAAAAATAGTCAGGAATAAGCATATACATATATAAATCTGCTAATGCTCGTCATTAAAAAACTCAGGAACACTATAATAGGGGCAATCCAATAGTAGACGTTTTATGCCCTTTCGGAAGTTATCAAGCAAACTGATTTTCATAATTTCTATTGGGAGGTGGTTGTAAATTTTGCAACCATTGTAAATCAGAGAATCTTTGATGAGATTTGTTGCCGGATTTGGCGAGTGGCATAGTGGGAAGGATTTGTGTCAAAGTTATTAATATGTTTCTTAACTATACATACTGTTTCTAGAATGAAGATAGCGACTACACTTAGAATTTTGTGTTTACGAAAGAGGGGTTTACATGGTTCACGGTATTTGGATTTAGTCATACATCTAATGGCACGCTTTTGTAATATCAGAATAGACTGCAAATGGTTATTATTCACTCATCAAAAGTCCATACCATATCTTAGGTGTTACTCATCAGTGAGTGATATACCATCTTGGCCGTGGACATACCTAATTCGTTTGAAATTATGCGAACGGCGTAACAACCCGATGCTAACTTGCTCTTTAAACATCAGTTTAGTGTCAATTTGCAATCCGAGAAATTTTACTTCATGTCTATTATCTATGAAATTATTTCCTAGGGGCAGCTTATTGATTACACATCTGAAACCTATGACCAATGAACCAATAATGTAGTTCTGACACTATCGCCTTGTGTACTGAATACTTAAAATTTGTATTTGATTACATTTTCCCAACGGTACTTAAAAGTACAAGTATAAAGTTTGATGAAAATAAGTGCAGTTGCAAAACACTTATGACGAAAACAAACCATGTTTCGGAAAATTTCAACAATCTGTATCTCAAAAACGAATCATTTGTCGATTAACATTTTATGAGAAAAGTTGTTTATTTTAACGAGATATACCACAAACTTAGTTTTTGTAATGTTCCCAGCAACTTCACTTAACATCCTGGAAGCTAAGTAATGTGCATCGATACAGAAAATTGTGAATATCTCGAAAACGATCACCCCAGCGTTGTTGAGGAAGTGTACCTTTTTTACTTGAAAATGGTGTGGAAATAAGGTATTTTTCATGAAAGAAAACCGCCCCCTGTCGAATTACCTGAATTTTTGATATGTTATAGTCCAAATCATTCCAAACAAAAAGTACAATAGGCATAACTTTTTCTATAGGCTAGTTTTGACGCTAGAGGCCGCTGAAAACTCACATTTTTTCTCCAATGTTGAACAACGCAAAACGTGATCCTGAATAATTTTCACTATTCTGAGTAATCATCAAATATGAGATACTATTAAAAGTATTGTTCATTGGTGTCATCACAGGTGGTCAATTATACAGTATGTTCCAGCTAGTTTGGTCAAATTAATACTTCAAGTTGATGATGCGACTCAAGGAAGATATAACAAAAAGTGGTCTTTTTCATTTCGATAGGGTTGTGTCGAATGAGTATGTCACTATATCTGAACATTTCATTGGCGCTCAGGAAGTGTGGCGGAGAAACTCCTGGCGGGTCAACCAAACCTCCATTCGCACATTTAGTATAAGTATAATATGGGAAAAATAATGGGCCATAACTCAATATATTAAATGTTATATTCAACTTACCTATTGAACCTAGTACCGTCGACCCTAATGAAAAACTCTCGAAACTTTGACATCGTTTCCAAAAACGTCTACAGAAAAATGTTTTTTTATACATTAAATAAGGGATGCAATGTTTTCCTATTATCCAGTACGTACCCCACAATTTCTAAAATACTCAAACAAGTTTTAAAACAAATCTGGACTATAACATTTTTATACAGGGGGGCAATAGTGCGTCAAAGTTCGATTTCTCAAGTTCTATTATGATATCGATCTAAAAACGAAAGTTAACTAGACAACTAGATTCTAACCTAACCATTTCGTCAACTAGATTCTGTTGAATAAAAATTTATTGCCACGCATACAGGGCGATACGAAAAAAAATTGGGTTGAAAGGTGGAGTGCATTATTTCAAAATGAAATATTAATTATAATAGTATATATCAGTAAATTCGAATATCTGCGTAACCTTCACTCACCCCTAAACTTTTATTGATTGTCTCTGAATCACTTGAATATTACGAATTTTTGGTTGGATTTGCAGATGCATTCCGTAAAAATCCCTGACGTTACAATAATAGACTTAGAAAAAAATATTTGTAATGTCATTTTATAGATAGATTTGTAATATTTCTTATACTTTCTCATGCCTTACAGGATGGTCAAAAAATATTTTTCATAAGGAACTTTTCGAATATAACTTTAGCTTTCTTTTAAAAGATGAACACTCCACATATTTTTCGACTATGTGACGTAGAATATGATGTAGAATAAGACTGTAGATCCCTAAGGCTATTTGTAACCATTTTAGAATCATTGAACTCTAAAAATTGAAAGTACCTGGAAGTCCAGTGGCGTAGCCAAGGGGAGGCAGTGGGCCCGCCCCCCAAAACCTTCCAAAGTTTCGACGATTTGGCAATTTGCTATTTTGTAAAATAAAGTTTATCATTTGGTACAAGACTTTTTTTAGTAGCCCCCCTCAAAGAATAATTCTGGCTACGCCACTGGCTGGAACACACTGTATAAATGACCAAATATAACAAAACACTTTAATACTTTTAATAGCATCTCATATTAATGACTGTCTACATTTTGATCAATCAGAATAGTAATGACTATCCAGGATTACGTTTTGTAATGTTTAACAATGAAGAACAAATGAGAGTTTTCAGGGGCCTTTAGCGCCAAAACTAGCCTATAGAAAAAGTTGTGCCTATTGAACTTTTGGTTTGGAATGAATTGGACTATATATAACATATCAAAAATTCAGGTAATTCGACAGGAAGCCAATATCCCTATTAAAGTGTGCGGTATCCTTTTCCAACAGTTTACTGCTAAAAAAGTTAGGGCAATTTTAAGTAAGTAATGACAACGTACGCAGCGCCCTCTAGGCGCTACATAAAAATTAATACGAAATTATTATTTCGCACCTAAAAAAAACTCTGGGTACCAAATTTCGTGAGAAAAAATATCTTTTTGCAAAAGTAATTTTGAAAAAAGAAAAAAATTTCTACACCCTGTATCTCCGAAACGAAGCATTTCCGGACATAGGTTTGTAGAGGCTATTTTTCTTAAAATTGTCTCAGGAATACGTCATTTAAACATTTTAACGTAGTTATGTTCCACCCTGTACATGTGATGATCGGTAGGGCACTATACATTTTTGGTATAACTGAATATCGAAGCATCGAAATAACCGTATCAACGTAACATGTTTCAGGTCAACTTTCATCTACCGCAGGCCAAAAGTTACTGCGGAATCATATAAAATATTCCTCAGACCCCTAGAAGAGGAAGTTTGGATAACCATTTTGATATTCTTGGCAGCCATTCTTGTCGTTTTGAAAATTGCATTCTCAAATGAGATGAGGGTGTTTCGCAAGAAACACTTGGGTGTTGATTCGTCTTGGAGTTTTTTGGTGTTGTTTACCCTTGGAGCATTCTGTCAACAAGGTGAGTGGAATTTGAAATGAATGGAAGTAGAGAATAAGCTATTTCTATTTTAGCAATATAATTGAGGGGCGTAACAACCAACAAAGTTAAAATATGAATTTTACGTAATAATAATAATAACTTTAACGAACAGTCGTTGCCGACCGATGAATCAAAACATTATTCTGCTGTTTGGTCACAGATGGCACTTGCAATTGCGTCCTCTGATATTTTGAGGAACGTTGCACAAGTATCTGTTAGATTTAATTCAATACCCGTTGTGGTCTTAGCCAGGAGAGTAGTTGTTTTCTGACAGGTACTTGCCTGAATAAGCCTACTTAGTAGGTGTATATGGGAGTAAAGTGTTCATCATCGGTCGGCAACGACTGTTCGTTATTAAACGATCTCCCAAAGACTCTTCTCTCAGGATCAGTCAGGAACAGTACGAATTCTTTCTTAAAATGTTGGTGTTTAACCAACGGCATCTCATTTTCCTATGCCAGGCTGTAGTTTTCCCAAGAGGAGCTACAACCTGGCCAGAAATACTTCAAAAACAGCAACAATGGCATAAAGCCACGGGTGAGCCATCCGGCTACCACTCCCCGAAGAATACCACTATCCGGGCTCTTCCGTGGCACCCGGATGGCTGGTTTTCCACCACCCACCCACCATGCACCCCCTAAGGTTGAGGCCCGGAAGGATGAACTCCCCAGCACTCGTACGTACTCGAAAGCTCACCCCCCCTATCCACCACCCCCGCTCGTTTAAAGCGGTTCCTCATCCTGATGACTGGCGATCAGCAGAATAAAATCTGACCGTTTGATATGGAGTGCCCAGCCAATTCTCGGCTTGAAGCTCCCTTATATCTGACATGAGTTGACTTTTAAACAATGACTTTACTTTACTGTGCATGGTGCCCCCCTGAAACTGGCTGAAGGCCTGAAAAAACTCTCGGCTGAGGGCCGAGTGCTGTGTGCTGAGTTAACTGAAATTGAAATTACTACTTGGTCGGTTCTTCTTGGTATCTGAAACATAAAGGCATGATTAATCGTGATTTGGTGCCTGTTGAAGTAGACGTTGGCGTCGCCGAAGGTCTCGCCTCCGCCGTACTTCTTCAGGGGTGTCGTTGTCTCCTTGGTTTACTGGACGTCTGTATTTGTCTCTGTCTCTGTCGTCTTGCTCACGTCTGTTCTCGTGGAGCTCCGTGAGCAGCGGGTTCGTGTGGGTCTCTACTCTGTCTAGAGTAGTCCCCACATGTTGTCTGATCAGTCTGTCGATATGTCTAAGTCTCGATACATGAACCTGTTGGGCATATATTGTGGTGCGTCTGTTGCCATCTTCAGGCACCAGCCAAAACGGACTTCTTTAATGGAGAAAGGTGACATTTACTCCGGCCAATGCCGAAGCAAAGTCGCTGGTGGGCGGAGCCTATTAGAGCTCTGCTCCCAGATATACTCTCTTAGAGTAAAATTTATTTTTGTATTTCTGGCCGAGGATGACAAAGTGTGTAATGGTTTGGACGGGGAACAGATGGCTTCAGTGCTGTCTGTGTTGACCTACCCTTTGCACTGATGAGAGGCAATAACCTCGAAACTAGTCTGCATATGGTCACCCTGTCCAAATCAAAACATAATTCTGCTGTTTGGTCACAGAGGCCACTTGCAATTGCGTCCTCTGATATTTTGAGGAACGTTGCACAAGTATCTGTTAGATTTAATTCAATACCCGTCGTGGTCTTAGCCAGGGGAGTAGTTGTTTTCTGTCAGGTACTTGCCTTAATAAGCCTACTTAGTAGGTGTATATGGGAGTAAAGGGTTCATCATCGGTCGGCAACGACTGTTCGTTATTAAACGATCTCCCAAAGAATTCTGTTTTCTTCGAATAATAATTTTATTGTCCCAGGAAACTTAACATGTTTATGCCCAGTAATACAAAAATGTAGATAAAGAAAAAGTATTAAATTTCCATAATCAAAATTACACAATTTCATTAGTAGCCAAAGTTAGGGAAACATCAAATAGTATTGGCCTTGTGAATATTTTAGATCATTTATGAATAATAAAAAATAAAAGAGGCCCTAAGTTGGATCCTTGAGGTACTCTAGAATTTTCATGGAATTTTTCCGACGTATTCCCTTCATGTCTCACAATAACAACAGAACCTTTCCTGCTAATCCGAATGTACCAAGTTTTTCTGAGAGCAAATTGTGGTTCACTTGGTCGAACGCCTTACTTTCGTCTGTAAAAATAATATCTAATTGTGAATTTTTAAGTAAGATTTGGAAAGTATAATTCATATAATCGAACGTAAAATGCTATCAGAGTTTCTTGCTGGGGTTATACGATTTCTAACAATGATTAATAAAAATTTCCCACAGTGCGGGATTTCAAGATTGAGTTAGGATTATCAAAAAGTAAACCTTGGCTCTTCAGATCCTTCGTAGAACTACTACAGTCTGTACTTGATTTATTTTTCATCAAGATAAAAAATGTACGCTCAAAAATTATTCTTTATATGTATAACGAGCACAGTGTACGAGGCGCCGTTTGGTTAAAAAGTGTTTTTGCAAATATATAAAATTTTGTATCAAAATATTTATTAGTTTTAGCAATATTTTTTATTTTGCTTTCCGATATATTTATTTTTGATCAAACACAATATATTTACTTTTCAAGCGTTCCAAATATATAAAAATGTGATATTTACAAATTCGATCTATTTTATGTTGTCAAGAGATGGCGCTACCTACGAGATTTAGTACACTCTCGGGAATATACAGGCCAAATTATATCGCAGCCGCCAGACTATACTCTCAGAATATTTTTTCATCAGTGTTTTTCAATAATCATTGTATTATTCAAAGTCAAATACCTTGGAAATGAAAAATTTAAAGCGTGTATTGAATCGCGTCGGCTGCGCCATCTCTTGACGACATAGAATAGATCGAATTTATAAATATATGGGCATTCACGTTTTAATATATTTGCAACGCTTGAATGTAAATTTATTCTGTTCGGTAGAAAATAAATATATCGGAAAGCAAAATAAAAAATATTGCTGCAACTGATAAATATATTGAAACAAAATTTTACATATTTGCAAAAACACTTTTTTCCCAGTCGGCGCCTCATAACAGTGTTTGTTTGTATATGAAATAACTTGTTTTTTATTGCAGGCGCAACTTGCTATCCAAGACTATTCAGCAGTCGAATACTTTCAGTATTCGTTTTCTTCTTCTGTATACTGGTTTATCAGTTTTACTCAGCAAGTATTGTCTCGTACTTATTGTTAGATCCTCCAAGAACCATTTTCAATTTGAAAGATTTGCAAGAAAGCCAACTACTAGTTGGCGTTGAGGATATTCTGATTGACAGGAATTATTTCTTGGTAAGATCTCTTCTGAATTCTTGGCATGTATAACACACATACACAGACACAAGTAATTTTCGACTGGAGTAATTTTATAAAATTCAATTTTCCACACAAACCACCCAAACCTTAAAAGGTCCTCTCAAACTAAACAATATTTTCTAAATTCGAGAATGAAATCGACAAAGTTTGACCTATTGAGTTTTCATCTTGTTTTATCAACGAAACCGACTTTTTCTGAAAAATGTTGGTTCAGCCAGTCGTGAATAACAGGTCCAAATACGTAATGACTTATTGAGATGGTTATCTCTACGACAAAGAGTACCACAGGGTAGAATTTTGGGCCCCTTTTTATACACATTATGTATGTCGTAATTTCATTTTTATCGTAGGTTTTTTCCATTTCCAGAGGAGTCATGTTTGGTTCAATTTTCAATGGAGAATGTTTATCTTTTCAACGTAAATACCTTCTATTTATCTTGAACGATGGAAAATATCGACTAAAGTTCGTCTTTCAGTCGCAGATGATTGCACATCTGATTTTATGAACATCCTGCTCAATAAAATCACTTATTTTAACCTTATCTTAGGTACTGAAGTAACTCAAAAAACTCAATGGACCCAAGATAAATTTTAATAACCCAATAACATGAAATACTGGAGAAATGTTATTTTATTTTATAATAGTAACTACGAGGATGTATTGATATCTAGTTAGCCTAGACCAGTTCCCTGCATAAACAAAATATTGCGTTACCATAGCAACGAACAATAACTTATTAGAAGTGTCAGTGTAAAGTTTGACGTCAAAAAAGTAAACCAGAGTTTCGCAATAAATTAAAAGAAAAAATATGTCCACCGAAATTGTGTAAATCGAAAAATTGGAATATCGAGACATCATTAAGTACCTGTATTTAAAAGGGTTAAGAGGTAAGCAGATTTACAAAGATATGCTTAATACCCTTGGTGATCAATGTCCTTTGTATGCGACCGTGAAAAATTGGGCTGCAAGCTTCAATAGAGGTAAATTTTCCGTTGAAGGTGATGACCGATCGGGAAGGCCAGTTTCTGTGTCAGTCCCCGAAAATATCGATGCAGTTCATGACATGATTTTAACAGACCGTCGAATTGGGCTAAAACGGATATCTGAAGCACTGAATATTTCATACGTACGCGTTTATCATATAGTTTACGTCAATTTGGACATGAGAAAAATTGCTACAAAATGGATCCCCAAATGTTTGAATGTGGACCAAAAGCGAGCAAGGGTAGTAGCATCGCGTTCGATCTGTGCTCGATTTGAAAACGATGTAGACTTTTTAATCCGAATTGTTACTATGAACGAGACTTGGGTACATTTCCCGTAGAGTGGTTTTCTACTTTTCTTTTATTTTTTAATATGGCGAAATGCCCTCAACATTTTTTTGCCTCATTCTGTAAAATGCCCTTGCTGTAGAATGATGTACTCAATAAATAAATAAATTTCTACGATCTAGAAACAAAGCAACAATCGATGGAATGGCGACACTCCGGTTCTCCAAGACCTAAGAAGTTTCGTATCCAAAAATCTGCTGGAAAAGTTTTTGCTTCAGTTTTTTGGGATTGCCATGGAGTAATGATGATTGATTTTTTGGATAAGGGTGGAACAATAACTGGAGATCACTATTCGACATTACTGACCACTCTACGGGAAAAAATTAAAGAGAAAAGACGCGGAAAGCTATCCAAAGGTGTTTTGTTTTTGCAGGACAACGCCCCTGCACACAAATCTCATGTTGCCATGCAAAAATTCGTGATTTAGGGTTTTAATTGCTAGAACACCCCCCTTATTGACCAGATTTGGCTCCGTCCGACTATCATATCTTTCCTTAACTGAAAAAAAGTTGAAAAGGTCGTAAATTTGCTTTCAACGAGGAGGTAATAAAAGCTGTGAAGGTCTGGTTTGCAGAGCAAGAAGAAACATTTTTTTTGAAAGGTCTAGAGACGTTGCAGGTTCGCTGTAATAAATGTATCCAATTAAGAAGAGAATATGTTGAGTAATAAATTATTTTGACATTGAAATTTTGTTTGGTCCTATAGTAGGCTAAGAATATTTCAATATATCCTCGTATATATTAATAACGTTGTTAATACAATCAGAACCTTTTTGGGACGATTCAAATACCTCACAAAAATCTTACCTTTACACCTACTCAAAATGCTTTATTTTACTCTTGTAGACTCCCGTATAGCATATGGAATTATCGGATGGGGTGGCATCACGAATGTATATCTAGAAAAATTGAACACACTACAGAAATATTTCTTGAAAATCATATTAAAAAAAGGAAGAACCTACCCATCAGATAACCTATACAAGGAAGCTAGGACACTAGATATTCGACAGATATTCTTTCTTAAATCAGTGTGTTTTTTACACAAAAATAGGAAACATATTGACTTTCTTTCGCATAATTACCCAACAAGGGCTAAATATTCGAATAAGGTTAAAACTACATCAGCGATAAAAACAGTGGGTACAAAATGTCTTGCGTTTCTAGGACCAAGATTTATAAATATTATTTCAGAAAGCTCCCTTTTGAACATTTCTAATTCTGAAATACATTATAGGAATAAGGTTAAGTAATTTCTATTAAGCAACCAGAGACAACTTATTCATAACTTCTTTAACTAAAAAAAGCCAAGATAATTATATGTACATCAACTCAGTCATATTCTTACATAGATCCTTTTTTAATTTTTGTATATGTATGTAGTAATTATGTTGATATATAATATGTGTTTGAGTATATGTGTGCTTCTATTTAAGATATATTAAGATACGGACAGCAAAATTCTTGTTCTTTTTTTTTTTTTTTTATTAGGCTATTCGCATCAGCCAATCGGCTATTAGCAGCCAAATTTTAACAATAAGTACATTAATCATAATATTCATATTTTGAACAGGATATTTGATTCTCGGAGGAATGAAATGATATTGTCTGTGGTGCAGTTGTTGAAGATTTTGCTTAGATCACTAGGTATTCCGTTATTTAGTCTTTCTACTTCGAAAAGAGGACACTCCACTAAAATATGTTTTATGGTTATTGGCACTTCACATGCAAAACATTCCGGTTGAGGTTCCTTTGTCATCAGGTGTTCGTGTGTTAGACGCGTGTGGCCGAGTCGAAGTCGAGTGATGACTACTTGATGGAAGCGGTTGGTTGATGTGTTCGGCCATGGTTGGAAAGTTGGTTTGATCTCTTTCAGTTTAGAGACTTTCGTTTGCCATTTATGGTTCCATAAGTCAACTATTTTAGAATGGAAGTAGGGCTTCAAATCTGCTGCTAGTGTTCTCATACAGGGAATGAGTGTTGGGTTGTCTACGGCCTCGCGCGCGTGTTTGTCGACTTGTTCATTTCCGCTTATACCAGTATGAGAGGGAACCCATAAAAAAGTTACTGAATGGTTGGTACTGAGTAGCTTCAATTCTTCTTTTATCAATTTTCCCAGGGGGTGGTGAGTATATGTTTTTGATATAAGGTGTAGAGAGTTGAGAGAGTCGGTTATGATCAGAAAGTTCCTTCTAGATGTTGTTGTTATGTGACAGAGCGCCTTGTAGATTGCATAGAGTTCTCCAGTGAGGATGGTAGCGGTATCGGGTAGTCTGTATTCCTTCATCGTTTCGGTTGTGACGAATGCGCAAGCCACGCCACTGTTTGTCTTGGATGCATCGGTAAAGATTTGTTGATGTGAGGGATACTGGGATATTATGGATTGGTAAGTTGCTTGAATAAGTTGCGTATTTGTTTCATTTTTGTTTAAGGAGAGTAATTGTATATTTAACGATGGTGGGGAAATGAGCCAAGGTGGAGTTCTGTGTGCATTAGAGGAATGGGTTGGGGGTATTTCTTGGAGTTGGATGAGATTGAGAGAACGTTTATTTCTTTCGTAGAAAGGGAGGTGTAGTTTTGCATTTTGACTAATTGGAAAGTACCTGATTTGATGAGTGTCATGATCTTGACGTTTTGCTGCATAGGATAAACTCAGTTCTTGTCTTCTCAGGTTCAAAGGAAGCTCACCAAGTTCGCAGAGTAGACTATCAATAGGAGTTGTTCTGTAAGCACCAGAGATAATACGGAGTGCGTTGTTGTGGATTGTGTTCAAGACTTTTAGAGTAGTGGTGGAAGCTGATGAATAGGATATGCAGCCGTAGTCTAACTTCGAGCGGATTAATGTCCTGTATAATGTCAGTAGCGTTTTGGCATCTGCACCCCACTGTTTGTTCGCAAGACATCTAAGAAGATTCAATCTTTTTTGGCATGTTAGTGATAGGTTTGAACATTTCTAATTCTGAAATACATTATAGGAATAAGGTTAAGTAATTTCTATTAAGCAACCAGAGACAACTTATTCATAACTTCTTTAACTAAAAAAAGCCAAGATAATTATATGTACATCAACTCAGTCATATTCTTACATAGATCCTTTTTTAATTTTTGTATATGTATGTAGTAATTATGTTGATATATAATATGTGTTTGAGTATATGTGTGCTTCTATTTAAGATATATTAAGATACGGACAGCAAAATTCTTGTTCTTCTTCTATTCATTTCTTTGTGTCATAAAAACCTATATCTAATTCATTATTATGTTTATTATATTATATCTATTGTGAGTATTTCCATTTCCGGTGAGATTCAATTATTTTGTTAAGTCATTATTAAATACCTCTTAGATTATAAGTATTTTATATTGGAGAAATGCTAGTGAAAAATAGACATTGCAGTGACTAGTTCAACCTCAATTCTTAATTTTTATTAACTAATTTTATGTATACACATTTGCACCACGGACAGCCTCTATGGCTTTGTGGTTCTCCATGTTTATTTGTAAATTTCTTTGATGTAACTTATATCCATTTTATTGAAATAAACAAACTTATTATTATTATTATATTATTTCTGATCTATTTCCATTTTATGACCCGAGAGGTACTTCAGTTATACGTAATTATAGAACGATATCAATATTGTTTTTCTGTTCGAATTTTATCTTCAGATCGAATTTTATTGTCACTTCAGTACATTCGTTATGCTTCTGAGTTTTTCAAACTCATTGGTCATAAACTTATAGATAAAACCGATGATCCTAGAGCAAGGACTTTTCTTTTACAAAGAATAAGTATCGCAGTCCAAAGAGGAAACGCCGCATCTGTCATGGGTTCCATTCCATCCTCTCAAAATCTGAATGAAATTTTTATCCGTCCTCAAACATTGAGATTTCTGAACATGTCCTTTCACAGTTCAGCATATCCGCTTTCTACTTGCCCACTTCCTCCGCAAGATATGTCCAACAACCTTAACTCAGGTTCGATATCACGCCACTATAATAAAGACATGAACTCAATTACAGACCACTCAGTAAAAGGTGTCAGTGGTGAAAGCAGCAGAAAGCCTGTGATACATAGTTCTGCAAAAACAGTGAATACTCTCGGTCTTAATGGGTTGAAAAATATTGGTAACACTTGCTTCATAAACAGTGTTATCCAGTGTTTGTCGAATACTAAATGGTTGCTGGAGTATTTGAAGAAGGGCGCCTACACAAGAGACATAAACACAAGTATCTCTAGTATGAAGGGAGCCTTAATAAAAGCCTTCGCTGAGGTGATAAAGGAGCTATGGTCAAAAGATTCTTCTGATCGAGTGGTAAATACAGTCTCTTTAAAGAGTCAAATACAAAGATTCGCACCTCGTTTCATTGGTTACTCCCAACAAGATGCCCATGAGTTCTTGCGATACCTTCTGGAGGGTCTTCACGAAGATGTGAACAGAATAACGGAGAAGCCAAAATCTATTCTGACGGAGATAGACGAAAAGTTAAGTGACGGTGAGAAGGCGCAAGAATCTTGGTCGAGGTACTTAAGAATGGACAATTCCAATATCGTTGATAATTTCGTTGGCCAGCTTAAGTCCACATTGAAATGTACGTATTGCGGGCACTGTTCTGTCACCTTCGATCCGTTCTGGGACCTATCACTTCCAATACCGCAACGAACAGGTCAACTGAGATTATCACAGTGTTTAGATTCGTTTACGAGGGAAGAAATCTTGGATGGCGACGAGAAGCTGACATGTGTTAAATGCAGAGAGAGAAGGAAGTGTACCAAATCCCTATCAATTTACAAGTTTCCCAAGATTTTAGTGATACATTTAAACAGGTTTTCTCCGATGGAACGTTTCAGAGGAAAATTGAATGTAACCATCAATTTTCCGATAGAGGGTTTGGATATGAGTAATTATGCGGCAGACAATGTAGCCCCTTTCCGCTACAGTCTGTACGCATTGTCAAATCATAGTGGGACTATCTACAACGGACACTACACTGCCTACTGTAGGCATCCGCATGCGGGCACGTGGCACGAATATAATGATTCTCGCGTGTCCCCTATTTCATCCAGATCCCTCGTGAGCGGAGAGGCTTACGTTCTGTTTTATGAACAAGAAGGCACTAAATCGCACCTTTGAGTTCAATTTTTATTTTTATTATATATTGTTAATTTTACAAAATGTCTAATAAATTGTTGAAAAAGTCAAAAAAAAAAAAAAAAAATTATTTCTTATTCACTACTTGTAGCAAACCACAGATCCAGATGCTATAAACCTATACGAGAAGAAAATAAGAGGTCATACCAATTCCTCCGGATTCTACAGACCCTTTGAAGGTCTTGATCTGGTAAGAAGGGGTGGTTTTGCGTTCCATGTCGAAACTAGCACGGCGTATCCGGTAATAGAGGAAACATTTTCGAACCAACAAATTTGTGAACTGGACGAAATTCAGATGTACAGGACACAACCTATGCATACCAATCTCCAAAAGGGTTCTCCTTTCAGAGAGATGATGAACTTCTGGTAAGTACCAAAAAAACAAATAATCGACAAAAGCAGGATCATTTGCAGAGGATAAAAAGGGTCAAAGTACAAAATAGGAATTGAGCGGTGAAATGTATGAGAGATGAAAAGCGTAATTATTTTGACAATTTCACACCTCTACTTTTTAACCAATAAGGTGCCTTAATTTTGACTAGTTACCATGGCAACTAAAAAAATTTCCGGAAATTTTTTCGTGGCGCCACGATATTTGAGTGGACATTTTTTGACAGTTGAAAAGGTGAAAATATGATCTACAACCATTAAATATTGTAGATATACCTGTGAATAAAGCAAAATTTCTATAAGAATTGACATTATTATTTATTATTCGCTATAAAGTTTCATTAAACAGAAAACACAAATTTGTTCAATAATTATGTATTAACAATTTATATTTCAAAAAATGTAGGATCTACAAACATAGAAAGATTTAAATGTTGCTTGAATTCTAACCCATCATCTCTTCTTAATGGTGAATAGGAAGGTGACGAATTAATTAGATGTCTGTATTTCAAGACATATATCTAATATTTTGAAACAATTTTGTTCAAATCTCTTTTACGCAAAAGGCCATATTTACTTGACATCTGCAGCAGACTTTCTTGGATTTTCGTAAACAAACCATTCGACTCTAATGCTTCCTGATCGCAATCTTTCATTAAATTCGTTAAATATATTAATTTTGGATGACATATTTGCACTTGACTCAACTCTTTGCAGTATTTACATAAATTGTACTTTTCGAAGCATTTCATTTTTCTCAAATTGTTTAACGCAAATGCTTACAAGAAATGTTTTACATAAGCTGGTTTGCTGGTTTACTAAACAGTAACTCAATGTAATTTACCAATATAAACCTCATCTGTCAAAAGCATGGCCGCCTATATCACGGCCGCCTACTGCAACAAACCATGTTCATACTATATTTTTTACATTAGAAGTGTTATGGATTTCTTCAACAAAAAATAAATTTCTACCACCTTTAGTAACCTAAAATTATGAAAGGGCGATAGACTGATGTAATTACCCATCTGAGTTTTAGCATTTGGTGTAACTAAAGTTGGTAATATTTTTTATTTAACGAATCATGGTGGACTTGACAAGCAGTGAAATTAATTTAAAATGTCAGATTGGATTAATAATTTTTTTCCAAATTATGGTGTGAAATTTTCTTACCGAATACCACGCAAGCTTAAATTATTCCTAGAAATTTTCTTTCGGGCACGAATATTTTAAGAAAATTATCCCTCGTCGCTTTGCTTCAAAATATTCGTGCCCTCAAAAAAATTTCCTGAAATAATTTAAGCTCTTGTGATATTGCAAGTGAAAACTCCACACCTGTAATTTTGAACCAATCAAAATACGTTATTTTGACAGATAACCATGGCAACGAAGGTATTTTAGTGGAGATTTTTTTTTCTCGTGGGATTCCAAACAGCGCATTATATTGGAAAATTTTTGACGTTTACAATAACAGACCATTTTTGACAGACTGGTTTTTATTTGTTCACATATTATTTAGTTTTGATACATTTTAATTAGAAAGCTAAGATGTTTTCTATATTCTTCGGACACCTCCTTTCTTCTCAATGGCGAAAATGCAGGACTTTGAATGTTTTTCAATTAACTGTCTATGTCTAATAAAATATATGTAATATTTAGACACTGATTTATTTACCTTTTTCCTATTCAGTACTTTCAATTTTGCGTAGTTTAGATGCACATATTCGTGGACAATTCGGAACAAATTTTCTTTCCTCAAGTTGGAGCCACAATCCTCTATTAACGCGAATAAATAAGTCATGGTGCGATGATTGGTCATTAAGGGCCAGTTTCACAGGTTCCTGTTAGAGTCAAGATCAATTAACTAATGGTTAGAATGGGAACATGTCAACGCCTTTGAAATAATGTCATCCACCGTCTAAACTTTCAGTTAGTTATCTGAAGGTTAACTGGGACCTGTGAAACTGGCCCTACATCAGACAATTTCACGCATATTTTGCATATAGTAAGATTTTCAAATCGATTCATTTTTTAAACAAAGAATTTTATTGGTTTCACTGGCTGTGCAATATTCTTTATTGCAACAAAACGCGAGTTTTGTTTGATGTTTTGAAGTGTTAAAATACAATGATGAATTCCATACCATTAAAGCTCGCATAACGCACGTTAATAAAAACGCAAAAAAAAACAATTTTCTACTACTTGTAGTTACTCAAAACTTATGTAGAATTGAAGAATATACTATTTTCTATCTTGAAATGGTATTCCCATGCAACTACAATGAGTAGAAATTACCAATTTGAAGGCCTAAATAATTGCTGACAAAGCTGTGACGCGCTATGAATCTGTTCATGCAGCTTCCCGAAAAACCTCTAAAATTATAATTTTCCACGACTTGCAGTGAGCTCAAGTAACTATAAAATAAAAGAATATTAATTTTTTTGTCCCCAAATGGCACTTTTGAGCTACTACAATCAGTAGTAATCAACAGTTTATAGACTAAGAGTCCATTGGTGTGAAGACAAACTGAATATTATTATGTAATCTGTTCCTGTAGGTATGTATCTATAAAACTGATATTATTTTCATTTTATACCACTTGTAGTAGCCCGAAGTAAATACAAAAATCAAAGAATGTAATATATTTCATTATAAAACTGCATTCCAGTGTAACTACAATGAGTAGAAAACAATATCTTAAAGGGCAGGCTGAGAAACCATTACATGGTCATTACCGAAACTGCAAAGCACATTAAATTTGATAAAATTATAACTCTCTACCACTTGTAGTAATCCAAAATAGATATAAAATAGAAGAATATATTATGTTACGCTTTAGGTAGCCATTTCATGCAACCCATACCAAGAGGATGGTATCGAAACTTCGACGCAATGTAAATTTGTTATATTTGCCTAGCTAGGTTTCCAGCAGTTGAAAAATAACATTAAAAAATAGATTAGTTTTTAGTTTTTTTTTTATATGAATGGTTACAAGTGATAATAAATCTAATTATTTATATTATTTTGACTATTGTAATTATTGATTATATGGAAAATGCAATTATTATAAACTATAGCAGGTTGATTGAAAGTAGTTGCTTGTTCTTGATTCAGAGATTCTCGAATCGTCTTTGCCGAAGTTGAAGCAGACCTCATTGCGTCAATTATTTCCTGATGATGGCCCGAGTCTATTTGCAGATATGGTTTTATTGAGTGGCTGCTACCATGACCGGTTATTTTAATGAATTGCTGTTCTCCAATTCCAGTTTTGGCTAAAGTTGAAACAGCAGTGGCCCATTTTGATCTAATTGACATCAATTTCAATCAATGATGCAGCGGATTTGAACCAGGAAGATATTGTATTCTGGACTATTCTTGTACCAGTCTTTGGAACTGAGATTCTTCCAGTTTGGATTTGGCGTCAAAAATAAACGCTTCGTTTTGATGGGGTCTCGCTTGCTTGTTAGTTTTTAGAACAGTCTCACTAGGCATATTTCTTCGTTGAGTGTATTCGGTACTAGCCACTTACTGTTTGCCATTTTCTTTGAACCACCTTGGGTGGTTTTGGAAAAAACCGGGTTATACTCAATGCGGCCTGTTGGTTCCCCTCTTTTGTTAATTTCCTCCACAAAATATTTGAGTTGTGCTGCCGCTCCTTCATTTCCTCTCCAAGCCAATTCATGACTAGCAACGTGGAAAAACTTTTTCAGCAGTCCTTACGGAGTATTTTCGTCCCAAAGATCAATAATTTTTCTCAGCTCGTCTGCTGATGCTGCAGATGAACTTTCCTTTCTCTTCAGTGGTGGTCGGCTGGTAGAGCGTAGAGCCTCTCAAACGTAGGGTAGTGGGTTCGATTAACCGATTCACCGGTCTCGTGCATGGCATCACACCTTAAAAGGCAAGGGCTGCATCTTCCGTAGCTCTCACAAGTCTCACAAAGATTTCTGAGGGTTGTACGTAGGGGTGCAACAGGTTGATAGAAATATAAAAGAAAGTGTTTTTATCTATACCGGGTGGATATGTTGTTATTGTTTGGAGAATGTCGCAGAAATTCGAGGAATGCTGCTGACTTGTATGCTCAGAGATATCCCAATCGGCAACATCCATCCCATCAGTATTTTCCGTATGTTGAGAATAGTTTTAGGCAAGAGGGAAATCGAGAGGCAGAACAGAGGTTTATCGTAAATGAGGAGACTGAGATTAACGTTCTTGCTGTGGTTGAGGTTGACAAAACGGTTTCTTTAAGAGAAATTAGTCGAGAAATGCAGATAAGTCACGAATCAGCAAGAAAAATATTGAAAAAGCACGGATATCGAGCATTTAAATATCAGTTACATCAACATTTGTATGCTGACGATGACGATAGACGAGTAGTGTTTTGTGATTGGTTTCTTCAAAATCATTAACCCAAATTTCATCAACTTTATTCTATTTTCCGACGAATCACGACTGGGCCCAACAAAATCAACATGCAATGAGAGAGGGCAATTTTCAAGAAAGGTTTGGCGTCAATGTCTGGGCTGGTATCGTTGGAAACAGAACAATTGGACCAATATTATTTCAAGGTCAGTTAACAGGGGCTAGGTACTTAGGTTTTCTTCAAAATGAAATCGAGGATCATCTTAATAATCTACCTTCAGCAGTTTTACGGCAAATTTACTTCCAACAAGATGGAGCACCCCCTCATAATACCAGAAACGTTATTGATTACTTAATAGAGCATATCAATAATCAAGTTATTGCAACCAATGGTCAAGTACGGTGGCCTGCCCGCTCACCGGATCTGACTGAGCTAGATTTCTTCATTTGGAGATATGTTAAAGAAAGGGTCTACTATGCAACAACCCCAACCACTCTCGAAATCTTAGAAGAAAGGATTCCACAGTCATTTAGAAGTATAACGCCACAAATGTTACTGAACGTGTTGAGAGAAACAATTGAACGAGCTGAAATGTGTCTTCAACAAAGAGGAATGCACTTTGAAAATTTACTACAGTGAAAATTTTAAGAAATTAGGATATTGAAAAAAATGTAAGTGCATCGCTGAAATTATTGTTAATTTTGTTAAATTTGTTGATTCAATCGCAAATAAATTAGTATCGTTAGATTCGTCAAAATATCCTTTTTTCGGAAAGTGCTTGTCAAAAAATGGTCGCCATTTGAAAAATAATAGTTTGACACAAAAATGTAATTTTGCCAACTTGTCTTATTCATATCTATCATACTAGTCACTAAAACTTCGCGATTGTAATATTCTGATATCACCTGAGGTCCTTAGATTAGTTTACTTCCGATCATGGCCACCTAGATGTAATTTCAAAAGTGACTCCGAAAAAATTAGGTAGGCATAAAAACTTTCGAAAATGTCACATTCTGATCTAGAATTGTCTCAGAAATCCAAAAATGTAACAATATACAGGGTGTTCCATTTAAAAATTTAGGACCGGAGCCATTTCCGGTGAAACCGGAAGTGACCGGAAAGTGAAAAATATGTGAAAACTCTCCTCTTCACATACCATTTACCTATACCAAATCTCATTTTGATACAACTAATGGTCTAGAAGTTATGACTTGTCTAAAAGATTCGTTGACACCCGGTATGTAAACTTTTCATTTTTCTTGGACTTAATAAAGGATTAAAATATTGTCTTCATCTGCAACAGATACACGTTATAATCCCCATTCTGAATCATTTTATTTTTTAATATTTTCTATAATACCTGCCCTTCTATTGGTTTTCTCTATATTTTTTCATGACTTTTTTCTTCTTTATCTGAATTGTATCACCATAATTTCTGATAGATGAATGAATATATTATTATTATTCAAATTCATCTATGAATATTATATTCATTTCTCTATATTTCAGTATGCTCAAGCTAGTTGAAAATGGCAATATGGATCGTTTGAGAAAACACTGGGATGCCAGAAAACCAACATGCATCGAGTCAGCTAAAAAACAGGAAATCCATGTTAGCCTCAGCGAATTTTCCTGCTCTCCTGCAGCTCTCACCATTGGCATATGTATTTCTTCGGTATTCTTACTCATCGAATTTGCTATCCATTTCAAAAAATCTCTACTGAATCTTGTGAAAGAACCTTTGGAATTCAGGAGGTACCCCAATCAGGTCTACCCTTTTGTAGATTAATATAAAAAGTAATAGCTGCGTCATGCTAAAGGTGGATTCATGCAACATCACTAGAACTAAAATGCTTCGATTTGCAATTTATTCTTGAAGAAAAACGAAAAAAGAGATCTACACTCTACACAAGAAATTATTCATTGAAAGCAATCAGCTGTGAGCAAAGATTTTTGGCTGTGACTGCTGTGAATCTTCACCTGGGCAAGACCACACATGCGCTGTTTCTAATTTATGGCAGATATTAAGTTATTAGTTGAAAGTTGTCCATTTTTCTTAGTTTTAATAATAATTTTAATTGCTTAGTTTCTTACGTGAACACCTCTATTTCATTACATTGTTTTATATTCGTAGTTTTAGTTTAAAATTTATTTGAGTTTAAATTTATGCTTGCATGAATCCACCTTAACTGTTAGACTCATTATTAGAGTAGACCTGAACACTATTGGCAAAAGAAAATAAGATCGCAGCGCCACCTATAGCAAGACTTTGAACTACGAATCACGGACAAAGGTTTTTGACTTTACACGTGTTTATATGGCGTTTTCAAACAATTTGTGAAAATTTGTGATTTCTCTAACTAAAAAGTGATTGTGTTTCTATTGAAAGACTCTGAAGAACGTTTCAGTCAGGTGATTCAAAGGAATTTCATCTCCGATTAGTTTTGAATGCTTCTGCAATTCAAGGTTGCATGGCGTTTTGATAATCTGTTCTCCTATTTTCAAACAATTTGTGAAAATTTGTGATTTCTTTAACTGAAGAGTTATTGTGTTTCTATTAAAAGACTTGAACGATAGTTTCAGTGTAGTTTACGAATATTTTACGTGTTTTTTGAAGTCATGATTTGTGAGTTATTATTGATCTGATTCATTCTGTTGATTAAGGATATTTCCATGCTCGTCTTCTGTTTCTGTTCGTATTTTTTGGTTTATACTGTTGATAGACTGCCAAATATGGGAAAATACAATCCTAGTTGTTCAGTCCCAGAATGCAGGACATATGGCAAGAAGGAAAATGTGGGATATCACAAATTTCCCCCAAAAATAAAAGCAAGGTTAAAAAATCACCAATTGGTTCGACCAGATTGAAGAAATTGACCAAAGGAAAGCATGGATTTTGAAACTGAAAATTGGCAAGCTAAATAATATCGAAGTATATGCTTGTTTGACAAACAGACTGATGAATGAATCAGATCAATAATTGATCGCAAATCATGACCTCCAAAAACAAGTAAAATATTTGTAAACTACACTGAAACTATCGTTCAAGTCTTTTAATAGAAACACAATTACTTTTCAGTTAGAGAAATCACAAATTTTCACAAATTGTTTGAAAATAGTAGAACAGATCATCAAAAAGCCGTACAACCTTGAATTGCAGAAGCATTCAAAACTAATCGGAGATGAAATACCTTTGAATCACCTTACTGAAACGTTCTTTAGAGTCTTTCAATAGAAACACAATCACTTTTTAGTTATAGAAATCACAAATTTTCACAAATTGTTTGAAAATAGGACTACAGATCGTCAAAACGCCATATAAACACGTGTAAAGTCAAAAACCTTTGTCCGTGATTCGTAGTTCAAAGTCGTGCTATAGGTGGCGCTGCGATCTTATTTTCTTTCGCCAATAGGATATTTAATATGTTCATTTCATGACTTTATTCCCAATATTCCAGTAGCAGTCGGAGTTCCTTCCCAAAAACTATGTTTAGCAACTTGTCGAGGAGGAACTCCAAATCTTAGAAGGCTTTGAAATCCCGAAACTATAGGTTTGCGACGTTTTCTATCATCAGAAAATTGAAGGTCTATAAATCGTCACAGAAAATTGATTTACTGTATAGTTTGAATAACAACTCATAATAAATGAAACGATCAGTTGTGTTCTAAACAAGGCAATTCAAATTCGACCCCCACCATTGGGATCTCCTAAACTACAGGAGATACGTCGAAGCTCAAATTGGGGCAAAGTTGCGTATTCTGGTGCTTAACAAAATACTGTTTTGAAACTTGGAAAATTCCGAGTATTTCCGGAAATATCGGAAAAAACTGATAATCGGAATTTTCGTTTTTATTTTTTTCTATCGTTATTTGACAATATAGCTCAAAACCAAAAGTATATTTTCATTGACACTTTTTTTCAGCTACACATGTTCATGTTCAGATTTACTATCCGACGTTTCGTCTTCTGGCATTCATCATCAACTTTTTTTTCTGTTATGGGCGCCATATTGTTTTTTATACAGAAAAATAGTGATTCTCATTCTGATTTCATTGATGTGTAATTTGTTATGATTTGCACTTCTGAAACCACATATATTAACACGTTGACTAAGAGACCAAGGAAAAATTATTCTGGTGTGCCACCTCGGTCTCATAGACCGAGGTTGAGGTTGATACACCAGGCCAACTCGGTCTATGGGACCGAGCCAATTGAACTGTTCTTGAAGCCATCGGTCTAAATTATTGTCGATAATATCGCGAAAACAGACCGAGACGGCTTCAGTAACAAGTTTGCGTTGCAAATTGTTCTCACTCGACGCACAGACCGAGTCGGCGAGGCAGACAAATCAGTAAAAACAACGAATTTTTGGAAGATGAATACTGTAAACTCAGAGTCTCAATTTCCGAAAAATTCAACGATATACTATCTTCTGTAGGCTGTACCTACATAGAGTCCATAATGGTTTCTGGGACAAAATTTTCGATTTTGCTTCAGCTCTGATACCAAAAATGAAAAAATGAGCACGGCAGTCAACGTGTTAAAAAAAACAACTTCATCTGAGATGGTCATGACTCCATCGAAAAATTTTGTTTGATAAACACTAGTTGTCAGAACTCATTAAACATCATAAGTTTGCACAAATACTTCAGTCGAAATGTCCTCATTCTCAAAAAAAGAAAAACGAGATACGTTGAAACTTTATTATAAATTTGATTGGAATAGTACGAAAACAACACAAATTTATTTTGAATTATATCCGGAAAAACAACAGCCGGATAGAACATTATTCGGAATTTTGGGCAAACACTTGGCTGAGTACGGTGCGTTTCAAAAAACAAGAATGAAATGATGAGCTTGAAAAAATGCGCAAAAAGTATTACAACAAGTGTTCGAAATGATGGCCTTCCTCTTGAATACATAACCGAGCTCGTCGTCTCAAATTAAGAACAGCCCTAACACCTTCTTCTTATAGACCTGAATTGCGTGATAATATTGTCTCTAAGTTCATCTACTGTGTCATATTCTTGCTTTCCGTAGATTCTGTTCTTTAAAGTGCCCCACAAGAAAGTATCCAAAACTGTAAGGTCAGGTGACCTTGCCGGCCACCTCACTGGTCCAGAATTTCCTAACCACATATTAGGAAATCTTTGGTGTAAATAATCGCAAACTGCTCTTTTATTGTGTGGAGGAGTCCCGTCATGCTGAAACCAACAGCTGTTATAATTAACAAGGGGAAACGTATCCATATATTCTTCGAATTCGTTTCTTAAGAACCGAAGATAGGTTTCCCCGTTCAAAGTATTAGAGAAGAAATGAGGTCCAAGTATTCGGTCGCCATAAATTCCAGCCCAAACATTCAAACGAAACCGAACTTGTGGTCTGACTTCTCTGAAGTGTCGAGTATTATTTTCACTCCAAATGTGCTCATTATTTCTATTAAAAACACCACAGTTCGAAAAAGTACTTTCGTCGGTCCAAATAATGTTTTTCAAGAAGTTTGTAGGGTCTACCCTATTCGAGAGCCAGCTACAAAATTCCATCCTTCTCTCAGGATCACCTGGATGTAATTTTTGTGAAATATGTATCTTATAACATTTCAAACCACTTTTTTGAATTCCTTCCAAACGCTCGTCTGTTGCACATCCATTTCTGCCGAGACTTGATGTGTTGATTTGAAAGGATCTGCATTTATCTAAAAAAGTACCAAAAACAATTATACTTCTTCGAATATGGAATGAACAATTATTTTACCTCGGCTAATACGTTACGTCTAATATTTTGATCCATTGTGCTTCCATATTTCATTTTTGGTTTTTGAAACGTACCTTACTCAGCCAAGTGTTTGTCCAAAATTCCGAATAATGTTCTATCCGGCTGTTGTCTTTCCGGATATAATTCAAAATAAATTTGTGCTGTTTTCGTACTATTCCTATCAAATTTATAATAAAGTTTCAACATATCTCGTTTTTCTTCATTTGAGAATGAGGACATTTCGACTGAAGTATTTGTGCAAACTTATGATGTTTAATGAGTTCTGGCTAGTGTTTATTAAACAAAATTTTTCGATGGGGTCATGACCATCTCAGATGAAGTTTTTTTTAAATATCTGTGGTTTCAGAAGTGCAAATCATAACAAATTATACATCAATGAAATCAGAATGAGAATCACTATTTTTCTGTATAAAAAAACAATATGGCGCCCATAACAGAAAAAAAAGTTGATGATGAATGCCAGAAGACGAAACGTCGGATAGTAAATCTCAACATGAAAACGTGTAGCTGAAAAAAGTATCAATGAAAATGTACTTTTGGTTTTGAGCTATGTTGTCAAATAACGATAGAAAAAAATAAAAACGAAAATTTCGATTTTCAGTTTTTTCCCGATATTTCCGGAAATACTCGGAATTTTCCAAGTTTCAAAACAGTATTTTGTTAAGCACCAGAATACGCAACTTTGCCCCAATTTAAGCTTCGACGTATCTCCTGTAGTTTAGGAGATCTCAATGGTGGGGGTCGAATTTGAATTGCCCTGTATAATATGTACAGGATGGGCCCAAGTAATGGCCCCTGTGGTACACCCGATATTCATTTGGGGTTCTGAGGGATGAAAGAATTATAGCTTATGATATGAGGAATGTGGGTTTAATAAGTTGTTCTGAACAGAACAAAATTCTCAAAGTGTGCCTTAGAGAATCAATTAAATGAAACGAATAACTACGAGCAAATCGACATGCCCTTGTTTTCACCTTTTCCCATAAAGTGAAAAATACGAGGCTTTGGGTATTATCATACTTTGGGCGAGACAAGATGACTCTAATATTATCTAACCTATCCTCGCACTGAAGAGACACAACAAACTTGAAACATGTCATGTATGCAAGAGCTCATTGTCAAAATGAAGAATAATATTCATTGTTTTATTACAATTATCACTTACTATTGTGCAATTCTTGATAGTTCAATTGGACAGACGATGCCTCATATTTTTCTCTTTGTGGAAATGTGGGACAAGAAGGGTTTTTCGACTTGATCGGCACACTTTTCTAATTTTGTTTGGTTTAAAACCCCTTATTATACCTACACATATACCTACATAAACTAAAAATCTTCTATGCCTTAGGACCCCAAATGAATATCGGGTGTACCACAAAGATCAATACTTGGGCCCATTCTGTACAAAATTTGAGAATTACAATCTACGACAACCTCAACTGGAAAACTGATATAATTATATGATAAAACATAAAAACTGAATTACTTCTTTGTGATGCTCTGATTATGAAGAACGGGTGGATGGAATGAAATGTTAATTTCTCGCGCAATATGATGCAGGACAGCTTGACATGATTTTCATCGAAAATAAATTTGAAGTGGAGATCAATCGAAGGGAATCTTCTAGAATGAAAAAACTATATAAGTTTTAAAGCACGAGAATATCATCAATCTATATGAGTGTATTTCGATAATTGTGTATCCGTACTTACAACATTTTCGCTAATTTTTGATATTGTTTGTTGAATCCCGGTATTATATTGAGCACAATGCGCATTGAAGAAAAATCGAAATTTCTGGTTTGTAAGTCAAAATTTCGAGTAAGTCCAAATTTTGGCTAAGGTTTTTTTTCGTACTGACCCTCCAGAGCCTTCGTAGATCTTTAGCTCGTAATCTATCACTAATTCAATTTGCATATAGTGTTGTACACTTCAAAATCATATGCAAATGAATATAGTAGTACCTTATCACGTTATATATTATTATAAATATCATAGATTGAATAAATGTTATTGGAATTTTCCTGCAATATCATTACTATGTTTTTCATCGTTTTACATACAAGAATTGAATGCAAATGAATACTAATATTCTCACGTCATTAATAACTTTTCCAAATAGGATACGTTGAATAGTTGCAACTTTTTCAGCGGAAAAATAACAAATAAATCAAAATCAACAGTCGATTTTTTTTTAATTTCATCTTCAACACTTCAACAATGATTCATAAAACTACTCAATACTTTGTGAACACTTTCGCTTTCTTACGGATTACACAACTTTTGAACATATTTCTATAACATATATCAAGAAATATCAGCAAAATGTTTTCTCAATATGTTACCACGGGATGTTCGAGGTATTTGTCCAGACGTTGTGTCCAGGCTTTGTATGATCTTGGGTCCTTCCTTATGGTCAATTTGGAGTCGATATCCAGATAATTGAATTCAGTTGGTAATACCTTGGGCCAAATGACATTCTCTAGAAGGGGATCTTGTTTAGGGGTGGGATTCCTGCAAAATCAAATTCAACCTTTTCAAAAATGCAAGAACTTGAGAAATTCTCAAATATAATGAAACGTCTTAATCTCAGTTAGTACTCGGGCTAAATACTAACTAGAGAAAAAAAATTCCTAATTATTGAGACTTCGTATGTTATTTGCGAAAATTCCTTGGTAGGAGTGTGTTTTTTCAGGGGGATTTCCAAAACTTTACGATCATCCAAAAACAAGAATTCTCCGAAAATTTCGTCGGACGTTAGCACTTAATTTTCTGTATTTTCTGTGAGGTAATAATTTCATATGACGATTCGACATCACAAAATTTAGACACTCTCAGCTGAATTTTTCAGAATCGCTTAAAGAAAACATAGACAACTCAGTGATAACATTGTCCGACAAAGTTTAGTGGAGCCCCAAAAAAACGCCCCCCCCCCCACCAAATAACTTGTCCGACTCGACATGAAAAATAGATATACAGGGTGTTTAGTAAACACACCAAAACTTCAAGGGGTTATCCCTGGATCATTCTAGAATATTTTGTCCTTTGATGATTTTGAAAACCCTCTTTGTTTCAAAGATACAAGGCGGACAGAATTTTTGACGAAAACAAAAATCAGCATTTTATCGGAACATTCATCTAGTACTAGTACGCCAAAGAATTTTTCATTCAAAATTATTTCAATTCCGAATATAAAGATGTAGTCGAAGGTTTTCCATTAATAGTGGATATAAAATTACCATCAGCCATTTTTGTTTTGAATCAATAACAAAGTAAGAATAAATAACAATAGATAGTCAAAACTTTATACTCACGAATATTTGACGAAATTTCCCCATAACAAAGTGAGGCGTTTTTGAGTGAGGATATCTGCAGGTGAAGGAACAACATCTGGTTCCCACCTATATTTGTATAAAAATGGTAGTTCTGTACAATGACCATTTCTGCCCAATCCTAAAAACATTGAAGGAAATTGTGTGAGCATCTCCGAAAAATGTTCATCATAGTGAGGAAGAAATGCAATGAGTAACTGCTGATGTACGAGGATGTATTGATATCTAGTTAGCCTAGACCAGTTCCCTGCATAAACAAAATATTGCGTTACCATAGCAATGAACAATAACTTATTAGAAGTGTCAGTGTAAAGTTTGACGTCAAAAAAGTAAACCAGAGTTACTCAATAAATTAAAAGAAAAAATATGCCCACCGAAATTGTGAAAATCGAAAAATTGGAGTATCGAGCCATCATCAAGTACCTGTATTTAAAAGAGTTAAGACTTACGAAGATATGCTTAATACCCTTGGTGATCAATGTCCTTCGTATGCGACCGTGAAAAATTGGACTGCAAGCTTCAAAAGAGGTAAATTTTCCATTGAAGATGATGACCGATCGGGAAGGCCAGTTTCTGTGTCAGTCCCCGAAACTATCGATGCAGTTCATGAAATGATTTTAACAGACCGTCGAATTGGGCTAAAACGGATATCTGAAGCACTGAATATTTCATACGAACGCGTTCATCATATAGTTCACGTCAATTTGGACATGCGAAAAATTGCTGCAAAATGGATCACCAAATGTTTGAATGTTGACCAAAAGCGTGCAAGGGTAGTAGCAACGCGTTCGATCTGTGCTCGATTTGGAAACGATGTAGACTTCTTAAACCGAATTGTTACTATGGATGAGACTTGGGTACATTTCTACGATCCAGAAACAAAGCAACAATCGATGGAATGGCGACACTCCGGTTCTCCAAGACCTAAGAAGTTTCGTGTCCAAAAATCTGCTGGAAAAGTTCTTGCTTCAGTTTTTTGGGATTGCCATGGAGTAATCATGATTGATTTTTTGGATAAGGGTAGAACAATAACTGGAGATTACTATTCGACATTACTGACCACTCTACGGGAAAAAATTGAAGAGGAAAGACGCGGAAAGCTATCCAAAGGTGTTTTGTCTTTGCAGGACAACGCCCCTGCACACAAATCTCATGTTGCCGTGGAAAAAATTCGTGATTTAGGATTTGAATTACTAGAACACCCCCATTATTCGCCAGATTTGGCTCCGTCAGACTATCATCTCTTTCCTCAACTGAAAAAAAGTTTAAAAGGTCGTAAATTTTCTTCCAACGAGAAGGTAATAAAAGCTGTGGAGGTCTGGATTGCAGAGCAAGAAGAAATTTTTTTTTTGAAAGGTCTAGAGACGTTGCAGGTTCGCTATAATAAATGTATCCAATTAGGAGGAGAATATGTTGAGTAATAAAATATTTTGACATTGAAATTTTGTTTGGTTCTATAATAGGCTAAGAATTTTTCAATATATCCTCGTTCATACGTCTGCGGCAGCACCTCACGGTGCTTTTCACAGATAATCGAGGTGGCTGCAATGGTATTTCTCTTTCATTAAAATTTGAAGCAATCAAAAGAAAGGTAAAACGTTGATCTATGTACTTGCTGTGATGTTTATTTGAAATTATTTGTTCCTCTACCCAAAAAATGGCTTCAAAATAACTGCATTCTCGGGACATTTTTGAGATTTTTTTGTGAAGTTTCATTACTGGATGTACAATTATTCTAGGTACCCTTTTTATCGTCCGAATATACTTTCTCAATCTAAACACGCTCATTTTATACGTTTCTCGATATTCATAGCTAGATTTGCCAAGCTGTACTCAATTGCAGAAGCAGTAGAGATTATTGAGTTTACAAAAAAACAACGAAAGTGTTCGCGAATTGGTGGCCAAATTTCGCGTTCATAACAGATTCCCATCAATAAAATTCACATATGAATTAGAAAATAAGGGACCACTTCCATTCCTTGACGTTTTGGTAATGAGTTGTCAATATGAAAAGCTAGAATACGATGTATTTAGGAAGGAAACTAGCACTCACAGGTATAAAACTGACAGTTCACATCACTGTGGACAACGCATAGGTGCTGGTTTGAATTTTCTAGTACATTGGTTTGGTGCGTAACTGACAGTTCGGAGGTACAACAAACTCAATCGTAGAAAAAGAAGAAGCAATAACCTCACTTTTCCGTTTGTTTTTGTAATTACAACAAGTTTTTCGCATTTTTTTTTCTGTTGTTGTTGTTGTTGTTGTGCCCTGTTTTTACTGTTTCTGATGTTAGACCGGGAGGCGAGAGGGGTTTTGCATGTATCATAGGCCCCACACTGAGACTCTGCTGGCTGATAGACAACTTTATTCCCCAATGTGAAATCCCGGTATGGCACCTCTGAAGTGTAGCTTTTAGGGGGGGGGGGGGGTGAATTTTCAAACGTGTAATTAATATCCATGCCCATGGATCATAGGCCCCACTTTGATTCTTGTTTTATGTCGTCGAGGAGGTCGCCAAAGTCCGCGAACTCAATATGCCATACTAATATGGCGTCACTTAAGGCCCACCATACTTACCGAAACGTGTAATTTTTTCACTCTGGACATGGATCATGGGCCCCACGCTGTTGTTTCGTGATCCTTGTTAACAATGAACTGTAGAACAAAGATTTCGAAACGCCATACCGCTGGGGCGTCGCCAAGTGGCCGCCATACTGGACCAAATATGTCATTTTCAGCAATGAACATGTCTAATAGGTACCGGTATAGCGTTTTGGTTTTAAGATGCTCTGTTGGATCACTTTGGCGGGGATTACACTGCCACACCGATAGCGTGTCGCTAAAGGAGTGCCATACCGAAAAAAACTATTTTTTTTTAATTTAATTTTTGGGGCATGCTAATGAACGAAGGCAAGCTGAGAACAGTGGGGTATATGCCGATAAACTTAGTACCTGGCGCGTCTATTGAAACAGATAACAGAACAAACTCTACTGCTAAAAAGAAGAAAATAACAATAAACAAAAACCTTTTAAAAAACTCTTTTATTTAAATGTTCTACAAAGAAGAAAATGAACTGAAGTAAATCGAACCCATCATGCAATTTCATATGATATAAAAGCTTGTCGCGAGAATAACTCTTGCTACAGATGAATTCAAATTGAATTTATTAGGAATACCTTCCTCGTGACAAGCTTGTATATCATATGAAATTTCGTAATGTAACAAAATGATGGGTTCGATTTACTTCAGTTTATTTTCTTCTTTTTGGTCCATTTAAATAAAAGCTTTTTTAAAAGTTTTTTTGTATTTTTTCTTTTGTACATGCAAAACATTATTCTTTTTTTGAGTTTGTTGTACCTCCAAGCTGTCAGTTACGCACCAAACCAATTGTCTTTTGACTTTTCCTCTTACACAGGAGAGGTTTGATAAAGAAAAAGCGACCTTAAAAGAGATAGCAGCTAGTAACGGTTTAGATAGATAATATTATAAGAAAGAAAAAGTTTAGGTTAAGAACGAACGAAATCTCGACTTTTAGAAATAAGACAATCCAAGAGAAATATATCTCAGTTCCATACTATCATTAAACGACGAACTTTGGGAAAGATTTTCAAAGAACTAGGTATGAGGGTGGAGTTCAACAAATCAGACACCTCAGAGCCTTTTGGGTACCCCAAGGACAAAATTGAGAATTCGGAAAAGTCTGGAACCTACGAAATTGAATGTAAGGACTGCGATACGAAATATTATGGACAGTCTAAAAGATCTAACAAAGTACGCTATAAAGAACACTTAGCACATCTATAAATACGGAAGAACAGAAAAATCAGCAGTCGCCCATCATTTTTTGCAACAAAACCATTCCATTCATTAAGATTAGTTAGACAAGTTAACAACAGGCATCTAGATGACTATGAAAGTTTAGAAAAAAGTAAACATAATAAAATTATGAATAACGATGGTGGACCAATACCTAGTAGGTAGTTTACTAAATAGCTTGATAAAATAATAAATGTTTGTTATCACATGATGTTTATAATTAGCATATCCATTCAATTCAACACTAACCTAATTAGAGATAAGGCAATATTGTGGAATCAAATTAAGACAAACAAGACGCAGGTATCTAGCAGAGATATCTGATGGGTATAAATGAAAACAATTCTGTATGTAAATTTAGTTTAATGCTCTTCAAGATGATCACTTGGTGATTGGAGCACTTGTCGAGGTGTTGAAATAACAGTTTGGTGTCGGCATAAAACTCCAGTATATTCATTACTACACCAAAGGTTCCAAACAGTGCAGTGCAAGTCTTCTTTAATGGTTTAGTGAATGGGTTTTAAGTAAAATCAAATAGATTTTCGAATTTTTCATTAAATTGTTGGTATTTCAAAGCTCTATATTTTCTAAGCGAGTGGATCGATTTTTTGAAAACTCAGCAGTTATGTATAGGTAATTGAAAGCTCTTTTTAAAGAGGTATCACTGGACCCACATTCCCATTTGAAAGAAGTTGGGGGACGACATCACCACTTGAAGATCTTGTTCTGCTTTTTGAGTCAAAAGTTGTCCCCCTGATGTGTTTTTGGATTTTGTCGAAAAGTTCTTTTTCATCAGCCTGTAATGTCTTGCGGTACGTTTTGGATGAGCCACCCTGTATACTCTTAACTTGAAATGACGCCTTCGAGGTCATTCTGTACATTTTTTTATCAATGTAAGAGTCTTCAAATTTCATTATTTTCCGCACAATTTACTGACGATTGTGCGGAAATAGTATATTACGTATCAAGTGTTGTAAAAAGCATATTACGCACGAATGGAAAAATTGCGCACGAGCCGCGTAGCGGTGAGTGCGGTAATTACATGAGTGCGTAATTGCTTTACAACACGCAATACGTACTATACTTTTTCTACGACTCTTATATACTGGATGGTGCGTTTGATTAAGCTTTAAGTAATAAAAAAATGAAGGTAACTAACGCAGTTTATGGTTTAATTTCCAACAACAACAAATTAAATCTAAGAAAATACAATTTTGTACTATATAGCATAGAAATGATGAATTTAAGAATTCAAATTTGAATGTTATTAAATAATTATGAATTACTAATTATTACTATCAGTTGTATTAAAGTTAATAGTAAAATTTTTACAGTTTTTTATTACAATGGGAGCATTTGATTTTTCCAATAAATTTTTGCGGCAGAATATTCTCCATAGCAGAAGCAGCCTGAAGAACAATTTCCGGTGGCGTTGCGCTCATTTCATTATCGGAGTTGCTCATATTTGTAGATATAAAATTAAAGATCGGATTATAATTTATGAAGTATCGATTTGAACTTCAAATCTCAAAAAGTGACAATGTCACTGTCAAATATTTAAAACGCAAGACAGATAAATGTCACGATTTGAGTGGTTCAAGAGGCAACTTGATTGTTACCTATTATACTAGCCATCATATCATGACGCACAGTTGTGCGTTTTTATTCTTTACGCACAGTTGTGCGTAAGAATGGATTTACTTATAGAGTGAACTGTTTGTAAAACAATGTTTACTAACATAGGAGTAGAAAAATATAAATATTTAATGGACTATATCATACCTGGATATCGCTTAATCTCTTTATGCAATCCATTCAGAGGTCCCATGTAGGAAAATTGGTAGAAATAAGTGTCTGCATGTTTAGAGTGAAGATCGGCATGTCGAGTCAAAGCAGTTGAAAATAATATATCGGAATGCAACTGGAAAAGAAGAATTTCTGCTCAGAATATGGACGAACATGAATTCTGTCGAAATTTAGTGAAAACGCCATTTTTTCAGTGTTTGGATCATAGAATAGTATATTCTGTAACAAGGTTAGAAGGTTAGAATGAAAATTCGATGCGAGTGGAAAGTTCCGAGCGCGAGCCAAAGGCGAGCGTGAGGAACCACGAGCATCACGAATTTTCATTCTAACCGAGTAGCAGTAACGAGTAGCAAACGTGACAGCAATAATTTTGACACTTCGATGACAATCAACTGCGTCAAGGCTAATGTTATTATTGCTAACCAGTGTGAGAATATTATTCTATCACAAGAGAGAGAATGTAAATACATTTTATCCACAATCACCTTATAATTGAAGTTTTATCCACACTTATGAACCGTATAAAGTACCACTTTATCCACTAGTGGAATAATGAAATTACTTTATTCCATTAGTGGAATAATGAAAAATACAATCTTGAATATCAATCACATTTTTCTTATTTTCACCAACTTCACAAATTTTTACAAATGGAGTCGATAAACAATCGAAAATACATAGCAACCATTCAACACCTACCGATATTTTTGTATGTTATTTCAATCATTTTTGAGGAGGTGACAGCCGCTGTCAGAGCAAAACGTCGAATCATTTTGTGATGAAAAATTTCCGCGACTCTGATTCTAAATGAATGTGATTGTGAATAAAACGTTGTATTGCATGCGTGTTTTAGATACATTTTATTTGCTTAAGAAATTTAAACGCTCGAGCTTCGCTCTCGCGTTTAAACATTCTTGCGCAAATAAAATGATATCTAAAACACTTATACAATAAATAACTATAAATTGCATGGGGGCAGAGGTGTTGCAGAATATTTCTTCAATCTCAAGAGAGAGAATTCCTGCATTCTGTAATCAAATTTGATTTCAGAATTGTCAAATTCTGTGATGATCGTGGAGAAATTATATATTATATACTTACTCTAGAATGCTAATCTCCATGTAAAAAATGTTGGGAAAAGTTCAGGCTAGTCCGCAATATGCATGTGTGATTTTTGCAACAGGCCCGGTTTTAGTAAAATATTATGGTACTTATGAATATTAACAAACGTTAATTCTGAATCTCGTAGAATAAAGTTGGAAACCTCATTGTACTTATACCTGCTATTTGTATTTAGCCGATTTGAATACATATTTTCACATATTTATGATCCCAAATATTAAGCAAAGGCCATCAAAAATTAGAGTACGGTTATTATTATTATTTATCGCTCTGAAGTGACTGATTTTTGGTATCACATTCGCATTTCAGCTGTAGTTAACCAACAAAAACCTACGGAACCACCCCAAATCGTCGGTGCGAATTTCAAGGAAGCACTGGATTGGAAAATAAATTGAAAGTACAAAAAATTACGAAAATTTCTGGTTGTATTACCTTAGTGCAATCTCCACAATGGGGGTGCATGAAAAAGTGAGGCCAGAAGCATTTTCCTTACCATCAAAGAAAAGCACTTCCATATTGACATTAATTTTCTGAGGCGATTCTATGTATGTTTAATACTTTTTGTAGGAATCTAGAACTCATAATATAAGCGGTGTGGCGGAAAGTTGTATCACTCGCCATGCATGCTTACGCAGACACAGTATTGGTACTGCACTAGGTTTCAAATTATTCTATTGTCGTTTTCAAATGAATATTCACGAGGAAAATGTCTGCCATAAATTACAATTTTCTAACTCAAATGATCTGCTGGGGTCTCTTCTTAAGAACAATAACCAAAACTCATACCTTTTTTGTCAAGCTAAAATAATATTTAAGCTATTTTGAGCAAAGCATATAGGTACATAAAAAATTTCATTATCTACCAAAAATGATTCATTTCAGGTATTTTTGCATTACACAACACTAAACAGTTCATTGTTCATTTGTAGGAAGAAACGGCTTTATTAGAAATTGTCTTTAAAGGAACAAGCATAATGCAAATTCACGAATGATGAAAGAATAACCAACGACAACAAGCACCACACAAAAGAAAATCTGAAATTATAAAAACCGTCTCTGATCTCTGACAAGAGTGACAGATCTTAGTGACAAGTCTTCGTCTTGATGAAAAGCACTGTTGCACGGTCATTATAATAACAGTAGCATAGGGTATATTGTTTTAAATAAGTTTCTTTCGCGCCTAAAATTCGGAGTAATCTATATCTAAAAGGTTCTTTTCGGTTTTAAAAAGTCCTAAATGCGCTCTCATTCAAATGGCATGTGTTTTATTGCCTCATAATAAAAAACTCTGAATTGGAACACCAAATTATTTTCAAACTTGGCAACGATCTACCCAAACTAAACTGATGACGCGCATGCGCACATCGTAAACGGGTCGCATAAGCGGCATGCTTTTCGCCGTGAAAATTGGCGGGATTAGCATTCTAGAGTAAGTAAATAATATATATTTCTATGGTTTGGATGCAAAAAAACTTTGTATTTTACTATGACAGCGCTTGTCATGTAACACTGGTGTGTGTTTTTTCGCCTCTCAGATCCAAATAGTGGAAATTTTTAGTGAAAGTGGGACTGAAATGATAAGTGAATCTGCTAAAGCGGCAACTTATGACATATTGCCGGTAAAGTCAAGAGAGAGGTATGAATTGATCTACAAATCATTTTAAAAATTGAGCAAGAAGTAGTTCTCTCATATTTAATGGAAAAATCTAAGTTCTTAAAGTCATTAGGCCTCTGGAGCAATTATTTGATGCTTCATCCTGTAAAATATCACTTTCGGAACATGTTACGTAAATTACAATTTTCGTACTCATTTCTAGTCAACTGGCATAGAATTACTCAACAGTGAATATTAGTTTTGTGGAAGTTTTCCGTACCTTGTAAAATGCTGTCATATTTTGCTGAAAGGGAACCTTAGTGTATATCTCTTTGAGTTCAGTAGCGAACGCCAATCTGTTTTCGTTTTTAATTTTAACGTTATTGTTTATGATGTTGGTGATGTTATTGTCAAGGTATTTGACCATTTCCAATGTTAGTTCCATACCTGAAAACATTGAAAGGAATAGTTCATATAAAATTAAATTCGAAATGGCTATCAAATTGTAAACAAATCAAACTTACAAAAATTGTTACAAAATCATATTACTTGAGATGCATTATTATCAAAAAAACATGCGAATCTGTATTATTTATGCACAAATATGTGAACTGTAATAGTTGTCAAATGAGATAATGTATATCGTTATTATAATTTCACTACACTATATAGGGAGGGTCACGGTCGATGATACCT